>BSBN01001617.1:609521-1219043 GCA_027924645.1 Cunninghamia lanceolata | reverse complement strand
AATCTTTACAAACTCCGGAACTGAGATTGCATCCGGTACTCAGACAAAAGGTAATATCTTTCATCTGGTTGGTTCAAATAAAAGTTGTTTGTTTGCTCAAATTGATCATAGTTGGTTATGGCATAGAAGAATGTGCCATGTAAATTTTGATAACATCATCAAGATAAGCAATACTCAGGCCGTAAGAGATCTTCCAAAATTGATGAAACCTACAAATAGTTTGTGCAAAGAATGTCAGCTAGGTAAACAAAGCAGAGTCTCTTTCAAAAGCAAAGATCAGTCTTCTACCAGATTGTTGGAATTAGTACATACTGATCTCTGTGGTCCGACAAGAATCAAGAGTCTGCAAGGTGATAGATATTTCATGTTGTTAATTGATGATCATTCCCGGATGATGTGGGTTACCTTTCTAAAAGAAAAATCAGAAGCATTTAAGAAGTTCAAGATCTTCAAAGCTATGGTAGAGAATCAAACCAGATTGAAACTAAAATGTCTAAGGTCTGATAGAGGTGGTGAATTTACATCTGGTGAGTTCATTAATTTTTGTGAGAAGCAGGGTATAAGGAGACAGTTGTCTGCTCCTAGGACTCCACAGCAGAATGGAGTGGTTGAGAGAAAGAACCGAATCATTCAGGAAGCTGCTAGGACAATGATGTTGGAAGCAAATGT
This sequence comes from Cunninghamia lanceolata, assembly GCA_027924645.1. Classification (NCBI taxonomy): domain Eukaryota; kingdom Viridiplantae; phylum Streptophyta; class Pinopsida; order Cupressales; family Cupressaceae; genus Cunninghamia; species Cunninghamia lanceolata. The sequence continues at coordinate 1,218,374 of BSBN01001617.1, read as the reverse complement.
TCCTCAAATGTTTTGGAAGGAAGCTATCAGCACTGCAGTCTACACTCTCAATCGAGTTCAAATCAGGAACAACACCGGTAAGACCCCCTATGAACTCTGGTTTGGCATCACTCCTACTGTGAAATATTTCAGAGTATTTGGTAGCAAGTGTTATATTAAAAGAGATGAAGATCTAGGAAAGTTTGATGCTAGAAGTGATGAAGGAATTTTCTTGGGTTACTCCACTCAAAGCAAAGCATACCGGTGTTACAATAAGAGATTGAGGAAGATAATAGAAAGCACCAATGTGAAAGTTGATGAAGGAATTGAGAAGCCTTCAAGATTTTATGAGTTTGATGAAGATGACCAAGACAGTGTTCAAAGACCTCAATCCTCTCCGGTGAGACAGAGTCAGCCTGATCCGGTAAATCAGGAAGAAGAGATAGGTTTGAATGAGCCTGATCAAGAAGCAGCAGTGCAGGATACTCCCAAAATTCCAAGGTATGTAAGACTGAACCACTCTGAAGATCAGATCATAGGTGACAGAAGCAAAGGTGTACAAACTAGAAGGAATGTTGCTCAAAATCAGGATGAATGTTGTCTGATTTCAAAGATTGAACCTAAAACAATAAATGAAGCCTGCAATGATGAAAACTGGACCAAAGCAATGGAAGATGAATTGATGCAAATTGAGAAAAATCATACTTGGGATCTTGTTCCCAGACCTAGAGACAGGAATGTAATTGGAACCAAGTGGGTCTTCCGAAACAAACTAAATGAAGCTAGTGAAGTAATCAGAAACAAAGCTAGATTGGTCTGCAAAGGCTACTCTCAAATAGAAGGAATTGACTTTGAAGAGACTTTTGCTCCGGTGGCAAGAATTGAAGCAGTCAGATTACTTCTTGCATTTGCTGCCTTCAAAGACTTCAAGGTATATCAGATGGATGTCAAGTCTGCCTTCCTAAATGGTGATCTGGAAGAAGAAGTCTACATTGAACAACCGGATGGATTTCAATTGTCTGATAATGATGATATGGTCTGCAAGTTGAAGAAAGCTTTGTATGGATTGAAGCAAGCCCCAAGAGCATGGTATGAAAGGTTGGATAAGCATCTTGTGCAGATTGGATTCAACAAAGGTACTGCTGACAGTAACTTATATTTCAAAATTGATCATGAAAACATTTTGATTGTTGAAGTGTTTGTGGATGATATCATTTTTGGAGGAAGAGATAGTATGTGCAAAACTTTTGCAAATCAGATGAAAAGTGAGTTTGAAATGTCTATGCTTGGTGAAATGAATTTCTTCTTGGGTCTGCAAATTACTCAAACAAAAGAAGGGATCTTCATTTCTCAGAACAAATATGTGAAAGAATTGTTAAGGAAATTTGGTATGGAAGACTCAAAACCTATGAACACTCCTATGGCAACTGGATGTAAGTTAAGCAAAGATGATGACTCTCCAAAGGCAGATCAGACAAAATATAGATCAATGATTGGTGGATTGTTGTATCTCACTCAAACTAGACCAGATATAATGCAGGCTGTTGGTCTTGTGGCAAGATTCCAGGCTGATCCTAGAGAATCTCATGTTATGGCAATCAAAAGAATTTTTAGGTACTTGAAAGGAACAGTTGAGTATGGTCTATGGTACCCTAGAGATCCGGATTTCTCTCTTCATGCTTACACAGATGCAGATTGGGCAGGAGATGTGGATGACCGAAAGAGCACTAGTGGTGGAGCATTCTTTTTGGGGAAGAGATTGGTTTCTTGGCTAAGCAAGAAACAAGATGCAATATCTCTGTCTACAACTGAAGCAGAATACATTGCAGCAACAGGTAGTTGCACTCAAATCCTATGGATGAAGCAGATGCTAAGAGACATCAAAGTTGAATATGAGGAGCCTATCACAATTTTCTGTGATAATTCAAGTGCAATTAATATTTCTAAGAATCTGGTATTGCACTCTAAGACTAAGCACATATCTATCAAATTTCACTTTTTGAGAGAACAAGTAAACAAGGAAGAAGTCAGATTGGAGTATGTTCGCTCTAAGGATCAGATTGCAGATATCTTTACAAAACCTCTTCCCAAGGACTCTTTTGAATATCTCCGGGAGAAGTTAGGGGTCATGGCCCCTCCGGTGATAAACTAAGATGCACTGATGTGCATCAGTCCGGTGGATATCACAGTCATATCTTGTGATCCGGATTGATGATGGGGAGCTGCTACTAAGGGGGAGCAGCTGGTATGATTCTGATGTATTAGAATTGCAAGTATGAGCCCCTTGCCATTGATGTCAAAGGGGGAGAGAAGACATGTGAAAAACAAGTGGTTAATGATCAAAGGGGGAGAGAAGACATGTAAAAAGTTGTTGTTGATAGGGGGAGCTGTGACAGAAAGGAGAAGTTCTTGTCTTGATGGTTTTTCACATCATATGTTGCCATCAATGACAAAGGGGGAGATTGTTGCAAGTATGAGGTGAACCAATGTTGTCATTGATGTCAACATACTCATATTACATTGACAAGAAGGATTGGATGAGCTGTGTGTTGAGGATATTGAGAAAATTACCCTCAGTCAGGAACAGTGAAGAACAGTGATGAGAAGAAGGCAAATATATTGGATAGGTTGAAAACCGGAGGATGCGGATTAAAGGGTTTGCAGATATGAGTCTTCAGATGCTTCAGTCAAGTTTTCAGAGGTCCGCATGAATACCTGAAGAAGTTATGGCTATCTGTGTGAAACCGGTTCCGGCAAGTGCTTAGAGGTGACAGAGGATCACAGAAAGGTCCGATGAGGTCCGGAATTGTACAATCCTAATCTGCAGATTGGAAAGAGTATTTGGGATGTCCTTGTGATGTGCCATCTCGAGTTGTGTATGATTTGGAGGTCCGGAAGTACCTCTTGCATTATGACAGTGGCGACAGACTGTGTTCTTGAAGTTCCGGATAAGGAGGATAAGAGATTTCAATAAGTAAAGGAAATGCGGATGTACCTGGTCATTCAGATAGGCTTGTGAAGGTTCTTGGATCATGTTGAGATTGTGTTATTGGTCCGCATTGATAATGTATGATTTGAAGGTCTGGAAGTACCTTCTACAGTGGCGACAGACTGTGTTCTTGAAGTTCCGGATGAGGAAGACAAGAGATTCCAGCAAGTAAAGGAAGTGCGGATGTATCCGGACATTCAGGCAGGCTTGTGAAGTTTTCTGGATCGTGTTGAGGTTGTGTTGTTGATCCGCATTGATAGTAGAGCCCGGAATTGAAGTTATTCTTCTGGATGAAGTTCTTGCTCTATTTAGCTGACCGGATGAGTTGTTCATCCTGCGAATGTTCTTGTGGTGGCCGACCGGATGTGTTATTCATCTTGTGGATACTCTTATGATTGTTTGCCAACTTAGATGTTTGATCCTAAGTCGATATCTTGTATAAATAACGGTCTGTGAGTTCATTTCGAGGTGTGGTGTGGGTGGATGAGTGTGGCATAGCGAAGAGAAGTGCGAAAGGTAGAACAGAGGTTTTTGGGCTTAATTGGAACTGATCTGAACATGGTAGAGATGTCGTTCTCCAATTCAAGACTGTGATTTTTATCACTTTGTAGACAGTGTGTCTCCTTGTAGGCAGTGGGCCTCTTTGTGAGCAGTGTGCTCGGGCAGTGAACCCTAATTGGCATGTGCCATTCATTTTTCTTTATTCTTCTAACAGAGAATAATTCTTGGGTTAATCACCTTGTGGTTTTTCCCTTAACCGGGTTTTCCACGTCAAAATCTTGGTGTTCAATGTGTTGATACTTATCTGCTCTTGTGTTTATGTATTATGCTTTCATGGATGATTAATTGATATGCTGCTAACTAACAACAAAGAATCAAGTGTTGAAAGAACAAGAAGTTTTATACAACTGATTCACCCCCCCTCTCAGTTGTATGCCCTAGATCCAACATAAACATGGGTGATGGAAGGAGCTTATTACTAATTCCTGCCATATAAAACATGCCAAACACAATTGACGGTTGGGCTTATGCCACAACAACTGCCAAAAACATGCTTAAGGGAGGATAGTCTCAAGATCCAACCCTGACTTTGCAAAGGACTTTTGTAATAAAAGGATGTCCACTAGCTCAAGAGATACACCACCCCACCTTGCATAGAGGGATTTTGAATAAAAGGATACACACTAGCTCAAGAGATATGATATCCTGCCTTTGTAGACAACTTCTTGATAAAAAGGATATGCTATCTCGCCTCATAGAGATGGATTTTTGATTGCAATATAGATAAAGATGTGTACTCGTACTAGAGATACAGCATCCCACCTTAGGGAGAGGGCTTACAAACACACTTCGTTAGTACCAAAATCATCAAACATATATCATTATATATGCCCCCACCTTAAGGTGGTTGATGTTGTGTACCAATATCAAGCACATTAAGGTAGAGAGAAAACACACAAGGAGACAAGAGCTTTTGCAAAGCCCATGCCCCCAAGGTGACATGTGCTCACGATCGTTGAATTTCCCACAAACACATTGATATATTTTCCCTAAGATAAACATCAAGAGAGGTTAGAAATATTAACTAAGGTAATAACCAAAGCATTTCATTAAATCTATGCATGAAAACAATTACATCAATGACCAAGGCTATACTGACGAGTTCAAAATCAAGTATAACCATTGGGCTATAGTGCAGATACCTCAAAACTGAGTGTAGCAACAAGGTGAGATACCAATCAAAGTGTACAAGAGTAGAATGAGTGCATTGTAAAATGTTAGTCACAAGAAATTCCATAAATATATCACATGGAGTGATTCTACTAGTCAAGTATCGAATATATATGTGTGTGTGTGTGTATCAACCCCGTCTTCATGTATGGACTTGTTATGTCAGAAAATGTTTCCTTGGGACTTTTCCCTCTTAAGGTTTAGCTCCCAGGTACTTTAGAATGTATGCAAATCATCTTATATGTTAATGTTGATTCTCGATGAGAACCCCTAAGTGTTATGGTAAATAGGACCTAGGGGCTACTATTTCAATGAATCCTAACCTAAATTGGGAGGGTGGACTTGGGTGCTAGCACCCTAGTCCTGCCCCATTTTAGGTCAGCCCTAAATTTTGAATGTCAGTTATCTGACCATTAATTAAGTCCTATGCAAACACCTTAAGTTTGAATTATGAAATTCTTGGTGGGAATGTGTGTTGTTGCATATATAAGCATGTTTAGGTTTTTCATTTGAAAACTAGAAGCTAATTAGAAGATGTCTATAAGTTTTTGGCAAACTTGTAATTTCAAGATATTCATTGTTGCAGAGTAGAGCATTGTTATTGTGTTTGTGATTGCAGATTTAGCTTCATATTCTCATGTGCATGAAGGATCTTCATCTATGTGAGAGCTACACCTTTGAGGTGACATTTGTTTATGTTAGAATCATTTATCATTTGGTTGTTGCCTCTATCCACAAGAATATGCACTCATATTTGACAACGATGTTCAGAAGACTTGAATGTCTCTCAAAGGATTGACTGAGGTAAGCCTCTAAACACCACAACACCCAAACACACTCCTTTGTGATTGTAGGTTACATGTACCATGTTTCATGAAGTGGAGTTGTAGAGGAAGGTTGCAGATGATAAGGATTCAAGACACGAAAGAAAGAAGCAGATCAGAGCACTTTCAAGACATGGGCACCTAGGACAATATCCTCCAGAGTTTTAGAGATAGGAATCTCGATGACAATGATATTCTACATCTGAAGAAGTCCCAACATCCTAAAAATCAAGTTGCCCTAGACCTAGGCGCCTAGGGCAGTGTCCTCCGTATATTCAATGATGGAAACAGAAGAAACAATGATTATCAGTGCTAGAAGAAGGTCTGCACTTCTAAAGATCAACCTACCTTAGGCTTGGGTTCCTAGGATAGTGTCCCTAAACATTCTGAATCTCTAACTTTGAAAAATGGCCAATTATTAAATTCTATCTTCTATCTCAGTCTACAAGCATTTGTCTGAATTCATCAATTTGATCACTATTTTACATAATTATGGTTTCTTACATATTTAAGGATTACATTAAGGCATTAATTAGTAATTTTTGAGTTTCCACACTATTCCAAGTGATATCCCAACCTATAGGTGAATCCTCTTGCACAAATTGAGGTTGAATTCAGTTGATATGTCCTTGAATGTTTGTTGTGAAAGGAGGATATAAAATCATCATACCCCATTGAAAAAGCCCTCCTTTCCTATAAAATATTTTTATGAACCCATTTTTTTGCACCTTGCCGAGTGTTGTGTGATACATTTGCATTCATTCATCTTATTGCATTTGAAAAATTAAAAAAAATTAAAAAATTTGAAAAATTAGCATTTTAGGCTTGCATTTTCAAATAATTTGAATTAATTTGCATTTCATTTCATTTAATTTATTTTATTTTCATTATATTTAATTTAAATTACATAAATTCATCATTACTTATTCATTAGCATTGCATTTTCATGCTTAATTTGTTAAAAATTGCTTGAATTTTTACTTTTTTCATATAACCTAGTTTTTGTATTAGCTAGGGTTTGTGGTTAAAATCTTGTTTCAAATTTTACTACTATTTTAAACACTCATTTAGTACTAATTTCTAACTTTAGTGTTTCATCATAGTGCATATTTACATTTAAATTTAACATCTAGGGTTTGAAACTTCACATTTTTCACTAGATTTTGACTTATTTTGCATATAGAGTTGCATTAAATGCATGTTGTGAAGGATATTGTTGCATTATTAGACTGATATTAGGCATATTATCTACTACCCCTCATCAATTTCCTTACAACACCTCTTCTTCTAGGTGTTTGCATTGAAAAAAGTGAAAAAACAAGCATTTTAGGTCATATTTACACAATTTTGCATGCATATCAAAAATCTTTTAAAATGTGATCTTTCGTATAGTTGAAAACATAAATTTGGCATCATTTGATATCCTTTCTTGAAATTTGGAATTATCTCAATTACACATTGTGTATTTCAACACCTAAGTGTACTACTAGCTCTTATTGATGTTTCTAGACATTTTATTATGGCACCTTCATGTCATTTTTCTTTGGTATCTTTACATGCATTTATCAAAAATCTTGATTTTTATAGATTCTTAACTCTCATGAGTGAACATCCTACAATATTAGAAAGCTTAACCAAGTTCATCTCCATGAGTAGTAATGAAAACGATAATTGGGATATTAGTTCTCCTATGCATCTCATCTCTACTACATGTTATAATGACATAAACTTTGCCTTTAATCATTCTTTTAAAAATGATTCCTCCTATGAGGATATAATAGCACAAGAGGATGAAATCATTGACACATTCCTTAAAACCACCCTACCCTCTTTGGAAAATGAAACATTAGTGAATAAAGGGCTCCCTCTCAAGGAGGATTCTCCATGGGTAGAAAATGACTATTCAACTAATGATCACATGGTGCATGAGGTCTCTAAGCATAATCCATTAGGTCCTCCACCTTTGATTGAATATTTGAGTACATTGGATATCTCTAAGGAAGTAAAGACTATGGATAACTCTACTTTTGTTGCAAATTCAAATGATACCAAACTCTTTAACAACACTGTACCTTTCTTTCATTCCAATGCTCTCCTTGGCCAAGATGAAGCATTAGTGGATGATAAAAGGTCTCTCACATTGAATCCTTTAGGGATAGATGTTGGGCATAATCGAGAAGAAAATAATGTTAATTCGATCTTCACTAATAGACTTTGTAGCAATATTCCTAAGATGGTTGTGCGAGGAGCACCTAGTGCACCTTCTTGCTTAAAACTAGTGATTACAGTTCAAGGTGATTGAAAACCACCTTGACCCTCGGATTACTTTCTAAACTATGCAAGACAAATCACTCAAAGAAATAAAGTTGTTCAAAATGTGTCGCAACAACCACATCACAATGTGATTGCTCACACATATAACACCCGTAATAATAAGCAAGCACCTCATGTGCCTATCTCCCTTCCATGTTGTCAACCTATACTACCTCAACCACCCCATCTTACTCCTAAAAGAAGTCAAGAATATGATCTTGTTGAACAACTTCGTGCTACTCCAGCTAAGATCTCTCTTTGGGATTTAATACAAACATCACCTACACACCACAGAATGCTCCAAGAGGCTCTACAAAAGGTGATTGTACCACCTGTTGTTAAGCCGAATGATGTAGCAGCTCTATTATATTGTATGCATGTGACTAAAATATATATTCTCTTTCAACCACATGAATTACCATCAACTAAATTTCAAAACCAATATGATCCTCATATAATATTTGTCACCGTAAATAAAAAGTTGATAAAGCGAGTTATGATTGACAATGGATTGACTCTTAATGTTTGTGGTATTGATTTGTTACATAGGATTAAAGTTGATACTTCTTTGATTAAACTAGATAGAATTAGAATTCATGGTTTTGATGATCTATTGGTAGACAATCCCTGGGTACCATAACTTTACCTATAAAGGTTGGACCTATGACATTATCTACCCTTTTTCATGTCATGCCCAGTTTGCTTTCATCTAATATGATTCTAGGTAGACTATGGATCCATGCCATGGGGAAAGTTTTGTCTACCCTTCATCGATCAATAAAGTTTATTTATCAAAACAAGCTCCACACCATAAAAGCTGATCCTAAACTAGATAATTGTTTACATATTGAAATAAAAAAACAAGTAAACAATCAACAAACTCTAAACAATTTATGAGTTGATTCATCAATACCTCTTGCCATAGATAATGTTGTACAAGACTCTACACCATTGAATGCACTTTTTGGTGACGATTGGGGTTCATTAGATTTTAATCCTTGTGGTATGGGGGAATATAAACTCACTAACACTAACACATCAAAAGTTGCAACGATGTTATCTAAGCAATCTTTTGAAACACCTAAGAAAAACAAAGTCTCCTTAGTAGAAAATAAGAACAATACCCTTTCTTATACTACAGATTATGACACCTACGAGGTCTCACCATCTTCTAAAAAAAATGGACTATTTATATGGTCGTGGATTTCAGATTTTGTACAAAAATTGTGACTATGTGGGTAATGGATGTGGTGTAAATCAACAAGGAATCAGAGTACCTTTACAAGTTGCTAGAATTAACTACACAGCCGGTATTGGATATTGCTCTTTGAAAGCCACCAAAGTCTCTCATCATCCTAAACTTAATGTTAATGAATATCAAAAAGACCAAATCAACATGTGAAATATCCTAAGCTGATAAGCCACACTCATTGTAGCAAAAATTATAGTTGCTCTCAAGGGTGGCCTCTTCCTAGATATGTATATTCTTAACACTGGGTTCTATTAGGTAAGTATTTCTAACCCTTTACCTTTATGATGTGATTCCCCTCGTGATGTGTTATGTGTTGTTTAGGCCTCCTAGGATGACCCTTGATACTCTTGTAAGGTCAAGGATATCGGGAGACTGTCTCTGTTGTGATCCTTCTTCTGTTTGTATCGTCATTCTTTTATATTGCTTCTCCTCTATTTTCATTGTTGTGTGTTGTGTCTTAAGGACATAGCATTGTGGTTGGTGACCTGGGGGCACCCTCCTACATGGTTTTCCCAAAGGCACTTACCTTCTTCTAGTGGTTCTATCTAGCTGGCGGATGATGAAAAACAAATAAGACTGATAAGGACCAAGTGTCCCTTCAGCAAGTAAGCAAAAATGGACCTAGTCCATACATGACAACAGGGTTGATATATATTATCTGATGCTTGGCTAGTAGAATCACTCTGTGTGATATTATGATGATGTTTTTATTTGCTAACAAACCATAATAATGTTGTTGCTCTGTGCTCTTTGTTTATCTTGGATCTCGCCTCTCTTGTACACTTGATTTTGATATCTCTGTAGTATAGCCCCACAATTATACTCAGTTTCTAAATCTATCTAGTGTAATCTTGGCTCTTGATGTGATTGTTATTCATGCATTTCATTTGATCATGTGATGTGGTTGTTGTCTTATGAAAAGATTTCTAACCTCTTTCTTGTAGGAAATTATGTGTTTGTGGGAACATTTGGTGATCATAAAGTACATGTCACCTCTAGGGGCTTGGGCTTTGTGAGAGCTCTTGTTCCATTGTGTGATTTCTTTCTACCTTAACATGCTTGATATCAGTACATGATAGCAACCACCTTAAGGTGGGGGCATATAAAGGCAAGCTGCCTGATGATTTCGATACTAACGAAGCATGCTTTGTAGAGGTGGGGATGGGGTATTTCTTGAGGAGAGTGCACATCCTGTCATTTTCAAAAGTCCTCCAAGTAGGTGGGGTTGGTGTATCCTCCCTTAAGCATGTCTTTGGTACTTTTTGTGGCGAAGCGTAACTGTCAGGTGTGCCTATAATGTGCTTGAGATAGTAGCAAACCTAGCAATAGGTATCTTCCATCATTTGTTTGTCGTGTTTTCTCTGTGTCTTCCATGTGTGTGATTCTTGTATGGTATGTTTGTTCCCAAGCATAGTCTAAAGACTGGTGGTGATGAGTCCCTCCTATGCTTTGGGATTTGTATGGTGTGTTTGTTCTCAAGTGTAGTCTAAAGACTAGTCGCAATGAGTCTCTCTTACACTTTGAGATTTGTATTGCATGTCTGTTGCCCCATATGTAGTTTAAAGACTAGTGGTGATGAGTCCCTCCTACATTTTGGGTTGTGTGTTTACTTTCCTTGTACTTGCATTTGCATTCATATGGGAAAATGAAAAAAAGAAATAATCATTGCATTCACTGTGTTTTGCATGTCTTCAATGCTGTCTTCTTTGTGTCTTGCATGACTGTTACTATCTTCTCCATGTTTTGCATGTTTGTTTCTATCTTTAATGTCTTTGGTGTGTCTGTGACGTGTCTTCTCTAAATGTCAAACTAAGATCGAGGGATAGAAATGGTTCCTTAATCTTTGTGTATGCATTGGATCTAAGTGCTTGGCATGTTTGTTGTGTTTGTTGAACGTACTTTAATGCATGTATGGCCCTTGCATTCATGCATACATTAAACTGGGGGCTAAATGTTATGTTAGAGAATGTCTCCTTGGGACTTTTCCCTCTTAAGGTTTAGCTCCTGGGTCCTTTAAAATGCATTTAGATCATCTTGCATGTTAATTTGGATTCCTGATGAGAAAACCCCCAACTTTTATGGCAAATAGGACCTAGGGGGTACTAATTTAATGAATCCTAACCTAAATTGGGAGGGTGGACTTGGGCACTAGAACCATAGTCCTATCCCATTTTAGGTCAGCCCTAAATTTGAATGTTGGTTATGTGACTGTTAATTAGGTCCCATGCTAACACCTTAAGTTTGAATTATGAAATTCTTGGTAGGAATGTGTGTTGTTGCATATATAAGCATGTTTAGGTTTTTTATTTTAAAACTAGAAGCTAATTAGAAGATGTCTATGAGCTTTTGGCTAACTTGTGATTTCAAGATATTCACTGTTGCAGAGAAGAGCATTGTTATTGTGTTTGTGATTACAGATTTAGCTTCATCTTCTCATGTGCATGAAGGATCTTCATCTATGTGAGAGATACACCTCTGAGGTGACATTTGTTTATGTTTGAATAATTTATCATTTCATTTTTTCCTCTATCGTATAGGGATATGCACTCTTATCTGACAATAGTGTTCAAAAGACTTGAATGTCTCTCTAGGGCTTGACTGAGGCAAGCCTCTAAACACCACAACCCCCAACCACACTCCTTTGTGATTGCAGGTTATAGGTAAAAAGTTTCACAGAGTGGAGTTGTAGAGGAAGGTTGCAAAAGATAAGGATTCAAGACACGAAAGAAAGAAGTAGATCATAGCACTTTTAGGAGAGGGCACGTAGGGCAATGTCCTATAGAGTTTTAGAGACATGAATCTTGATGATAGTTATATTCTACATCTGAAGAAGTCCCAACATCCCAAAATTCAAGCTGCCTTGGACCTAGGTACCTAGGGCAGTGTCCTCCACATATTTAGTGACAAAAATAGAAGAAACAATTATTATCAATGCCGAAAGGAGGTATGCATTCTTGAAGATCAACTTGCCTTGGATTTGGGTACCTAGGGTAGTGTCCCTAAACATTTCAAATCCTGAACTTCAAAAAATGGTCAGTTATTAATTTCTTTCTTCTATCTCAGTCTACAACCATTTGTTTGATTTTATCAATTTGATCACTGTTTTACATAATTAGGGTATCTTACATATTTGAGGATTACATTAAGGCATTAACTAGCAATTTCTGAGTTTCCACATCGTTCCAAGTGACAGCCCAACCTATAGGTGAATCCTCTTGCACAAATTGAGGTTCAACTTAGTTGATATGCCCTTTAATGTTTGTTGTGAAAGGAGGATCTAAAATCATCAAACCCCATTGAAAAAGCTCTCTTTTCTTATAAAACAGGACTGGGTCCATTTTCACTTTGCTTTTTGAAGGGACACATGGTCCATATTATTTTATTTGTTTTTCATCATCTACCAACTAGGTAGAATCACTGAAGAAGGTAAACAATAAAATGAGAGAGGATCGAACAAGTGCCTTAGGAACACCATGTAGGAGGATGCCCCCAAAACACCCTCAATGATGCTATGCCCCTAAGGCATGACACACAATAATAAAATAGAGGAGAGGAACAATAGAAGAATGATGATACAAATAGAAGAATCGTCACAACAAAGGCAATCTCCTTGTATCCTTGACCTTACAAGAGTATCAAGGGTCATCCAAGGAGACCTAAACAACACATAGCACAACATAGGGAGAACACAACACAAAGAGGGGCTCACATAAGTGAGAAAAATAATTCTATGACAAAGGTGATCCCAAAGGGTTAGAAATACTTACCTGAAGATACAACCATGCTAGTGGTTGTCAATGAGCAAATCATCATCTTCCCAATCCCAAATGTCTGAGGAGAGAGGTACATAGGGGACAAGTGCCTAGTTAGTTTTGTTATTGTTTACACTTGTTGAGGGAAGCAGGTACCAAAAGACACATAAAGTCCACAACAAACCAAGCGGATAGGAGGAAAGGGTACAACACAACAAGGCCCAATTTACTATTTTAAATGTTTTGGTCAAAGGATGTGAAAAGGTGTGTACACAAGTAGTGTTGAAATACACAATGTGTAATTAGGAATATACCAATGTTCACATAATTTCAATGAAAGAATGCCAAATTGTACCACCCAGCCAAGGAATCCCTTAGAAACAACACAACTATGCTATTATAATAGGACAATTTTTTTTTTAAAGAATGAGATAACAAGTAATGTAAATCATAACTACGCATATCATTTAAACTAAGCTTTATCCTCTAGGGCTTTATGGCTGCATTACTAACAAAACTATTAACAAGATCTAAACATACATCATGAATTAACTAACAGCAATAATTCATTCTAAATCTATTGTATCAAATGAATGAACACATACATTTCCATATTATAACATCAGATAAGTAATCACAAGATTATGTAAATAGAACTACAAGTGCATATTCAAATTCCCTTACATAAGAGTACACCATTACATTGTTTACACTATCACTTTTTCTAATAACATTAGAATGTAAATATCAAGATTACAATTCATGATTCATCTAGTATACATGGCTAGAACAAAAACATGAGTATCTAACTCCTCAATATAGAGTGAGATCTAGAACCCACTACATGAGATACATCCTTCTCACACACAAACAATGGCAAGGGAAAAACCAATGGAGAAAAGGCACAACTACCCAACCATGTGGAACCCTAAGGTCCACCCCCTATGCTAGGAGATAGCATAAGGTCCCACTTTAGCAAACAGTTAGAAAGATAGTAGACTAACAGGTGTAAGAACTACACATGACTCCAATTCAACACGGGTCAATATGAGCATTGCAAGCAATTCAAACATCACTTCCAGAGGCATTCACACAACATATGGGGAGAACACAACTAGGGAATGCTAGAATATAGTAGGGATGAGTGTCATCGCATGGTCCTGACATGGGTTACCCTTACAGTTTCTCACCAGATGCCACCCCCCATCTATGGTTACCCTGACAGTCTCTCACTAGACGTCGGCCCCATAGGGTGACACATGCGGAACCAACATTCCTTTCATGAGGAAAAGGAAGTTGGTCTTGCCAACCAGGCAATCTCATCCCATCCTTAGCTTGAATGAACACTACAGGCATGGGTGAGGCATCCAATTATCTTAATTAGTGTGAAAACTACCCAACCCTCTAAATTTATTATTAAGTTATCACTAGATTAACAACTTCCAATGGGTTACCCTGGCAAGCCACTTTGGGCCCTAGCCCCACATTGAAAGCCACTCTCCCTTCACTGCATCTAGATTCTAAAAGCCCATAACATAAACCAAGCATTAACTATCACATTTCTCATCATGATGCATTTACAACACAAAATATACATCATTTCACATCACACAGAGCAAGGCATTACCCATCTTGCATAGTCATCATAACCACATGAATAGGTACATTGAGCAAGGCATTATCCATCTTGCACATGTATCATACCAACATGAATAGGAGGCAACATTCTAGGATTGCATTTCACTCAACTCACATGATACACACATAGCCAGCCTTCACACAATCACACCCTCTTAGGCCTTTGGAATCAACTTCCCCAAATGACACAAACACTTGACAACACTAAAAAACAATGGTCTCACATCACATTCACTCTCAAATTACAATATTTCAATTACAATATCAAATTACAATTGTATCAAATCACATTTATCCTATGATCCATATTATATCATATTTCTATTGTAATTAAGATCCTTCAACAATATTTCAATTGCAATACAACAAATGCAACATATGATATGATGCACTAATTATGGGTCTTAAAGAATGTAACATTAATCCAATCATGACCAATCATTTAACAAACATAAAGTTAATCTATCTCAACAATGTAGAACAATAATATTCTAGCTACTAGTAGCAGTTACTAATATGATCATATGATATTAGTGCCCAAAAGTAACAATTATTTAACACAAAAGATCCCAAGACTTATTTAGTTTCATCTAATTAAAGTGATTTTGAACATGCAAATAACCCTAAAGGCATGCTTACTATAACATAATAATTTATAAAAATGCAATCCTTACCACAATGAGGAACTATCACCATAGTTAAAATCATACAATAGAGTAATAATAACCATAACACAAAATGATATAACTGATGACTACATAATTTACCATTATTAAACTAAACCACTATTTACACTGATGTAGATCTCATTAATAATCTAGACAATTTTGTAAATACTAGTCAAATATAATTGTATAAGCAAAACTAAATGCCTATAATATTAGAATGCTATTAGCATGTGTCTAAACAAAGAGAGCCCTAATATTAAATTGTAACTTTAAGAAACAAGATTTCTAGATGTTTAATTCACCTCGCAATTCTATCAACTATGCTAATCTATTAAAGGAATTCCATGATCAAGGCACATTAGATAATTAATACAAGGTAGACCACAAAAACCCTAAAGAACTTATGCCTCCTCCTATCACATTCCCAAGGATTAAATAAGTTGAAAAGTGAGGTAAACAGATTGAGGAGCATGGTAGAGGTTTTGGAGAAAGAGGAATAAGAAATGGTGGCAAAATACAAGTAAAAAGTGGAAGTATTGATCAAGGGTGTTTTGAGATAATGTCCATAAATACACAACCCTAAATGCAAAACTTAAAGTTTTGGTACCCATGACAATGACTATATCCCATAACTCTTAGCCTTGGAAGGTGGGAACACCAAGTTTTGAATGAGGTTATATGATCATGTTCATAATCTTGTTAAGAGAATAGGATCATAGGTTTAATCCAAGATAAGAAGGTGAAACTGTAGGAGTTGAATTAGTACTAGTTTGAAATAGATAATTTAAAATAATAAATTAAGGAATTTAGTTTAGATCTAGTACATGCACAAAAATAACCAAATAATAGGCTAAAATTATGCTTATTTACAATATTCTATAATAAAAATATTACATATAGATGATATAAGAATTTAAGCATATAATTTGTTTATTAGTTATATAAAAGAAATAATGTGTCACACAAAATATATTTTACAAGGAAGCTCTCAAAATCATGACTTAATGAAACACTCTGGAACACATCCTAGCATTGCAAGCTTGCTTATGTTCTAGGCACAGGTAGCCATGCAGGTTTAGTGGACGTGAACTGCACATACTTCAATTACATTTGAAACCTTAATTACACTACACCTACAATTGATCATTACATGAGCATGGTTGACTATCTTGCTCGTGATGGCCATTTGAGGACACCCTAAACTTTGCCATTAAGATGCCAGTTAAACCTATGGTGGATCTACAGTTGTGTTTTCTTGGTGCCTGTGGATTAAAAAAAATTGTTTATTGAAAGGGCTTTAGAAACCTTCAATCCATATGCAATTAGCAGGCATAAGCCCAACCTAAAAACCTTCTCCAACATCCCCCCCACCCCGCCCCCCCTGGCCCCCCTCGCACATGATGAAATAGGAGCTCTGGAATGAGGTATGGATGCCTCTCAAAGCAAAATGAAAGGGCAGTCTTTGTTAGATAAAATAATTGGAAAAGTTCTAGGAGACATGCATGCAAAATGTGGAAGCATAGACAAGTCATGAAAAACCTAAACTGTTGATAGAATGCCTCAAAGAGATGTGGTCTCATGGCATGCCACAATTTGTGGGATATGCACATAATGGATTTAATGAAAAGACTTTAGAAACTTTTGAGCGAATGCAGTTGACAGGTGAAAAGCCAAATTCCATAACCTTTCCTAGCATCCTCCCTACATGACAGAATGGGATCTTTAGAATGAGTATGGGCATCCACTATGCATAAAGGAAGGTGGTTTTTGTCAGCTATTATAGCGAAAATGCCCTAGTAGACATGTATGCAAAATGTGGAACCATAGACAAGGCACCTCAATAATTTGATAGAGCATCTAAAAGAATTGTCATTTCATGAAATGCAATTGGGAGTAGGATATGCATGGAATGGATTTATTAAGATATGTATGCAAATTGTAGAAGCACAGGCAGTGCACACGACTATTTTAAGAAGTGCCTAAAAGAAATATGGTCTCACAACTACAATGATCACTAGATATGCACAAAATGTATTCATCAAAAAGGCTTTAGAAGCATTCAAGCAAATATATTTAGTAGGTATAATGCCAAAAACCACAACCTTTGACATTAAACTAAGAATGATAGGGCAACATAGCCTAGATCCCTTAAGGATTTAAGATCAAAATTCTACAAGATTGAAACCTAAGGGAAGGGGATCGAGTGGAATACCCTCAAATGGGGAAAGCATTGGAGTTTTCATGAAACTTGATACAAGATAAAGTATCAAAATTGAGAAATGAAGAAAAGAAAGTGAAACCTGTGTGCGATTCGAGGTGATAGCGAATGCATAGCATAAACGGCATTGTAAAAATCCTACATTACAAGGTAGTCATCCTATTTAGAGAGGCACACAACTTGTAAAGGCTTGGTCCCTCACATAAGGACATGAATCTATGGTAAAAGTGTTGGCGTGCACAAAAGAAGCGTGACCCTGCTCATTGGAGGCACTTTTCTATGTTTGAAAGCAGTGTAGATTATGTAAAGGTAGTGATTTTTACAGATAAAAGCATATGTTGTGTCTACAAATCAGATCTTGTTGCTTGCATCCTCACGTATGGCCACTCAGGTCTTCACCAGCTCATAGCCTATTCCAGGCATCTTCCTCTTGCCTAACACCAACCTCTCACTCATCTGGTTGCCTCCAATTCCTTGTGCACCCAGCTCTAGATTTTCTAGCACCGCATGCCAAGAGGAGGTAGTTATGAAAGGTGAAGTATTCACCATTTTGGGCCAATGAAGGCATTTGCAAACCTGTCATTGAAGGCCTTAGTCTATTCCATGGTTGATTGTAATTTCTTCTCCAAGATTTCGAAGACTTCATTGAAATTTCAAGCCTCCAATGCACCCATCTATCACTGTCATGGTGTTTTTCCCCTACTCATACTCTTCCCTTTCATTGTTTTATTAATTCTAAACTCTCAATTCTAATTTTTCCACCTCCCCCTAAATCGCACAACCCTCTCATATTTAAGAAAGTCTCAACACAAAATTTGAAGCCAAATATCTGTTAAAGACAACTAGTTACACCTTTTCCTCCCTCACATTTTGCTATTGATTAAATTTATAACATTACAATGTAATTCTTTTATTTTTATTTATTTTTAATATTTGCTATATATTTGATTCATTACATATTACGATTATTTATAAATGTATTTGTATAATCATTTATCAAAACATACTCTTGCTTATTTGCATTTAATAATCAACTTTATAATTCTATTTTTATAACACTTTATTTATTTCATTATTATTATTATTATTTATTGACCTTAAATTCTATTATAACATATTTCCCCACAACTATAATTTACATATAGGCATTTATATTTATTTATTTATCAAAAGTGCCTTCTTAACTTAATAATTTTATTTTAATGCAACAATTAGCCAAAGCATTAATCAAACAATTCCAAACTAAATAACCCAAATGCCGAACAATACCCGACACTATGAACAATCGAAAAGCATGACCACAACAATAATGATTGATTATCATGTCCATACCGACCACATGGATCGGATGCAAAACGGGATCCTCATCCTCTTCAAGGATGATGACTAACTAGGGAACCATATGTTATCTCCATTCAACAGTTTCCATTGGGTTTAAGTAACGCTCAGACCTGTCAATTTAGGTGGAGTCAATGCCTGATACCTGCAACCTGCAACACACAACACGGTCTATGCACAAGTATAATAAATATAAAATAGTCATGGATGCTCATGAATGAGTGATGCAACATTGTCTCTTTTCACACCACACAATAATCAGATCATCCTATAATACAGAATCAATCACATAAAAATCAATTCTAACAAATGACAATCATAGTAAGATCAACATCATAATCACTTGAATGTAAAACAATGTCAGAGCATGTGAATTATCAGTGTCACAACAAAGATTATCGATAAAACATACTAACTATCATATGAAACCACACATGAGCATAATTAGGAATGTCATCAACATGAATGTAGCATCTACCAACATCATATAATGTACAACATCAACTATCTAACATACCCTAAGTATTCCTAGTATTTTACCTTCATCTTCATGCTCCTTAGCTTGACCACCTACACATCCAAGGTGAGAATGGAGGGGCACTACACAAATTTTCAAATGATGGTTGAATATATGCTTGAATATGAATGCAAGGTCTGAAATACAAGGTATATAATATGAATGCAATGAAACAACACAAGTTTATGCTTATTTATACCTCTAAAATGTTCACCTTTTTTTCACTTTTTTCAATGCAAATGCATAAAATATGTAGTGTAGTGATGAAAATGATTAGGAGAAGAAAGTTAAAACCTTTTAATCAGTCCAATGATGCAGCAAAAATTTTCACAACACACCAATCATGCAATGCTAGGTGAAGGATGAGTCAAAATATAGTGAAAATACAAGGATTTTTAAACCCTAATAGTGAAATTAAGGCATGAAAACATGCAAAGTGATGTATGTCTGATAGGTAAAAAAATTAGGTTGATAAGATCAAGCAAAGCCATGAAAACATAACCCTACCATCATCAAAGAATCTAATCTAAATGAAATCAAAAGTAATGCAATTCAAGCACAACATCACCTAGATTGTGTGATTCCTTGTTTATGATGTGGATTGCTTCTTCAACAATGAACAATTATGAAGATAAAAGCTGCCATGATAGATGATAATGATGAAAGCTCAATGGATGCTATGGATGCTCAAATGCTCAATATGCTCAGGATGATAATGTAGACGCTCTATGAATACTGGATAGATGTAGTATGGAATGAGAGGGTGTTTATATAAAACTCGACCAAAATCAATCAACAATGGAGATTTGGAGGCTATGTGAATGGCTAAGATTGAAGGATAGACATAGGTAAATGTGAAGATGACAAGTGGTGGGAAGATAGGGCTCATGTGTGCTTGTGTACATAAAAAAGCACTACATGTGAAAGATATTAAATAAAAGGATGTAGTACCACTTATCTTTTTTAAATGAAAGAGGCACACATGTCAGCTCATAAGATAAATGATAAGATAAATTAATTATATAAATACAATTTATTTAATTAATTGGAAAGTCAGCTTATGAAAGGAATCTTTAATTAAATAAATAAGATTTATTTAATTAAAAATAGATAGAATGAAGATAATTGAATAATTGAAGATTGTTTAATTATAGTTTAGAGGAAATAGCTAATGAATTAATTAAATAAATTAGAATTTATTTAATTAATAGAAGAAATATATGTGTTAGGGATATTACTCAAGTGTGTTAGACAAATGTAGATGTGTGATAATACGATATTTGAATGTTAATAATAATGAGTCAATTTTGGGTGTCTACATTTTGCCCCTCTTTGATACAATGTTCATTAGAGTATTGTGTCAAAGAAGATACAATATTCGTTTGATAAAAAAAGTTATGCCCTAGTGTAACTGGCAGGTGATGTCCCCTCGAGAGGTAAGCCAGGCTAACCAGGAAAGGCTGGATTGGCTCACGATAGAAGAAAGGCTAGAAACAAGGTTGACATGAAGAAAACAAGGGTTGGGTGGGGAACAAATGGGATGAAGCAGCTGAAAAGAGGCTTTGGCATAGAAGAATTAGGGTTTGCATAGGGCTATAAGTAGGTGTTGTAATGGAAAATAGGCTCATTTATGCTCATTGGTGTTTAGAAAGCTAGAGCTCCTTAGAGGTGTTGTGCGATGAGAGGTGGAGATCTATCAGGATGGTGATTCCATGCAGAGATCATCATGCCAGGAAAGTGAGGACACATGGTCGACCAAAGGGATCAGGTGTACCGGTATGTATCAAAACTTTTGCTAAAAGCATGTTTTTGATAGGCTAGAAGAGTCATAAATGCACACACTTCACCAGAAATGACTACGTCTTAGGAT
This sequence comes from Cunninghamia lanceolata, assembly GCA_027924645.1. NCBI lineage: Eukaryota > Viridiplantae > Streptophyta > Pinopsida > Cupressales > Cupressaceae > Cunninghamia > Cunninghamia lanceolata. The sequence continues at coordinate 1,197,285 of BSBN01001617.1, read as the reverse complement.
AGGTAGTTCAGGTACTTGTGTAGGAAGATAGATCACTATTGGTAGTGTAGATTGCTTATAGGCGCAGATTGGTCGCTTCTGGAAAACCTAGGTCATGTCCAGTCAGCTAAGTAATAGGATAAGGCTAAATGCACATATAGGGAAATAGTAGGTGCATATAGAGGTTAGGCTCGCATAGAAAGGATAAGTGTGCGCATATGGTAGATAGCTCGCTTGTAGGCTAAAGTGAAGTGCATAGGGAGTTCATCTCGCATGTAGTCCAATAGGGAGCGCATATGCAGAATAGATCACTTATAAAGAAGATAGAGACACATATGGTAAAAGAGGTCACTTTTGATCAACAGATAGGCGCATATGGAAAACTGAACCGCTTATGGTAGTTAGAGGCTAGGAAAGCAATAAATGGCAAATTTTGATAGTAGTTAAGTAGCGCAAAGGACTAACATGATGAATGGAATGATGTAGGACATACTACCGCCATTGTTATCACGGGAGCCACATCCTAGGGATTTGTGATTGGTGAGATTACTAGATGCAGAGGAGCGGCTAGTGTTAGAGATCCTCAGGTTAGAGCATGTGTTAAGATTGGAGCCAGTGCAGGCACATCGAGGACTGATTATGGTGATGGTGGAGCGATGGATGAGTGAGTATAGTACTTTCTTGTTGCCAATAGGAGAGGTACGCTGGAGGATGTGTTTCAGATATTACGGATTCTGATAGATGGAGACCGAGTTGATTACAATCCTGACTTGGGTCCAGCTGCATTTAGGAGATTATTTGGGACACCAGACATTGGATTAGAGGGCTCAAAGATCTCGATGGCAAGGATGGAGGAGCTATGCGACAGGTTGCAGAGAGTGGTAGTGGCTATCATCAGATGGCTAGTGGGAGATAGGTGAGCTAGAGGCTTTCCAGTAGGATGGGGGATAGTGATGGAGGGGATGTTCTCCTATGGCATGAGATATGCATGGGCAGAGTGTGTGTTGGGACAACTCTATCATTACCTGCATGATTGCGCATATATGTTTGGAGCTAGTATGTCGGTAGGGGTTACAGTTTTGCATGTATGGGCGTATGAGCACATCCTAGTGACGAGGCTAGAGGGATGGGTGGCGAGAGCTATAGGGGAGCCTTATGATAGGACGTATAGAGGAACTCTGACATACCGACAGTGTAGAGAAGTGGTATACTGGCAGAGGAGATTGGATGAGGTGGATAGCTTTATATGGAGGCCATGGCTTGGATGTGAGAGATGGGATGAGGAGGATGTGGAGATTGTCTATACTAGGCAGGCAAGATATATATTTGGATGTAGAATATACATTATAGAGCGGTATTTGCTAGAGAGGGTTTTGAGACAGTTCGGGGTAGCACAGGCAGTACCAGTTGGTGATGCTATTTTTGGTAGGATGAGACAGGAGGATTTTGATTAGGGACCAGACGTTGTGGTTGAGATGGCTTTGGCAGAGAGAGATGGGTTATAGCTAGTTGTATGGTAGTGGGGACAGGGTCCTGTAGATCCAGGGACACTACCAGACTATGATGCATACTGGGTGACAACTAGACTGACATGGTTGATGTGGGTTGGAGAGATTGGGGAGATAGGGATGGAGAAACTTGTTAGGAGGAGGTGATTATGGGCTCCACTAGTACAGGAGGTGGTACCAGCAGCACTAGGGATACAGATGCAGGGACAGATGCCAGGATAGCCTCAGATACTTGCATAGCCTTAGGGGTAAATATTGGTGGGTGATGACATTGGGATTATGTAGCTATGGAGGTAGATTAGGGAGGAGAGGAGATGGAGGCAGTGAGCACAGATGAGGTTGAGGAGAGTGGAGATAGACAGACATCAGGCAGTTATTAGCTTACGGCATGCAAGAGTTCAGACATATCAGGTTCAGTTACAGTTGAGAGCACAGGATGGGGATGGACAAGATGATGGTACACTTGCGAGGGTGACAGGGGAGAGAGATATAGCCAGACAGAGCGAGCAGATGATGAAGATAGAGTGGGATATAGTTGTACAGCAGGTGCAGGCGATGAGAGTAGAGAGGGATGGTCTACGAGCTGAGAGAGATATGGCTGTGCAGCACTTGCAGGGGATGACTAGTGAGCGAGACATAGTAGTGATTGCACTAGGGATAGATGGGGCTATGATGTACTTGGCTACATAGTTGACATAGGTACATGTAGAGCTACAGAGAGTATAGGGTGAGGCTGAGTACTATAGAGGCTTATATTATGGGGTTGTGCCAGCAGAGCAGAGGCAGCCTACCTTCAGGAGCAGATCAGGGGCTTCAGGTTCACGGACATCAAGTGGATCTTGATCAGTAGCCTCAGTGATGGGGCCACTGAGAGATAGAGGGATAGGTGCAAGACCTACTGGTGGTGGTCAGGGTGAGGGAGTTGGCAGTAGTCACTAGGGCTACCTTGTTTTGTTTTATGTTGTATCATGATGAGGCCTAGAGTTGATTGTACATACATTCTTTATAGCTCAGCTTGTATATGTAGACACTCGTATATTGACACATGTATATATATATGATGGTGTATTTCTGGTCTATATGATGTTGTAATGGAGACACTGTTGGTATTGTAATGGTTATGCATGTTGTATTTGTTTGACATGAATTATGTATGAATGCTGATGCAAATGACATGTATGGAAATGTATGGTAAGGCAAATATGTAAATGGGAATGATATGGATGGAATTATGCATATAGATAGATGGTAATGAGATGATATATGATGGACTTATGTATGTCTAACACACTTGTTTTTGCAGGATACGACATGTGGACAAAGGACAATGGAAAGGATTGGTCTTGGCTAAGGACTATGTAGGCGAAAGAATAAGATGAATAGATGGGATGATGGGTAGCTTTTTAAGTAATTGCTCAAAATGAAAAAAGAAATACAATCCTTATGTTTGATATAGCATGTGGTTGTTATGCACCAGGGTATAGAGGACCAAGGTGTCAAGATATCCAATGCGGAACTAGCATGCTACAATCTTGTCTGAACACATGAGGTCAAGATGTTGAGACAACATGCACAAGATATGAATAATAGCTAGTGTTTTGAGATGGACTTTGATGCTACAAGCAATGGTTTGAGCTTATCTCCACTACACATAGTGATAGCTTGTTGGGCATATGTATGGAGCTAGTCTTAACATAGAATAGTCTCAAGTGCATAAGAGACTGTTTAGCTTCTCAGATGCTAGAGATATTGATATGTAAGATGCTAATCCCAACACGTACAAGATACCAATACACATAGGAAGAGAATAAGATCATCTCGTAAACATGGCATATAAAAGCAATATGACCATGCCCCATTCCTTACTTCATCGCAACATACCAAGATATAAATAGATCAAAGCAGTCCTGATTAGGCATAGAAAAGGGACAAAAGATAAATCAAAAGATAAAACAAAAGATACTGTCATCACGTTCTCTTACCAAATTTAGGTGCTCTTAGATGGATTTAAGTTGGCACCTTGTTGAGAGGAAAGCTGCATCCTATTGAAGGCTAAAGATGTTGATAAACTGCTATAGAAAATGTTGGCTTAAGGCATGCGGACAAATGGCTTCTGGCTTATTCTTGATTGGTTAAAGTGCTTGAGCTTTCATTATAGACATAGTTTGCTTCCTGCTTGAGCTGATCAAAGAGAAGAAGGTGGAAGATGAAAGAAGATGAATAAGATGGGGTGGATCATCTGTGCTTGAGTACTGGAAACTTCCTTCATATTCCAGATTGCCTACATACCCTGTATCCATGGGATCAAAGCACATTTACGATGAAGATGAGACATGATGAATATGTAGTTCTGGGTTTTTATTGATGATGTAAGTGATGAGAGATAGAAGAATGTGAAATGAAAGATTGAAGGATGATTAGCAGAAAGATGGAAGATGGATGATGAAAGAAGGGGCTATCGTCTTAGCTTGAATCAAAGTGCTTCCTTCGTATCTCAGATTGCCTACATACCCTGTCTCCTTGAGATCAAGGCTTTAATGATAGAGCTGGGATGTAATTCTTATTTATTATGTTGGTGAGGTGATGTCTTGTGATTTCTAGATGTCAAATGAGTGCAAATTGATTGGAAAGATATGAAGCCAGGTTGCAAAATGTTTGGCCACATTTGGTTGTTGGATGAATGCTATAGTTGAAGTTGAAAGTTTGCTATGTTGTGAGCTAGAATGTTTGATGTGTTATGACCTTGAGATAATGGTATCCACTTCCACATAAGACTCAACAAGATGCCCCTAGTGCGGGATGGGGTTTACGATGAAGGAGCAATGATGGAGAAAGTGTACAGTCAAGATGCTAAGGTGCCATAGATATAGTTATCGTAGGAATGTCTCAAGTATGATAGCTAGCATTGACAAAGATGAAGGTGAAAAAAGGCTATTTATTGCGATGAAATGGATTATGATATTGACTATGTTGGATAAGATGGCAAAGTATGGTAGGATGAGTGATGATCAAACAAACCAAGTAGACGATGGAAGCTGGTCATTACTCATAGCTGTTGTTTGCCAGGTTTTCACTATGGTACTTATCCAAGGCACCTGTTTACCAGGTTTTCACCAGAGGATGGATTATTTATCTTAGATTATTATTTTTTTATTATCTAAAGTGCCACAAAGTGGTTTTCACAATTGGATGGATTTTTTTTTTTGGGGGGGGGAATAGCTAATTACACATGGTGATTGTTTGTCAGGTTTTCACCATGGTAATGGATAGGAGGGACTCAAGTGTCTAGTTCAAGGGATGTCAGTTGTCCCATTAGAGATGGATGTCATTGCATGAACCATGTCGTTATGCTCATCAATGTTGATAAGGCATTGCATGTGAGAGATGGATTAGGTATAATAGTGGATTAGGAGAAGGATGAAATGGATTATGAAAGGTTCATGCAAAGATAGATGGATGGAGATAGTGGATTATGAAAGGCTTATGCAAAAGCATGGACCATAGGAAGGTGATAGGGGAGATATGTAGGATAATGGATGAAAGGTGGGGAGATGGAGGTATGTGGAAATGTGGGATGGAAAGGAATCGTGACCAATGGCTACACACACCATGATAAAAATTGAAGCTTTTGATGGAAAGGTTAGTGTAGGGAGTGAAAGAGATGCTTGCTTAGGGGATGGTTGATGGAGTGATGTAGAAACCCATAGATACTTAATATTTTTATGATTTTTTCTTTTCTTGTGGGATTTTTGAAGGGAATGGAAGTTTTGGATGGAAATAGGCTCTTGGATGGATATAGGTGGTTGGGATTCTTGAGATGGATAAGGATGCCTTAATCAGCTTGCTTGCTTGTTTGTTTAGGGACCCAGGCCCTTTTGGTCATAGGCTCTTCTAGTGGAGTTATAGGCTCAGCTAGCTTTTTAGATATGCTAGACTGTGATTCTTCACTTTGATGCCCTAAGGCATGAGAATCTTTAGGATTCTTAGTAGGATTTTTAGCTTTAGAGGTAGAGTCATCCAAATTTTTATTTTTGAATCCCATGGATGTGGTGGAAGTGGGGTTGATGAAATGAATGGAAGCTTTATGCTTAGACGGTATGTCCATTTGTTGGTCACGATTAGGAATATAATGGTGATGATGGATAAATGGATAATTAGGTGTTGGTAGTAATAGAGGTGAGGAAAATGGAGGGATATTAGGGGTTGGAAGTAGTGGAGGTAAATTGGATGGTGGAAGATGTACGGTCACATGCTTTTACAGGTTATAGGATGGTGAAAGTGGAGGATATGGAAATAAAGTTGATGGTGGGATTTTAGGAGTTGGAAGAAGTGGGGATAGATTGGATGGAGGAAGATGTACGATCACATGCTTATGGGGTTCAGTATGGGGTTTTTGATGGGAAATGGTGGACTTAGGATCCATGAAGGGATTACCAACATCTTTAGCTTAGGGAGGCTGACGTTTGACACTGGGACTAGGAGTGCTTGGATAATTAGACTTGAGTTCCTCATTAGATGGAGATGAAGGGGTTGTGGAAAGCATGAAGATGGAGGACCCTAAAAAGAGGTTGGTGAGAGGAAAGGAGGAGTCGTCAATGGTATCAGAGTTGGAAGTCTCTCTTATCAAAGAAGATCCAACTTCTGTATTAGAAATGGATATGGATGAAGATTCTTGCAATGTGTACTCACTAGGACCATGTTCGATGAACTTGATACGGAGGTTGGAAGGGGTTTTGCTAGATGAGGGCTTGAGTAGGTCAGATAGATCTACATAGGATGAAGATGGATATGCCTTGGTGTTGATAGGAATGCGGTTGGGGCTCTGATATTTAGCTTGGAAAGCACAACAAAATTCAAATGGATTGGGATCAGCTTGGATAGTAACTTCAACACCATTGTGTGGGAATTTAAAGCATTGATGGTATGTGGAAGGAACTACCTTGAGGGCATGTATCCATGGACGACCAAGGATGATGTTATAAGGAAGATCAATATCAAGGACCTGACAGTGGGTTTCTATAGTGATCAGCCCAACTTGGATAGGAAAGAAAATAATTCCTTCTATATCTCTCTAAGCATCATCATATGTTCTAATAGTAATAAACATGGAGGTGTCAACATCTTTCTCAGAATATCCCAGTTGTTTTATCAATTTCAAAGAACATATATTAAGACCAGCTCCACCATCTACCAAGATTTGTTTGATATGGCATTGTTTGACAAACACTTCAATGTGGAGGGCTTCATTATGTAAAGGATGGATGGAGGGCTAAAGATCTTTGTTAGAAAAGGTTAAATGACAAGGAGTTGTAATGTTAACGACCATAGATTGGAATTGTGAGATATCAATATCATTGGGCACCGAAGATTCTTATAGAGCTTTGTCAAGGATAGATTTACGAGCAGGAGATATGCGAAGCAACTCAAGAATGGATATATGCGCAAGTGTTTTGCCAAGGTGATCTAAGATATTATAGTTAGGAAATGGTCGAGGGGGATGAACAGGTGCTCCTTGAATAGTGACTCGACCTCTTCGAGTGGTTACAGTGCAATCAGGTGCTTTACCTTGGATAGTAATGGTAGAAATGCCAGCATGGTCAATGCGGCCAATGGTAGATGATTCATTGGTATACTGAATGGCATTTCTAGCATGAGGGTTACTTGTTTTGTCATGAGATGGAAGTGGATTCTTGAAAGTCTCTAGATCATAGTTTGATTTTGATTGTTGTGCAGGTTGAGTTGTTGAAGGTGTAACTTTGATTAAACCTTGATCAATGCAATCTTGGATGACATGTTTTAAGCGTATACAACCATTTGTTTTGTGTCCTTTAACTCTATGGAAATTGCAATACTCATTTTCTTTGTACCAAGGAGATTTGAAGAGTGGTTAATCATTTGGTGGTACATCCGGTAAGATACTATCACTTGCTTGGAGAAGCTTTTGAAAGATAACTTCCATAGGTTCTGCTAATGGTGTAAATTGGCGACATGGATTGGAAGTTTGGCATTGTTGCATTCATTGAAAAGGTTGTGTTGTTGTAGAAGCATCTTGGATGTTGATAGGAGCTTTCATATTTTGGATGTGCTTTGCATCGACAACACCGTCATTGATAATATTCTTGTTTTTGTTCCAAAAGCGAGACTTATCGTTGGAGTTTTGAGGATAGTCTTTGTTATCGCGAAAGATCTTGATAGTTCCTTTAGCAATTAAAGCTCGTTCAATGATGGTTCCTTTGGAAACAAGTTCATCAAAGGTGCTAGCACTTTGCAATTGTAGTTGGAATGATAGCTCGGGATGAAGATTTTGAACAAAGATACCGAGCTATTGTTTCTCAGAGATTTCCCATGATAATTTGCTAGCCATATTATGCCATCATTGAGTAAATGAAGAAAAAGCTTCACCATTGCGTTGTTTATTATTGACAAGGTCATTCATGTTTATCTCATGATCAATGTTGAAAGTGAAGTGGGAGCAAAACTTATTGGCTAACTCTGAAAAAGACTTAATTCCTAAAGGTAAATGAGAGAACCATTCAAGAGCTTGTCCTGCTAAGCTTCGAGGAAATAGTCTCAAAAGATATGTATCATCATAAGCAACATCAAGACATGCCACAAAGAATGCTTTGAGATGGTCTTCTAGATTTCCTTTGTCCTTGTACTTGTCAAATTGTGGAATTTCAAAGTGTGGTGGAAAAGGTACCATATGAAGAGACTTGTCAAATGGATAAGTGCTTATGTTGTCTAGAGAGAATGTCTTCTTGCCTTGTCCTACCACTTGGTTAATCATTTGTTGAAAATATTCTGAAGGTAATGGCCATTGTTGCAAAGGGGGTGAAACATGGTATGGTGTATATTGAGGTTGCTATTATGGGATATATGGAGCCATGACCATTTGTTGGGGTTGTGTACTCACAATCTATGTTAAAGGATTGGGATGTGACACATATGTAGTTGAGGATTGCTGTCCTTGAGGCACAACTGGTGTTCGAGTATATTGGGATGAATGGGCACCAAGATTTTGTATCACGTGCAAAGTGGAGGACGGATTGAAATTAGTTAATGGTTGGGAAGTTGGAGTTGGATTTGTGACATGGTAAGTGATGGAAGGATTGGTAGATGCAAAAGAAGGATGGACTGTTGGGTTTGCATTTTGGACAACATGGGGGTTGGTATGTGTAATGTGTTGGGTGACAATGGGCAAGCCTTGGGTAGCATAAGATGGATTGATGGTGTGTGAAGGATTGGAAGAGTAGGATGGAATGGATGTAAGTTGCTCAACATAAGTGACCATAGAGCTAGGATTAGCTTGAGAAACGATAGGAGGGTCACTCATGTAAATAAGTCTAACATTGGGATTATATGGTGTAGTGGAAGGATGTGTAGAGATGGTAGAAAGCGTATTAGTAGTTGGTATATGAGGTATGGTAGATTGGGATGGTCATGAAGCTTGGACTATTGGTGTTGTTGGTATAGTTTGGGAGGCTTGCACACTATGAGACATGGGGATAGCTTGTGATGTTTGGAGCATTTGCGCTTGAGCCATATGGACAAGTTATGTTACTTGAGGCATGGAAACGGTCATGGTAGGGAGAGGAATATGTTGAGGAACATGGAAAGGTGGAATGTTCAGATTTTGTGACATGAGAGGGAGCACATTAGTTGGCACTATCAAAGGTTCTAGAGTGTGCTCTGAGCGTGGTAGATCAAATGAAGAAATAATAGGTAATGAAGAAGATGTGTTGGAAGATGGAGCTTGTGATATGATGGGAGACAATGTGACTATAGTGGATGGTCCCTTTGCAACAATAGCGGGAGTGTTTGGATCTTGCTCTTTAATAGCGAATATGTCAAAATATCTTGGTAGTTTAGTGCCCATGTGGGCAAGTTGCAAGAAGTAGTGATTAGGCTCAAATATAATAAGTCTCTCAACTTGATCCCATACATGGGTATCCCAAAATTCTGATGAGTCATCTTGAGATTGTTCTTCAAAAGTCTCAAAAGATGTTAGAGGTTGCACTTGTTGTGAGGATGATCCTCGAATAGTATACCCATGAGGTGTAAACATATGAGTAGGCATACCAGTCATGAATTGAGTTGCATCCTTAAGAGGTGTCGATCTAAGTTGTTGCATCTCAACTTGCAATTTGGCTTCCATCTCAGCTCTATATTTAGCTTCCATTGCAGCTCTATATTGACTCCTAGTTTGAGGCATGATGTTGATGTTGAAAACCGAAGCTTAGCTTGTTAAAGTTTTGAGACCCAAAAGATGATGGTTTGCTGGTTGGTTCGTTGGTTGGTTTGCTTGGTTGGTTGGTTGGTTTTCTTGGGTTGATATGTTGTTTTGCTTGGTTGTTGATTTGTTGTTGGCTAGTTTCCCTAGAGCATAGCTCACACACTCAAGGGAAAAGTTGTTTGCTAAAGATTGCTATGTTGCTGATGTTTGCTAAAGCTAAAGCTAATGTTTTGTTGATGGATCAAAATGATTGATTTGATGTTTGGTTTGTTGGTTTGGAATCTCAAAAAGATGAAAAGCTCATGAAATGTGATTGATTGGTAAGCTCAAAACAAGGAGACAAAGTCCAGGTATCTACTAATGATCAGAGACAGGTCTGAAAGCTAATGTTGAAGCTGAGCAAGCTGGATTTGTGGCTAATTTGATTGAGTCACTAAGCTTTGCTAGTATTAGACCATAGGTGACAAGTGATAGCTCATATGTTACTCAGAGAATGCTTAAGGTGACTGGTAATAGCTCAAATGTAGACTGGTTTAGGTTCTAAGGCAGGTTATAGTGCTAACTGAAGGTGATCCAAATGTTCAGAGGCGATAAATGTTAGCTGAAAAGTAATTTATTGTTGATTAGAAGCGACTTAGGTTAAGCTAAAGGTGAAAGACTGTTGTTTAAAAGTGACCTGGTTTAGAGCAAAGGTGATTGACTTCTATTCAAATGCGGGCTGATTCAGATAAGAGGTGACTGACTACTATTCAAATGTGACTCTGTTTATGTGAAAGATGATTAATTACTATTCAAAGGCGATTATGTTGTTCTGTATGTGGGTAGTTTAGGCTTAAAAGTGACTGTGTCTGTTAGGAAAGATATCTGATTTGTGATTTTGACAAGAAAATAGTAATTCTAGTCACTCACATTCACAACAATCACAAACTTGTACAACCTAGGCTAGAAAGGACTGTATATGTTGAATCCCTTGGCCATGCTTATTCAAAGTAGATAGCTTCAGGATCTTGGTAGCACTAGCTCCCCTCCACGACACTCACTTCTTACACATACCAAGATCTGGGTTTCATGTAAGGCTTGTCCCCCAACCAAACCTTAGGATTGTCCCTACTATCTCTTCTAAGAACCACGTGAATCAGGGCTACTTCAAAGGTCCCACCTTTTGCATCAACAAATAGAAGGTTTTTGGCTACTACACAAAGTTGCTAATAAGGGCATCCGTTTGGGTGGCTATACATGCGGTAGTGCTATTCTCCATTGTGGAGTTTCCCAACCTTCAAGGGTTACGCCTTGGAGGGTTTTGGGAGAGGTTGGTTATCGGTATAATGCAACAACACCCATTTTTTGTGGCTTTTGGCATAAACACTTTTCTTATATAGTGGTTTGGAAGGACTTGGCTTTAGACCATTACCGCTTGGGTCGTATCCCTTCTCACACTGGGAAGGAAGGCCCTCTAAAGATAATAACAAGTTCTCATGCACCCAAGATCCATTTGATAGGCAAGGGGAGAGAATACTTTTGTTATTAAATTTGGGTTACAATCAATCACATGCAAGCAATAAAAAAAAGATAAATCAAATACAGAGCAAGCCATGATTTATTTTAAGCACCAAGCCCAGATGTTCCTAATTTAGTGAAAAAGCACAAGTCTTGGACCGATTGGATCTGCAACATATATGTGAGTAGTTTGATAGCCTCTTTTTCTTGGACAAATCGATAAGATGTTGCACAAATACCCAATTAGTAGCCAAGAAAACAAACTGTAAATTATACAGACTGAAAGCACACAATTTACCAGAGGTGATTTACTGTCTGTGAGAAGTGATCTCTATTTCTGTCACAGGTGAATTACTGTAGATTAAAAGTGATTTCGAAAACTCTAGATGTGAATTGTTTAGACTTAGAAGTGACACAAAACAGTATAAAGCAATTGGTATAGGCTCATACGCGACCTGGATCTACAACAAAAGCCCTAATTCTGCAGAAAGAGATTCATTTATCTAAAAGCAGCCACTGTAAGATCAAAAGTGATTAGATTAAATATAAAGGCGACCACTGTTAGTCTAAAAATAATGCAGAATAAACAAAAAATGATCGTTGTTCACTTGTAAGTGATCCAAAAATGGCTAAAGGTGATAGATTTCAATGTAGAAGCGACACGAATGTGTAGACAGCGACTATTTTTTGCTCAAAAGCGATAGAAACTTGCCGTAAGCACTCAAAAAATCTGATCTTCATAAAAAACAACTTCAAACAACAAAGTTAATCAAGGACATGGGTCCCACCGAGAGTGCCAAAATGTGATAGGTAAAAAAATTAAGTTGATAAGATCAAGCAAAGCCATGAAAACCTAACCCTACCATCATCAAATAATCTAATCTAAATGAAATCAAAAGTAATGCAATTCAAGCACAACATCACCTAGATTGTGTGATTCCTTGTTTATGATGTGGATTGCTTCTTCAACAATGAACAATTATGAAGATAAAAGCTGCCATGATATATGATAATGATGAAAGCTCAATGGACGCTATGGATGCTCAAATGCTAGATATGCTCAGGAGGATAATGTAGACGCTCTATGGATGCTGGATAGATGTAGGATGGAATGAGAGGGTGTTTATATAGAACTTGACCAAAATCAATCAACGGTGGAGATTTGGAGGCTATGTGAATGGCTAAGATTGAAGGATAGACATAGGTAAATGTGAAGATGACAAGTGGCAGGAAGATAGGGCTCATGTGTTCTTGTGTACATAAAAAAGTACTACATGCGAAAGATATTAAATAAAAGGATGTAGTACCACTTATCTTTTTTAAATGACAGAGGCACACATGTTGGCTCATAAGATAAATGATAAGATAAATTAATTAAATAAATACAATTTATTTAAGTAATTAGAAAGTTGGCTTATGAAGGGAATCTATAATTAATAAATAAGATTTATTTGATTAAAAATAGATAGAATGAAGATAATTGAATAATTGAAGATTGTTTAATTATAGTTTAGAGGGAATAGCTAATGAATTAATTAAATAAATTAGAATTTATTTAATTAATAGAAGAAATATATGTGTTAGGGATATTACTCAAGTGTGTTAGACAAATGCAGATGTGTGATAATGCGATATTTGAATGTTAATAATAATGAGTCAATTTTGGGTGTCTACAGTATGAATGAAGTATAATCAAATATAAGATGTGAAATAATTTAGATTAGATTTGAAAATGATGTCAAAGTCCCATAATGCTCAATGCAAGTCCAATTTTAAGGAGATATGAACGAATATGCCAGTTTTTATTGAAATCCACAATGTGTAAATGCAAATTTGAGATGTGAATGCAAAAACACACAATGATGAAATATTACAGTCAAAATCAAATTTGAATGAGTGTTAAAAATGATTAGTAAAATCTGAAACAAGATTTTAACTACAAACCCTAGCTTTTCGAATTACTAGGTTATGAGAAAAATGCAAAATTTCAAGCAAACCCTAGCAAATCAAGGATGCAAATACAAAGTAAATGATTATAGAATGATGTATTACTGTATTTTTTTTAATATCATAGATTTAAATTATTTAGATGAAGTGCAATGAAATTGATGCAAACTATGCCTTAATGCAGGCCTAGGATGCTTAATTTTTCAATTTTTTCCAAATTTATGCAAGATTTATGAATGTAGAATGAAGAATATGATATGTATGGATGCAAATCAGATGTACAACACTTAGCAAGATGCAATTTTTAGTAAAATTTATGTTCAACCAAATGTTATGTATGAAAATGGGTTTGGATGAAAGTTATATAGTGTATTAGATTCAATCAAACCCTTCTTTCACACATACATTCAAGAACATAGATCAAGCTAAGTCACCACTATGATAGAGGACTTAGCTACAGGTCTGATGTCACTATTCGATGATTGGAAATATAGAATAAAGTGATATTTTGTCAAACCCTAGTCTGATTAGGCCTAAAACCCTAATTATGTAAAACCGTAAACAAATGGACAAAACCTGACAAATGATCACATAGAAAGACACTAAATGTAGAGTAGAAACATACCAGATTTAAAATTTTGGAAAGAAAAAACTTTGGGGACAAAAGAGTGGGTGCCCAAGTCTGATGTAGTTCTTTTTCTAAGGGCTTCAGGATTAAATGTTCTTCATACTAAAACCTACTCAGAGATTTTCAGTGCTATCAAATTAAGGGACAAAAGAGTGGGTGCCCTTGTCTGATTAGGGTTTTTTCCTTCAGATCCAAAATCCTTATGCTCTGCAATGATCCTCTGCAACTTCTCCCTGCAAGGTCTGACACCTGTAGCCTGCAATCACATGGGAGATGGTTGTGGGTGGTGGTGTTTAGGAGCTTGCCTCGGTCAAGCCCTAGAATGGCATTCAAGCCTTCCAACACCATTGTTAGAGAGAGTGTGTGTCCTTGTAGGGTAAATGCAAAAGTAATTGATGAAATGAATTGATTCAAACACAAATAGATATCACCTTAATAGGTATGAAACCCTCATGGAGATGAAGAGCTTTCAAATCATCTAGAGATGGATTGATGAAGGCAAATCTGCAACAAACATGAACAAACACAACACAATACTGCTCTACAACACAATGAAATCTTTGAGAATACTTAGCATGAGATCACAAGTTCACATTATCCATCTAGGTGTAAAATGAAGTCATTAATCTACTTAAATATGCATTCTCGCTAAACTTTCATAATTCAAATTTGATAGGCCGATAAGGGAAACCTTTTAATGGTCACAAACCAATTTTAAAATTTAGGACCCTGACAAAATAGGGCTGGACTAGGGCACATGTGCCCTTATCCAGGGACCTATTTTTGGTTTGGATTAAGTTTAGGGCTCACCTCTCAGTCCCATTTATCATGGGTTTCGGGGGATTTTGCTTTGGGATTCATTTTAAACATGCATGATTACTCTAAAGGGACTTAGGAGCTAAACTTAGGAGGTAAAAGTCTAGGGGCGACATATTATGACATAACAGGGTGTTGAACACCCATAATACTGAGAGATGAGGTGAATCAATATTCTCTAAAAACACTTAATCACTTAAACATTCATTCCACATAGCATATTTAATTTGCAGCAAGAAAGGAAAACATGAAATCAACCATTAAAGCACATAACACATGAACACCAATTTTTTACGTGGAAAACCACAGTAAGGATTAGCTCACAATTTATTAAAAATGCAACCAGTTAAGGTTGATACAATTGGTGGACTCACTATCCAAAAGAAAATGCTCACTATAGGTGGCTCACTGCCAAAGGATTCACTGTCCTAAATAGAAAGAGATAGAAAAAGGGGTAGCTCTCTGCCCAAAAGAAAGGCTCACTACCAAAAATGAACTATTAGAATGCATCTAACTTATGCTAAGGACATAGTTCCACTGAAGTTCAATATACTGACTTGATACACTTCATCTTCACCACAATATTTATCCTATTCTTCTCTACATCTGTCTTTGCTCACTCACACACACACACACTACTTCTTTTCACATCCACTCTAATTCACAACCTCACACAAGAAATAATCTTGTATACATACCGCTTTTAGGTAAAACATTAATTAGGTCGGAAGGAAGATGTATCGTGTAACTTCTTAACTTGTCAGCCAAAAATGCATCTCAATATGCTTTGCAGATAGAATCAACTCATGTAACACATTGCTATAGGTCAGAACAACCTATATTTGCTCCCATGAATTTATTCTAAACATGTCTTGACTCCACACAACCTCAACACCTTTAGGTCAGCTCAACTGGTGAAGCAACAATAGCATGAACTAACTGTTAGTTCATAATTCAACACGCGGATCAGCCAAATGCTTACCACTTGGATAATACACACTTCTGACATCCATAAACTTGTCCTCAAAACTATATGACAAGTTATTCATCTATAGTGGAATGTGGAGCATTCCAATACACCACTGGCATTGTCATTATACTGTTATTATAGAGCCTGGTACTCTGTCAAATCTATCTTTCACTCCAGATCATTTCAAGACCTAAATCTTTGAATATTAGACTCCTTTAGTATACACCAACATTACAACCAAAAGGAAAAATTCTTCATAGTGGAGAAATGCAGACTAAAGTATTGTGGCTCTGTCATGGGTTATGTACTGTCAATGCCTTAGAAAAATCTTCAACAAATTGTATGCGACTGTAGAGCACCAAAATGGAAGGATATCATGCTTGGGTGTATTCTTCTTCATACTGCACTTAGTAGCTTCTCCAGATCAACTCTTAGGATATCATACTTAACCACTTCACTAGACGAGCACAATTGTACCTGCATACCTTATTAAAGCTCTTTGGACTAATACAAATGTCTCCTTACACCTTGTTGCCACTCTTCAGACCAATACAACTATGTATTTACCCTTTGTTTCCATCAATGACAACACTACTCACTGCCATGCTCATCATTCTCATCATCATCATGCTTATGTTGCCAACAGTCTTCTCCTTTGTCATTGATGGAAACGTGCACCAAAACTTCTATCCTTTTGCCATCAATGACAAAGGAACTACTTGTATATCTACAAATCAAAACCACTTCCCTATCTTAAAGCTAATCTTTCTTTTCTATGCATAGACCCCCCTTACAGTTTACTCCTATGTACATCAAAATATTAAAAATTATTTTCTCCTATTCTTCCGCATATGTACAAGAAATTAGAGTATGAATCTTACTATTTAGTAGGAAGAATATCCTTGTATATATTCTTTAGTTATAGCACCATAGAATCCCAATGCATCTTGGTAGAGTTAAGTACTTGTATCTTCCCATTGATCTCAAAATTAACTCTTCTACTTCTTCAACTGATGTAGGTGCAGTGGTCATCTGAATAACCTTGTCAGCTTCCTTCAACATCCATGTCAGAGTTGCAATCTTAAAACTGACTATCTTCCTTAACTGACTCATCTGATCCTTGATAAAATTTTTATGATTCTGTAGCTTCTTAACAATTGCACGAGTCTTCTCAATTTCAGCCCTCAGATCTCTATTGCTATCCTTGAGGGGTTCATAGGTTTCAAAGATTTTAGATATTTGTAATTCAAGTCCATCAATCTTGTCCTCTATGTCCTTTGTGGTAAGAGGACATGATAGGTAGTATTGATACATTACTTTGGATTCTTCTAGGATATTTTGAATACTCTTTACACTGACTCCCAACAAGTTGTGTGCCTTGGAACATTTGTCTAATAAATCAATTAGTCTTTTATTATTGATCTGTTCTAAAGCCCTCTTCTCAGCTTCCTTCTCCAAGGATGTGAAATGACTACTAAATGATTCCAATAGATGTTTCATTTGTTGTGCAGGAGTCAAGGAAGTGTCTTTCTTTGCATCTGGCAATATTTTCTCAAATTCCTTTATTGCTTCCTCTAGAAGTTCATTTCCTTCAACCTATGATTGTAGTATCTCTTCTTGTGTAGTAGCTTGAAAAATGGTTCCTAACTGCAATTTCTTCAATGGAGATATAT
Organism: Cunninghamia lanceolata; assembly: GCA_027924645.1. Lineage (NCBI taxonomy): Eukaryota > Viridiplantae > Streptophyta > Pinopsida > Cupressales > Cupressaceae > Cunninghamia > Cunninghamia lanceolata. The sequence goes on along the minus strand of BSBN01001617.1, from coordinate 1,180,034 downwards.
TTAAAAATTTAATTTGCCCATCTAAAGATGACAATTGAAACAATTAGGGGGAAGCAATTGACTGAATTTGTCTCTTTTGAGCTAAGAAATCTCTAATGGAGTCAATTAGAGAGACTCTAGAACACTCACCCTCAGTATTCTTCTTTTCTTCTTTAGAGATAGAGACTATGTGTGAGCCAGGGATCTTTGGAGGACAACTTTATTCATATGTTCCTTCACCTTCTTTATTCATTGTCTTATGTTAAGATGTTTCTGGAGGAACAGAAGTATTATACACAGTGCTTTCTATTTGTTCATTTCCTTCCAAGACTATCTCACTTTGTCCTCCTTTTTCTTCATCCTTCTCTTCTAGAATCTCCTTCTCCTCTTCAACATTCTCTACATTCTTCGAAGGAGGATTAACCTATTTTGTATTAGTTGTATCAATGTTTACTAGAGGAGATGGCACATTTTGCTATGTTAATTCTGTGCTTGTTGCTGTAATCTCTTCATTTTTCTCTGGGATATCATCAGCTTTTTCACTTTCCTCAAAAGAACATTCTTCTATAGTATCAATTTTCATTTCCTTCAAGATTTCTATAGTTATTTTCAAAGGATCCTTCCCTAACCTCTTTATTTCTTCTTTGTCATTAGACATTAATGTGTTCAATCTCCTCTTTGTTCTGAATTCTTTGGCTAACCTCTGAATAGCCTTATTTTTTTCTTGTACAGAAATTGAGGGGCAAACTTTCTCAATTGCTTTATTTCTTATCTCTTGAAATCTTTATTCATGGCTTCATCTCTTCTCTTGGTTAGAACACTAGCAAGACTATCAAGAAACTTATCAATAATTTCAATTAGAGAAACATTTCCATGTACCTGATAGTTGTTGTTTCAATGATTGCCTGGTCATTTGAGGATCTTTCATCATACATATCAGCTACTTATTTTATATTTTCATACTCTTTAATGGCATAAATAGTAGCTTGAAGCTACCGAGGAGGAAGACTTGATTTATTTGACCTTTTGTCTTTTCTCTACCCTTCTTTAAGATTTCTTCTTTTTCAAAAGTTTCACTTCCTCTTTTCATCTTTCCTTTTCCTTTCCCCTTAGAGGGATGGGCTTCTTCATGTCTCTTCTCTCCTTTTGAAGATGAAGCCTTCTTTTTCCTTCTCTTCTACTTCTTCAACTTCTGTAACAATATCTATCTTTTCTCTTTTAACACTTGTCACTTCTCCAGAGACATGAGGCTCTCTTTTCCTTTTTTGGACTAACTTAGGTCCTTCCTCTTCTTCCTCTTCTTACTCATCATCATTATGACTAATGTATGTTTCTCTTGTGGCTTTTTCTTTTACCCTTCTTTTCTTGGAAGGTTTTGGTTGCATAGAAGCACTGGATGATTCGTTCTTCTCTATACTCACTGCAGACATGGTTCTAGAGGATTTTGGAGTAGTGGTAGAAGTAGAGGTCCTAGCTAACCTTTTTATGTTCGAAGACTCTTCTGGAGCAACAGATGTACCCTTGGATTTATTTGCAGGGCTCTTGAGTGACATCATCTCTTCAACCTTGGTGCTCATTTTCTCAACATTTTTCTTTATTTCTATCTCCTTGTGCTTGAGATGCACTTCCATGGATTTCCCTTCATATGTACCATACCTTTTTGTAGAGATATCTTTTGGTTTGCTACATATTAGGTCTGTAAGACCTACAAGTATGGCTTATGCTACCTCATAACCCATCTGTGGAATCTAGGATAGTTATGGGTTCCACTGCTTCCATATAGCATTCATCTTTGTTGACCATGAAAATGATATCATTCTTATACTTTTCTACAACATTCTTAGGGATTCTTTCCCTTGCTTTCATTCTCTCTTGAAAGTTCTTAAAGAAACCCCATAATGCAATTTTATGTGCATTTGAATCACCCAACCTCACTAGGTGATCTTGGATCTAATGTGCCACAAGTTAGTTCTCCAACCATTCATTTAAATATTAAAACAATAAGCAGATGATCAAAGTACCAAATTTGAAAGGGTACTTAGAGTCCTTTGTCTTTTGTAGGTTCTCTAGCAGTTGTGCTCTTAGTAATTCACACAAGTCATAAGCTACACCATTCTTCACCATCTCATATGTTGTGTTAATAGCAGTTGTAGAAACAAAATTCTTTCTGTTGGTGAAATATATCTTGTATCCAATCATCATAGCAGCATACTTGACTGCTGGATCTTTAATATCATTGATTGTCAGGGCTCTTTTGTCATATTTCACACCTGTCAACTCCATCACTACTTCATTTTTCATGGATTTAAGTGCTAGAACTAGTCCAGTTGAGCATAGACTAGTAACAACCCTAATCACCTCTTTATTGATCATACGAGGTATATCCAACTAGATGAATCTATCATGAACTCAACTCAAGGTATATCTTACCCATTCATCAACATAGAAAAAAATTGGAATGTTATTCCATACATCTAGGTTTTTCTCTGTCAGGCTCTCGAAGTTAGGTTTTAGCTCAAACTTATCTCTGGTGAGTTCATTAACCCATACTCACCCAACTTAGCATGTATGTAAATTATTATATCCTCAATATGAAGCACACCATATGGAATATCCAAAAAGGCACAATCTAGATCTATCTCCATAGAATTGAAAGGATGTTCCTTGAACTTAGGACGAGGTCGATCAACTAATTCTACAAATTGCAGAGTAAACATCTTTAAAGTACTGCTAAAAAACTTAGGGCAAGATGGAAATTTATAAATACCTTTTGATTTCTTTTGGTTAGGGCTTTATGCATAGGAATTTTGAATTACTTCTCCTTGCTCATTCACATCCCTTCTTTCTTGGAATGATTGTTTGTAAATGATCTTTGTTTATGCAAGATAGCTTATAAACCCCCTTTTTGCAAAAACCTAGTTTGCATTTAATGCACCATTTGATAAAGTTGTCAAAGCTTCTACTATGATTCACAGTCACCTTCAATTGCTATGTAATCTTCTGCAATAAGATATTTTTCAATAGCGTTTTCTTCAATCAGTCAAGCAAGTCAATCTCTATCACATATCCATATGCTGAGAGCATCATCACCATATATTTGGTAGGGGATGAAAGATTTCCATTAAATCTCCCCTTGAGCTCAAGCTCTCAACTTAGTTTCCAAAGGAAAAATCTATGCCAGAGACTAGCACAGGCTCATCCTTCACTTTATTTTCTTCCTTCATTTTCCAAACCTTGTCCATTTCTTTCTTCATCTCTACCAGATCTGTTGCAAGTATGTGCCTAATCAGTGTTGTCATTGATGCCAACATTTCCTTGTTGTCATTAGTGTCAACTATATCTTATTCTATTACTTGTTTAGAAGACTTGTATGTTGAGGATATTGAGAAAATTAGCATCTCTAGAAGAAACAAGTGAGTTATAGAGAAGTACAGTACAGACAGTGAGTTGTATGCTAAAGAATAGTTCGACAAACTGCTCTGCATTTAATTTTGCTTGAAGATCATGGTCTGTAGATTGGAAGTAAGTTAGAGGTATGTCTGAGGATGCTACATTCTAGGTTTGAACCATCCACATGAAGATCCGAGTGAGTTGTATTCACCAAAGTGAAACATGCTTTTTATGTAAGTTCAGTTGAGACAAGAAGAAATTATTCTGCTTTGCATTCCTTTGCAATAAAGCATTTTTCTCTGTGGTTCTAGAAGGAAGTCTGGGATGATGATAAGTGCCTACAGTTGCAATGGTTCATGGTTTGGTGGTCCGCAAGCTATCTTTCTTTTATGACAGTTGAAGGCAGTGAAGTTCATGTGTTCTAGTGAGAAGATTCCTATGGATAAAGTGGTTAATGTTCGTGCAGTTGCTCCTGATGATTATAGCATGCTTGTGGATATCTCCTAATCATTTTCCTATCTGGACTTTGGTCTGCATTAATAAATTGAGATGGTGTGTGAAGATTGTTCCTAGATAATGTAGTGTGTTACTAGTCTTGGCCAACCTGGTTGATCCTAGTGATTGCAGAGATCTTTGGAAGATGGTGGAAGCATGTTGTGGTATGGAAGATCATGTTTGAGTCCCAGCTAAGGCATGATGTGATCCACATTTCATTCCCTTTGCATGATTTTGTAATAGGTCAGGACCTATTTTGTAAATGTTTGTAATACCGACCTTGGAGATTGTTCCAATGGTTGATGATTGTGATGCTGACCTTGGTGATCATTCCAAGGTCGATGTAGTGTATAAATACTTGTATCTGAGTTGTGGAAAAAGTGTCCTTGATAAAAAATGAAAAGATATTAAGAAAGGTCCAAAGGTAGAGAAGAGAAGAGGCAGAGCAGAGCAGAGGAAGAGCAGAGCAAAGGAATTGTTATTCACAATATAGAAAGGTGTTGATAGTGGTAGTGCATCTGGTAGTAAGCCACCAGTAAGGTTTAATAGCCCTCAGGGTTTAACAACCCTTATTGTAATCTTGCTAGGTTTAGGGTTGAGGCAATGAGCCTGCTAGACCTAGTTTTTCTTCATGGCAGTAAGCCAGTAGGCCTGTGGAGTGACCAAGCCTGAACATCATTATTTCAAGATTGCAATATATATTGAGCATTAATCCTCTCCATGGTTTTTCCCCACCTTTGGGTTTTCCATGTAAATTTGGTGTCTCTTGTCTTTGATGTTGTATATGTGGTTAAGTTTCTAATTTCATGCACTCAAGGTTAAATCATAATAATTGTGGATAAGTGATGAATGTTTAAATTGCATAAAGTGTTTACAGTTTTGTGACAACTGATTCACCTCCCTCCTCTTAGTTGTCAAGTGTGTTGGAGTTGGCCTGGACAACTGAGAGGGGGGATGAATCAGCTGTCACACAATTTTAAATTTTTCTACCTTTAATCTCCTTTTGCCACTTATGATCAAATTAATGATATAAACATTTGAGCATCAATCAATTGACATATGAGTAGAAGTAGAAGTAACACACTAGACATAAGATGTTTGACGTGGAAACCTAGTTAAGGGGAAAACCATGGTGGGGGTTAACCCACAAAGATTATACTCTATTAAAAGTATTTTACAGAAGGAATGCACATGCATTCAGGCTCACTGCCCAGAGCTCACTGCTCAAAAGGAGGCTCACTGCCTACAAAGATTATTACAAAAGATTACAATATATTTGAATTGAAAAGTGGCATCTGCTAATGCAAGAAATTAGTTCTGGCTTAGGCTCAAAATACTAATCTTACCCACTTCATCTTCACTTTGCCCTATTCACTACTTTGCCATAATCCAGACCTTAGTTCTCCTTTCTTTCGCACTCTGATCTACCTTTTTTGTACTTACTGGATATCACACTAAAACACACACCTTCAAAGCTCAAATCCATTGGCTATATATATATTTGCATCCTAAATTTTAATAAATTTTCAGTTGGCTTCAAGAACACTTGAAATTCTTATTTAAGACTTTGCTCTGTCGGCTAAATCCATGCACCAATATTGATGCGTACCAAAAATAACACTTGTAGATCATCATACATGTCGGTCACTAACATTATATCTCATACACAACTCATCAAAACACTTCTATTGTGTCCACACAAGGATTTAACATAAGTCAGTTTGTTCTTAACTGAACTGTTCTGTCATAATAGGACTTGGTATTCAGATGCTCATAAATTTTGATCCCTTTGTCAACAGAGGCTAAAAAATTGGATTTAGATTGTCCCAGTATCCCTTTACTCTCCTTCAGATCCACAACACATAATGAATAACTAGAGAGATCCGCTGACCAAAATACTGGACTCTACTATATGCTCTATTTCAGGCTCCTGGACTTAGATAGATTTCTATTCTGACTTCCGGTATGATCAGATACTACACTACGGATGTGTGGAACAATCTTAGTTGTCATCAATGACAACACCTGTCCTATGAAGTAGTGTCTCTTGCCAAAATGATGCATATCAACAATTGGTATTAGAGCCAAGTTCCTTTGAAGAAATTTTAATAGCTTGAGGAAGATCCAAAATGTCTTACAAGAAGGAAGCGTCACATTTTGATGGAACTAATTAAGTTCTCTAGAAGGATCGGATGAAAAGCCATCTTCTTTCTCTTGGTTACAAAGGTTGGAAAGCTATAGAAACAGAATACACCATACCTCCAAATGGTCCGATGACTGAAGACGAAATCAAAGAATATGAGATAGATATCAAGGCAAAGGATGCTCTGCTAATCTCATTAACCGACTCAATATTGACGAAAGTGGTGGATCTTGAAACTGCAAATAAGGTATGGGAAAAGTTGAAAAATCTATATGAAAGAGATGTTTCTGTGAAGGAAACCAAGTTACAAAGTCTGAAAGAGAAATATGAAAGCTTGAAGATGAATAATGATGAAAACATATTAGCTTTTATGCAAAGAGTTGATGAACTTTTTACAGGGATAAAAGCCATAGGCGGAACCCTTGAAGAAAAGGAAATTGTTATGAAAATTCTCAAATCTCTGCCCAAGTCCTACTGTTACAAGGTAGCCACGATTGAAAAATTCATGCAAGTAAAAATTGTTAACAGGGATCAATTGCTTGGAAAGTTTACTTCTTTTGAAATGAGGGAGTTAGATGATGCTCTGCCGAAAGTTGAGACGACCTTCAAAGCCAGTACTCCTGGAAGTACTTCCAGATCAGAAAAGTATAAAGTAGAATCCGATGATGAGTTAGATGAAGCTAAAGCCAACTTTGTGGACAGATTGCAAAGAGGATCCAATAAGTATAAAGGCAAACTCCCTTTCAAATTTTTTTCATGTGGTAAAGTAGGTCATTTTGCTTCCAGATGTCCTAAAAGAATTGAAAGAAATAAAAGAAGATATGATAACAGGCCTAGGACCCAAAAGAAGTGTTATTATGTTGAAGATTTTGATGATGATGAAGGAGTATAAGATAATAGTGAACTAGATAATGCTAGTTCCTCTATAAATGAATGCTTGTTCATTGCTATTAAGGAAGATCTTATGTCTACTAATTCTCCTAGCTATGTGAAGGAAGAAAAGCCAGTGGAAAGTGCTTTGGATGCTCAGGTCATTAAGGACAAGGATGAATGGGTTATTGATAGTGGTTGCTCTCACCACATGACTGGTGACAAAAGTAAGTTTGTAAGTTTGGAAAGATATGATGGTGGACTGGTTAGGTTTGGAGATGATACAACTGGTAGGATTTGTGGAAAAGGATCTATTTTTTTTATGGCAAGCATAATACTGAAGATGTATTATATGTGAAAGGATTAAAGCACAATCTTCTGAGTGTGGGTCAAATGTGTGACAAGGGTTATGACTTAAGCTTCAAGGACAATGGATGTAAGATCAAGGAAAGCTCTAGAATAGTCATTGCAACTAGTAAGAAGACCAAAGGTAATATCTATCACTTGAAAGGACTGAGAACTATTGCTTGTTGACTTCGATTGATGAGAGTTGGTTACGGCATAGAAGGTTGTGTCACATAAATTTTGATACTATTATGAAGATAAGTACTACATAGATTGTTAGAGATTTACTTAAGCTTGTGAAGCCTGCTAATCCGGTTTGCAAGGAGTATCAATTTGGGAAATAGAAAAGAACAAGTTTCAAAAGAAAGGACCAATCAGTTGGGGGACCACTTGAGCAAGTGCATATAGATTTGTGTGGACCTACCAAGGTAAGAAGTTTGCAAGGAGACAGGTATTTCATGCTGCTCATTGATGATTATTCTAGAATGACTTGGGTCACCTTTTTGAAAGAGAAAGCTAAAGCTATAGATAAATTCAAGGCATTTAAGGCAATGGTTGAAAATGAGATGGATTGAAGGTCAACTGCTTAAGGTTTGATAGAGGAGGAGAGTTCACATCAAATGAATTCAATTTCTTTTGTGAAGAACATAGAATAAAGAAACAACTATCTATGCCCAGAACTCCACAACAAAATGGAGTTGTTGAAAGGAAAAATAAAATAGTTCAAGAAGCTACTAGAACCATGATGAAGGAAGCTCATCTTTTGGAAGCATATTGGAGAGAGGCAATTCACACCGTAGTATATATCCTAAACATGGTTCAAGTAAAATGTAATAGTTCAAAAACTCCCTATGAATTGTGGCATGGTAATGTTAAAGTTGATGAATGTAAGGAAAGGTCTTTAGAATCAAGTAGATATGAGTCAGATGATCCACATATTTCAGAAGTGGTGTAGCATGAAGACAACACAGATGAGGAAGAACAAGCTTTAGTAAGTGCTACCAAAACTCCAAGATATGTAAGAATCAGTCATTCTAAAAATCAGATCATAGGAGATAAGAGCAAAGGGATCTTAACTAGAAGAAAAGATGCAGAAGAACATGTAAATTTCTATCTGATATCTAAGATTGAACCTAAAACTGTGGATAAGGCTTGCAAAGATGAGAATTGGATAAAGGCTATGGAAGAAGAATTGATGTAGATAGAGAAGAATCAGACTTGGAGTCTTGTTCCCAGACCAGTAGACAAGAATGTAATTGGTACAAAGTGGGTCTTCAGAAAAAAAATGAATGAGAATGGTGAGGTGGTAAGAAACATAGCAAGGTTGGTACGCAAAAGATAAACTCAGGTTGAAGGAATAGACTTTGAAGAAACTTTTGCTCCAGTAGCAAGGATTGAAGAAATAAGGATGTTTATGGCTTTTGCAGCATACAAAGATTTCAAGGTTTACCAAATGGATGTGAAGTCTTCTTTCTTAAATGGAGAGTTGGAAGAGGAAGTCTATAATGAACAACCAAAAGGATTTCAGTCATCAGAACAAGGGGACATGGTATGTAGATTGAAGAAAGCATTGTATGGATTAAAACAAGCTCCCAGGGCATGGTATGCATAGTTGGACAGGTACCTAATACAAATAGGGTTCAATAAAGGTACTATAGATAGTAATCTCTACTTCAAGGTCAATGAACAAACCCTAATTGATGTAGTTTTTGTTGATGATATTATTTTTCGAGGCAATGAAGGTATGTGCTTAGTTTTTGCTAGAGAAATGCAAAGTGAATTTGAAATGTCTATGTTTGGAGAGATGAACTTCTTTTTAGGTCTATAAATAAGTCAATCAGATAAGGGTATCTTCATTTCTCAGTCTAAGTATGTGAAAGAGTTGTTAAAGAAATTTGGGATGGAAGACTCTAAACCAGTATGCACACCTATGATAACTGGTTGTAAGTTGAGAAAAGATAACTCATCCATGGTAGACTAGAAAAAGTATAGATCTATGATTGGAGGATTACTTTATATGAATCAAACTGGACCTAACATAATGCATGTAGTGTGTCTTGTAGCAAGATTTCAGGTAGAACCCAAGGAATCACATGTGATGGCAGTCAAAAGAATTCTGAGATATTTAAAAGCCACAATACATTATGGTTTGTGGTACCCTAAGGACTGTGACTTTACACTCAATGCATATACTGATGTTGATTGGGCCAGAGATGTGGATGATAGAAAAAGTACAAGTGGAGGTGCATTATTCTTGGGAAAAAGATGAGCATCTTGGCTAAGAAAGAAACTAGATTCAATATCCATGTCTACTACAGAGGCAGAATACATTACAACAGCATGTAGTTGTACTCAAGTGTTATGGATGAAGTAGACTTTGAAGGACATCAAAGTTGTGTATGAAGAACCTATTGCAATATTTTGTGACAACACAAGTACCATAAACTAATCAAAGAACCCAGTGATGCATTCAAGGACCAAGTACATATCCATTAGGTATCATTTCTTGAGAGAAAAAGTGATAGAGAATGAAGTCAAGTTGGAGTATGTTTCTACCAAGGATTAGATTGCATACATTTTTACCAAGCCTTTACCTAAGGATACTTTTGGGTATCTTAGAGAAAAGTTAGGGGTCATCACCCCTCCTACTCTAAACTAATATGCACAATAGTGCATCAGTCTGGAGGTGTTCAGAGGTCTAGATTGATGCTTTTTAGGGCTACTTCTAAGGAGTAGTCAGAAAGTTCAGAAGAGAGAAGTTAGATCAGAGTAGAAGAGTGCAAGTATGTGCCCTTTGCCATCAATGTCAAAGGGGGAGAGAAGTCATGTGAAAAATTTAGAGTACAGATGTGTAAAAGAAAGGGGGAGAATCTTGTCATGATGGTTGTAATTTTTTACATCATATGTTGCCATCAATGACAAAGGAGGAGATTGTTGCAAGTATGTGCCTAATCAGTGTTTTCATTGATGTCAACATATGCTTGTTGTCATTAGTGTCAATTGTATCTTATTCTATTACTTGTTTAGAAGACTTGTATGTTGAGGATATGATGCAGAGTGGCACAAGGGAAGCAACTAAAAGTTCACTCTTCTCTACCCACTCACCCACTTCACCACTTCATCCAACCAAAGTCACATCCAAGGGCATATGAAGGATTTGTTAACCAGGCTATTGTTCAATCCTCAAGACTCCTTCCACACCTTGAGGTAGTCCTACAAACACTTTTTCCACAGTTGGTTTGATCCCCAACTTCTCACAACTCTCCAACCCTTACTTGGCCTAGTGATGCTACTAGCGCTCCTAATCTGGTTTTCACTACACAACTTGGCAAAACCCTTAAGAGTCAGGAAAACAAATGGTGGATTAAAATACCCTTTAGGGAACTCCAACAAACCTCTAAGCCTCCAGTTCCAACTCTACTCCAGCAACTCAACACACCCACTAGGTCTCTAGGCCTAATTGATCAATTTAGGTCTAGGTTACAAAGAAAGTGGTCTAAATTGGGATCATAAACCTGAGACAGGAACTTGGATCACTTTCACAACACCCAAACATCTCAAAACCATCATCCATTCATTCACCCTATCAGGATTTTGTCAATTACATCACCAAATTACATAATTTCAGTCAAATACATAGAGATATTTGACCTAGGGCATCACTCCACAAGGTGAAGACTATCTTTTCCAACAAAATGCTTTTGGAATAATGTAGTATACATCCCTAGCCTACATTTCCCTGAGTGGTATGAAGTTTCATCAGTTAGAATGCATTCTAGGGCGAATTTTGTATGACAAACCCTAGGAATGAGGGTTTTAGACCAGTCTGAATACAAAATGCAATATCTTTCTACTCAAATCACTTCAAGACTTCAAAATTAGTGCATTGGAATCCAGACTCAAACTAATTTTAGAAAAAACACATCGATCCACTTTGCCAATCCGTACAGGCCGTACAACAACATAAATTCTTTGAAAAATAGTCAGTTTTCTTGATTTTTATGCCCAAATCTCCGTACAGAATCTCCTTTGCCATATTGGAGTAAGATGACAACATTATCAATCGATCCAAGTTGGTAGGCAGCTCCCAAAATAGTTTCAACTGTTAAAAATGAGTTGCAACTAGCCAAATGTGTTATGACACCATTGACAACATGGCATTTTGCACTAACACAAGGATCTCGATTGGTTTAGCTTGTCCAATGGAGTCCAAACACTTACCACACTCTCTAAAACATGCCAAAACATTAAAACTACCAAATAGACTCAAAAAACCATCATTAGACCTACTAGGCCTAAGTGACACAACTAGGGTCCAAATGGACTACGAAGGATTTGAGGTTTATATGGTTACCCCAAACCTCTTGACCATACAAAATGGACCTTACAATCATGGCTAGAAAGCCTTATTACAAAACACACTAAACAAGAACCTCCACTTAACAAAATTCTCTTAAGAATCAAAATGCTCTTAGGTGCCCTGCACCAGGATATTGAGAAAATTAGCCTCTCTGGAAGAAACAAGTGAGTTACGGAGAAGTGAAATATAGATAGTGAGTTGTATGCTGAAGAATAGTCCAGTAAACTACTCCACATTTATTTATACTTGAAGATAATGGTTTGTGGATTGGAGGTAAGTTAGAGGTATGTCTAAGGATGCTACATTCCAGGTTTGAGCCATCCGCATGAAGATCTGAGTGAGCTGTATTCACCAGAGTGAAAGCTACTTTTTCTGTAAGTTCAGTTGAGACAGGAAGAAAGTATTCTACTCCGTATTCCTCCGCAATAAAGAATTTTTCTCTACGGTTCTAGAGGGAAGTCTGCGATGATGATAAGTGCCTACCGTTGTAATGGTTCATGGTTTGGTGGTCCGCAAGCTATCTTTATTTTACGACAATTGAAGATAGTGAAGTTCATGTGTTCTGGTGAGAAGATTCCTATGGATCAAGTGGTTATGGTTCATGTGGTTTCTCTTGATGATTATAGCATGCTTGTGGTATCTCCTAATCATGTTCCTATTTGGACTTTGGTCTGCATTAATAAATTGAGATGGTGTGTGAAGATTGTTCCTAGATAATGTAGCGTGTAACAAGTCTTAGCCAACCTAGTTGATCCCAGTGATTGCAAAGATCTATGGAAGATGGTGGAAGTGTGTTGTGGCATGGAAGATCATGTTTGAGTCCTAGTTAAGGCATGGCGTGATCTGTATTTCATTCCCTTTGCATGATGTTGCAATAGGTTAGGACCTATTTTGTAAATGTTTGTAATACCGATCTTGGAGATTGTTCCAATGGTTGATGATTGTGATGCCGACCTTGATGATCATTCCAAGGTTGATGTAGTGTATAAATACATGTAGTTGAGTCATGGAAAAAGTGTCCTTGAGTAAAAATGAAAAGATATTAAGAAAGGTCCAAAGGCAGAGCAGAGAAGAGGCAGAGCAGAGAAGAGGAAGAGCACAATAGAGGAAGAGTAGAGTAGAGGAATTGTTATTCACAATACAAAAAGGTGTTGATTGTGGCAGTGATTCTGGTAGTAAGCCACCAATAGGGTTTAACAGCCCTTATTGTAATCTTGCTATGTTTAGGGTTGAGGCAGTGAGCCTGCTAGACCTAGTTGTTCTTCATGGCAGTAAGCCAGTATGTTTAGTCCCATGGAGTGACCAAGCCTGAACATCATTATTTCAAGATTGCAATATATATTGAGAGTTAATCCTCTCTGTGGATTTTCCCCACCTTGGGGTTTTCCATGTAAATCTGGTGTCTCTTGTGTTTGATGTTGTATCTGTGGTTAAGTTTTTGATTTCATGCACTCATGTTTAAATCATAATAATTGTGGATAAGTGATGAATGTTTAAATTATAGAAACTGTTTAAGGTTTTATGACAACTGATTCATCCCCCTCTCAGTTATCTGGCACATATCAACAGGATCCACATACTTTACTAGTTCATTCTTCTTTATAGGATCAACTTTCACATGTTTACTTCTACAGAATTTAGCAATGTGACCCAATTTGTTGCATTCATAACATTTGACATTTTGAACAAGCTTACTTCAATTCATTCTAGATCTGATTAGCCTTATGTCCAAATTTATTGCAAGAATAGTAATAGCCAGAGTACCTTTGTGTAGTAAGTTTTTTCTAATTCTAGACCTGTTTGTTAATCTTTCTCTTGTCTTCAGTCTTCTTTTGTCCATTTGTCTTCTTCTTACCATTGTTTACCTTTGAACTTTCACCTTTTTCAAACCCCAGACCTTCTTTATCCTTAGGAGTCTTTTGATTTGCAAGCATTTCATCAAGTAGAATGGAACTTTTCTTGAATTTATCTTCTTGAATATTTTCTTTCTTTAGTTCTACCTATAAGACCATAATTTCTTGTTCAAACTTTAAGCATTCTTCATATTTACTTTTTAGATTTTTTATTTAGGCATTCTTCAACTCCTTTTCTTTCCTCAATTTGTTTTTCTAGACAAGTGATTGTCTCATTTGATTGATGAAGTTGTTCATTTGCTTTCTTGTATCTTTCCTTCAATCTTTTGTTCTGCTCTCTCAACTTCTCAATGCATTCATCTGCTTCCTTAATAGTTTCTTTTAGATCTCTATTTTCACATCAAGCCTTTTCAAGATCTTCAAGGGCTGATTTGAGTTCTCCTTCCATATCAACTATGCAATCTTCTTCAGTATATTCAACAGGGATTTATTCTAGAGGGATAGGATATTTCTTGGTTGCCATGTTCAGACTTCAAGATCTTTCCTCAAGCAGTTAATCTTCTCCTAAGGAACCGAACTCTAATACCAATTTTTGAACACCCAGAATACCGAGAGGGGGCGTGAATTAGTATTCTCTAAAACCACTTAATCACTTAAATATTCATTCCACATAGCATATTTATTTTGTAGTAAGAAAGGAAAGCGTGAAATTAACCATTAAAGAAGATAACACATGAACACCAGATTTTTACGTGGAAAACCCAAAAAGGGAAAAACCATGGTCAGGATTAGATCACAATATATTAGAAATGCAACTAGTTAAGGGTGATACATTTGGTGGACTCACTGTCGAAAAGAGAATGCTCACTGCAGGTGGCTCATTGCTAAAGGGCTCACTATTGTAAATAGAAAGAGATAGAAGAAGGGGTGGATCACTGTCCAAAAGAAAGGCTCACTGCCAAAAATGAACTGTTAGAATGCATCTGACTTATGTTGAGGACACAGTTCCACTGAAGCTCAATATAATAACTTGATACACTTCATCTTCACAACAATACTTATCCTATCCTTCTCTGCAGTTGACTCTACTCACACACACACACACACTACTTCTTTTTGCATCCGCTCTAATTTGCAACCTCACATAAGAAATCAATCTTGTATATATACTGCTTTCATGTAAAACATCAATTAGGTCAGTAGGAAGATGTACTGTGTAACTTCTTAAGTTGTCGGCCAAAACAAAACTCAATATCCAAACATGTGTTGACTCCACACAACCTCAACACCTTTAGGTCAGCTCAACTAGTGAAGCAACAATAGCATGAACTAACTGTTAGTTCAAAATTTAACATGCAGATCACCAAAATGCTTACAACTTGGACAATACACACTTCTAATATCCATAAACTTGTCCTCAAAGTTGAATGACAATATATTCATCTGCGGTGGAATACGGAGCATTCCAATACACCACTGGGACTGTCATTACACTATTATTATAGAGTCCGGTACTCTGTCAACTATATCTTTCACTTTGAAGGGTTTCAAGACCTAAATCTTTGGATTTTAGACTCCTTTAGTACACACCAACATTGCTTTACAACCACAAGGAAAAATCCTTCATAGGAGAGAAATGCGGACTGAAGTACTGTGGCTCTGTCATGGGTTTTGTGCTATCAATGCCTTAGAAAAATCTTCAACAAATTGTACCTGATTGTGTAAGCACAAAAATCACACACTGCCTCCACGAGGACCCCTATGATGATTCAAATCCTTGTCACATATATGTAAGCATGAAATAATGTCCTTTAAGAACTAGGCCTCTTGATGATGTGTCCTCTTTTCTTGTCTTGTGTTGTTTCTGCCTTGTCGATTTCCTTCTCTCCCTGTTTGTGACGCTTTTTGACACTTGTTGCGACACTTGTTGACTTGTATTTTATAGATTTTGACCTTGATCCTAAGCCTTGTGAGAGTCTTTTAGGTGAGTTTTCACCTCTCCCCTTTGTTTTTCCTCCAGTGCACCTCCTAGAAGCCTTCTAGAGGTCCCCTTGTCCATCTCCTACTTTTAGTTTTCAGTTTCATCGAACCAATCTAAATCTCCCCCTATTATTTCTAGATCTCCCCAAGGAGATCCTGCTAATGCAAGTGGAGTTGGATTCTTCCACATGACTGACCTATTTCTTGATGCATAACTTGTCCTTTTCCTTTCTTCTACCATCTCCCAACCTATTTTTCTGCATCTAACCCTGTCCAACCTGGATCTCCCTCGGGTGACCCATGGTCACCCAGGGGCAACCCTACTGGCAAAAGGGGTGACCCTGCCATTTTTGTAGCCATAGAAAAACTCAAGTTTCTCTCTCATTTTTGCTCGTTTTTCTCTTTGTTTTCATAGTTTTTGATCCCTGATATATAGTTAACTATTTCATGCACCTACACATGCATAATTGTCTCTATTTGATCTCAATTTAACTCTTCAATCAATCTCATGCATTCCCTCTCCTCCATTTCCTCTCCAGTGATAAGCTATCTTTGCTTCATCACTCACCAATCAGCTAAGTTCACTAGGTAATCAACCTTGTGAACTCCCCAATCTATTCTTGTTAACGCATCAATCAAATGAGTTAACTCTCCAATCAATTCCTTCTTCTAAACCTATAAATACCCCCTCCCTCAAGCACAAAGGGAGGCAAATTCATTGTGCACATAGCTCTTGCAAAATTTTGCTCTCCAACTTAGCATTCAAATGCTCTTACAGGATGAAGGTGCCTTTTGCTTTATTTGTTTAACCAAGTAGCATCATGTTGCTTAATTCTATGCCATTGTGCTCAATCCAAGCTCTCATTGAGCTCATACAAGCTTCATAAAAGCTTCTTTCTACTTCTTTGGGTCATTTTATTGTCAAGAGGATCACCTGCTGCCACAAAAGGATTCGATGTTGCCTATTACAAGAATTGCTGAGGATACTGGAGTCAAAAAATCTTCATTTCTCTCAGGTTCCTTCATTGTTTTATTTAAATTCATAGTAATTAGAGAATCAAATTTTCTCTTGGGAATAGTAAAACATTATTTTTTCCTTGATAGTTAGATCTTGCATATTAGATTAAACACTTCCATATTTCTAGATCTAGTTTATTAGAAGAAGCATTTTCCCTTTTCTTAGATTTAATTGCATTCAAAACATCAAAAACACAAAAAAAACATAGGTTAACATTGCATTGGAAAAGTCATATCGAATTGCATACATATTTCCCTTTCATAGATTAGAAGCACTTTTATTTCCAAAATACCCTAGAAAATACCAAAAATAACATTTTGCATATCATTTAGTTTGCATGCATATAGAAACCCTTACAAGAACTCTAACAACACATACAAAGACAAGAGGACATCAACGAGAACAATTGCTTACCCACATAGAGGTGAAATCTTAGAAATCCAAATAGAAGGAGAGAAAGTAGTAGCCCTTTGGGTCATAGGGTTATCTCAACTACAACAACAATTGAATGAAACATACAACTAAGCACACAACAACAAAGGCCATAGAACTTGCCGACCCCTCTCCACGAAGTCTAGCTCTCGAATGAGCTGGACCCCCATCGTGTCTTGCTTCCTCTCGACTGGCTAATTCCATGTGAGCAAGAGTGACATGGTGGATCACCCCATGGAAAGGAGTGAAAGGGTCCGTGTGCTTTCTGAAATCTAACCCAATAGCCCCAGGAAACTAGAGTCACAATTTTGAGCATACATATTTTGGTTAACCTGACATGAAGAGCAGAGCCTCTTGGTTATGCTATTTGTGTTCCCTTTTCAAACATCTCAAAACAAGTTTAACAAAAACTTCACAACATTTTCACACCATTCTTCATAGTTGCTTTCACAACTTTAGCTTCTATCGCTTATGCCATCATTCATTTCATTTATTCTATGGTGTCTATGGCACCCCCGAATATGACAGAACCTGACTCAAACCAAGTGAACATTCCCTTAAGGGAACCAGAAACTCCCTCATTTGATAGGTATGTGTCAGCACATCCTGACACACCAATCACCAAAGAGAATCTAGGCACTCTCTATCCTTTAACAACCCAGCTTGGGAGAACAATCTGGCCATACCAAATGTGCTGCATAAAGAAAGAAGGGTGAGGTCAGAAATACATCAACCAAAACAACCTTCCACAAGTACATCAAATACCCACCTTGATGAAGAGGTTAAAAGATTGGGAAAATGTCTACAATAAACCAAAGATGCTCAAGAAGCACTAAGGATTGCCTTACAAGAAGAACAAAAAGAAAATGTTGCACGTGAGGAAGCCTTTCACTACAAGAATATTTGTAGAGAACATCCTAGAAATGAAGAAACCCTTAAAGTTGCAACTCCTGCAGATTTAATCACAACTCTAGTGCAAAGAATCAAAATCCTAGAGGAAGAACAAGTTGCTCCAGAAAATCCCATGAACAAGACCAGGGGGCATCTCAAAATCCCCCTACCTCAATTATTATTTACAACATGCTAGTAATGACACCCGTCTAAATGGAAACCCTCCTATTCAGAACAATCCAATGAATTCGACAATGGGTTATCAAAACCCACCCACAAGGTTATTACTAACAACCCCGCAATCTCAAAGTGCCTTTCTAGGAATGTATATTGAATATTTGAAAGAGCCTCTAAACCAAAACATAAGGAATGTCCAACTACCTTGACCACTACTAGATCTCCTAAATTTCAAAGGAGAAGGAGATCTAAATTCACACATTAAAGTCTACACCACAGCCATAAGAGAGGTACTCCATTGGGATGGGGTTGTAGCAAAGATCTTCCCAAAAACACTTGAAGGCATCACTCTGGACTGGTATTATCTTCTCCTAGAAGCTTCAATCCATTCATTCAGATAACTCATTAGAGAGTTTGTCATGGCATTCAACATGAACAAACTCGTCAAAATAGGGATTAGAGAATTCCTCACAATGAAACAAGAGCCAAATGAATCTGTAGCACATTCATCACTTGATGGAGGCAAGTCCTCTATTCTCCAACTAGTGCCCCAAACATGGATCATCAAGAACTATACGACCTCTTCTTGTATGCCCTTAACAAAGACATGAGAGAAGATGTCCAAAAACTACCATATAAGTCCTATGAAAAGGCATTGGAAAGTGCTTTAAGAATTGACCAATCCGCCATTGACAGTGGTAGAAAAGTCTATGGAGCAAATAGAAAGCTAACAAAGGAAGACATAGGAAACAATGCTTCTATCATTAGAATCCTCAAAAACAATAGGAGTGCAACCACAGATGGGGTGACAGATCAACCCCCAATCAAGAAGATGAAAGATGACTACAATGGGAGATATTACTATCCTCCTAATGTAAACGCCATAGATCAACCAAGAAACAATAGGTACTACCCTTGAGACAACTATCAAGGTTGGAATTGCAATGGAAATGGAATGGAAATGACGGATGATATGAGAGAACCCCGTATGAGTTCAACCAATTTTGTTCTTTTCATAGAACAAGGGGGCATAGCACAGAATCTTGTAGGGAATACAATAGATTCATAATAAGACTTCTGGAAGACCAACAATGACTGTTCATAGAAATGTTCTTAAACCCATAGGAAGTCACACCAGGTAACAAAGATACCAGGCAAAATCAAACTCTGATAGCACCACAAAATGCAAACATGAGAACTTATCAAGACCTGTTCCCCACTCGTCAAGATATAGAGGCGACAAATCAAAGCAAAGCAACTCAGAGTAGTAACCCCAAAATCCCACCACAACTAGGACAAAAAGGAGCTCAACTAGGTTGATGGGATTGGTTGAGATTATGCATAGTGAAGAACAAGAGGAGGATCATGAGGAAGAAAATGAACAAATAAAACCATATGAGGGTACCATCTCAATAGTAGAACCAATACCAACTCCCATTGGACCCTACGAGCTCAGCAAAGACTCAAAGAAAATGTATGCTCACATTTCATTTATTGATTTACTTAGGAACTCCCCCTCACATCACTTCGCATTGCTACAACCAATAGGCCTAAAATATCTTGACCAAATTATGCCACCACCTAGTGAGAAAATTAACCATGTGGACTACGATCTTAGCCCACCAAACTCAAAACTTAGGGATCTAGGGTTTTTCGTTGACTTACAACAGATGCCCTCTGAAGCAGAGTTAACAAAGAAAGGAGACCCCACACCATATCTTCAAGTGTGGATCTATGACACATGCATCAAACGAACATTAATTGACAATGGAGTTGTAGTGAACATAGTTCCCTTGTCCCTTTTAGAAAGGATGGGTTATGGACAAACCAACATATGCTAAGCGGATATGATAATCTAAAGGTAACCACCATACGTAAAATCACCCTCCCAGTAACTTTGGGGCCCAAAACCATTCCAACCACTTTCTATGTCATAGATAAGGAGACAGGATATAACTTGATTCTTGGAAGGCCATGGATACACAGGATGAAAGTTGTGCCATCCACGTTGTTTCAAGAAGTTTGATTTTTACACTTAGGGAAGATATATGTCACACAGGGAGATCTAGAGCCTTTTAGCATGTTAAAATCAAATACAACAAACTCATAGGCATCCCCATAGACTATGAACTCCCTACCAACAAGTTAACCATCCCAAATCCTACACCTCAGTCGATATGCATCAAACGGATGGAAACTCCAGAAAAGACCATAAACACCATATAAATCAAAACTCTAGAGAATGGGCAACTACCAAAGCAAAGGGAAATTGTTTCCAATGATAAAATGATTGAAATTATGGAGTTGATTGAATGGGATGGACCACTCCAATTCCCCCTGGAAATACTCATGATCAATTTTCAAGAGGCCTACAAACTCTTTCCTTGCAAAGCGGAGAAACCTCATAGAATGGAAGGACCAGTCTTTTAGACCACCACATTAGATCAAAGAAATGTAGACCCACATGCTTTCTCAAATGTAGACGAAGACATGACGGAAGGTTACACACTATTATCACTACTAAATGAACCGCGTGTCCTTGAGACACTGGAAGAAATAAAATCATATGAACCTCTCACACCAATGGAGGATTCACATCAAACAATAATGCCCATGGAGGAGGCACATTCTATCAATAATGAATCAACCAATGTTATAGGAATGCTACCTAAGATGTTTGTGGTATCACAACCACAAGAAAAACCAACCACTTCCTCCTTGGTTCAGTCAAATGAACTTGGTGAATGGGGAGCACCACGGGTATAAATAGAAATGGTTGAAAGACTCCCCAATGAGGATGAAGAGAGCGAAGGTATCTTCCATAGAGAGTGGAAGATGAGAGTGACAGTCGGTATTGATGACCCTATCATTTTCGAACTCCCAGAAAAAGTTATATTGGGTATGCCATGGATCTGAGACCAGAACCCAATGGGAGGACAAGCATAAGTTTTGTTCCCCCTAATGAGCAAAGGGAGCCACAAACTCCTCTAAAATTATTCCAATTGTTGCAAAAAATCGAAGAGAGACTTGATGTAAAAGTTTACATACAAGAACAGTTCTACCTATTAGCAGAGCTATTAAATTGTGATGGAGTTCTATATTGGACTCCTTCTCATTAACATGCTTTTCAAGACTTACTGTGTCTCATGATGCAAAGAGAAACCACCAAGTTGGTAGCGATTGATTCAAATAACAAACCATACCGAGTAGGAGAACTTGTCCTAAGAAGGAGAAGCACAGAAAACAAGAAAAGAAGAAGAAGGAGAGCCTTCTCAGAAGATTGGAAAGGTCCTTACATGGTTAAGGAAGATCTCAGAAGTGGTGCCTATCTCTTGTGCACAATGGAGGGAGAGGAATTTGGCAAAATAGTCAATGCCTTTCACCTCAAGAAATATTATGTCTAAAAAATCAAAAAATCATAAAACATAAAAATCTAAAATAAAAAATGTCAAAAAAACAATTTTGTTTCTTGCATTTCTACATCATTCTATTCATCTTGCATTACAGCTTGTGACTTGCTCTTGTACTATTTTCCCTTTAGTAAGGATTCCAATGTTGTCTAGATATATGTTATCTTTTCAGGACCTAGAGATCCCCATCTTTCACCATCACCATTATCTCGCTTCATTCCTAGCGATTCTAATCGAAACTTAGCTCTTGGCTTTACACTGATCCTAGTCTTAATGAGTCAAGATCTTAGGTCTAAGCAAAGTCAGTATTCAAACCTACAGTGTCCAAAGGAATCTTGTAAGTAGACCTTCCCAATTCTTCCCTAGTAGTAGAGAAGTCCAATGAGATTACAAAAACTTTAGGTGGCACTCAATCCCTTATCTTTCTTGTCCAAAAATGTTAGGAAGATCAAAACTCTGAAGGAAGCAATCTAAGATATGAGTGAATAAAAAAATGAGTGATCAAAATAACAGTGCCAAAAGTGAGAATTGAGAGGTCAAAGCATTGCATGTCAAAAGTTCTGAAAAGCATTCATTTCTTAAAAAGTCAAAAATCCAAAAAAAAAGAGAAAAATCAAGTGAGGAAAACACAAAAAAAGAAAAAAAAGAAAAAAAAGAAAAAAAAAGAGAGAGACAAAAAAAAGAGTGAAAGAGAGAAGATTTCTAAATGTCTGTACTCTTGGGTGGAGATCAGTCTAAGCTCAAAGCCTCAAGGGTGACATTCTAATAGAGAAAGAGAAGTACTAAGTACACACACGCACTAGCTGAGAAAAACTAAAGAGTCTAGTAGTCTCTAGGATCAGCTGTTATCTGGGGACCCTTGTTCTTTCCCTATTATCCTTTACCTCGCGTCTACTTTACTTGCCATCTATGATTTAAGTCTAGCAGACACCAATAAAATTTGCTGCTTGTCTAAGTTGAAAGCTTACCAATTTGTCTTATCTAGATAAGGATCAGTGTTTAGCCTTTAGCAAAGTCTAGAAACCAGAAACACTCCATAGTCATTTCCACTCCCCACTTGAGTTTCCCTAAATCCTATCTCACAGCCTTGAATAGGTCACTTACATCAGGACAACTCGCAATCCCCTAAATCAAAAATTGTATTTAAGAGCAGTCACATTGTTTGTTCCACATTGCATTCATGCCAAAATTAGAAAAAAGAGTCTCAAAGCAATAAAGTCAAATGTCATATCTCAAGGCATTTAGTAGAAGTAATAGTCTCATATACATCATTTCTTGTGCTCTTGCATTATCATATCATAAACTGCATATCATATATATGTCATAAAAAACTACAAAAATATATCATCGTTATCATGCTTACATTTGCTAAAAGAGTTGAAAAGGTCAACCATAATCAAAAAAGTTCCTCAAAACTTCCAATCATGCACAAGAGATGAGTACATATTTCAATAGGAGAAAACCATAAAAAGATAGACTTCCATAGATATATCTAAAATTTGCATACACAAGGGTATCAAAGAGCTAAGACAAAATGCTCTCTAGAAAGTAGAGGCTCCCAATGCAAGGGGGCACAAATTTCAAAGGAAAAGCAAGTCAGGGGTGGTTCCCTCCAATGAAACTCTCAAGACTTCAGCTCCTCTATCTATGAGTACCACTAGTCACTCCTTGAGATATATGAGAATGAGGTACTCTATTGTGAGCATGCGACTATGAAGGTCTCACCATGCTAGCATCATGACATCCAAAATTAGGCGGGCCATCTCTCAGAGTACCTAGTTCTCACACTTGAGCATGTCAACTTGGGTCTTCAACTCTATAGTTACCTAACACCCATGGTAGATAGGAGCAAAAATGTCAGTGTGTCGCCTTGCAGCTGGGGGTACACCAGGATCATCCAAAAGATGATCACGAGTCATCCTAGTGAAGGGAGAAGCTAATCCAACATTGACCTCACAAACAAAGTCCCTCCACTCTTTGACATTGCCTCAAATACTGAATCAAAGTAAGATTAAGTCAGATCCATGTAAAAAGAGAAAGGACAAAAAGTATGAAAAGAAAGTAAATGAGAAACTTACGTGGATCGCCAGGCTGCCAATTAGGGTCAAATTGACACATCACCTTATCTGAATGAAGAGGTCAAGGAACAATAGGAGGACCCTCTGGGACAATAGGAATATCATCTGAATCATCAATATCATCAAAATCCTCATCCTCGAGAGTGGCCTCATCTAACGAATCATTACTATCTGGAACATAGTCCTCGTCTGTGGACTCTAAATCAACAGTCACAAATAGAGATTAGGAAGGAGTCACTCTCCCTCCCCTCTGTCCTCCTCTAGAGACCCTATTAATGAAGATGCCAGGAGTCAAAGGTGTGCAAATGACATTTCCAAGTTCACCCATCTCTTGAATGGTCCTATAATAGGTGAACACTGGGGGCAAGTCCTTAGGGATATCCTTGCCAAACTACTACAAAACATGATCAACTCGATGAGCCTCAACTAGATTGTTACATGGTCTGTAATCTCTAAAACCTTGTGACAATGCTCTCTAATCTCACCATCTCGGGTCCAAGCCCCCTCTATGTCGTGATAAGGATCAAAAATCATATCATCATCAATGAGAGTAGTAATAGTGGGTAAAGTAGCATCAAAATGACCAACATGGGCCCACCTCACTGCTCTCGGTAGCTGTCTATCTAGAAGAGGAATAAGCTTTTGATAAGGCTTCATGTGCTAAAAATTCCATGCCATGATCAAAGAAGAATGGCTAAAGGCTAAAGCCCCTCACCGTAAAATCTGGTAGAAGTCTCTGCAAACCATAGCCAAGATGTCCAGTCCCTAAGTAGAAATTGTGCCCTCCTTAATCTCACGAATGATGGGTGCCCAACACCATCTCAGATGAGCCAAGGCCTTGTCTCCTGACAACCTTGAAGAAACCAAACCAATCAGGAACATCCTCAAGAGAAAAATATAGAGACATGGCACAGATGTAAGCTGAACTCTTGTCTGATCTCCAAAATGATTAACCTCCATAAATGCAGCCAAAGAAGCCTTGTCCTCATAGGACTCACTGATAGGAAGAGATAGGGGATGTCCCCTCATAGGTACTCCAAGAATACAATATACATCATACAGAGTGATAGTCCACTCTTTAGCAATCTATGGGAACCAAAATGTTCCTATCTGCATCCCAATAAGTCAAGATGTCGTAGCGTATGTGGGATACAGGATGAATCATAGGAACATGGCATACTCTAGAAAGACCTGCCCTCTTCATTATAGTACAATCCTCAGTACTCAGTGAAGCAAACATCTGTGAGAGCCATCCCTGCTCTCGGTAGGCATTCAATCGGATACGCATGTCTTGCAAAATCAGAAGAGAACTTTAGATTAGATCTCATAAACTCATAAAATCCCTAAAAATTGTAAAACTACATAAAACCTTACACAAAAAAATCACATAAACCTTCAAAAATTGCAATAAATAGGTAGATTCAATGACCAAATCATGTCAAATTGAAGTGAAACAAGAGTTAAACAACATCATATGTAGTAAGAAATTAGTCCCACAGGGTCACCCTTGGGTGACCCAGGTGTTTTTCAGGATCTCCCCTAGGCGACCTTGCTACTTTTTAGGATCTCCCTTGGGTGACCCTATTGTTTGTCATGATCTCCCCTGGGCAACCCTGTTGCTTTTCAAGATCTCCCTTGGGCAACCCTACCTGACAAAAGGGGCCACCCTAGGAGCGAATCCCTCAAGCAAAAATCACTCTAAAAAACTCATTTTTTGACTGATTTCAGAAAATGAAAGATCAATCTTGCTCTAAACGACAAGATGAACACAATGAAACAGAGAAAATCACTAGAAAAATAGATAATTTTAAGAGATTTTTCACAAAATCAAGCTAGAGTTTAGAGAAGAGTTTTTCATTGATTGCATAGCCGATTCATCATGGATGAAGAAGAGGCAGTCATCTCTGCAATCTCCTTGACGATACCTCTCTATCGACTGCTCACACGAACAATTCTGTCACTGTTTTGCTCTGATCTCAACATTTGGCTCACTTTGTTTGCCCTTAGCTTAGTTCATTTATGCATTTTAAACTAGTTCTTTGATTTTAGGCATCTATTTCATGCATTGTTTTGTGTGCTCTCACCCCTATAGGTCCAAACTGACGAAGGCAAGCAACTAGGTGAACTCAAGCAATCTATGGTAAGATTCATCATTTCAGTTTTCATTATTTACTTTGATATATTTAAATGTTGGATTAACACTATTTATTGCAGGTACAAATTGTGGGAAAATTGACAATAGGTAAGGCTTATTTCGGGAATGGTACCTACCTTTCATGTTGACTACCATCCCCGAGGGGGCAAATATGTAAGCACAAAAATCATGCACTAACTCCACGAGGACACCTATGATGATTCAAATCCTTGTCATGTACATGTAAGCATGAAATAATGTCCTTTAAGCAGTAGGCCTCTTGATGACATGTCCTCTTTTCTTGTCTTGTGTTGTTTCTTCCTTGTTGACTTCCTTCTCTCCCTATTTGCGACGCTTTTCGACAATTGTTATGACACTTGTTGACTTGCATTTTCTAGCTTTTGACCTTGATCCTAAGCCTTGTGAGAGTCTTGTACGTGAGTTTTCACCTCTCCCCTTTGTTTTTCCTCTAGTGCACCTCCTAGAAGCCTTCTAGAGGTCCCCTTGTCCAACTCTCGCTTTCAGTTTTTAGTTTCATTGAACCAATCCAAATCTCCCCCTATTATTTCCAGATCTCCCCTAGGAGATCCTACTGATGCAACTAGCGATTTGGATTCTTCAACATTACTAACTTGTTTCTTGATGCAGAACCTATCCTTTTCCTTTCTTCTATCATCTCCCAGCCTATTTTTTTGCATCTGACCCTGTCTAGCTCGGATCTCCCCCGAGCGACCTATGGTCCCCCCTGAGAGACTCATGGTCACCCAGGGGTGACCCTATTAGCAAAAGGGGTGACCCTACCATTTTTGTAGCCATGGAAAAACTTGAGTTTCTCTCTCATTTTTGCTTTGTTTTCTCCTATTTTTCTCTCTATTTGCATGGTTTTGATCCCTAATATAGAGTTAACTATTTCATGCACCCACACATGCATAATTAGCTCTATTTTATCTCAATTTAACTCTTCAATCAATCTCATGAATTCCATCTCCTCTATTTCTTCTCTAGTGATAAGCTATCTTTGCTTCATCACTCTCCAATCAGCTAAGTTCACTGGGTAATCAACCCTGTGAACTCCCCAATCTATTCTTGTTAACTCATCAATCAAATGAGTTAACTCTCCAATCAATTACTTCTTCTAAACCTATAAATACCCCCCTCCCTCAAGCACAAAGGGGGGCAAATTCATTGAGCACACAGCTCTTGCCAAATTTTGCTCTCCAACTTAGCATTCAAATGCTCTTATAGGATGAAGGTGGCTTTTTCTTTATTTGTTCAACCAAGTAGCATCATGCTGCTTCATTCTATGCTGTTGTGCTCAATCCAAGCTCTCATCAATCTCATACAGGCTTCATCAAAGCTTCTTTCTGCTTATTTGGGTCATTTTGTTGTCAAGACGATCACCTGCTGCCACAAAAGGATTCGAGGTTGCCTATTACAATGATTGTTGAGGGTAGTGGAGTCAACAAATCTTCATTTCTCTCAGGCTCCTTCATTGTTTTCTTTCAATTCATAGTAATTAGAGAATCAAATTTTCTCTTGGGAATAGTAGAACATTGCTTTTTCCTTGATAGTTAGATCTTGCATGTTAGATTAAATGCTTTCATATTTCTAGATCTAGTTTATTAGAAGAAGCATTTTCCCTTTTCTTAGATCAAATTGCATTCAAAACATCAAAAACACAAAAAAACATAGGTTAACATTGCATTGGAAAAGTCATATAGAATTGCATACATATTTCCCTTTCATAGATTAGAAGCACTTTTATTTCCAAAATACCCTAGAAAAATACCAAAAAGAATGTTTTGCATATCATTTAGTTTGCATGCATATAGAAACCCTAGAATAGACAAAATAGCAAACCCTCGATTCCATCATGAAGTTACCATAGTTAAACGATCCAATCAAACCCTCGATCCCATCACAAGGTAAAAACAAAGTCAAAACATAAACTCAAACCCTAGGTCAACTAAACCCTAGGTCAAAACCCTAGATCTCATTAAGGTTAGTAATTACACAATTTACTCTATCCTAAACCACAAATGTGCCTAGGAGTGAGGAGAGTGGGTGAGGGCTATCTGTGATGAGATCCAAGAGATTCATCCAAGACCTCAACAAGCAACACTTGTTCTACCACAAGGAGACCCATTCATCCTCTTGTTGCTGGAAGAAACTAGACAACGACATATATAACAAGAACTCTTACAATGCATACAAAGACAAGAGGACATCAACGAGAACAATCACTTACCCACACAGAGGTGGAATCTTAGAATTCCAAATAGAAGGAGAGAAACTAGTGACCCTTTGGGTCATAGGGTTATCACAACTACAACAACAATTGAACAAAACATACAACTAAGCACACAACAACAAAGGCCACTGAACTTGCTGACCCCTCTCCATGAAGTCTAGCTCTCCAACGAGCCAGACCCCAACCGTGTCTCGCCTCCTCTTGACTGGCTAATTCCACATGAGTGAGAGTGATGTGGTGGATCACCCCGTGGCAAGGAGGGAAAGGGTCTGTGTGCATGCTGAAATCCAACCTGACAGCCCCAGGCAACCGAAGTCACAATTTTGAGCGTATAGATTGTGGACCACCAAAATGGAAGGATATCATGCTTGGGTGTATTCTTCTTCATACTATACTTAGTAGCTTCTTTGGATCAACTCTTAGGATACCATACTTAATCACTTCTTCAGACCAACACTTCTATACCTGTATACCTTACTAAACCTCTTTGGACCAATATCAAGTGTCTTCTTACACCTTGTTTCCACTCTTCAGACCAATACAATCATGTCTTTACCCTTTGTTTCCATCAATAAAAACATTTCTCATTTCCATGCTCATTAGTCTCATCATCATCATCATGCTTATGTTGCCAACATAGGGGCATTATTTATTGTTTATGGTTTAGGGTTTAGGGTTTAGAGAGAGAGGATTGATAGCGAGGTATAGAGGAGACCCAAGGGAGAGATAGGGAGATAGAGAGTGAGGGACATGGATAGAGACATAGGGTGAGAGATCGAGAGGTAGCGGGACAATGGAGATAGGGAGAGATAAGGTGATAAAGGTTTAGGATTTAGGGTTTAGGGTTTAGGGTTTAGGGTTTAGGGGCATTGTTTAGGGTTTAGGGGTTTAGGGAGAGAGAGAGATGTTTAGGGTTGCTCAGGTTTAGGGTTTAGGGAAAATATTTAGGTTTTATAAGTTTAGGGTTTCTCAAGTTTAGGGTTTAGGGTTTAGAGGTTTAGGGTTGCTCAGGTTTAGGGGTTTATGGTTGATCAGGTTTAGGGTTTAGGGGTTATGGTTTAGACGTTTAGGGTTTAGGGTTTAGAGAGAGATAGAGGGAGGGGACTGACAGTGATTAAGAGAGATAGAGGAGATGAATGGGAGAGATAGTGAGATAGAGAGTGAGTAACATGTCCAGAGACAGAGAGAGAGATTAAGAGGTAGAGGAATGATAGAGATAGGGACATAGGGGAGAGATAGGAAGATAGAGGTTTATAGTTGCTTGAGTTTAGGGTTTAGGGGTTAGGGGTTTAGGAGTTTAGGGTTGCTTGATTTTGGGGTTTAGGGGTTAGGGTTTAGGGGAATTATTTAGGGTTTATGGTTTAGGGCTTAGGGGTTAAGGTTTAAAGGTTTAGGGTTTAGGGTGAAAAGAGGAAGACAGACGAGTGATAGGTAGATCGAGGGGAGAGATAGGGAGATGGACAGTGAGGGACATGGCCAGAGATATATGGAGAGAGGTTGAGAGGTACAGGAATGATAGAGATAGGGAGATAGAGGAGAGATCTAGGGACATAGAGGTTTAGGGTTGATTGGGTTTAGGGTTTAGGGTTTCTCAGGTTTAGGGGTTAGGGGTTAAGGTTTTAGGGCATTATTTAGGGTTTAGAGTTTATGGTTTAGGGGTTAGGGGGTAAGGTTTAGAGGTATAGTGTTTAAGGTTTAGATAGAGAGGACCGATAAGGAGATATAAAGGAGACTAAGGGGAGAGATAGGGAGATAGAGAGCAAGGGACATGGATAGAGACATAGGGAGAGAGATTGAGAGGTAGAGGGATGATAGAGATAGAGAGAGAGATTTAGGGTTGCTTAGGTTTAGGGTTTAGGGGTTAGCAGTTAGGGTTTAGGGGCATTATTTAGGGTTTAGAGGTTTAGGTTTGCATGTCAAAAGTAGTCTATATCTCTCTCTCTCTAAACCCCTTAAACCCTATATAATACCCCTAAACCCTAACCCCTAACTCCTAACCCCTAAACCCTAAACCTAAGAAACGCTAAACCTCTATCTCCCTATCTCTCCTTTATCTCCCTATCTCTATCATCCCTCTACCTCTCAATCTCTCTCTATCTCCCTATCTCTCCCCTCTATCTCCTCTATCTCTCCCTATCTGTCTCCTCTCTCTACCTATCTATCTCTCCCTATCCCCCTATCTCTTTCCTCTCTCTCTCTCTCCTATCATTCTCCTATCTCCCTATCTCTCCCCTCTGTCTCTCCCTCTCCCTTATCGATGA
This sequence comes from Cunninghamia lanceolata, assembly GCA_027924645.1. Lineage (NCBI taxonomy): Eukaryota > Viridiplantae > Streptophyta > Pinopsida > Cupressales > Cupressaceae > Cunninghamia > Cunninghamia lanceolata. Next base: position 1,149,967 of record BSBN01001617.1, on the reverse strand, counting down.
AGGAAATGGAAACAAGAAAACTAGGATACTCTCTCTCTCTCTATCTTCCTATCTCTCCCCTCTCTCTCCCCTCCATCTTCCCCCTCTCTCCCTCTTTCTCCCTCTCCCCCTCCCTTATTGACAAAGCAAATCGAAACAAGAAAACTAGGACATGAAAAGATGGATAATGATATACTTTGGGAGGATGAAATAGAAACAAGATAAAATGAAAGTTAATTGGATGGGAAGAATTATGAGAGGAGAGATGGAAAATAGTAAAATAGGGAAAAATTGGTGGGATCTAAAGGAAAATTGGAAAGGAAAAAGAAAACTATGAAAGCTAGGAAAAGGCAAACTAGGAGGTAGATAGGTGAGAGAGAGAGGGTAGCAAGTAAAGAGGGGATGGAGAGAGAGGTAGAGAGGTGAGAGAGAGAGAGAGAGAGGGTAGCAGGTAAAGAGGGGAGAGAGAGGGAGGTAGAGAGGTGAGAGAGAGAGAGAGTAGGAGGTAAAGAGGGGTGCTAGAGAGAGAGAGAGAGGGAGAAGGAGAGGGAGAGAGAGAGTTTTGAGTTTTGTTTTTGCAAAATGCGAGTGTGTTATAAAGAACTCACGTTATGGCTTAGTATATAACACACTCACATTTTAGGCTCGATAATACTGAGCCATAATGTGAGCTTGTTATAATGTGAGCACATTATAACATGCTTGCATTATGACTTGTATTGACAAAGCAAATCGAAACAAGAAAACTAGGACATGAAAAGATGGATAATGATATACTTTGGGAGGATGAAATAGAAACAAGATAAAATGAAAGTTAATTGGATGGGAAGAATTATGAGAGGAGAGATGGAAAATAGTAAAATAGGGAAAAATTGGTGGGATCTAAAGGAAAATTGGAAAGGAAAAAGAAAACTATGAAAGCTAGGAAAAGGCAAACTAGGAGGTAGATAGGTGAGAGAGAGAGGGTAGCAAGTAAAGAGGGGATGGAGAGAGAGGTAAAGAGGTGAGAGAGAGAGAGAGAGGGTAGCAGGTAAAGAGGGGAGAGAGAGGGAGGTAGAGAGGTGAGAGAGAGAGAGTAGGAGGTAAAGAGGGGCGCTAAAGAGAGAGAGAGAGAGAGGGAGAAGGAGAGGGAGAGAGAGAGTTTTGAGTTTTGTTTTTGCAAAACGCGAGTGTGTTATAAAGAACTCACGTTATGGCTCAGTATATAACACACTCACATTTTAGGCTCGATAATACTGAGCCATAATGTGAGCACATTATAACATGCTTGCATTATGACTTGTATGGGACCAAAAAGTCATGTGGCGACTTTTTGGTCCCTCATCATTTTTCATATAACCATTGACCATACTACATTGTTTCCCTAATTAATTAAATTCCTTTCTTTCCTTACACTTCACTACTACTGGATTAAATTCATGAATGAAAGAGGGACTCAACAAGTATTCCTTAAATTTTACATTCAAATGGCTCAACTTTAGTACTTGGTACAACAAATCTTAACTTTGTAACTACTCAGAATTTTCACATTAAGTGGAAGTATTGAACACTATATAACAACTTTTTATAGTAAGAATAGAATTTATGAACCATGAATTTTCAATACTTATTACCAAAATCATCATGCAACAACATTTACATAACACATTCAACAACATGGCCCAACCAAATTCCTAGAGCTCCTAGTGTTTGCAAACTTCACTTTGGTACCAAATACCATGCCCACACTTACACATGGGCACAAACATCAAAAGAACAATTTTTTTCTTATAATAGTAATATTAATATGTTTTCACAAGCAAGGAGTCCCTAAAAAAACTAGTTTTCACAAGGAGTACAAATACACACAATATACAAACTACACATAAGAATAACACACACAAGTGGATCTTTAATAAGGCCCATAATAAGAGGGAGTCAAGGGGTCTCACTAACTTATTGAAGAAATAATGTAACATATATCTCAATCTCCTCAACACCAAGATACCCACAAATCACCAAATCACATCACAATACTTCTCCACCCAAATCATAAAATTGACAACATAATAAATAACCCATGCAAAGTCTATCACCTTCTCCACACAAATAGGCACCTAATGCCAATAAAAACCATACCATAGATGGCTTCCCCAAGAGTGGGTCCACACCTCTCTTAACCACAATACATGGGTGGCTCTTAACCCAAATGGGAATATTTGCACCCAAAAACAATATAACACCCATCGTAAATTAGATTCAACACATTACACACAACACAACAAGAGGTTTTTAATGTAATATTAAGGATACTCATAGGAAAACCAAGATTTTTCAAACATCATTTTATCAAAAAACAACAAAAATATATACTCCAAAGTGGACTAAGAGCCCACCTCAATACTTTAACAAAATTTGTAAAGCTCTTGATGCAAGCTCTTCAATCTCTCCTTTTCTCCAAGCTCTCAAGCTCTTCCCAAATCACTTCTTTCTCCAAGAAACTTATTATCTGTGAGAAACAATGAACAAGAAAATAGAAAATCCAACCCTCAACAATGCTTCAAAAAAGGTTTAAATACAAAACAATAGTCTAGATACAATGAATCTAGGGAAAAGTTCAACTTTTCCCACCACAATTAGATTTACCTCCAAAGTCTTGTCACTTATCATCTACGACACTTTTCAAGGCTCTAAAATACTCTAAAACACATATTAAATACTTCAACATGGACTAATGTCACAACTTATCACTTTAGGGGTTTAATTTTATTCAAATATTTAAGAAAAATAATATTAGAAGATCACTATATTTCTTGCTTAAGTTTAAATCCAAGATTTGACACTTAAGGGGACTTAACCAAATCCCAACTTAACACTATATAGTTAATCATAAATTAGAAATTTAATTCAAAAAAATTTACACACAATAGATTTACACGAGAATACCTAAATCTCCTCTTCATATAATGCCTAGGTATATAGGGGAATCACAACAATGGTTTCTTGAGAACCTACATAATTTTTCTTTTCTCATTGAAATTAACCTATGCACTTGCACACAAACATCAATATATCCAAGATAATAGCCAAAGCATAATTACAATTAAATCAATATACATAACATAGATAAATCATAGTTAATAAACATTATCATGATTTAATGAAAAACTAATGAGAAATTTAATCCTTTATCAAAATCATATTTACACACAATCATATAAAACATGTAGCATTTATCTAATTACACTCATATTTCTCATTGTAGAATTAAGTCCATTCTTAGAGAAATATGAATTCTATACTTGAATATAGGTAATGTAAAGAAGTCCATAATCATTACCTAAGAAATTCATCATCAAAATAGATAATCAACTACTATTCTAAACATGGTATCGGTGTCCACATTGTTTATGATCATAACCAAGTATAGTAGCATATCCATGAGAACCATAGGAAAAACAAGTCTATCAAGATAAGATGAAACCATGATGAGGAGGAGTGGGTCTCACACAATGATAATTCTATGTCATATTCAATTTATATAAGTTTTGTATCAAAACAAAGGAATAATTTGGTTTTTGACTTGTTTTCAATGTTAATAGGCTTATACTCAATTTCACTACTCATGGCTCGTGGTAGCATTCCAAAGTTTGTGGCAACAAAGGAATAAAAATCAAAGTACATGACCAAAGAGTTACTATGATATGAACCACATAAATATTCATCAATCCATTCACCATTCCATTTGAATTGGGAGGTTCATGTACATATTTAGTTGACTACATGTTTCATAAGGTATTGAGATTTGTGCCACCTAATGGCTAATTGACACTATTTATAGGGCTTGAGACTACTAAATAAACATATTTCATAACCATTTGAAGGTAGTTTAGTTGGTGGAGAGAGTTTGAAGTCAATTTTGTGGGATGCATTGTAATATCTTTTGAATTCTATAATTTATAATCAAATGGCTAAGGCCTAGCATGTTGGAAGCTCAATATGACAAATTATACTTTTTTAATGACTGTGAATGAAATAAAGATCATCTTGTTGTTTCTTATGTAATGTAATTATTTTGTGTGTGTCTTCATGTTAAGGCTATATGGTTGGATAGTCATTTATTGGACCCTTTGTCCATGACTATATAAAGTGGTATCAAAGTAGGTTTAGAACCTGCAGAAGATTGAAGGTTTTAAATCTTGAGAGAGTAAGAGGTTTGAAAATTTTCTACTTTTTGATAGATCATGAAATTAAGGTAGCTTGTGGATAGATCAATGAGTGTGAGGTAGTCTCAAGGAGTTTGTATGTAGATCATTGAAACCAAGGTAGACAACATTAGACTTGTTAAGGAAAAGTTAAAACCCTAGAGCAAATGGACTATATTGAACAAAAATTTGTAAAAGGCAAACAAGTGAGAAAGGAGGCCACCCTCTAGATAGAATGCCAATAGTGAGGAAATTTGATATTGGTATGCATAAAGAAAGTGTAAGAGATGAGATCTAAGTAGTATTTTTGAGAAAGGTGAGAATATAGAGCATAGAAATTTTAAGCCAATCTACAATTAAGTATTTTTTGATTTGTTTATGAAGATGAAAGGAATAAATATGAGTCCAAGAATTAGGCTTCCTAATATGAAGGAAACATCCCTAGAAAATACATTATAAATGTTAGGGTTGATTAATGATGTATCAAGTAGATTTCATAGATTAAAAAATGATGTGAGCAAGAATGAAGAACAAAGTATATAGAGATAAAAAAAAAACCTAGTCGTTGAATAAAATAGTGTAGGGTGCAGTAGTGCCAAGAGATATAAACAATATGCAACATGAGATTTGGTAGAAAGTGAAGTTGAAGACATGTTTGAGATTTAGAATAATATGGAACTAGATGAAGATCAACATGAATCTAAAGATGATGAAATTATTAACAAACTAGTAATCATGTTTAGTATGGAAAATAATCTTTTAAATTAGATGACAAGCGTTGAGGAGACGGAAAGAAGAAAACTAGAGTTAGCTCTAATTAAGGAGAAGATATAGAGTTTGAAGACATGGAGGTCAATTCAAACCTACTAGAGGAAGGTGAAGGTTTACATGATTATAAAATTAAATACATATTTATGGAAGAGGTAGCAAGTGAACAAGATTTGATAAGTACAAATTGTGAAGGACTAGAAGATAGGTTTGAAGATTGACTAGAATGAAACAAGCAGAGATAGTAGATTTGTAGAGATGATACTTGAAGGATAATGTCATGGGTCAAGAAATAGTAATGAAGACACTCAAAGTGAGATGGCTGAGAAAATAAGAAAATACATTGATGTAAAAGAGGAATAAAAAGTTGTGCTAAGGTATGAAGAGTCTATATTAGTGTAGGTTTTTTATTCTCTTTATGTTAGGGATATTTATTTTTCCTACACATATATTAAGATTTCTTAGGTTATATAAGACATGGTTAATATGAGGACATGTGGAATGATCTATTAGTTACACATGTCTCTCTTACCCACCTTTGGGTAGTTGAGTCTCACACCCTCTTTTGGATTTATTTGCCACCTGTCATAGCCATTTTTGGTCTTTATCTGAGTAGGTATAACCATGTAATTTGACATTTACCATGTAGGTATAACTCCCACCTATTTTGGTAGTTGGGAGTTATTACCTCTCTTAGCTTTATTTGCCCTTATTTTTCTATATAAACATCACTTCCCTCTCCCTTTTTTCTATTGAAGAAGTTTAGTGCAAGGGAGTGCTAATTCATTCATATCTATGTTTCCGTTCTTGCTTTCCCTCAGTCATTTTGATCTTGGGTGGCTTCATAGCCAAATCTAACATGGTATCAGAGTTGATTGTGAGTTATAGGTTAGCATTATTTTAGGAAATTTGTGATCAATTCCATTCTTGAAAGAAAAGTATGCTCTTCTCTTACATGTGATGATGATCTAGAGAATCATAAACGCTTAAGAGAAATTTTAGTTTTTGAGGGGGTTCTATGTCCAAGCTTGCCATTTGTAGGTATATCAAAGCTTCCTAGAGACAATATGAGATCACCATTAAGTTCAGAGTGGCTAGAAAAGTCATATCAAACTTTTATTTTGTCTAAATCAGACATGGGAGGCAAGCTCTGTGAAGGGTTGAAGAGTAGTGTTTTATTGTAAAGATCCAGAAAGACGCTCAAAATCAAGGCAATTTGAGGAAAAATGGTCTATGCCATTGTTTCCAAAAGACCCAAAAACTCCTATTTTCATATAAAATTTGTCAAATTTGGACACAACAAATTTTTTGGCAAATTTTTTAGAGGTCCCGAGCCGTACAGTACGAAATCCAAGATTTGCACAGAGTTAACCACTAGCAGTTAACCTATAGTAGATAAATTAAATGCTAGTGGCTAGTGATTAAATTAAATTCTAGCATCTAACTAATTGCTAGCAATACCACCATTCACCCAAAAGTGGTTTCCCACTCAAACAAAGTGGCTTTGAATTGAAAAGGGTGGTTTTGACATTTAAAAGTGGTTTTCATAAATTTCAAAGGTGTTTTTGGAATATTCTAGTGATGGAGAATATTCTAGGAGGATATCAAAATATTCATTGCTGATGTCAGCATGACATCATCATTTTCTACTCTCCAATCCTACCCCCTCACCATTGAAGTTTTCATTTTTGCACCTAATTTTTGAAAGGCGATATTTTCGTCATACAGAGGTATTTTTTAGTGCATTTATAAAAAAGGGGTAGAATTTCACATTCTTCATAGTGGTAGAATTAGTTTTTGCTCAGGTGATTCTGTTTTTCCATAAATTTAGTTTTCTCATCAAATCTAAAGGATAGTTCTTAGTTTTTTGAACTTCAAACGACTAACTTTCACAGATGACCTCGAGGATCAAGGAAATTCTCTTTTAGAAAATGGATATTTTTCTGAGAACTACACATTGGTTCTAGTTTGAGGTTCTCATTGTAATATAATTTTGTACTTTCAGTATTTGGGTCCATTTTGGACATTTGTAAAACTCTAGAAAACAACTCCAGCATTGTAAATGCACTGATCTATAAAGTACCCAATCATATTTTGTTGGGGGGATTCTTGATTGAGTGAAAAAGGGGGGTCTCTTGCTGTGTTTTTTGATCTGTTTGCTTGTGCTCTTCTTCTCCTACACATGGATCATTTCAAGGTTCATTTGCTAACACCTTATAATTATGCAACTTGGCATCAACATGCATGGAATTCCTTAATGCAACTTGGGTATACTCCATAAATTGAACAAAAAAAAGTTGAACCAACATATGATAAGGAAAAGATAAAATGGATGCTTAAACATACAAAAGCTCTTAGATGTCTTCATAGCTTTGTTTCCCTTGATCTCTTGTTTCAGATTGGAGCATGTGCAAATTTAAATGATGCTTGGTAAAAGTTAAAATCATTGTATGGTAAAATAGGTGAAGTAAAGGGCTATCAGATTGACAATGAATTGATGAGCCTTGATCCTAAAAACTTTGGCAACATCCAGGATTATATAACTAAGTTTAATGATTTGAGAGGAAAATATAAAACTTGTGGTATTGACAAGAATGACATTCAATTATGCTACAGTGTACTAAACAAACTTTGTCCTGAATAAGTAGCTTTTGTTTCTAGATTTCATACTCACAGATTAACTATGGGATCTGCATATACTATGCCTTCATTTGCATCTTTTTCTAAGATGCTAATGCATGAAAAAAATAAACTTCTTTCTATGGGTCTTATAAAGCCATCATAGGCTTAGGCTTTGTTGGTTGGTTAGTTGAAAGAATAGAAAGAGTCAAGTCAATCTAACAAGAAATAGAACTGCACACAAATAAAGCACAAAACAAATCCTTTTCAAAGGAGAACTCATCTTAGAAGGAGAAGCCTACTTGTGCATATTGCAAGGGGACTGGACATGAAGAACATTCTTGTTATAAGAAGGATATTGATGAATTGAAACATCTTCTTAAGAATAACAATATTATTCTACCTCCTAGAGTGCCTGAGTCATCCTCTTCTTCTTCCAATTCAAAACAATCAGGATCTAATAAGGAAAATAGTCATGCAGGTTTTTCTTCTGAGTCACATAAAAATAAAGGTAAAGCTCTTTGTGCTTCTACAAGTCTTGGATCAAGGAGATGGCTTCTAGATTCTGGAGCTTGTCATCATATGGCTTTAACATAGTCTATGTTCTCTTCTTTTGAGCCTTGTGTTATGGATAAGTGCAAGAAGATGAGTACACTTTTTGGCCAAAAAGTGGAAGTGTTTTTCCTATTTTTCAAAAATTGTCATACTTGGAGTGACAATTTGAAGCACTTGCACATAAAATATTAAGATGATGTAAAAAGTGTTTTTCCTATTTTTAATACCCAGATCATGCAAGTTGGTTTTTTGTTGGATGTACAAAAAGTGGCTTTTTAAAAGTCCCCTATTTTTTGCAAAAGCATGCATGTGTACAACCAACATAATTTGACCTAAATTAATGTATTTTTCTAATTCCTTTTATGGAAAGATTCTCAGGATGTTGAATTTTAGTCAGGATCATTTTTTGTAATTTTTTGATAAATTTTTTTCATCATGTAGAGAATGATGTCTAGTTTGGTTAGACATTTTTTTTTCATGAAACTTTCAAAATCAAAAGTTATTAAAAAATAGTAACCTATGTTATTTCAATTTTATGAGTTAGTTTGTTTAGAAAATAATTAATAAATAAAAAATTATGTTCAATAGTAGAAAAAATTACATAATTGAAAACTAGACTTTTAGATCTACAATGGGTTTTAATTTTGTTAAAATATTCTAAAATGGTAAAACTGGTTTTTTCTCCCATTGTTTTCATGGTCTCTTAGTTGCAAGTTGGTTGCAGGTCCAAGGCTTAGGCTCAGGTTTCCAACCCTTTACCAAGCCTAAAACCAATGCAAATTGGTAGGTCTCAAGTTTGAAGAAACCAGAAATGGGTACCCGTTTCTTGTTTTTTAGAATGGGTACTTGTTTTAAAACAGACACCTATTTCTATTTTAGCCTTTTTTTTTTCACAAATTGGTAGTATAACTAAAACCCTACAACATTCCCTTTTACTAGTATGGCTGACAGTGACAGATTCTGTAATTTTTTTATGTGCAAATTGTGGATTTGAGCTCTCAACAAGGCTTAACTTATGCAATTTTTACAGGGATTCAATCATAAGGAGAATTTTCAGATGGAATGAAGTAGAAAATCTATTTTTTACAAGAATTCAATTTCTTGGAAAGACATTCATTTTTACCAATACACTGACAGTGATGAATTCTATGACTTTTTTATATGCAAAGTGTTAATTCAATCTCTCAAGAGGACATATTTTATGCATTTTTTGTAAGGATTAAATCATAAGGAGAATTTTTAGATGGAATAAAGTAGGAAATCCATTTTTTAGAAGGATTCAATTTCTTGGAGAGATGAAACAATTATCAAGAAACTATCATAGTGATCAAAGGATCTACATCTACTTGTATTTCATACATTTTTTAAGAACCTGGATCCAACACATTTTGGTAATCATGGGATCAAATAAACATCAACAAAAAAAGAAGAGGAAGATTATGATAGTTGAATAAGATGAAGCATATCGAGAGAAAGAGGTAAAATGACAGAGATAGGAGAGAGAGGATTAAAAAATGAAGAATGATGTAGCATCCAGTTCAATGACTATTGAAGAGGAGAACATTGAAGAGGAGAATATTGAAGAGACCAATTTGGATGAAGTGAATGTAGACTATGCAAATGTGGAAGAGGTCAAGAACATGGAAAATGCAAATATAAGAACAAATCTAGGTATGTCTTTAAATCCCTTGAGTGATAATGAGATTAATGATTTAAAGGAAGTTGGATATAATATTGATGAGATAAATGCTTCTACTACAAACAAGACAATAAAAAATGAAAAAGAAAACCCTTGTATGCATGAAAATAAATTTTTTTAAAAAAAATTTGAAAGTAATGTTTTGAAGGATCTTCATGGTAAGATGTTTTGGAGACAAATTCAAACCCATGCAAATAGATTGTACACACAATTTTTTTAATAGAAAAACTCTTGGATTTCAATGCCAACTTGTATTACAATTGATGAGAATGTCAAAAATGAGAAAAGTAATTAAAAAATTAGGCATTTTTGTAAAACTCAAAAAGGTGGATGAATCAATGGAACAAGTTATGTCTAGTGTTGCTAACGCTATTGGTTCTATAGGAAAAAATAGTCAATCTAAGGATAAGAATGCAACACGTTGAGCAATAACAACTACTTTAGTTAATAAATCAGTTGTGAGCAAAATTATAAGTAAGACAAGTGGATATTTAAATGTGCATACTATAACTTTAAGAAGAGTAGCAAAGAGAAGAGTAAGTATTGAAGAGGATCCAATCAACCAATGTTGGACTTTTAGTGGTAGACTCCCAAGGTCTGATATGAAATTAAATAATGAAATTAGGTCTTTGATTGAAAAATATTGGCACATGATAATACAAGGGTTTCATCAAATGCTAGAGATGTTTTGAAATTAAGGGTGGGGTCAAAAAATCATGATCCTCATCCAAAACATCTTTTAGACATGACTCAAATAGAATTATATATAAAATTTTTAAATGATTCAATTATAGAAAATTTTAGTATAAGTCAAAGATCATTTGAGAAATGTAAACCTTGGTATGTCAAGATTAATAAGAAACGAATCTCTTGTTGTTGTAAAACTCATGTACAATTTGATTATTTTTATGATATATTTTTATATATACATTGTACTTTTCATACTAACCAAATTATGCATGAATGTGGTATTAATGGGTAAGTGCAAGAAGATGAGTTCACACTTTTTGGCCAAAAAGTGGAAGTGCTTTTCCTATTTTTCAAATTTTGTCATACTTGGAGTGACAATTTGAAGTACTTGTACATAAAATATTAAGATGACGTAAAAATAAGAAATATAGGATTTTGTCTCTAGTTTTCAAATATGTAATTTTTTCTAATACCCAGATTAAGCAAAGTTGGTTTTTTATTAGATGTACAAAAAGTGTCTTTTTAAAAGTCCCCTATTTTTTGCAGAAGCATGCATGTGTACAGCAAACATAATTTGACCTAAATTAATGTATTTTATAATTCTTTTTTATGGAAAGATTCTCAGGATGTTAAATTTTGGTCAGGATGTTTTTTTGTAATTTTTTGATAGATATATGTTTTTATTAATTTATTAATGGCCCTAATTAGTGTTTTTTAAAACCCTTCGTGTATGGACAACATAATTTGAGCTAAACTAATCAATTCACTAAATTTATTTTTTCATCATGTAGAGACTAATGTCTAGTTTGGTCAGACATATTTTTTTTCAAGAAACTTTCAAAATCAAAAGTTATTAAAAAAATAGTAACATATGTCATTTCAAGTTTATGAGTTAGTTTATTTGGAAAATAAATAATAAATAGAAAATTATGTTCACTAATGAAAAAAATTTCATATTTCAAAACTAGACTTTCAGATCTATGATGGGTTTTAATTTCGTTAAAATATTCTAAAAAAAATCGCCAGCCATAGTGGTAAAACTAGTTTTTTCTCTTTTCGTTTTCATGGTCTCCTAGTTGCAGGTCCAAAGCTAAGGCTTGGGTTTCCAAGTCTAAAACCAATGCAACTTGGCAAGTTTGAAATTTTAAAATTTTAGAAATGGGTACCCATTATAAATGGGTGCCCGTTCATAACGGGTATCCATTTTAAAAATAATGGGTACTCGTTTCTAAAAAATAAAAAAAATTAGCCATAGACATGCAAAAAGAAAAAACAACCCATTTTCAAAAAGTTTTTTTTTTACATGCCTATGGCTTTTTTTTTTTTTGAAAACGGGTACCCATTTTTCTTTAGGAGCCCGATCCTAAATGGGTACCCATTTTGAATAAAATGGGTACCTGTTCCAAGTGGAATTTTTCATCTGTGGAAGACTTCCATAAAATATATACTTAACTTCTTGCTTTAACCCTAATATGCCACCTACAACAGTTAAGGATTTTATAACAAGTATACTTTGTGAAACAACTGATGGCCAATTCTATTTATCAAAACCACATGTTTCTAGACAATGCAATAAATGTGATTGTTGCAAGTATGAGGTTAGCCAGTGTGTCATTGATGTCAACATACTCATATTGCATTAACAAAAAAGATTGGATGAGCTGTGTGCTGAGGATATTGAGAAAATTAGTCTCAATAAAGAACAATGAAGAACAGTGATGAAAAGAAGGCAAAAGTACTCAATAGGTTGAGAATCAGAGGATGCAGATTAAAGGGTTTGTAGATATGAGTCTTAAGATGATCCAGTTAAGATTTCAGAGGTCCGCATGAAGATGTGAAAAAGTTGTAATCGATCAAGTAGAATCGGTTCCGGGAGATGCTCCAGAGTGACAGTGTTACAAAAAGGTTCGGTGAGATCTAGAAATGCATTGTCCTATTCTACGAATTAGACAGAGTGTTTGGGATGTCCTGGTGATGTGTCATCTCAATTGGTATGTGGTTTGGAGGTTCGGAAGCACCTCTTGCAGTATGACAGTGGCGATAGACTATGTTCTTGTAGTTCTGGATGAGGAATAGAAGAGTTTCTAGTGAGCAGAGGAAGTGCAGATGTACCTGGTCATTCAGGTAGGCTTGTGAAGGTTCTTGGATCATGTTGAGGTTGTTTTGTTGGTCTACATTGATGGTAGAGCCTGGAATTGAAGATATTCTTTCAGATTTCTTGTTCTGACTAGCCAACCAGATGAGTTGTTCATCCTGCGAATGTTCTTGTGGTGGCTGACCGGATGTGTTATTCATCTTGCGGATGTTCTTATGGTTGATTGTTGACTTAGATGATTGTTCCTAAGTTGATGTCTTGTATAAATAAAGGATTGTGAGTTTGTTTCAAAGTGTGGTGTGCAGCAGATGAGTATGATATAGCAAAAGAGTGAAAGGTAGAGCAAAAGTATTTCAGGCTTAAATGGAACTGATCCAGACATGGTGAAGATGTCATTCTCTAGTTCAAGGTTGTGATCCTTATGATCTTGTAGACAGTGTGTCTCTTTGTAGGCAGTGTGCCTCTTTGTGAGCAGTGTGCTCGGGTAGTGAGCCCTGACTGGCATGTGCCATACTTTTTCTTTATTCTTCTAATAGAGAATAATCCTTGGGTTAATCACCCCGTGGTTTTTCCCTTAACCAGGTTTTCCACATCAAAAATCTTGGTGTCTAATGTGTTGATGTTTATCTGCTCTAGTGTTTATGCTTTCTGCTTTCATGAATGATTAATTGATATGCTGCTAACTAACAAGAAGAATCAAGTGTTTGAAATAGAAGCAAGGTTTTTGCACAACTGATTCACCCCCCCTCTCAGTTGTGTGCCCTAGATCTAACAGTGATAACTTTTCATTGTGAGGATAATGCATGCATGAAATTAGTTCACATGATTTTGAACAATAGTTAGTGGATGTGAAGAGGTTCACCAATGTTTAATATCCATCAAAGGATGGAAAAACTAGAAAGCGTTGTGAGTTAGTCATAGAAAAAAGTAGTGTACATGCATTCATCACAGTTCAATAATAAGATTGTGTATAAATATGTGAAACATTCTCAATATGCTTGGTGGCTTGATGAACTAAATGTAAGAACACATCTCCAATCGGAACTATACTTTCAGTGGTTGACTTTACAGAAAACTATACACTTGCTCCACAAGAGGAGATTCAATCACAATATTATAACTTAGTATAGGTGGCCATATTTGTTTATATTGTATATAGACATGCAATTGACAGTAGAGAAGATGACAAGAAAATTTTGAGAGAGTACCATTTCTATGTGAGTGATAACTGGTTAAATTCATGAAAGTTTGTGCAGTACTGTTTCAAAGTATTTAAGGATAACTTAAAAGGAAGAAAAATCCAGATGACACAACATTTCATATGGTTAGACAATTGTACATGGCAATTCAAAAATTCTTGAATATTTTACTGGTTAAGTAGGACCCATAAAGAAAACAATATCCAACATATTTGAAGTTTCTTTGAAGTTGGACATGGTAAAGGAGAACATAATGGAGTTGGAGCATGTGTGCAAAGGGCTCTTGCTAGAGAGAAACTAAAATTTGATGATGCAACAAATTTTCAAGATGCACGTGCAATTGTGGATTGGTGTAATGCAAAATTTGACTACAAGATCAAGTGACAACTCTAAAGTTTAACAGATTTTTTAGTTGGTTGAAGAAGAAAACATTCCTCCCTGATATGATTGTTATATAATTAGTGGATCAGCAAAATGGCATTCATTTAAGAGTTCAAATGCAAGCACATGGACTCTATGGACTAGGGAGCTCGCATGTTTTTGTCAATTTTGTATCGCAGGTGAGTTGGAAGCATGTGAAAATATAGATTGGGTTGAAGAATGGAAACAAAGGTCCTTAACACCTCTACCAACACGATCAAAATGAGATAACATTTGAGGAGGATAATCATTTTCAAGCATCGGATGACTATGAGCATATTTCAGACCTTGTACAAAAAGGCACATTCATTCAATATTTCTTTTCAATACATTTTTTTGGAAATATATATTTAATTGTACATATGTATGTATGTATGTATATTTTTGTGACTTATTGAATTTGAATTTTTTTTGCATGACATGTGTATGTTGTTGCACCCGAGGGTAATGAAGAGGAAATATGGTATTCATTGGCTTGGTGTGTTGAAACAAAATAGAAGTTGTTACAACCTAGAGTAAATGATGATAACTTTGAGTATCCAACAGGTTCTATGGTTGTTACTCATACTTGGCTACGTAAATATTTGATAAGGAGGAATGGTATACCTGCATTTGAAGATTATGAAAGACATAAGAAAATTTTGCACTGCTCACATCTGATTGTTGCAACAAATATACAATTAGTGAGATATAAAGGGAGACCTGTCACACAAGAATTATGGAAACTTTCTATGGAAGAGCATGAGGCAATCATATATGCATTACAAAAAATAGAGGATGCATATGGTACAATGGAGTAAATTTTTTAAATGATTAACATGTATGTAGAAATTTTTAAACTTTTAATCTTTGTCTGCGATGTGAGTTTAGGATTAATATGATTGATAGCTTAACTAATTTATTGCATCTCCCCTTAAGCATCCTCTTAAGTCCCCTCAAGCCATCCCTTAGCTATGTTCCATAAGTTAGGTAATTCATCTCCCCTAATTGATTGCATCTCCTCTTAAGCCATCCTCTTAACTCCTCTTAATCCATCCCTCAACTATGTTCCATAAGTTAAGTAAACTTAGGATTTAGTTTAATAACTTCAATATAGTTAATTGATATAACTTAGCACACCCTTACCAAAATACTAGAGTTGATTCCATCTCCCCTTAAGCCATCCCCTAGCTAAATAATATAAGTTAGTGCATGTACCCTTACCAAAAATACTATAGTTGATAGGACCATCTCCCCTTAAGACATCCTCTTAACTCCCCTTAAGCCGTCCCCTAGCTAAATGATATAAGTTAGTGCATGTACCCTTACCATTTAAATACTATATTTGATTCCATCTATCCTTAATTCATCCTCTTAACTCCTCTTTTAAGCCATCTTCTTAACTCCCCTTAAGCCATTCCCTAGCTATGTTCGATAAGCTGGGTAAACTCTCATCTCCCCTAATTGATTGCATCTCCCCTTAAGCCATCCTTTTAACTCCCCTTAAGCCTTCATATTAATAGTCCTAATTCTCTTAAAGATCATGACACATTCTAACTTTTTTACATTTCATTACATGGTGTAGGAGATGTTTTTTGCAGTCATAACAGAGGCTAGACACATAAAAGGTGTTAAATTTCACTTACACTTTATTTCAGGTATTCACTAGACCTATACTATTAATTATTTTGATTTATGCTTCAATAGTTATTTCCTTTCATTATAATTTCAATGGAACTTCTTAACAAATTCTATCTTTAAATAAAATGATCTCTAGAGGTTCTAAATTTTTATATACGTTTCATCGTGGCTTGACCTCTAGATTTATTTTTGCAATCACATGTAGTGTTGAAAGGATCTAAATCTATTGTTTCTTGTTGCACAGGTATGATCTCTACACATGTTCAATATCTAGAGTCTTCAACTTCTAGGTGTCAAGTATAAAATCTTAGATGATCTAGACTTAGAGAATAACATTGTATAAAATCTAGGTGTCTCTAGGTGTCTTGGGTTCTAACTATATAATAGGTGTCTCTACTTGTGTCTTAGGTATACTATATGTCAACTACGTAGATAGAGACTAGAAAAAAGACATTTAATCTAATCTAGGTGTCTTAGCTAGATACTATATATCAACTACATGTTGAGAGACTAGAATAAGGTATAATTTAATCTAGGTGGCTTAGGTAGATACTATATGTCAACTAGGTCTACCATAATAGGTGCCTAGAGCCTGTGCCTTATGTAGAACTATAAT
Source organism: Cunninghamia lanceolata (assembly GCA_027924645.1). NCBI lineage: Eukaryota > Viridiplantae > Streptophyta > Pinopsida > Cupressales > Cupressaceae > Cunninghamia > Cunninghamia lanceolata. Next base: position 1,133,523 of record BSBN01001617.1, on the reverse strand, counting down.
CTAGGTGTCTAGGTGACTTAGCTCTAGGTCCTACATACGATAAGGTATAAAGACTATGTTTATAAATTCTAGATGTACATACAATACAATAGGTGTCTAGAGGTGTCTTAGGTAGAACTATAATCTAGATGTTTAGGTGACTTAGGTCTATACTATGATAAGGTATATTAAAGATAGATGTCTATAAAATCTAGATACATACTATACAATAGGTGTCTAGAGGTGTCTTAGGTAGAAGTATAATCTAGTTGTCTAGGTGACTTAGGTCTAGACTACGATTAGGTATAAATACTATATATCTATATAATCTATCTAGATACATACTATATAATGTATGACTTAGGTGTCCTACATAGAACTAGAATACACATGTCTTAGGTCTTAGATGAGGCCACATGAGCTTCTACCTTCACGTGGTTGGCCTTGTCAGTATAGAATATTTATATTTCTTGAAGCTAAGGGAAGTTCTTGTACGGAGAAGTTATGAAAAACCAATTAATGCATTGATTAAGTTATTATTTAGTGCTCTTGATGAAATTACATACAAAATGCTAAGTTTGTTATATTTTTTAGAAATTATAGTTTTTAGTTTTTTACAAATTCTAGAAGCAAATCTAAAAAGTTTTAATAGATAGAACCAATTATTCTTTATATATATATATATATATATATATATATATATATATATATATATATATATATATAAATTTAGAGTTACAGGTATTTGTTTATTTTTCTTTTGATATAATTTAGGGTAGACCTAAATTTCTCTAATTTTCTAAATTTTTTAAATTGTAAATTTAAAGGGTACAGGTATTTCTCTAATTTTCTTTAAATTATTTTCATAAATTTATAGGGAAGGTATTGATAGATATGAAATATTTAATCTAGATTTAAAAATAAATTGATTAAACATGGTTACTCTTGACAAATCTAATCAATAAAATTTGCCTAAATATTTAACTCAATTAAAATTTAACACTTGTCCCAACATTTGACTCATGTAAATCCAAATATATTCATTCTAGCTCAAAAAAATAATTTTCATTTTATTTTGTAAATTTATTTAGGGTGGGTACATTTAGTCTATATAAATATCTAACCTAGTCTGTATCTAATAAATTTTTAATAAATTAAATCAATTAAAATTTTTCTCTTATCTAATTAGAATTAGTAGTTTATAATTTTATGTAATTAAACACATGATTTAATTTGAAGTGTTAAATATGAGATATGAAATTAAAGTTTGAATATAGATGCATATAGTGGACATTGAATAAATAGAAAAATCTAGTCTAGACGAAATAGTCTATGAGATATAAATATTGACATAATAATAGTCCATGTAAAAATAGTGAAATAGTCACAAAACATATGTCTAGTCAATACTGAAATAGTCATAAAATCATCATGAAATAAGTAATCTAATACATCATCATCATGTTCATCCATCATCCATCCATCAATCTAAAACATGTGTGCACTAAGTTTGATCATCATCCATTTCAAGCCGCCTTTTGGTCCCATGTGACTCAGAGGGAAACTCATGCTGTGTACAAGAAAAAGAAGCTTCAAATCAATTTTAATGTCAAAACTGCATCCTAATTATTTAAATCAAATATTTAAAACCAAACCATCAAATGAAAATTTTAAAGCTAAACTTCAAAATGTCTAAGCATACCACAATAGGCTCATCATCTCTCTTTCCAGGCTCATGTGCAACAGATGGTATTGATTTTGATAGATTAAATGTCTATGCTAATTCCTATATTTCAATAAAACACATGAATTAGGATCTAGAGTATATATACAAAATGCAAGGTTGAATGATACAAAAGACTTTGAAATCACATAGGATTTAACTATAGGTCCTAAAATATGAGAGATGGCTCATGCATCTGTGTAGGCTCATCAATGATAAGATTAATTGACCCTGCACCTATACTAATCTTATCCTACATATATATGTGTACATGTATATATAAATTCAACTTTAAAGACATGAATTCAAAATCATGAAATTACACTAGAAAATTCAAATTTAAACTAAAAATGTACAATTTTAAGATACAAAACATGGCATATGAAGCAGGCTCCTACATAGATGATGTTTCCACTGGTCCTAGATGACTTGGTTGGTTTGACACAAAAGTGTCAGGACCTCCCATCTGCTTTACATTAGAATGTCACATTTCTATATTAAATTATATGTTAAATTAAATTAGATATATCCAATTAAATAATCTCTAGAGGTCCTCATTTTTATACCTTGACCATATAAGGTTGACCTAACTCTGCTGCCATTGACACTAAATGGTCTAGCCATGATGAAGTGGTAGCAGTTGTTGGAGTCATCTGTACCAATCAACATGTTTATTAATATATTTAAATTTTTTTTTAAAGATTGATAATTGATAAGTGTCCATCTATATTAATTCAAGTATTAAATTTAATTTTATTAAATGTGGCATACATATAGAGTCCATAGGAGAGAATAATGTAGCCAAAAAGGACTTCTCCTCCAAAGCAGATGTAGGACCAAAACATGGATGATGATAATTCTAACAATAATGTGGTGTGGACCACAATGGTGTCAATCTAGGTGATGCATCAGGACCAGCATCAAATGCTCCTCTAGGCTATGCAGGCTCTCTAGGATTGACTTCATCTGCCAAGTGGGTAACTTGGTCAATTAAGTTTCCTAAGAGCGGTGATAACACTCCGAGTGTTGAGACGAACATCCGCTAGTGAAAGGGCACATGAACAGAGGGTGGAGAAGGGACAATAGGTGTAGGGGGAAAATGTTGATTTAGATCAACACATGCCCCTGGTCTATGTTTTGGCATTCCATCACCCACGCCCTGAAATGATCTCACATCAAAATAATTGGGCTTTTTATCCATCTCAAACTTCACCCATAATTTTTTCAAAAAATAAAACGGAACCTCAAAATTAGCATGAGGTAGATGGTCAAAGATCATCCACCATTTCTCCCAAAAATTATCAACCATTTGATTGAAATTCTCTTTTTAGATGGTGGTATTTCTTCACCTATGGAGGGATCAATGAAATATGGGGCAATTGTACTTTTGGTAGTTGAGACACGCCAGTTTGAATGAGGAGCTAAGCTAAGAAACTAGTTGCCTTCCACTTCCATTAGCCCAAGAATACAATATAGTAAGCCAGCCAAATGAAAACAAAGTGAGTTAGGCTAGCCAAGTATAAGTCTTTCCAACTGAGGGCCCCCAGGATGGATATAGGCAGTTAGTAATATGTAAATAATTAATCTCTTTATGCGAGAGACCATCCACATAAAACTGCCTTCTCTCTTCCCACCATGAGTGTCTAGATCCATGTGGATAGCTCTCACTGAATCAATAATAGTTTACGTCGTAGATGGAAACTGTGAAATGTGTGGAGGGGTTTCGATTTGGCTTTGTAAGAAATTGATTTTTCCTTGCAATGTTTGTATATTTTCATCAATTGTTTCTTGCAAATGAGCCTCATCATGCATTGGTGGTGGTGATGGTGGGGGGTCCTAGGGGGTCATGTGGGGGTGGGGGGTCCTAGGGTGTCATGTGGGGGCGGGGGTCCTGGGCTAGATTGACCATGTGTACAAATAAGGTCTACAAGTAGAGCTGCAATTAAAAAAATAATTAAAATCAAATTAGGAATTGAAAATATATATTAAATTGCATGTACAACATATATTTAAATATACATATACATATAAATTAAAAACTTGGAAATATATAAATTTATGTAAACCAATACATTAAAACATTTAATTTTACATTTAATTTAACATATACATGCATTCAAAATTTATACATTTAAAAATCATGACATGAATCAAAATTTATGTCCTAGTATCTAGTCAACACTATTTTGTCAAGTCCTATTATCTTAAATACTGTACATGTATGTATGTATGTATGTATGTATAGATAAATTAAAATGATCTTATGAAATATATCATTCCTAAAAGTTTAATGTATAGCCTAAATGTCAATCCATCTAGGGCCATGTTACCATTTCCTAGATTTTGGTAGAATTTTAAGTTGATTTTGTTTCCTATAAATTTGTTCAATGTTCATAGAAATCAAAATCCTAAAAATAATTAACTAGCCAGGCTATTGTTACTTATTATATTGCATGTCCACAAACCGTGAATATCAATAGAAGTCCTAATCCTAGGGGCTATGATTAATGAGTGGACAATTTAGTTAGAAATGTTTCCTTGAGTTTTTCAAAAGAAGACAATTAAAGATAAAAATTCAATAACCACTAGGTTGTTTACAACCACACTCATGTATTACATGAACTCCTAAACATGTCACTAATTTCATGTAGACCTATTGGCTACAACTACACCTACAAGACCTAAATTGAGAAGATAATAAATATTTACATATGCACCAAAAGATGAACACAATTTTACATTTTTATGTATGGGATTCCATCTATACATTATATACAAAATCACAAGATTTGAGCATACTAATAGGATTTTCTAAACAATATAAAAATTTCAACTTGATATCTAGAGATGTTTTGAAAGTTATATATAATTGAATCAAGAGAGATTTTCAAACCTAAACTATTAATTTACACTATAAAGGATATCCAAGAAATAAGCTCATATGTATGTATGTATGTATGTACAACATGGACTTGTATGTATGTATGTATGTTCTTAAGTTAACTTGAATTTGATCAATTCACTCTTGGATTTGACTCCCTATTTTCTATGTATGCTAAATTTTCATTGAACCCATGGTTGGATGACTCAAAGGTGAAGAACATAATGGAAGCATGGCTTGAGGCATTGGTCTTAATTTTTTTGGCTTTACCAAACAAATTTTGAAGCAAAAAAACTAGTTCGTATACTATAGATCTTGGTTATGACTATAATTTAGGATGAAGTGACCTAGGATTTTCAAATTATTTTTTATGTCCCCTAAAAGGAATAATGTGATTAATGAGAAAGGCTCCAGGTCCTTTACAAGAGGATATAAAAGGACTTAGAAAATCATTCATGCATAGAAGGTGGGGATCTAGTCTAGAGAAAGGTCTTTATGAATACAATGATCTTTATATATGCATGTTTAATATGGTAATGATTTCCTTTCTTCTATTCACTTGCAAAATGGGTATATAAAATGTATGTTTCCATAAAATCTTGCATAAGGTATATGTCGTGTTAAGGTGAAAGTAGTAATGGTATATACATCGTTAATGTTCTATTTGTAGAAAATAAGATCCCATGTGATAAAGTTTATTTTATATAGCTTAAATGTCATTCCATCTAGCCATGTTACCATAAATCCTATTTTGTTCCTAATCCATGTTTATCCTTCCTAAGTGTCTCATTTTATTCAATCTTTGAACCCATCCTATGTGCACTCAACATTATTTTAATTTTTTCCCATTGTTGTTGTCCCAATTACCCCTTTGTTAAGCATCAAGTTGTCATAGATATATATGGATATGTTTAAATTAGAGATTAAAACATAATAAAGTGACTTCTAGGTTTTATGTTTAGGTTTAATAAGTCATTTAGGTTAGGTCTACAAAAAGATATTTGGGCCCTATCTTGTTTAATTTGTATGTTTTTAGCTTCATGAAAAGAGTTTTACAAATGGTTAAATTAAGACTATGAGACTCATCAAGAACATCAAAAGTCATGAAGATTGAAGAATAAGCCTATATCATGTATAACTAGTTCAAGGTCTAGATATATGGAAAAAGACCTAATAGGTGAGATAATATATATGCATTTAAGGCCCAATATTTTTAAAAGTTTAGTAGAGTAGTTCTGACTTTAAACTTGTTAGTGTTGTAGTATAACTACTAAAAATTTAATGACTTTAACCAATCATACATGATGTCACATCAACCCACCAACAAAACATGACTTAATGAACACCTATTGGTCCACCCTTTTTTTTTGGGAACTATTTGACATTTCAACAAAAAGAACTTAGTTTTATCTTTACCCACTATAAGCTATAAAGTATTAATGGTGTTGAACCTTGCTAACGTGTGGTTATTCTACCAGATTTGATTGACCTATTAATCTAGGAACAATTTCATTTCTTCTTTTCAAAAACGTTTAGCCAAATAAATGGTACCCATAACCTTGGATAACTCATGTTCTTAAACTTTTAATTTGCTTTTTGACCCATCAACAAGAACACTCTCTCATGCATCAAGGAGAACAATTTGAACCAGTGATGGTTTCTCTCACCATATTTGGAGGTCATGATGTGTCCATTGTCAATATAGTTTTTAAATAAGTGCTCCATGTACAAGAAATGGATCTCAAACTTCTAAATATCTAAGTATCAGTCATACCAACAAGAATGTTAAATTTTTGATACACAAGTGGGTTGTCAAAGAAAATGATAATAGAGTTTGTTGGATATATACTGTGATGAGACCTATTTAAGATTTATTAGAAATGGCAATTTTGATCTGTCTTACAAGACATTAGATTTAATGGCTATGGTTCCAAAGGTGCAATAATACAATCCTTCATTTGAGTCATAACTTGATTCAAACAAACTATAAATTGATGAATTGCATGAGAGCACATGGTTATTATAGTTAATTTATTAAATAATCAATACATGTTTTTTACAAATTTTGCACCCTAAGATGGCACTGGTGAGAATAATTTGCAAAGAACAAAGATTATAGACCTTCTAGAGCTCGTATGTAGAAGCATTAGTGTGATTATGTAAAATATCACACCGTTGGTATCCATGTAATTAATCCCCTTCATAGATGATTATTTAGAGTTCCTTTCATTCCACAACATCAAAAAGACATGAAGTATTCTTCATATTGAAAGACTATAATTCTCTTTCAAGGAGAATAGTCTTGAGATAAAGATCAAATTTCTTTAGCATAATAAAGGAGGTGAGTGTATCTTCATAGAGTTTTAACAATTTTCTATTAATTATGGCATTAGATTTCATCACACAATTCACTACACACCATGGAAGGATGGGGTCATAAATTTGAAGAATCATGCCATTACATGTGTTGATGTTGCATCATATTTGATGATGTGGCCTTGAAACCTTATAAGTAGGGGCCTTGCCAATTAAGCTACTGTAATTTTTTAGAGTGATTCGAAATTGCAACGCATGATCTTGAGAGGTGTGAAGTTAGGGTGCTCAACTACTAGGTCCTCTCCCGTAAACAATTTCAAATGATTTTGAAATATCATTCCTAAAGGTTTATTGTTAAGCCTATATGACAGAAACCCTATCTAAGTTCTATCAAACCAGGTAGTTCATGGAGGGACTGTCATGTGGCCATAACTATTTGTACAAATATTATTTATATGTCCATATGTTTAAATTAAAGATTTAAACACAAACAAGCCAAGTTTCTAGGTTTTATGTTTAGGTTTAATAAGTCATTTAGGTTTTAGAATAGGTCAGTTTAGTTTATGAATTAGGGCTTAGTGTTTATGAATTAGGGTTTTACATTTTACTATTTATGAAATCCTAGTTTATGAATTAGGGTTTACTGTTTATGGATTAGGGTTTTACATTTTACTGTTTATGATACCCTAGTTTATGAATTGTGGTTTTATGTTTATGAATTAGGGTTTAGCATTTCTGAATTAAAGGTTTACAGTTTATGCATTAGGGTTTACCACTTGTTTTTGATTTGAGGTTGAATATATACAATTTAACATTGCAAAAACAACACAAAATAATTAAAAACAAAGCAAAAAATAATGAAAGATAGTATAAATGGATGGACAACCAACCTGGGGCACTCATTAATTGATTTGGAGGAGGCAAGGATGTTTTAGAGGTGGAAGATGGGGTCATCCAACGCAGGTACCCATTCTTTGTGTCATTCTCCCTTGTCTTCTACGGCCTATAGCTATTAAAATGAAGCCACATGCCTACTTTCTAAAAAAATATATGCTTTTCAAAAATAGGTACCCATTTTAAAATAGGTAGCCATTCCATAATGAGTGCCCATTTAGCTTTGGGTGCCTGATCATAAATAGGAACTTGTTTCGTAACGGGCACCCATTTTAGCTCGGGCTCCCATTCCAAGTGGCATTTTTCATCCATGAGAGACTTGCATGAAATCTAGACTCATCTTTGTGCTTTCACCCTTATTCCACCTATTTTGATGGGCAACAATACATACATGAATGTAATTAGAAGTGGATTTATTGATATTGGGGATGGCACTTTCAATGATGTTTTATGTGTACTTCATTTGTCAAACAATCTTATTTCCATCTATCAGATCACCCACGGTGGAGAAGGGAAGACTATGGAATTCACACCTAATTTAGGTATCATCCAAGACTTGGAGATAAGAGAGATAATTTCTACTGGGGTGGTTAATCATACATCTTGTTTGTACACCTTTTTAGACTTTACACCTAATGATGGTTCTGATCCTTTGGTTGTTGATCACACTCCTAGTGTGAACTTTAATTTTGAGGAGAATTTTGGTTACTTGAACCTAAGTATTCTCACATCTGATCTAGTTCTTGAGACTTGTATGTCTTCTCCTACTTCTACTTTTTCTAAGCTCAACGTTGCAACAGTACAAGAGGTTCATATTGGTCTTCTAAAGACAAATCCTTGGGACATATTCCTACCAAACATCTCATCCTTGTTTGTTGAGCCCCATATTTTAGATTTGGAAGACACTATTGATTGCATTCATTTTCTCTTTGATGGAGTTGATTCTTCTTTAAAAGTTTTTAGGGAACAATCAGATCCTCATGTTCTTTCTCTGCCTACACCAGTTTCTATATTGACAGTTTCTACAAGCATTCATGAGTCTCATTCAACTCAGTCATCATTCATGTTGACATCTTCTGTAGAAGTATCTAATTCTCAGTAGTCCAGTTGGCTTACCTATGGTGAGCACCATACATCCATGGTAATTGTACCTAAATCTTGCATGGTACTTGATTCATCTAATTTGTCACAATTTGACATTGGCTTGGAGATTCTTGAGAAACATTTGAAGAAGGCATATTTGTCTTCAGAGGAGATATCTCCATCTTTGGATCATGTTCGATTTCATTTTCCACTTGGTTCTGGATTGCCACTTTTATTAGTTAGGCCTGAGACTCTTGATTTGGTTCTGAAATCTTTCGACATCAACATGGATACACATAAGTAGTTTTTAGAGACATCATATATTTTGAGCTTTCTTCCCTCCTATTCCTTTCAGGAATGGGAAGACATTCTGTATACACCAAGTTGGTTTTGTTTCTTCCTAAGGGGAGGAATGTTTTTCAATGATCATAGATCATCTTCTACATCCAGTTTTGAGCATCAACCATTGACACAACTAATTTTTTGGGGGGCTGCATATTCTCTCTTCTCCTCTCTTATGGGAGATTATTCATTGTATATATGTGTTGGAATTGGTCGCATATGATTCATGTTGAATCCATCATTCTACACTTCTTTTTCTCTCTTTTGGGGAGGAGTTTTGTCCGACTTGGTTGTCTCCTTTTCTTTGTTTGTGAGATATTTTGTTTTGTACATGGGTACCTAACATGACCTTGTAGTCATGACCCATCTTTACATCTTTGCATCTTTTCACCCACCTAAGCTATGCTTAAGGGGCGGTGTTAGTGTGGGTTTTCTATTTTCCTTACGTTAGGGAATATTTATTTTTCCTACACATATATAAATCTTGCTTAGGTTATATAAGACATGCTTAATATGAGGACATGTGGCATAATCCATTAGTTACATGTGTCGCTCTTACCCACCTTTGGGTAGTTGAGTCTCACACCCTCTTTTGGATTTATTTACCACCTCTCATAACCATTTTTTGCCTTTACCTGAGTAGGTATAACCATGTAATTTGGCATTTACTAAGTAGGTATAACTCCCACCTATTTTGGGTAGTTGGGAGTTATTACCTCTCATGGCTTTATTTGCCTTTATTTTTCTATATAAACAACACTTCCCTCTCCCTTTTTCTATTGAAGAAGTTTAGTGCAAGGGAGTGTTGATTCATTCATATCTGGGTTTATGTTCTTGCTTTCCCTTAGTCATTTTGATCTTGGGTGGCTTCACAGCCAAATCTAATAGTCTAGAGTTGAAAATAAAAACAATTTAAGAAAGAATGTAGAAAAAGAGACCACCAAATGTATAGAAAGAAAACTTGTTGGAGTTCTGAGGAACAAGAACTAATTCAAGAAAAATACCAATGGAAGAGTGATGAAGTTTGTAATGAAGGAAAATGATTAAAATACAAGTCAATGGACATTTTATAGATTTGTAGAAGATGAAGTGTTAATAGAAAAGGAGAAGAATTTGGTAGTGTGCAGTGCAATTAGGTTAAATTAGAGAGCTTGTGGTGGAGTTGTGATAGAGTGTAGTGAATATAGAGGAGGTGAATACTTAGTCTTTGGTGATAGAAGTTAGAGTTGTTCACGTGACAATAGTAATCTAGAGTCGATAAAAAATAAATAGATGAAGTGGGTAATATTGTTGGTTGAAGTAAATGAAGATTATAAGTGGAAATGTGTAAAAAGATGGAAATTTAAAGGTAATGAATAATGTAGAAGAAGCTGTGGTAGCATAGGAGGTAATTGCTAGTGTACAATAATTACAAAAGTGTTGTTAAAGATGAATTTTTTTAACATTACAGAAAGATGAGTGTCAAAAGTGATTAATGAAGGAAACATGTGTTTGTTTGTAATGTAATATTAGAGAAGTTAGATGTGAAGGGAAGAATGACATAAAATCTTGTGAAAGATGTGGAATAGAAAAATATGCCATGGTAGTGAAATTTCAAAAGGATGATAGCAAACAAATAAAAAATTGAGTTTGGGATAGTAGTAGATATTTTAGAATTGAAAAATATATAATGTTGGGAGTATGCGGTAGGAAGTTTTGATATGGTGATTTAAGTACTAAATTTAGGTGAATCATGGAGTAGTATATAGTATAACAATGAAGAACAAAAATATAATTGTAGATCACAATTCAAGAAGCTAAAAAAATGTGAAGAGTGAAATAGAGCAAAGAATAAATGAGATCGTTTGAGTTGGGAAGGATAGAGATTGAGAACTATATAAGAAAGAGGTTATATTGGTGGAAGAGATTCCATTCTAGAAGAGTAAAATGGAAGTTGAAATAATGTTTGAGGATATTTATAGGTGTAGGTAGAATTATCAAAGTTGGGGTATGTCTAAGTTCATTAATTGAGCCTAGTAGAGGTGGATGGAGAAATGACATTGAGTTGATCTTGGAAGCATATCCATGTGTTCAAGGTGCACTAAGGTTTGTTATCAACTAAAAGGGTATTTCTATCACTCAATCCTTATATGTTCATAAATCATTTACCCTAGGTTTCTAATGTAGGAGCATCCTAAGGTGTATGAGAAATCTTGTGCATCACCCAAAAATATTTTCTTTTACATGTTTCTTTTGATTGTAGATTTTCATTTACATTCTTGTCAAAACCAATTAGTACAAATCCTACAACATTTCATTGTAGTTGCATAGTTGCCTTGTAGTTGGGAGAATATGTTCCACAATGATCCTTCAATGTAGTATTCGATTTCGAGAAGTTTTAGATCACCAAAAAGGCATAATTTATTTTTTAACCTATTTTTGAACTTAAAAAGCTCAAACTTAGTTTCACTTCTCATGGCTTGTGACAATTTTCTAAAGTTTACAATAATAAAGGAACACCTATCAAAGTACATTGGACCTCAAAGTGCTTATAATGTGAACCACAAAAACATTCATCAATCCATCATTGTCACATTCAAATTGGGAGATTTATCTACACATTTAGCCAACTACATGTTTCATAAGGAATTGAGTTTTGTGCCACCTTGCAACAAACTAAGTTCATTTCTAAGGCTTAAGACTACTATATAAACATTGTTCATAATTGTTTGAAGGTGGTCCAATTGGTAGAGAGAGTTGGATGTCAATTTTTTGGATTGTATTGTAATATCCTTTGAATACTATAGTTCATAATTAATGAGTAAGGCCTACCATGTTAGAAGTCCACTATGGTAGATTGTAGTTTTTTTATACTATGAATAAAATAAGATCATTTTATTTTTTTATGTAACTGAGTTTTGATGTGTGTGCGTGTGTTAAGGCTACATGGTTGGATAGTCCTTTATTGGACCCTCCACTTATGACTGAATCAAACTATCAATTTGTTGATATTAGATACAAGAAATTCACAAATGAGTAAAGAACATAGTTTATATAGAGATATTTTAGGCTAAAGTTGATAGTTTCAAAAAGGTTTTCATAGAGAAAATGGAATCCATGGGAAAACAATATGTCAAATCAATAGTTGAAATCAATATTTGATTTCACCATAAAGACTAGTGCCAAAATGGAAAATATGAAAAGTGTTGTCATTATCTCTAATAAACATCTATCCTACATGTATAGTGACATTGAAGAGATAGTCAAGGGAGTAGTCATCATCTGAAGCTAGTCAATGAGGATGATATTATTTTTTTTAAAGGGGTTAAAAATACTTGAAAGGTCTTGAAACCTTTTACAAAAGAAGAAACATTAGACACAAAGAAAGTTGGCCATCAACACAATAGCAGCCTAGTTACCTAGAGAAACAAACCAAAATTTGAAAGATTTTGGTACCAAACACAAATAGTGTATCCAAAACTCAACACACCAGCAGTGAAGTTTCCAAACCATAGACATACAAACTAAACTATACCGTATCTTGTTCTATCCAATCTCAGACCCTTCAATTAAGTGTGGGATTGAGAGGCTGATTTCAAAAGACCCTTTTTTCTTCATTTTGCAATAGTCCAAGAGATATCATTATCTAGGTCCACAGAGTGAGGGGAGAGGGGAGTAGAATCATCCTCAAAAACCCTACTCATGGGAGAAACCTAAGAGGAATACTTGATTGGAGAGGAAGACCACCAAATAATTGCATTAGGAATAGGAGCACCTACAAAAGGTGTACCTCTAGCAAGAATAAAAGTCTTAGCCAAACTATCACCACCACCAGCAACCATACCACTTGCAATGGTCATCACAGCCAAACTGACATCATTAGAAATGATATAGATGGATATTACAACTAAAGCAACACTACCAGTAATAGCCAAGCCAAAACTAGTGGGTATCATTGTAGCATAATTCACATCACAACCATCAATCACACTACCACTAGAGAGCAGTGAAAAAACCTCCTTTGAATCCAAAGGTGGGGTTTTAGAAACTCAATAGGAATGCTTGGCTAGAGATGAATACCATGAAAGAATCACCTTAGGAACAAGAGCACAAACACCACCCACCAAGAGGGGGTGGGATCTAAACAAGGACAACATTATTACTAACTATAGGCATGCAAAATAGACATGTCTTTTAAATCACTTGTTTAGAGAGTAATTGAAGAAGCTCTACATAATGGGGAGGTGTGAACATAATGAGGACACATATTGATTAAATTTGCTGCTAGATTCTAGGATTTTAATTATTTTTATTTTTTTAATGACTTTACCTAAAGACTTAATAGGATTTAACTAGCCATATTAGTTGTTTTGTTGGGCATTTCCTTATATAGCCTTAATTTTTTTTTTTTTAAATGTTGGAGACTTGTTTGATGCTATATGTGCTAGAATTTTCATATAGATTTGAATATAATTTAGAATTTTTCTTCATTTTTATAGTTTCAAAATTAAGCAAGAAGGATAGAGTAATTTATTTTTAATTCAATTATAAGCATTTGATGAAACAACAAGTAGATTTTAGTGATATATGTAAATTTTAGTATTTGAGATCCAGACACATGTTACATGGTGGTCTTTTATATTGAAATTTGAGTGGTTAAATTATTTTGGAGATTACATCACTTTAACTATGCAACCATGTGTTTTTGATTATGGTAAGATGCAAACGAGTGTGTAGATACCTATAACAAAAAGACACAAGGTCAGCAAAATAGGCCAACAGACCACCAACAACCTAACAACAACAAACTAAAAGTAAATTAGCATACTAGAATTTATATAGTACCATAACCAAAAACTAACAGAGAGACAAAAGCATAAACTATTTGAGGAGCATGTTCCAGTCCTCCATAAGGAACCCTAGTAGTTCATCTTTGCTCACATAGGTCTTCTCTTCACCATGTTTTCCATCTTGAATGTCTTGCAAGACCACCAAAGAGGTGGCTACCTAGTGAGTAACTTTAGAGCACAAAGTAGCCATTACCCTTATCTTGTCTTTGAGGGAGGTAATCCTATCTTCCAGCTCTACCATATCCTTTTTGAACAGACTGCAACTTTCACACTTGTCTTGACTGGAAAGCTCCTTGATTAGAGAATCCATAACATTACATTTAGAATTAGTTTCAACATCCTTCTCCTCAGTATCATAATAGGAGTTGTTCATCTCCTCAAACAGATTGGCTCCCTCCTGGAAAATAGGTTGCTCCGGGGTTAGCTTCACTTCCTTTATTTCAATCTTCTCTTTAGGGTCCGAGGTAGATGCGTAGTCCACTATTTTCACCACTAGAGTTTTGGAACCCACCTACTTTCTCGAGTGGTGAATACTGGGTCTTCTAGCATGTGTTAACTAGTGCATCTTTTGGTGGTTTTGTGGATGAATTATTTGCTTTGTGGATTGAATATGATTACATAGGAAAAATCTACCTTGATTTTCTCTATTTGCCCTCTTTATCTTGTGAGAAATTTATGTTAAATATAAATTTATTCTTTGAAAGGTGATATAGCCATTGTATAAAGAAATTTGAAAATCTTTGTAAAAGAGACCTATTGTAAGTAAAAATTTTGAAACTTCTTGCCTAGTATAATTGCAACCCCTTGAAAAGAATGGTGCACATAGGCCTTTGAGTTACCCATTTAAGCCAAGATGTGTTAACATAAACCTTGATTGAAGAAATTCCTTTTCAAGAAAGAACAATTTGTTCCAACTAAGTTGGTGTGTCAAAGTACACATCAATAGTTCTGATGAAGGGGGTAAATCATAAAACACACAACAACAGAAATTGTACAAAGGAAATAGAACTTCCTTTATTGATTTGGACAACTTATTACATTACAGAAGCTCAAATACAATCAAAGGGATCAACCCTCCATAGGCTACAACACATTACAGCTTCCTATCACAAGACTCTAGAATCATTAGCCTTTTGTAACCCCAAATCAGCTAGGGTTTCTATTTTCCTGCCTATTCTTGACTCTACACTTTCCCCCTTAACTCTACTATTGCCCAGGGTTCCAAAAAATGGTTACTAATAGCCTTTTTGGTGGCCAACAACCTAATTTTGAAATTTGCATCTCCTTCCAAAAATAGGTCAACTTTCGAGAGCCATAACTTTTGATCCGGGTGTCCAATTGACGAACCGTTTTATGCGTCAGAAAGCTCACGGAGTGCTCTATGCACTAAGAACTCACTTTGCTAATTCCGGCCATTTTTAGGCCTATACGGGGCCATTTAGTGCCTAAAACCTGAGTTTGAATAATTTTCAAGCTTTTTTTGGGAAACATAAACTTTAATATCTTTCAGCTCACAAATGATCTTTACGTGATTCCTTTGCTAAAGGTCTTATTTTTTAGTTATGAAACTTCCTGTAAATTTTCATTTCATTCCCTACCCAAATGCAAACTTTCTAAAAATAGCAAGTTACTATTTTTAGCAATTTAGAAAAACTAAAAGTTCTACATCATTATTCAAGTGATTATGGAACCAGAACCACAAATTTTGAAAAGAAATGGAAAGAAAATCAACAATTTTGAAACAAATCTTTTTTGGGTGATGCAAGATTGCCCTTACACCACTGGATGCTCTTGCATCAAACACCTAGGATAATTTGAGAAGTGACCCTGTCACGTCTCAGGCGTTTGTGTGAGGAAAACCCAAATGGTCAACCTCTACGTTAGACAACCAAGAAGAATCTTCAATAGGCCTTCCTTTCCATTTCACCAGGTATTCTTCATATCACCTATTCTGAGTACTTCTTCCCACATGGCTATCCAAGATCTCTTCTATCTCCTCTGTTAAAGTAGATGCCAGAATACTCCACTATTCTTATGTTGGTCCATCCTCTGTTCCACCTTCATGATATTCTAATAAATTAGCAATGTTGAAAACAGGGGAAATGTTGATCTCACTCGGCAGCTCCACCTCATATGCATTTCCTGAATCATGTTTTTTCAAAATTCTGTATGGTCCAAATTTCTTCATTATCAGCTTATTGTATGTTCCAATTGGGAGCCTTTCTGTTCTTAAGTGAACCATGACTTCATCTCCTACTTGGGACTCCTTATATCTCCTCTTCTGATCTGCCTTAGCCTTGTACTGAATATTCATCTTATTAATGTGTTTTTTACCTCTTCATGCAAATTCTTCATGTGTTCTGCAAAGTCTTCAGCCTCAGCACTTGTCTTTTCTCCTTTGTCTAGATTCCTTAACTTTGAAGCATTTCTTGGACTATTCCCATATACAATCTAGAATGGTGATTTACCAGTACTCTTATTGACAAAATTGTTGTAAGCAAATTCTACCTGTGGTAAAATCAAATCCCATCCTTTGGGCTTATCTCCTACTAAGCATCATAACAGGTTACCCAAACTCCTATTCACCACTTTAGTCTATCCATCAGTCTGTGGATGGTGTACAGAACTAAACTTCAAATTTGTCTTCAACTTTTTCCACAATGTCCTCCAGAAATAACCAACAAACACGGTATCTCGATCTAAAACTATGCTCTTTGGTAGACCATGTAATCTCACCACCTCCCTAAAAAATAATTTAGCAATATGAACAACATCATTAGTCTTCTTGGAAGGAATAAAATGTACCATCTTTGAGAATCTATCCACCACCACAAAAATGGAATCATGTCCTCTCTGTGTCCTTGGTAAACCAAGAACAAAATCCATACTAATATCATCCCATGGCTTCTCTGGTGCAGGTAGTGGCTAATATAGACTTGTATTCTAACTTGCTCCTTTCACCATTTGACATATTCTGCAACTCTGCACAAATTTCCTCATATCCTGTTGCAACTATGGCCAATAATAATTTTTATCAACAATAACAATGGTCTTGTCTCGACCAAAGTGTCCAGCCAATCCTCCAATATGCTTCTCCTTAATTAGGTTGTCTCTCATGGAACTCCTTGGAATGCACAACTGGCTTCCTCTAAACAACATGCCATCTTGGATTATGAAATCCAACTATTTTGTCTTGTCCAAAGTAAAAGGTTCCAAACAAGTTTTCTAGGCCTCTACAAAATCTGAATCTTCAGGATACAAACTTTTGAGCTCATTGAACCCAACAACCTCAATCTTTATTTCTGTCAATAAATTCTGCCTTCTGCTCAAGGCATCTGCAACTCTGTTGGACTTCCCACTCTTGTGCTTCAAAACAAAAGTATAGCTCTGCAAAAGTTTAACCCATTTTAAGTGCCTTTGGCTCAACTTCCCTTGACTATTAAGATATTGCAAAGCCTAATGATCAGTATATAAAAAAAACTCTTTTGGCAACAAATAATGTCTCCATTTCTTCAAAGCCTGAACTATTGCGTAAAATTCGTGATCATAAACATAATATTTTTTCTTGGCATCATTAATCTTCTCACTAAAATAGGCAGCGGGCTTATCTTCTTGGCTCAAAACATCTCCTATAGCACTACCACTAGCATCAAAATCTACCTAAAACACCTTATTCAAATTTGGAAGTGCCAAAACAGGATGCTCTGTAACTTTCTGCTTTAATGTATCAAAGCTTTTGTCTGCTCCTTTAGTCCATTTAAACTCTTTTCTATCCCCTCTCATTGTCTCAGTTACGGGTGCACAAATGCTACTAAAATTCCTGATAAACTTTCTATAGAAACTTGCCAAACCATGAAAAGATCTTATCTTAGAAGCAATCCTTGGCATAGGCCATTCAATGATAGCCCTCACCTTCTCTGGGTCCATTTTAAGACCTTCCTCTGAGACAACAAATCTGAGGCATACCAACTCCTTTGCAAAGCTACATTTCTTTAGATTGATCAACAACTTCTCCTCCCTCAGCTTCTCAAAAACTCTTCTGATATGCATCATATGCTCATCCCAAGTCTTACTAAAAATCAAAATATCATCTAAATAAACAATAACAAAACTTCCCAAAAATTCTTTCAATACGTTGTTCATGAGCCGCATGAATGTGCTCAGTGCATTGGTTAGCCCAAATGGCATGACTAACCACTCATACAAACCTTCTTTAGTTTTGAAGGCTGTCTTCCACTCATCTCCTTCTCTGATACGGATCTAGTGATACCCACTCTTTAGGTCAATCTTTGTGAAGTACTTGGCCCCACTCAAAAAGTCCATTATGTCATCCATTCTGGGCAATGGAAATCTATACTTGATCATGGTCTTATTGATGGCTCAAGAGTCTGTACACATTCTCCACTCTCCATCTTTCTTTGGTGCTAGTACTATAGGTATCGCACATGGACTTAGGCTCTCTCTTATCAATCCCTTCCTCAACAACTCTTGAACTTGTCTGTTCAACTCTTTGCTCTCTACTAGAGTCATTCTATGGGCTGCCTTATTCGACAAACTAGCTCTTGGTATCAAATCCATTTGATGACTTATCTTCCTCATTGGTGGTAAACCCTCTGGTAAATTATCAAAGATAATGTCCTGAAATTCTTCTAACATATCTGAAACTTCTGCTGGTACATCTTCACATTTCTTTTGACTAATCTTAAGAATCAATGCAAAACAATGATGCTCATGCTTCATACCCTCCAAAAATTTTCTACCATCTACCAAGCAAATTCTGGCAGTACTACATACCTTTTCTTCCAACTCCTTCAAGGGCTTCAACTTATGACGAACTCCATCCTTTGTTAGGGAATATGTCTTTGCACGACCATCATGGACAGTGCTCCTATCATACTGCCATGGCCTCCCCAATAGCATATGACATGCATCCATTGGTATGATATCACACAGCACCTCATCATGGTAGTCTCCAATATTAAACTTCACTAAACACTGCTCATTGACCAAAGCTCTATGGTCCTTCTGCAACCATGCAATCTGATATGGATGTGGATGCTTTCTTCTTATCAACTTCAACTTGTCAACCATCTCTTCTGAAACAAGATTATCAGTGCTTCCACTATCAATAATAATATCACAACACTTACCTTCACATTTGCACCTTGTGCGGAACAAACTCTTCCTCTGATTGGGTTCTTTCTCCTCATTCAACAAATTTCTTCTAACAACTAGGGTTTCTCCCCTTTCAGCATCCTCAGAGTTTTCAGATTACGCATCTTCATCTACATGTGCAACTCATGCATTACCTTCAGGTCTTATATTCATCCTTCCTTGATGTTGCGGACACTCATATACTCAATGTCCTTCTTCACATTGGAAACAGGTTCCTCTAAAACCTCCTCTTCTAGGTCCTTGCCCAAGTCTTCCTCTTCCTCTTTCTCTTTGCTCACCATTATTCTGGTCATGAACGCAATAGGTATTATCTCCTCTCTAATTTTGGCTGGTGTCGGCTTCTTCACTTTTCTGTAAATCTTCATTTTGGCCCCCATAGGGTCTTCCACCAGTCCTTCCACTTTGACCTCTTCCCCTTTGCTTGCTGTCAAATCTTTTATTCTGCTTCTCTTCAGGTCTAGGGAAAACTGGTATGCATATTCTATGGTGGTCATTTTGACCAGGCTTAGCTCCTCTTAAATACTTGACCTCAACCCATTAATGTATTAGGCTGCCTTCTCCTTGTTGGACTCTGCATGGCCTATCCTGATAGTAATTTTATAAAACTCTTCTGTATACTCCTTAACAGACTTGTTACCTTGCTTCAGTCCTTGCAGCTTCTTTAGCAACTCCATCTCATAGTCCACATGAATGAACTGCTTCTTTAGTTTCTCCACCATCTGATCCCATCTGGGGATATTTCCTTTTCCTCTTCTATTCCTCTCTAACTGGACCTCCTTCCACTAAATACTGGCATGGCCCTTCAATTTTGTTTTTGCAAGCTTGACCTGATCTGGGTCTTCCACATCTTCATACTCAAAATACTCCTCCATGTCATTGATCCAATCAATAAGTTGTTCCGGATTCAAATCTCCAAAATATGTAGAAACTTCAATCATGAGCCTCTTTCCAATCTTAGAAATGATCTTCAACAACCTAACTTCTACAGGATCTCCTATAGCTTCTTGTTCTTCCTCAGATAACTCTTAATCAACTTCATCTTCGCTTTCTTCTCTTGTTCTCGGCTCAAACCCTCTTCATAGCTCCTCTTGCAATGCATCGATTTGCCTTTGTAGTGCTCTAAAACCCACTTCCATCAAAGCATTCCTCCCAATACAATTTCTTTGTGGAGGCATCTTGATCTCTACAACAAACCCACAACCTTAGGTCCTGGTGCAAACTAGCTCATGGTCGACAATTTATCTACACATTTAGGAACCCTTGCTCTGATACCACTTGATGAAGGAGGTAAATCATAAAACACACAACAACAGAAATTGCACACAGGAAATAGAACTTCCTTTATTGATTTTGACAACTTATTACATTACAGAAACTCAAATACAATCAGAGGGATCAACCCTCCACATGCTGCAACACATTACAACTTTCTATCACAAGACCTTAGAATCATTAGCCTTCTATAACCCCAAATCAAATAGGGTTTCTATTTTCCTACCTATTCTTGACTCTACACTTTCCCCCTTAACTCTACTACTACCCAGGGTTCCCAAAAATGGTTATTAATAGCCTTTTTGGTAGCCAACAACCTAATTTCAAAATTTGCATCTCCCTCCATAAATAGGTCAACTTTCGGGAGCCATAACTTTTGATCCAGGTGTCTAATTCACAAACCGTTTTATGTGTCAAAAATCTCACGGAGTGCTCTATGCGCTAAGAACCTACTTTGCTAGTTCTGGCCATTTTTAGGCCTATACGGGGCCGTTTAGTGCCTCAAACCTGAGTTTGAATAATTTTTAGGTATTTTTCAGGAAATGAAAACTTTAATATCTTTCAGCTCGCAAATGATCATTGTGTGATTCCTTCACCAAAGGTCTTATTTTTCAATTATGAAACTTTCTGTAAATTTTCACTTCATTCCATGCCAAAATGCAAACTTTCTAAAAATAGCAAGTTACTATTTTTAGCAGTTTAGAAAAACTGAAAGTTCTACATCATTAGCCAAGTGATTATGGAACCAAAACCATAAATTTTGAAAAGAAATGGAAAGAATATCAACAATTTTGAAACACATCTTTTTTTGGGTGATGCAAGATTGCCCTTACACCACTGGATGCTCCTACATCAAGTTCCCTCATTAAAGTGCCCAAGAATATGAGATCCTATGAGTTGTATTCCTCCTTAGGATAGATAGGAGTAGGAGTAAATTAAAGTAAGTATGGGTGCAACAAAAAATGTTCTAACGCCTCTTAGTGTGGACAATTTTGATGGTGAGAGGTTGTCATTGATGCCAAAAGGTGTTGTGTTCTCGGGTTTGATGTCATATTGGTTATGCTTCATTCATGTTCATCATGCTTTCAGGATATCATGGTGTTGGTGTTATGATGGTGTTGGGAAAGTAAAGAGTTGGGTTATATTATTTCACTTATCTGATGCTCATGATGTTCTTCTTAATGATTGATGTTCATGGTATAATGTTCATTTACTTCACTTTAGGAGTTGCAGTGTTATGGTTTCTCAGGTTCCATTAATAGGTCAGTAATCTTGGTTTAGTATGTCTTTTGGCAGAGTATGAAAAAGTTGCTTCTTGTCGGGATGAATACAAAGTTCAGAGTTCAATTAGGTTCATCATGCTTGTTATGTTAGTAAAGGTTTGGTATCTATCTAACATATAATGTTAAAGTGTTGTGACATTCAAATAGAGGATGATTGTTCTCTCATACTCAATGTTGCATGATATAGTGTCAATGCTTCTACTTCATCAAATCATGGTCAAATTGAAGTTTGCAATTACAGTGATAATATCATTGTTATCATTGTGATATTCTTAGTTTGCAATAACAGTGATCTTATTTATATCAGTGGCATTGAAATAATTTTATCTCAAGATCTTTAAAAACTAAGTTTAAATCCATTCTAAATGTCAAGCACTTTTTGTTTTAATATTGAAGTGACCTACGATATCAAGTCAAAGTCACTTAAAGTGACTTGGTGGAGGGTTTAGTAGTCATGGGCAACCGGCCTCTTCCCTCATTCTCTTCGATGGCACAAGTCTCATATTATGTGCGATGGAGGTAAAAAGCAAAGTGGTGGTCTAAGGTTTTTATTAAAAAGAACTTTGTTTATAAGAAAGTCTTGTTGGTGCCCGATTTCTTTAAAGGAGATTTATGCCTTTTAAAAAAAAAAAGCATCGGTCTTTTTGGAGTTTAAGAAAAGATTTAAAAATGGTTTCCTTTTTAAAACTTAGTAACTTTCTTTATAAATTTCTTTTGGTCAGTCCCTTATGACATAAATTTAAGGAGTTTTTATAAGGAGATTTTTTATTGCTTTTTCTAAATGAGAAAAATCTTTGTGAAGAGATTTTTTTTAATGGTGATATTGGAATCAGTGAAGGTGATTTTTTTTTGAGAAGTTATTTTGCAAGAGAATATTGAATTTTTTTTTAATAAAGTTTTCTACAGGGAATTGAATGCAATACAGAGGAAAAATGAAGAGTTTTTTTTTTGGAAGAAGATTATGAATTGGATTAGGAGTTAAAGACATTTTTTTATGGGATGATTTTCTTGGAAGATTCTTTTCAGATGGCCTCATGAAGATCATTTTTCAAAGAATACAAAAAGATGCAGAGTGATTTTTTGAAAGGGATTTTATTACAAAGGCAGATGAATTATTTTCATTGAAGATTTTTATATGATCTCATTATTGTTTTTAGATAAATTGTTTGTGCAGAGAAGGTGAAAGGGTTGGAGATTTTTGAAGAAGATTTTCATGATTTATTTTTTGCAGTTTGAAGGGATAATTTTGTAGACAAAAATTGTCCATATTGAAATGAATATGAAAGGTCATGAAAAGGTGAAAAAGATTTTGTAGAATGTAGAGAGGCATCTTATTTTTATTGGCTTCACAAGTACATTGATAGTGGGTGTGTGTGGAATGATATACACAAATGAAGACATTTTCTATGATATCCTCTTGAAGAGAAAAGAAAGATGATAATATGATACTGGGTACGTGATGCAGAGATAATCAGATGAATTATTATGCAGGTGTGAATGAATTGAGAATTGAATGGAAATAGAGTATCCCTCTGATCTTGTTTATTATTTCTATTGGTGATTTGGTTTGCCAGTGAGGCCTTGTATTAGCCAGTGAGGCTTGTAGGTCAGTGAGACCTATTTGGTGGCTAGTGAGGTATATCTATGTAGGAAGTGGGTGTTTCTATTTGATATTGGAGTTGGTGCTCCATAAGGAGTTGGTGCTCCTAGATACATTTTGTATAGCCAGTGAGGCATGTTTTTCAGTTAAGCTAGAGAGGTAGTTTTGAGTGGTTTTTCTACCCCGAGAAGGTTTTCCACTCTAGTAATTCTTGTGTTAATGATATGCTTCTATGTGTGTATTTGCTTCTATGTTAAGATTTATCTCTATGTAGTCCTGCTCATAATTTTCATTATCAAACTTGTACATATAGGTGTAATAGTTTATTGATGACTTGCTCTTTTTGAGTCTTGTAAATTAAAAGTTATAATAAGTTGCAAAAATTTACACAACACTGATTCACCCCCCCTCTCAATGTTGTCCTGGACTCCTACAAATTTATGTACTTCTTGTTTCACAGTAAAGAGATATCACCAGCCCTTATAGAAATAGAAGAAAAGAAGAGATGAATGACATTAAAATAATAGTTGGGAGATTATTTTAGATCCAATCATGATTTCTTGGGTATTATACTTGTAGTGCTTCTCTACTTCAATTTTTCTTCACATCTATATGTGTCTTTTGTACCAAAGTCACGAATTTCCATTATTGATAAGGAGTTAGTTTAAAGTCCATCTTGAATCTATTATTGGAATAAATTTGTCAAATAAGATGAGATTGTAGTGTTTTCTCTCTCAATATATGATTGACACTAAAATATTTTTACAATTACTTCATTGTTAATTCATTAATCAAAAAGCTAAAAATTGGGGTAGTTATATTAGTTTCATTTCTATACAAAAACTTTCTTGATTACAATTTTTATTAGAAGCAAAGAATTATGAATTATTGCCAGCATTATCATATATTTATGAAGAAAACAATAAAGATGATGATGAATAGGATAAACAATGATTTCTTATTCTAAAGAGGATTAATCTTTGAGGCCAAAGGAAGAATTTGAGGTTTATTTCAATATGGATTATTGTCTAATAATTTGAGAGATCTAGAATTGTGGAGGTTAGGAGTATGAGAGTTTGGAACTTGGGAATTATAACTTTATGAAAGGGACAAGAGAACTTGATAGAGTTTAATACTTGCAAGATTTATAATGGTGAAGGGGGGAAATTGATCAAGACAAATTTTTCAATTTACATTTCTATTATTATTTTATTTAATATTTTAGCTTCAAGAAGGGTGTTTTAATATAATATTCCAATCTAAATGCAATAGTCTTTTATGTAGAAATATACATTAGGTATCAGATGCATTTGTTTAAAGGATAGTGTTAGAGTTAATGAATAAGTATGAAATTTGCAATTTGTTAGTTACATGGCCATGTTATCTCTAGTTATATAATTAACTAGCTTAACTAGATCCAAATTTGTAAGAGATAATCATTCCATGTAAATGTAATTTTTTCATGTTAAATAAAAATATAGAAGTTTTGCGTTGAATCTTGTCTTTAGTTTACTACATTTCTTATTAATGGGAGGATGTAATTTGGTTCAATTTGTATTTATCTTTTTGGTTTTGTACATACTCATTTGATCTTGAACTTTCTAGCATTTTACTTATCTCATGGGAGGAAGTTGTATAATCATTTGGTTTTCTAACTGTTGCTAGAATGGAGTGTTTGTTGTGGGGTTATGCTTGAATTTCATAGCAATATCATTTCTTCAAAGACCCTCATTTCGGTGTCTCATGTTTCCTTTCTATAATCTATAATACATTAATACACAATCAAATATAATTTAATTTGGAAACCATTTTGTTATGAACATTTTTAAATATTGTACTTTTGGACGTGACAATAAAATAAAACTATAACCAAACATAAGTTAATCCTAATCCTTTTTATTATGAACATTTATAAATATTGTATTTGTGAGTACGGTAACAAAATAAAACCACCTTATGTTGGAACCTCCACACAATACTCTTCTTTCATGCTAAATAAGTGTAGAACAACCATAGTTACAAGAATAGAGAGCACAACACACAAGGATCCTTCTAACATTGACTTCATAAGGTACATAACTTTTATCCAACCTCTATGAAATGCACCTGTCTCTTCAAACATGAGAAAATCTAGTGAACCTTCACTTGAGTCAACTTTTATGAATCGTAGTTTTCCTTCATGTCATCCATTCTAGGAGTTTGTTTATCTATCTTGGTTGGGAGAGAAATTAGGTAGGCCTCCTCATTATCTAATACATCCTAGTAAAGAGTGCTTGAAGAAGTTGGTGATAAAGAATAACTTATTTGCACACTAACTTGTAGAACTATTTTGAATACTTCCCTCTTGTGAATTGCTTTTATTTGAAACTCCATAAACAACACTCTCCAATTTATCATGCAAAGTCCTTCCTTTCAATGCAATTGTCATTTGTCTAGTTTTTTCCTCCCCTTAATTAATCATTTTTATGATAATTACCATATGTAAAGTCTATAAACTCACTTTTGGAATGTGATTTTCTCTTTGTGACTTGCCATGAAGAATTCCATTGCAAAGATCCAACATGTGCTCTTGGCTAACTAAATTCTTTCAATGTCATATCATCTATTCTTGCCATGGACTCTTCTTTTTGAGGAAATAAGGAAGGAGGAACAAAAACTAGTATTTTATAACCTTAACATCTTATTTAAAGAATGACTAATATAATTAGTATGTGTTTCAATGAATAGAATCATAAGCATCCTCAACAACCATCAGACTATATTTACACAAGTGAAACCAAAAGACCAAACCATAAGCATAAAATATAGTCTAATCTTCTCAATTGTTGGGATAGATGTCATACACCTTGTAATATTCTAATATTATAAGTATATATTTAATTTCTGCACTCACTTTGAGTTGCAGTAGGAATAATTTGTAGTTTATAATTTAGCAATTTGTAATTTTTACTTGTCATGAGGGTTGCTAAATGTAATTAAGATAACTTGTAAATTGTGTAAGAGTTGTTGGATTAGAAAGAGCATGAAAAGGGGTACTAATTTGTGGAATCAGAGAAGATCAAAGATCTTTAGTTTGCATGTGCATGTTATAAAAAAGTTGGATAAGATCACAAGTGGAGCAGTTTATTTGAAAGAGAAAGTTTCTAATTTAACTTTTCTTGATTTGAGTTCAAGGGTTTAAATGAAAATGTGAGTGTCACTTTTAACCCATGTTTTTATCTCATTGTTTTGCTAATGCATATTAAATGCTCAAGTTGAAGGAAAATATAAGAAAGTTAATGTGATGTATTTACAAATACATTTATACATAGGATTCTTGTAGAGATAAACATATTGATGTGCTTCATTGTTTAAATATTAATACAAGATTAGTAAGTCTATTGTTACATTTAATAATCATTGTCTAGAAATTATTAAATGCAACCACACACAAATGTTAAAAATACTCATAGATTCAAGACAAATTACTATAGTTTTTCCATCTAAATAATAATACTTGTGCTCATGGCATTGTTTGTATTTGATTATAAGAGAGAAGCTGAAACTCTTTTCTTTTTCTTTTTAATTAAGATGAACTCAATGGACATGAATAATCAGTGTCAGCCCTTGAAATGCTAATTTCTGCACTAATGGTCCTATAAATGTGTGAGAAACTGAACTCTCTTCTTTGCATTTAACATGAAATCAATGCACATGAATAATCAGTCAGTCCCCAAATGCTAATTTATGCACTAATAGTCCTATTCTATTGACTGGAAAAGTCGGGAGAATAGTTAGAGAACCATCCATTTTTTGGAATCTAAAGAAATTTTTACAACTAGAATTGTTATCTGAATGATAAGAAATACATAATGCAATCCAGAGAATAAAGGAAGTAGATGTGTGAGGGGAGGAAGGGGGAGGACAGGGGGAAGAGAGAGAAAGAGAGTGATTTTCTATGGCATCAGGTTACAAGTGAATAACAAATTCCTAGCACTATACACCGTATACCTTTGGCGTTCCAGTGTCTCTTTCTTCAGCAACATCAGAATGTGGCGGAGACTGCGTGTTAATCCAGAAGTGCTTACTTTCAATGCAGTCTTTTTCATAGGTTGATTCATCTCCATTCTCTTTTTGTCGAAACATGTACAACCTGATGTTCAGGTCTCGACATGAATAGTTTCTTCTAGATGTTCCACCATCAAATTCACATTCAGCATCACCCTTATATCCCATATCATTTTCCAACAGTGATTTTAGAATAAAATACCCACAGGACTCTCTATCTTTTCCTTTGTGATTCAAGAAAGAGCAGGGTGTCTTTCTCAATAGCCATGTCTGTGGCATTGGTGGGTATCTTTAAATTTGACATTTCATGGTGCATGGAAAAGTTTGAATCCCTATTTGTTTCTGAGAAGGAAGCCTCATCAGTACCATCAGAATAGTAACCTTTGCTTCTGTGCAAACTACAGGACCTTGTAGCCCCAACAGTAGAACTCAATACTGAACGAGTTTGGTGTTTAGTATTAAAAGAATGCAATAAAGAGGCAAGGGAATCAGCGTAAGAATAAAAGTATTTCTTTTGTTCAAAGTCACTGATACCAGGGCCGATGCTTTTGTTAATTTTTATATAGCTTGGACAGGTGTTCTAGTCTCGGGTGGTGATTACTAGGTTGGAAACACAGCTGGATAATATTTTTCTCTATACCTAGAAAACTGATTTCTCGAGAGACTTTTAGATATTAGGGTTTAGAGTCTAATTAATCCTAGCCATTGATTTAGATTAAATCATGGCCATTGGTTTTCAATGAGGGGATTATAAAAGAGGATCAATGGGCATTTGGAGAACACAGATCTGAGAAGTATTTGCAGCGATAGCAAATATATAAATTTGCAGTAATAGCAAATTAATTTGCAGTGAGAGCAAGGGCGCAGCGATAGCGTTCGAGACAGCAGTAGTGGAATTTCTATAGGAGAAATTGGGAGAAGAATTTCCGGAGGAGATCATTGCCGGAGCTCTGCCAGTAAGAGGCAAGCAGTTTATGTATCTCTTGATTTGATTTAATAAAGTTCCTCATCTGCAGTACTGGTTTTCCCTTCGGGGTTTTTCCAGGGACAATTTGTCCAAAATATTGTGTTGATTTTATTTTTCTGTCTCCGTGATTTTTCCATGAAATTGCAGCTGTGTTATTAATTAATATTTGTTGTAAGTTATTTTTCAGCAGCCAAATAATCTACTTAAGATAGGTAATTAATAATCAGTAACTACAATAGATTTTTCACATGGTATCAGAGCGGATCTGAGGGCAGAACAGGCACAGGGAGAAAGGAAAAATAATAAATAAAAATCTAAGGTTTATAAAACCCAGTTTGACCTCTTCAAATTATTATTTTCTTTTGAGATGGCCTCAATAGGTTTAAGAGATCAGGACAGATTGGATGGAGCCTCAAATTTTGGTGTCTGGAAAGCCAGAATTTCTTTATTGCTGGAAGAGAATGGTATCAAGGATTATGTGACCACTATTGTACCTGTACCTACAGATGCAACACAACTCTTAGCATATAAGAAGGAAGATGCCAAGGCAAGGAGGCTGATTCTTGATGGTGTTAAGGATCATATTGTTCCGCATATTGCAGAGTTAGATACAACAAAGATGATGTGGGACACCATTATGAATCTATACCAGAATGCTACCCTTAATCGAAAGCTGATTCTCAGAGAAAAGTTAAGGAATACCCGGATGAATAAGGGAGAAGACGTCACAAGTTACCTCACCAAACTTAGACTTGTCAAGGATGAATTGGCAGCTATTGGAGACAAACCAAAGGATGATGAGCTAGTACGAATAGCCCTGAATGGGTTTACTAAGCAGTGGGATGTCTTTGTTCAAGTTATTAATGGACGAGACACCTTACTGAGTTGGGATCGACTATGGAGTGACTTCACTTAGGAGGAGCTTAGACTAAGTCTTGTCAATGGAACCAGCAGTAATAGTCAGAAAAGTGAGGTGGAACAAGAAAACGTTGCCCTAGCAGGAAAAGGGAAAGTGAAGAAGGGGTCTGGCAAAGGATCAAGTCCAAAAAGTGAGAAGAAGAAGGACTTATCTAAGATCAAATGCTATGGCTGTCACGAGTTCGGCCACTATGTCAGTGATTGCCCACAAAGGAAGAAAAATGAAAAGAAAGGCAAAAAGCAGACGGCAGCTTTAGCAAGTGTAGAGGAGCTTTCTAGCAGAATGGAGGATGAGTTTGCACTCATAGCTTGCCTAACTAGCTCAACCTCACAAGGTGTTTGGTATATAGACAGTGGGGCATCATTTCATATGACAGGAGTTAGAGAGTACTTCTCCAGCTATAAGGAGGAGGACATCAAATTCCAGATTCAGATGGGGAACAAGTCCAAGTGTAATCCAGTTGGGAGAGGGACTGTTCTATTTCAGAGGGAGAATGGCAAGCCTATTTCCATTCATGATGTGTTGCATGTGCCAGGCTTAGGCATGAATCTAATTTCCATATCTGTCCTTCAGGATAAAGGCTACAATGTACTCTTTAGAGGGGCACATGTTTTAATCAAGCATAAGGATTGGAAATCACCCATAGCTATTGGAGTTAGGAGCGGCCGACTTTATAGGCTGCAGTTTGATACTCCTAAGGCACTAGTGAGCAGTAGTAATCCTAGAGATCAAGGAGAGCTATCGCATAGGAGGATGGGCCATATACATCATGGAGCACTTAAATTGCTTTGTGAGACAGTGATAGGTGTTCCAGATGTGAGCATAGAGCATGATGATGTATGTAAGGGATGTGTATTGGGAAAGTTTGTGAAAGCAGCTTTTCCAAGGAGTGACACCAGATCCAAGGGGGTTCTTGATCTAGTACATTCAAATATATGTGGACCAATGTCAACGAAGTCTCTCAGAGGATATGAGTACTTTGTTACTTTTATTGATGATTTCTCCAAGAAGACCTGGATATACTTCTTGAAGACCAAGGATGAGGTCTTCAGTCACTTCCAGGAGTTCAAATCTCTTGTGGAGAATTCAACAGGCAGGAAGGTAAAGGTTCTTCAGTCAGACAATGGAGGCGAGTACAAAGGGAAAGAGTTCTAGGAGTTCTGTACCAGGGAAGGAATTAAGAGAGAGTGGACCGTTCCTTACAACCCGCAGCAGAATGGGGTTGCTGAGAGGAAGAATCGTTCTATATCAGAGGCAGCAAGGGCTATGTTGTATGACCAAGATATGCCACGTTACTTATGGGCAGAGGCATGCAGTACAGCAGTATACATACAGAACAGGGTTCCACATAAGGTATTGAGCAAGATGACACCAGAGGAGGCATTCTCAGGGAAGAAGCCAGATGTCAGTCACTTCAGGATATTTGGGAGTTTGGCATTTTGTCACATTCCAGGGGCTACACATTCTAAGTTAGATCAGACTGCAGAGAGAGGGTACTTTGTGGGGTACAGCGAGACCTCAAAGGCATATCAGATATTTATTCTAGGGACCAGGAGGATTATTGTCAGGCGTGATGTCAAATTCATGGAGGACAAGGCATATAGGAGGTCTAGAGATTTGCCAGCAGATGATCAAAATGAGCAGCCAACAGAAGCTCCAAGGATTGTTCAACCAGAACAGGGGCAGCAAAGCACGAGTACAGTTACTAGTACAAGCACAGGCTCAGGTGCTGAGAGTTCGCAGAGTATGGAACAACAGATACAGCAAATCCAAGAGATGCATCAAGAAGATATGGAGTTTGATATTTCATCCTCTATAGTTGGCAGGAGGAACGTGAGGTTCAACAAACACATAAGGATACTCAAGAGTTTGTGGGAGCTCCTAGGACGAGTAATAGACAACGGAAACAACCAGCTAGGTATAATAACTATGTGGCATTGGTTAGTCAGTTGGTAGATAGTGAACCTTCCAGCTATCAGGAGGCTGCACGGCAATAGGTGTGGCAAGATGCGATGGTTGAGGAATATACCTCAATAATGTAAAACAATGTGTGGGAGGTTGTGCCTAGACCGATAGATAGGGCAATGGTTGGATCACGCTAGATCTATAAAATTAAGCATGGTGCAGATGGTAGCATCGAGAAATACAAGGCAAGGTTTGTGGCCAAGGGGTTCTCTCAGAAGGAGGGAATAGACTATGAGGAGACATTTGCTCCAGTGGCCAGGTATACTTCTATACGAGCCGTAATCTCACTTGCAGCGCATATGGGATGGCAGATCCATCAAATGGATGTCAAGACGGTATTTCTTAATGGTGAATTGTTAGAAGAGGTATACATAGAACAACCAGAGGGCTTTGTAGCACACAGCAGCGAAACCCACGTGTGCAGATTGAAGAAAGCTTTGTATGGACTCAAGCAGGCTCCCAGGGCGTGGTATGAGCGCATTGATAGATACTTGCAGGGAATAGGCTTTGTGAAGAGTAAGGCGGATGCTAACCTCTACTACTTGGTGGTTGGGGGTGAAATTCTCATTCTTGTTCTATATGTGGATGACTTATTTTTAACAGGTTCACTGGGGCTTATAGAGGAGTGCAAGAGGGACCTTGTAGCAGAGTTTGAGATGAAGGATTTGGGGCTTATGCACTACTTTCTAGGCATGGAAGTGTGGCAGACAGATGGAGAGATTTTCCTTGGACAAGGGAAATACTGCATTGAAATCTTGAAGAGGTTTGAGATGCAAGATTGCAGAGCCATGTCTACACCTATGATTATGAATTGGAAGAAGGTAGATGCATCCAAGGAAAAGGATGTAGACCCCACCTTATACAAGATGTTGATTGGATCTCTCATGTATTTGGTCAACACTAGGCCAGATATATCCTTTGTAGTAAACTCTCTTAGTCAGTTCATGGTTGAGCCAAAGAGAGTGCATTGGACAGCGGCAAAGCATGTGTTGCGGTATTTGCGTGGTACAATCGAGTATGGGATCAGATATGCTCGAGGTGATGGTATCAAGTTGATAGGCTATACTGATGCAGATTGGGCAGGTAGTACAGTGGACAGGAAAAGCACTTCAGGGTGCTGCTTTAGTTTGGGATCAGGAGTTGTCTCTTGGTACAGCAGGAAGCAAAAGTCTGTTGCTCTGAGTTCTGCAGAAGCAGAATACATAGCAGCTAGTATGGCAACGTGTGAGGCTATATGGCTTCGGAAGTTGCTGGTAGCCTTGTTTGGTCAGAGGGTTGAGACTACCGTGATACACTGTGATAATCAAAGTTACATCAGATTATCTGAGAATCCAGCGTTTCATGATAGGTCTAAGCATATAGATATCAGATATCATTTCATCAGGGATTGTGTATAGCGTAGGATTGTTTAGCTACAATATATACCTATAGATCAACAGGTAGCAGACATTTTGATAAAGGCATTGGGGAAGGCAAAATTCATCTTCTTTAGAGAGAAGTTGGGTGTTATGCAGAACACCTTCCTCGCTAAGAGGGAGTGTTAATTTTTATGTAGCTTGGACAGGTGTTCTAGTCTCAGATGGTGATTACGAGGCTGGAAACACAGCTGGATAATATTTTTCTCTATACCTAGAAAATTGATTTCTTGAGAGACTTCTAGATATTAGGGTTTAGAGTCTAATTAATCCTAGCCATTGATTTAGATTAAATCATGGCCATTGGTTTTCAATGAGGGGATTATAAAAGAGGATCAATGGGCATTTGGAGAACACAGATCCGAGAAGTATTTGCAATGATAGCAAATAAATAAATTTGTAGCAATAGCAAATTGATTTGCAGTGAGAGCAAGTGCGCAGCGATAGCGTTTGAGACAGCAGTAGTGGAATTTCTATAGGAGAAATTGGGAGAAGAATTTCTGGAGGAGATCATTGCCGGAGCTCTGCCAGTAAGAGGCACGCAGTCTATGTATCTCTTGATTTGATTTAATAAAGTTCCTCATCTGCAGTACTGGTTTTCCCTTCGGGGTTTTTCCTGGGACAATTTGTCCAAAATATTGTGTTGATTTTATTTTTCTGTCTCCGTGATTTTTCTGTAAAATTGCAGCTTTGTTATTAATTAATATTTGTTGTAAGTTATTTTTCGGCAGCCAAATAATCTACTTAAGATAGGTAATTAATAATCAGTAGCTGTAATAGATTTTTCACAGCTTTTTCTAGATGTCTCGCTTCACTAGAAAAGATCTCATAGCTTACATCGACTTTACTTAAATATCATCCACTTTAAACACGAAGGGACAATTTGTCCAAAATATTGTGTTGATTTTATTTTTCTGTCTCCATAATTTTTCCGTAAAATTGCAGCTGTGTTATTAATTAATATTTGTTGTAAGTTATTTTTCGGCAGCCAAATAATCTACTTAAGATAGGTAATTAATAATCAGTAGCTGCAATAGATTTTTCACAGCTTTTTCTAGATGTCTCACTTCACTAGAAAAGATCTCATAGCTTACATCGACTTTACTTAAATATCATCCACTTTAAACATTCATACCCCTTCAGAAGCTATAGCCTTAGCAATTTGCAGTGTTTCTAAAGCTGCATTTCTTATGGAAGGGATCCTAAATGACTTACGTCTCTCCATATTTGTAATAGTAAAAGGAATTTCTGAATCTATCATGTAAGAATTTACAGATTTCAACAAAGCATTGATCATCGGCACAGCATTCAGACGTAGCTGCGAGTTCGCAGTGTCGAGGATATCATGTGCTGCCCTAAGCAAAGACCTTCCATAGGCTTCAAGAATAAAACTATTATGCTCCGCTAGAGAACAAACTAACATCATATGATGAGTGGTTTGGGTTTCTTTCTCCTGAC
The DNA here is from genome assembly GCA_027924645.1 of Cunninghamia lanceolata. Taxonomy (NCBI): domain Eukaryota; kingdom Viridiplantae; phylum Streptophyta; class Pinopsida; order Cupressales; family Cupressaceae; genus Cunninghamia; species Cunninghamia lanceolata. The sequence goes on along the minus strand of BSBN01001617.1, from coordinate 1,099,375 downwards.
AACCCGCTGTAACTCTCAAACAGACCTCATTCACAATTTTATCAGGTGCAAATTTTCATAGCTCTATGTTCACCAGAGCTTGCAAACACATTGCTGCTCCTTCTGCTAACGACTGTACATTCCCCAACAGAACTTCATGTCGAGGATTTGCCAAATCTCGGATTACCCCTTCTCTTTCTCTTATATGAAACTGATTGAAAATGCTTCTCGTGTTTTTCTTAAAGTCTATGGGGAAGATCACTATAGTTAGGCTATATATTGTTATTATTGAATGTGACAAAATTTGTGCCAAAACACTTACATAATCACACCTTCAATTTTAGGCAATAATAAATTTTTAGGCTGATTTATTATTAAGATTTAACAGGGAATCCTTTAAAGATATCATATTTCTACAGCCTATAGTAGTGTAATTTAAAGATATCATATTTCTACAGTCTATAGTAGTGACATAACATTTCAGATCACTCTGTAATCTGTAATCATGTTTATGAAGGGAATCCCTTCATAATGAATCATAAACCACATAGTTTAAAAAAAAAATCCCCTCCATTCTATTTTTAAGAACTCACAAAACAAGAGAATAGAACCATTTGTTCATCACATGAGTATGACTTCATGACATATGACATAATTTGAAGTACAAATTTTACAATTTAAAATGTTTTTATGATGGTTAATATGGATTCTCACTAAAATCTAAATTTTGAAGGATATAGCAATTCAGAATATTATATTTTTTTACAAAAATTTCACAAATAATTCATTCAAAACACTCTCAACTTATATGATAATATAATATAATATTAAATTATAAATATTTTAATAAAAAATTAAAAGAGTTTATATATATATATATATATATATATATATATATATATATATATATATATATGGGGTTAAAATGTGTATTTCAAATTAAATTAAATTATTATTTTTTAAAATATTGTAACATGAGTGGAGGATTCCAATTGATATCTTTTTTATGCTTACTGTAGTGTTGTTTTATACAAAATCCAATTTGAAGCTTTTGTAGGGTGTTTATATCTAAAATTAAATTGCCTTTTGGGAGCTTGAAATAGTGGTTTAAGTGGTTGGCACACTTTGAAAGGATGTCAATAGTCTCCAATCAATGTTGTATTGTTCCAAATGAGGAGCTTTCCAAATCTTTGTGCATAGCCATTTCAAACTAAGACTAGCCATTTTTATTAGCAACAATTTATCTTGTATATTATTCGGCCTAGTAAGGGAACCCATACATAATCATAATCATTACCTAACATTTCCCTCTAGAAATGGGAATGCAAATAGGGAGTACAAATTAGTCCAAATTGCTGCAAAAACAATGTTTATTTGGGCCGTATTTCCATTTCAAGTAGGATTGAATGTGATTTGAGCCTTGATACATCTGGCGTTGCTCAGTATTCTCACTGATGCAGTGGAGATTCTAGGAATGGGGGCGGTTATGGTGGAAGATCTCATCACATATTGGAACACAAAAATGCCTAATTTAGAGGCCTTTACTAAATGTCCTCTGAGGAAGCGCACGCCCAACCATTGGCACAAATATAAACTTGGACTCTTTCTATTTGTTCAACACACCCCTTGCATTGATTTTGAGTTTCTTGTACAAATTTGAATTTGTAGGTCTATGGCTTGACATGATGGTTGTTTGTGTTGTTGCAGATGGACTGGACTATGCAAATGGAGTATGGCCTAAATTTGACAGTCGACCCTGTCTGTCAAGCAAATTTTTTATGATGGTTATCTATTCAAAGATGCCCTTCAAATATTATGACATATCACAGTATAAGTAAAATTATATACAAACTAAATATATATATATATCATTATAATTCTATATAAATTTTGACAGTTTATTCAAAATCTCTCCTTTCATATGATACAATCTTTTTTAAATTTTGATTGTATTTACAAAAAAAATGCCTGGCCATCAAATTTAAGCCCTGAAGAAGATAGCAGAATGCTATGCTATTGAGAAATTACTCTGCTAGGGTTCCTACTATAGATAGCATCCATTGTTTCCTTCCTAGTGTCATATCGTGCTCTAGGCACATGATTTTTAGCCTTCCTCTTGTACGTTCACATTTATTGTGGTTTTTTTTGGCTTTTTAAATGCCTCCAACCGGCTCTAACCCAGCAATTTTTGTTGGTGTTGGCAGTTTGACGGCTCTACTTAATGGTTCCTCCATCGACCAAACATCCTCAGAAGTTTGTTCCTAAGGTCTTTCATGAGGTAAGTCCTTTGACTCTCCTGCTAATGTGGTTTTGCCTACGTAGGATTCTGATTCTGCATGTCAATGGTTAGAGAAACATACTCTTATTGGATACTTTATTGGGAGGACTCCCCCTGAAACTATGCTCAAAGATTGGGTTCAAAAGGCCTAGGTCCCTCATGGGGTCCGCTGTGATATGGTTCAAAATCTGACAAAAGGATTTTTCCTTTTCCGCTTTGCAGAAGTTATTCAGGTTCAAGCAATCTTGAATCATGGTCCGTGGTATGTCCAGTCTTCCTTGCTGGTATTCCAATAGGGGACCCATGACTTTGTTGTTTTAGATGACACCAAATTACGGGTCCCAGTGTGGATTTAATTCCTTGGTTTGCCCTTGCCTTGTTTGCATTTCTTGCATGCTATTGCTTCCTCTGTAGGGAGAGTAATTTGTGTCAAACCAGATAGGATCTTTCAAGCTTGCCCACAAAAGCAAGTCTATGTAGAGGTGGATCTTTCGCAGGATCTAAAAGAATCCATTGATATTCAAAATGGTCCTCTTCAACATACTTAGAAAGTTACCTACTTTAATTTTCCAAACACTTGCTATCGTTGTCAGTCAGCTGAACATAAGATTAGAGATTGCCCTCTTGCCTGCCCTCGTACCTAGGCTCTGCCTAGGGAGGATGCCCAGTCTTGCCTAGCAGAAGCTGTTTCCAAGCAAATGGAAACATGGGCTACGTTTACCAACTAAAAGCAAAAAGCCAATGCTATTGTGGGGGCTATCAATTATGCTAGGTCACTTAAGGAAAATTCCAACCCTTCTACGAAGGGGAAAGACACCCTCAAGGGTTCTAATGCTGCATCATTATAGAAAAAGTTATTGACCTCATCACAACTTGGTTTAGTCAAGGTCGCTCCCCCAATTGTGTCTCCTCAAAGGCATGGGTCTCCTCAAAGGTGTTCTCGCAGTTGTTGTCAACCTCTTAAGGAAGGAGAAACTTCTCTAGAGAAAAGGAGACTTCAATCTCCTCCTATTCAATTTGGCACAAATCCCACAGAATTTCTATAGAATCGCTTTTCTTCCTTTGAAGAGCCAGATTTTGAGGAAATGGTGGAGGCTTTACTATGAAATTCCTCTCCTGGAATGTTCAACATCTGACTGACCTCACTAGGAAGTACTCTATTAGGGCCACTTTACAACAATATGCTGCAATTAATGTTTTGTGTCTGCAAGAAGTTAAATTTGCAGGTTTTTTGCTTTCTTTAGCTTGCCATTCTATTTAGCCAACTAGTAAATTGTTTTGAGGCAAGGAAAGGTGGTATTGTCACACTTTTGTCCCCTCGGTGGCAAGGTTCAGTGGTGGCTCATGGGGTGGACCCCACCCATCGATTAGTCTGGATTCTTCTCAACATTGACAATCATTCCTTTGGGATTATTAATGTTTATGCATTGAATAATGCGGTGGAAAGATCTCTTCTCTGGTGGTGGATTGTTGATACCTTTCTAGTTGCTACCTAGCTTATTTGTGGGGATTTCAATATGGTTGTGACGACACATGATAAGGATGGCATTTTACCTTTTTGGTGGGCAGCTGGTGAGAGAGAAGCATGGTTCCACATGTGCAATAAATTGCATCTTTTTGATCCCAATGTTGGCCGCCGTTAGTCCCATCCTTTTTGGCATACTTGGTGTAATTTTTGAGCTAGGTCTGATAGGATATTTAAACGCCTTGACCGTGCCATGATCTCAGCTCAATCATTTTTTCCTTTTCCAACTCAAGTTCCCTCCTGGTTAATCCATTAGTGGAGGTGACGTTATCAGATCAATTTCCTACTCAGTTTTGCATTGAATGGCATGCCACTCAACCACGTTTCAATAAGTCTCAACTTTTTTTAACACCTCTCTATTGAGTCACCCTTCCACTCTGGCACATATTGCTACTATCTAGAATTTAGAGTGTCACCCACCTAACATTACTAGATGGATTAAGTGGTGGAATGATGCCATCACTCGGATTGTAAGATTTCTTGGCATCTATAGTCGCCAACTAGCTATTTTCTAAAGATGATCTTATGAGGCTACAACGGTTGCTTTGAGAACAGCCACTAAGGCATTGGTAGCTGATCCTTTTTCACCTTCTCTACAAGTCAAGGTTGTAGAGTTAAGGCATCACAAGCACATAGCTGATAATCATGCTGCTAGAGGAGTATAGCTCAAGGCTAGGTTGCACTAGCTAAAAATAGGAGATCATGTCTCAAAAGAATTCTTTCAAGCTCTTCGAGCCAGACATTCCTCACCTAACATTAAGCAAATCAAAGAGGATAATATTTTTCATTCTGAACTACCTAATATTCTCCAGGTGTTTGTAAGGCATTATGAAAAAGTTTTCACAGCCCAAGAATATACTTCTGACTGTCAGACTACACTTCAAGATTGCCTTGCAGTGGTTCCAAATAGGCTATCTTCAGCCCAGACATGCTTCTGTGATCAGCTACGGACCATTGAAGACCTTAAAGAAGTAGTCTGTAGTATGGTTGTTGACAAGCTCCAAGAATTGATGGGTTTCCCTATGAATTCTAAAAAACTCTTTGGGATTGTTTAGGAAATGATTTGCATAATGTTTACCTTGAAGCTTTTCATTCTAATTCCTTAGGCAAACTTATCAATCAAGGAAATATAAAATTCATACCTAATGCTGGTGACCTTGAGGACATTTGTAATTGGTGGCCTATTATGCTCCTTAATGTTTCCTATAAAATCATTACCAAAGCCCTTTCACTGAAACTTCACCATCTTTTACCTTTGATTATCCACCCTAAACAAACCAGATTTATTAAATCCAGGTATATCTTAGACCATATCATTGCAGTTTGGGAAGGCATGGAATGGGCAAGAAGCTCTAATCAAAAAGCTATTTTCCTTAAAATTGATTTTGCCAAGGTATATGATCGCATTGAGTGGCGCTTCATTTTAGCCATGCTTGTTGCATTAGGATTTGGTCCATCATTCATTCAATCTCTAAAAATGTTGTTTTTTGATGCTTATGCTTGCATCACCATAAATGGCCAGCAATCTCAAACTTTTGTCTTGTTCCATTCCATTCATCAAGGCTGTCCACTTGCCCCTTCTCTCTATGTCCTAGCTATAGAAGGTTTTGGTTACCTTCTTACTTATTCTGTTTCACATGGTCTTGTCCATGGAATTTCTTTGCCTAATTCATCCATCCAATTGGTAAATGGTCATTTTACTGATGACTCTTTCTTAACTCTACTGGAAGAAGAACATATAGTGAAAGCAACCATTGGTTGTCTCAAAACATTTTGTTTAGGCTCTGGTTCTTCCATTCAATGGCATAAAACCCTATGTTACAAATAATCAATTCTTCCTAGTCCTCATTGGATTCAATAGTATGGGTGGCGCTGGGTTGCTCATGGCAAAATATTTTGATTTCTTGGAATCCCTTTTTCCTTTCAGGCCACTTCTGGAGATCTCTAGCAAGCGGTTCTTTCTTAGGTGGAAAGAAGCTCGCCTTCTGGATTGCCAAGCCAATTTCTCTAGCTGGCAAATTCTAGGTCTGTTCTAAAGTTTTAGCAGCAACTCATGTTTATTATTTTTCTTGCTAGGCTCCATCAAAGGCCTCCTACGCCAAATTGGAAAAATAATTTGTGAGATTTCCTTTGGACCTCTTCTGAGACATGTCGTGGTTTTCACCGCATTGCCTCGGAGTTTTGTTGTCTACCCAAAGATTCAGGTGGCCTTGGTCTTCTTTCCACCCAGTACCAAGGGACAACTTTGTGTCTAAAATGGATCATTCGTACTCTCACTAGCAATGAGGCTTGGAAAATTTTGCTTAGGCACAATATTGAAATGGGATATCCCATTCATAGACCTTCTTGGAAGGGAATTGATTTTCTAACCATCCTTGTTATGAGAGAGACAGTATAGATCTCAGTAACATTTGTTGCTAAAAGCATTTGGAAAGCTTGGGAGAAAGTCAAACCCTGGCTCCTCTGGATGGGAGTTGGGTTCTAAGATGGCCTTTCATTCAACCAATAGAACATTTGGTGGTCTCCCCTATTAGCCATTGAAGGCTGGCCATTAGCCAAGCTGCCTTGGTTAAAATCTCTCAGATTTCATACTTCAAGATATATTTCATAGACCAACCCTAAGTGTTATGTCATGGGAACCTCTTCGAGTTCAATTTGGTCTTCAAAGTCATGACCATGCCACCTTTGATGGCATTGTGAATGCAATTCCTCCAGACATGATTCACAAATTGGGAATCAAATCCATCAAGCCTTGGTGGAAGGACTGGAAGTGGTATCTAGGAATCTCTTTTAGAAATTATAAGCCTTGTCTTGGCTACAGTTGTCTTTCGCCTCATTTGTCAACAATTAACACTCTCAATAAGCATTAGCTCCTCCACTCTTTAGTGACTGTTTGGCATAATAGATTTTATACTGTATGGTCAGCCATTGTTGAGCCCAAACTTGCCCACTTTGCTTGGTGTCTTCTTTTTCAAGGTTTACCAGTGGGTGCAAGGCTATTTCATTAGGGGTTTCAAGACCCTCATTGCCCTTTTTGTGACTAACTAGAAACTTTCCAACATCTCTTTTGGTTTTGTACCAGAGCTCAACAATTGTGGCTGTGGATTCACGATTTCTTTCGGCCTTTCAAACTATAGCCTCTTTCATGGAAAATGATTCTTTTGAGTGATTCACCTATATCCCCTACAAAATTTACTTAGATTTGACACATTTTCAGGGTGGAAATTCTCTTTACTATTTGGAAAGATTGAAATTCCTACATATTTTCTGAAAGTCAGATTGGTACATATGTTTCTCTATATGCTAAAGCTATTATATGTTCTAATGTTCTACTGTAGATTCAAGTACAGGAAAACAAAGTGGCACTTGAAGTTTCACACTTACATGAACTTTTGGACCATTGGGGCAATGCACCTTGCACAGTGGCACGGGTACCTCCCTCTCCATCCTCTTCTAGAGGCCATTCGCCTCCTCAAGGCTGGTGGCACAGAAGTGGCTCTGTCAGGGACTCTCAACTCCATCCTCAGCCTCCTCCCTAACGTGGCTCTCACCATCGCAAGCGATCTTCTTCTCCATGTAATCAGGGATGGACTTCTGGTGGTCCTATAGGGGACACCAATAAATTTCTTCAACGTCTGGATCTGGCTATTTCACCTCAGCGAAAGAATATTAATATAGAGAATGATACTGAGAATGAAAAGGATGATGATGGCTGGGCACCTCCTGACATCATCCCAAATCCTGCAACTATATGGGGCAATCCGGAGGACAGGAACCCTCCATCTGTTGGCACTGCATTGGCTGCTTGATTTTCTTTTGTATTATGTTTAATATAATTTCAGATATGTAATTTTGGGTAGTTACCCTTAGACTTTCTGGCCTATGCCCATCTGACTTTGGTACTTTGGGGTGTACCTTTATACCACCCAACCCATTTTTGTGAAAGTGTATTACTTATCTTTTGATTTATAGATAATATCACATTTTCATCAAAAACAATTTAAGCACTGGGCCACCTACTGTAGAGAGAGCCAAGGAGCTCACCACTTGAACTGCTGAAACTCCATTGGAGAAGCCGCGGATTGGGTGAAGTGTTTTTTGTATTAGAGTTAAATTTGTGTTCGACTTTAGGATTAGGGTTTATTTTTTTTAAATTAGTTTTATATATAGTAAGATTTTGTGATCAAATTTAGAGACATTTCTTTATCTATACCTAAAATTATAATTCGTCATAATAATTTTTTTTTCATCAGTTGCACTCTCTTAGGTGAATTTGATCAAATTTAGAGACATTTCTTTATCTATACCTAAAATTATAATTCATCATAATATTTTTTTTGTTTTTTTTCATCAGTTGCACTTTCTCTTAGGTGAATTTAATCTAAAATAACATTTTTCCTATGTATCTGAATTTGTACTGGACATGTAAAGAGGGGTAGGGCTTTTTAGTAAATGAAGGAACATTGTGTTTGCAAAAGTATATACATCCCATATGAACACACACACACACACCCTCTCCTAACAATAGTTGTTGCCTAATTTGAGTCCAATCCTTTACTGTGAAGGAGGCAATTGCTTTGAGATAGTATATAGCAGGGTAGATTTTTTACCTACTCGATTGAATATTTATTTGTTATTTTTCTGCATGACTATATATTTAAGGGGAAAAATTCTATATAAATTTTAGATTTGGCTATTAATAATTGCCATTATATTGATGGAGAATGTTTTTTTAAAATTGTAAGTGTTTTTTTCGTCAACATTTTAGATTAATATTTGATATATTATTAAGATGATAAAAAAAATATCACACTTCAAAAGATTTTGATTCTTTTATATTTAATTAACTAATATTAAAATTATGTTTTGTTAGATGTTATAAAATGAAGAATTTATTATTGATTTCAATTTGCAATTTTCAAGTATATATATTTACAACACATTGCTCTTCATATTTTTTTATTTAAAGGTGAAAAGTGCATACTCTTAACAATTTTTTCTCTTATTTTACACTGCTTTGGATGCAAATAGATGATTTTGAGGGACTCCTTTTAGAATTAACTAATTTGGACACATCACTAAATCCTTATTCTAATCCTTTAATTATCTAATCCTTTAATTATCTAAGACCCTACAATATAGTATTAAAACATTAATTCTTAATATTTATAAACTGAATTTAAAAATATATATACCTTGAACCTCTTATAGGTGCAAGTGCTAGTTATACTTTTCTTCTACTTGTGTTGACCGACTGAAGTATGAGAGATTGTTGTGACTCCACCATTCACACAATCTTTGCCGCCGTCTGCAATTGATGCCGAGCATGTGGCAATGGCCCCGCCTCGGATAAAATGCCAGGTATGTACTTTGCCGGCTGACTGAACTTGATGCTGCCAGATACCAACCTAACGACAACCGACATTTTATTTCTAGGCTGAATGTGCCGACTAATAAGAGATTCCGCATACTTTTAACCCCTATGTGATATGAATGCGCGAACACAAAGCTGGCCAGAATGGTGTATTTTGGAATACGTTGCATTTTATGTATGTCAGTATTTACTAGCACTTGCACCCATAGGAGGTTCAAGGAATATTTTGGTAGGAAGGAGTTTAGAAAATTTTCCTGTGTGAATTTTTTTATGGCGCAAGACAATTCCAAGTATTATAATGTTTACATATAAAAGCTTATCGACTAATTATCGGTATAATACAAGTGCAACCTCACGTCTAGAAGGTCATTTTCAGTGATATTTTCAGTGATATGATATAATATTCGGTAACCCTAACATCTATGAGGTTTTTGTTTGCCCTTAGTATAAGCACGTCTCTTCTTTTCACCTAAGAAGTGATGGAGTAGGATATATCTTTTCTAAATATATTTCTAAGGTTTGTTGTTTAAATTTTAGTAGTATAAATGCTTTAGTGTAAATTTGAATTAAGGGTTAAATATAATTTAGTTTTTTAATAATGGTAGAGTTATTGTAATTTGGAGATTAAAATAAGGTGTCGAAAAATAGGGGGATTGAAATTATGCAACTAGCACATAATCAAAATATGTTATATGGCTACACACATTTTCTTCCCTCATTTTTTACATTTCCCTCCAAAATTTATTTATTACTAGAAAGAAATACACATATCTACAATAAACAAACCAAAAAAGAGAAGTCATAGGACCACTAACTCTACAAAAAAATAATAATAACTTGACCAATGAGTACTAAATAAAATGAACTAAATAATTACACAAATGAAAATGATTAAATCATCTTATTAAACTTTGAACTAAATATTCATGTATAGAAATCTAATCTAACTTACAAATGGGTCAAAGCTTAACTACTAGGTGCAAACATATGTAATGTTTAAATTGAGGTATATGAACAATCAACATGGTTGATGTTTAAACTGAATGAAACATATTGACCTAGTAAACTAACTAGTGATGAATAAATTAGATGAGTAATGTAAACCAATATATAATTGGGCTAAAATTCCTTAACAAGATCATTCTAATGAAAAATACCACAACCACATTCAATTTCTTCTTATGATTAATGTTTTAGAGGATGCACATGTTTATACAATATGAATCCTCCATTTTATTATGTGAGAAGCTAAAAATTATTAAAACATATTGACCTAGTAAACTAACTAGTGATGAATAAATTAGATAACTGATGTAAACCAATATATAATTGGGCTAAAATTCCTTAACAAGATCATCCTAATGATAAATACCACAACCACTTTCAATTTCTTCTTATGCTTAATGTTTTAGAGGATGCACATGTTTATACAATATATTGAATCCTCCATTTTATTATGTGAGAAGCTAAAAATTACTAACTTAGTTGAAGAGTATTTTATGACTAATTTAGTGTAGTGTTTGAGCACAATCAAATAACTTTCCACAATATTCATAATTTTTATTATTGTCATAAGTTTGAATGTATCTAAATGAGAAGTATGTTATTATAGATCAATGGAAAGAAAAAGTATAAAGTAGAAAGAAAAATAAAGAATAATATGAAGTTAACAATTTTATTACTATTGTTAAGATTTTGTATCCCATAACTACATGTTTCTATCTTTAAAATTGAAGATGGAAAATTTAAAAAATTATTATTTTTAAATATTGAATAAAGGAGATTTGAATTTCACATATTAGCATCTATTAATGTCAATTTAGTATCTCATGCTACTAGGAGTATAAGTAATGATCTTGATTCTCCTTTCTTTGAGAAGTCTAAGAAGTTTTCATGTGGCTAAATTCAAGTTGAATCTCAAATTAACATTTGAAATAAAAATTATCTTTGAATCTCAAATTAACATTTGAAATAAAAATTATCTACATAACTCCTAAAGAAGTTAATTTATGCCAAATCACCTTTTTGATAAGTAAAATTGTTTAATTAATTAATCATTTTGACAAATAAGAATTCTGTAAAAAATCTTCACTCTCTTTAGAAAGACAATAATTTTAAAAAAAAATTATAAAAAGCACTTGTTTTTTTTTCAATTTAATTTACTATAATAACAAGGGACAAATGGAGAGAGGTTTAACAGAAAATTTATACACATTGTAGTTAAATTTTATTCACTTAAAATAATTACATATAATTTATTAAAAAAATCATAAATTCCTACAAATCTAAGCTTAATTAAATTATTTAATTATCAAACTAAACCTAACATTCACCTATTTAATATTGATTAAGATTATAATTCCAAACTCTCTAATAAACTATTAGTCACATATTTATTTATTTATTCTTTTAACTATAATGTATTGTTGGTGTTGGTGTCAACCACCTCCCAGGAGCACAACCTACAAATAAATCTTCATAGACAAGAGAAGCACAATACTATTTCACCAGAGATGAAAAGATATAATGAGATGATAAATTATGTAGTATATAAGCCTTTTAAAGGCATGAAATATGTGACAAGTGAACAACTACCCGATACAAGAAAAAACCACCTACGCGATTAACCCTAAGTGAAAACTTAACTCTACACTAACACCCCCCCTTAAGTGCAACTTAGGGAGATTATTATGCAATATGAATAGGATGCAATATGGGTCCTGGCTATACAACCATGTTAGGTACCCATTTACAACGCAAAAAAGAAATCTCTCACAAATGGAGAAAAGGAGAAAAACCCTATGGGAAAAAACCCCTCTCCAAAGAGAAAAGAAAAGAAAATGATGCATGGATGGAGGACTCAATTACACCCACCAAGGACTACATACATCATGTATATACAATTAATGGCCCCCCAATAGAGGGAAAGAGAGAGACTATGTAGCCCCCCCACAATGTGTAATCGCATGTAAAAATGGTAAGTGCGTGAGGACAAAACATGATCCAATGTCGAGAAACAATTTGTCTTCCTTTTGGAAGAAACAAAACTAGGTACAAATGCAGGTATGCTTCCCATTCTAGATAGGAATTAGCAAGTGAAATCCAAATGTAGGATGATAATGTCTCTGAAATCTGCTCATGTGTCGCCAAGACCTTGGAAAATGATGCCACAAACCAATCAGGAACATGCCCAATCACAATAGAAGGTGACAAACAAGGTACCATTGGAAGCTGATTTTGAACATTCTCCAAAGACATAGATGCAGTGACAACAATTGTACCACAACTATCATCAAATAGGAAAATTAATCCCTCAAATGTGTCTACCAAGTCTGAAATGTGAGATTCCACAAACAATGAACCAATGTTCAGTAAATAGGAATCCCAATCAGGAAGACAATGATAATCTTGTTGCTCGAGAATGATGGAAGTACTTAATGAAGGTGGATCAACTATCTCTGACAAAGAATCAAGAACCTCTGAAGCAACTACAACCTCATATGAAGCCTCAAAAACCTCCAAATGATCACAAGCATTGTTTATCTTCTCTGAAGAATAACAAGGCACATTGGTATTGGAAAGAGGGTTATTGAGAGATGGTGGAGTATCATGATCTCCATATGATTCTTGAATGTAAGTCCAAAGAGCATAAGGGTACTCAAAATGAACAAGTGAATCCAAAAGGTCATCATCATTTATATGCTCATAAATTACTCTAAAGACTTGAGCCCTATATCCTTTCCAAAACATATACCCACAAGGTGTACCTCGAATAGGAACTTCATTATACAAATATGGCAATAGATTCTGCTCACTAAGATGAGTGAGAATAAAATCACTCCATTGCCTAAAGTTCTCTTTCTCCAAAGAAACCACTTTAACCAAATTCTTCAAAAGATTCAAAGATAGTGCTTTCAAAAAGTTCCAAAAAAGAATTAAACTTGATTTGGTGCAAAAAATGGTGAGGCCAATTGCCTGATCTCCATGTTAACACCAAGCAAACTCCACTGAGCACACAAGCAAGATAGCCTCTTGTGAGACTTTCTCACAGCAAGTGAATGTGGTGATAGGCTATTTCAATAGCCAAAAGAACTCCAATGCTAGCAATGTGGGACAAAAGATCCCAAATCAACTTCACAATAGAGCCCAATCTTGACAGGACCACCTCCTCACACACAGCAAACTTGAAACCCTACAAAATATTTTCTGGAAGACTTTATAAACTACTAAAGTTTGAAGTATAATATATATCCATTCAACCGATATGTGTTGCATATAATTCAAAAGAGAATAAACTTTATATACTTGCAAACTTGACAAAACACCATCCAGAAATTGATTTTCCCCTTCGCTGCACTTTGCCACGTCCTCTCTTGCCCAACAGCTAGTAGAAAGAGAGGAATGCTTGTAGGATTCCCACACACTACCTGGGAGACCAGTTTGATTAGGCCAACTAAAATGCATACAGATCTCTATCGTTGCTAAGAAAATATGATGATGCAGCAATGAGATTGAATATATGAGGTAGAAACCCTAGATATGTTGCAGTATCATTGCCAAAGAGTGGAGCAATAACATCCTCCAGATATCTCTTGGCCTAGGAGCACTGTTATAAAATGAATGATCTAAAAATCTTGATGAAAACTCTCAAAATAAGAAGGAGGGGCAAAAGAATGGCTCTGATACCCTGTTGGTGTCAACCACCTCCCAGGATCACAACCTGCAAATAAATCTTCACAGTGGAGAGAAGCACAATGCTATTTCACCAGAGATGAAAATATATAATGAGATGATAAATTACATAGTATACAAGCCTTTTAAAGGCATGAAATATGTGATAGGTGAACAACTACCTGATACGAGAAAAAACCACCTACATGATTGACCCTAAGTGAAAACTTAACTCCATAGTAATAGTTGGAAAGTGTTCAAATAAATTGAAGCCTAACTCCATATAAAAATGATGAGAATAATGATAAAATATTGAAAAATTAACAATAATACAAAGAAGAAATACATGCAAAACTGAACCGTATATTATTCATTAAAGATGATCTTACATTATATAACTACATGTAGAAGCATAACAAATTCCTATAATCAAGGAACTAAACATAATAGCTATTTGAAACTAATTTTTCAACAACTAACTAACTAAGACACATCTACAACTCCTATTACTAGCACTATTACAAACACACATGTCCAATTTTCAAAGACTACCAATGACATTGTTAATTCCAACACTCCCCCTTAATAAAGAAATACAATCTCTATGATATTTAGCACTTTCCTACATATTGCAAACTTTATCTTTTATCTTAAAATATCTCCAACATCCTCCTTATAGCCAAACATCCTTTAAACTTTCAAATGAGAAAAACTTTTAAGACCTCAAGCATCTCTCCTCCAACCTTTCCACTGACAACCTTTTAAAAATGTGCTTTGATGATCCCAACACATCTAATATGTCATTCAAATAGATGTATGATTTCATTTTCTTCTTCATATATTGCTGCTCTTACACACTAATAGTGACAACACTTATGCAAACCAAACTTATGCTATTCTCTCTACAACAAACTCAATCTATAATACTCTACTCCAATTCTACAAGAATCGGCTCTTGGGATGCTCTCATGTACTTGGGCACTCCCATGATGGAGTCACACCCCAATTTGGCTCTGATACCATGATAAAATATTCAAAATTAACAATAGTATAAGAAGAAATGCATACAAAAGTGAACTCTATATTGTTGATTGAAGATAGTTACATTATCTAATTACATAGAAGCACAACAAACTCTATAATCAAAGAACTAAACATTACAACTAACTGAAAACTAATTTGATGGCAAACTAACTCACTAAGACACATCTACAACTCCTATTGCCAACACTATTACTAACACGTTCAATTCTTCGAAGACTGGAGTACCAGCAACATGCTTGTGCATTTCATCATTAATTCCAACAAACAAAAGTACAATTGATATATATAGAGAAATAGAAATAGACCAGTAAATCTATATTCAATTTGAAGATGATACCCGAAGTAGTGATATATTTTCACTGACAGTGGTACTAGTGGTCCTGACCTGAGATAGTATGGTTTGGGTAGTCAATTTAAAAGTGTGCCGTTTTAGAGTTAAAAATGACTAAAAGAAAACTCAACACTTGGTCAATCTAACAGCAAATGGAGCGATGAGCTCTCTCTGTTTTATTTTAACATAATACAATATGCATCCATTTTGTTTCAGCAGCAACCATGAATATTCATTTGATAGCACTCCATGCCGAGAGTGCAAATAATGGTGTTCCTTTCCACCTTACAATTATGGCATGTCTATCGGGCTCCAGAGAATAATATTGTCCGGAACCACATTCTGCTAATAACAATTTAGCCTGATATATAGCTTGAAAGCTGAAGCTCTTTTGCCTGAACCCTGCTTGTTTGAAGAAACACCTCCATACATCAGTTGTCACATGCCTAACAGTCCTCTCCTTCCCCTCATAGACTATCATATTCCTTATCTGATTTCCATTAATTAATTCTTCATGCTTCACCCTCTTAATATCATTTCTGTCTGGTAAGGTAACATCTAACAGATCAAAATACGCCATGTAATAGAATAGCACCTCGCTGAATCTATTCACAAAAGATGGAGAATTATGCTTCGCTTCTACTTCGTAAGTCACCATTATCCGAGGCCTCAGTTTCTTTAAAACACTTAAGAGATTGTCCAGAAGGACCGGATCGTATAACAAACTTCTCAGAACAATTGGAGCATTCACTGCCAACGCCTCACCAGATTTAACCGTGAATAAGCCTTCCTTAATCTCCTCCATGTTCAGGATCTCCACCATATTGTACGAGAACGGAATCGCCAAAGATTTAGCCAGCTCAAGAAGTCTTTTTCCGCTTTTTCTAAGCTCTCCTCCATTCATCCCCACTGCTGTAATCTTGAGAAGCTCAAGCGCAGGGAAAGAAGAAGAAACGGCTCCGTGTGCAAGATACTCCATTAATAATGTCCATTGCGACCCAGTTCGCATCCCGAGATCAATTACATGAATTTTCTTCGCATTCCCCACGACGTCTATGATTGCCTGCACAGACGTGAACTGCAGCACTTTGCTATAGGGCAGAAATCTAATAGAGTAAGCGACAAGACTACAAAATTCATTTTTGTCATATTCACTGTCAATATTGAAGGCAAAATCTGGGACTGGTTTAGTTGCGTTGCTTAACATGCCGAGCGTCTGGCGTTGAATTCTATCCTGTAGGGCGCTGGAGATATAATAGGCGACCCTCTGTGTGGGATTTCCTAGCCGACAAGACAAATTCTTGCATTTGCTCACCAGCCAAGCAGCGTGATCATATTTCCCGTTGCCGATCATTCCTGCAGAGGCTAACAGAAGTTGAACCAATTCCAATCCCTTCTCCTTCTCTCCATCATTAGCGCATATTCTTACGCGCTCAGCTCCTTCGAAATTTAGGGTTTGCTCAGACGACAAGATATCCTTATTTGGTAGCATCTCATTGCGAAATTGTACTGTGGGCACGGAAATATCATCTACAATCGGGAATTCTCTGATTCAGAAAGTTTCTTCAACTGCCCGGACATCATATTATTATTTATCAGCTCCTCCTCGAAAGAAAAGATTTGAAATAAATTATGTCTCATGAGCTCCTCCCCGAAAGGAAACATTTCATGGTCTGGCAGTTTAAAGTTGTCGTCCGTGGGCATGGCCAGATATTGATCACGCTCAGTACCATCTGAGTCGCAGAGAAAGGAGTTGAATGAATAATCCGATATGGAAAGAGGAGGAATTCCGTTGTCAGATACACCCATCTTCTGTTTATTTGCTGCAAATTGGCTTTCAATACCTATTCACTCCAGGAATTGGAAGACTACTTTACAAAGACGTAGTTAAGGAATCAGGGTGGAAAAGGCTAGATTCCACGATCTACACCAGACAGGAAAAATGATGTCATCTTTTGCTACAATGTTAATGTCACCATCACACCAAATACAACGAGATACATACAAATTCGGCATAAATCGGGAGACTGATGCGAACGGCTCGGATTCAAGTCATTACGGTGATTTCGATCAGATCTTAATGCGTAATGGATTATGTCAGCTAAGCTTGAAACTTTCTGGCAGAATCATTCGACTCGCGAATCCTCCACTATCACATAAAAGCGACATTAGTATGGATGAAATTAGTACGAAAAACTGACTTCTAAACGGAAGAAACCACATCTTTAATTTTTCTGAACTTTTTTTCTTTTGGTAGATGCTCAATCCAGTACAGATTTTAACTTTATATACGTCGCCAATCAAAACATTTTGAAACATATATTTTGTAGAACCTTAAATTCTCATGTAGAGTTCTTCCGTACATTATTTTTTTAAAATATTAATATTTTTAATCTACCGAGTTGTTCATAATGTAATGACTAGTGTACAAGTGATAAGTTTTGGTGTAAATTTTGGCATATAAAATGAACATTAGTAGATTTGATCTACATATTCCCAACTACCAATCCTAATACTTTGTTTTATCCATCTATTATCCCAAGTCAAATCTATGGGTGTAGAACCAATCTAGGTCAGTTTTGTGGGCACATAAATTGTAAGGAAGTTAAAGTAGCAGAAACAACTTCCTACGCCAATCTTGAGGAGAGATATTATGGAAAACTTTTAAAAATTGATCTAACAGTTATAGAAATTCCAAAAACATATTCAAAAATAGAAAATAAACAATGAAACACATAACACCAGATATATGTGGGGAAAACCCTTCCGAGTAAAAAACACCACACTCCAAAAGTCTGCTCAATGTATTACAAATCCAACAACAAGATTACATACACTTGCAGAGCAAGTTTATTACAGACCATAAAACGAAAAAGAACTCCCACTACTTAGGCAATAACAGTACCTGCAAACTCAAAACTACAAGCTTCTCCTCAAACCTTCAATTTATAGACCTCTCACAATCAGGAAACCATTATGTGGTTTACAAAACCATGTGCGAAACCTCTCATGAGGTGTAGTGCCCAAGAAGGCAAGATTTTGGTCTAAAATTAGGCTCTCATGTCCAAAGTATTCTCCCCTATTTTTGACCCTTACAGATGTCATAAAATCTGTCATAATATGCCTAAAAATAGACCTTCGATAACATACCATTATGTGGGCATCTTTTGACACCTAATAAACCAATTTTTAAAGCACCAACAATATGTAACAACCGTGAAAAAATATTAAATACAAAATAAAAAACTACGGGAAATGTGCAAGGTTGAGACACCTAATTTCCCAACATTCTCCTACTTGTCGAATACCTTGCAAGAGGCATGGGAAACACACCATCATGGATCAACTGCTAAGGGCCGAAAGGCCCATAGATTTGGAACACCACCTAAATTTCATTGTGCTTACATGCTTAGTTAATGCATCTGCAACATTCGTTGTTGTCTCTCCCTTTTCCATCTTCAGCCTACCATCCTCAACCATAACTCTCACAAAGTGATACTGAACATCAATGTGTTTGGTCCTGACATGAAAAGTTGGGTTCCTCACAAGGCAGATTACACTTTAACTGTTGTAATAAATTGTAACTGCACCTTGTTTCAATCCAATATCTGAACAAAAACACTTCAGCCAAATGGCTTCTTTACAGGCATGAGTAGCCACCATATACTTTACCTCTGTAGTGGACAAAGCAACCATAGCTCGCCGCTTGCCCATTATACTGACTGTACCACCATTAAGAGTAAATGCATATGCATTGATGGACCTTCTACTATTGACATCAGCAACCCAGTCTGAATACATAAAACCATGAATACTCAGGGAATGCTAATCTACTATACCATGAAAACATATAGAGTACTCTATTGTACCTCGCAAATATTTGAAGACCCTCTTAACTGCATCACAATGTACTCTTCCAGGATTAGACATAAAATGAAAAAGAACTCCCAATGCTTAGGCAATGTCTGGTCTTGTACAGACCATAGATACATTAAGCTTCCAATTGCACTCTAGTAAGGCACTCTGCTCATGTCTTCCATCTCTGATGAGGATGTAGGACATTGTGAAATAGAGAGCTTTGTTTCCAAAGTAACACTAACAAAAAGTGGTTTACAATCCTGCATGTTAAACCTTTGCAAAATTGAACAAACATACTTACTTTGGCCTAGCCATAGCTTTCTATTCTCATGATCTCTTCTAATCTCTATCCCAAGTATGTGTTTTGCTGCACCAAGATCTTTCATTTCAAATTTCGCAAAGGGCTGATATTTCAATTCTGCAATCAAACCTTTTCCTTTCCCAATAAACAACATGTCATCAACATATAAAGCAATTGTCAGGAAACAATCACCATCAGATTTAAAATATACACTGTGATCAGATTTAGACCGCATAAATCCCAAACTCAACACATTTGTATCAAAGTTCTGGTACCACATCCTAGGACTTTGTTTAAGGCCATACAGAGATTTCTTTAACTTACAAACCAACTTGCTTTTACCTTTCACCACGTAGTGCTCTAGCTATGTCATATAGATTTCTTCCTCCAAATCACCATGAAGGAAGGCAATTTTCACATCCATTTGTTTAACCTCTAGGTCATAAGCTACTGCAATAGATAATAAAAACTGAACAGATGTTATTTTAGCAACAAGAGAAGAGATCTCACTGTAATCAATACCCTCAACTTGAGAGTATCCATTCACAACCAACCGTGCCTTATACTTTTCAACATTTCCATCTAAACCAATTGTTTGTCATAAACACCAATTTACATCTAACAAGTTTTTTGTCCTTTAGGCAATGGTACTAAGTCCAATGTATCATTTCTTTCAAGGGTTGTCATTTCTTCATCCATGGCAAGTTTTCAAGACTACATCATTCATACCCAAAGCCTCTTGAATAGATTTCGGTTCAACAATATCAGTATTCAAAGCAAATATACATTTCCAATAATCAGTTGAATACCCATACCTTTCTAGTGGTTGCCTATTGTTTGTAGACCTTCGAACAAGCTGAAGTGGAGGTTCTTCCACTTCTTCCTCTTCTTCCTCTTCTAAAGATTTAGATCTTGATGAGCTCTCCTCAACTTCTTTTCTATATTAGGGCCTTGATTCAACTTTCTCAAGCATAGTAGGAAGTTGAATTAGATCCTTTTCTATTCAATTACTTTAATTTATTCTGGCTGAAAATTAACGAGAGAAGATTTAGTCCCTCTAAAAATAACAATTCTGAAATAAATTACCTTCTTTGCAACATGGTCCCAAAGCTTGTATCCTTTCACACCACAGTTGTAGCTGATGAAGATTCATTTGACAGCCTTAGAATCCAACTTTTTTCTCTTCTCCCTCTGCACATGTGCATATGCCTCACAACAAAAAACTCTCAAATGTCTAAGTGAAGGATTTTCCCCGACCATGCCTCCATTGGTGTTTTATCAACAAACGCTGATGTAGGAGATCTATTGATCAAATAATAAGTAGTGGCAATAGCCTCAACCCAAAACTTTTGTTCTAGACCAACTCCACTCAACATACTGCTATTATTTTCCATCAAAGTTCTATTCATTCTTTCTGCAACTCCATTCTATTGAGGAGAATACAACATTGTCTTTTATCTTTTAATCCTGCACTATACAGAATCTATCAAAATTTGCAGAATAGTACTCACCGCCATTGTTAGTCCTCAAACATTTAATTTTCTTTCCAGTCTAAGTTTCTATCATAGCCTTGAACTCCTTAAAACAACTAAAAACTTTAGATTTACTCTTTAAAAATTATACTCATGTCCTCCTACTGAAATCATCAATGAAAGTAACATAATAAACTAATTAACCAATAGAAGCAACATCAATAGGACCAAATACATTTGATTAGATTAGATCCAAGATACATGAAGACTTATGAGAATATGAGTAAAATTGAATGCAGTTCTATTTACCATAAATACAATGTTCATAGAAATCAAACTCTAGATTGCAATCATTCAACCCCAAAACAAGGTTCGAAGTTTTTAAGGATTTTAAACCCTTCTCTCCAATGTGGCCAAGCCTTTGGTGCCATAACATGCTCTTCTCTATAGAAAACTTTGATTCAATAGATAGAGCACCCTTGGATACCCAGAAGCCATGACCATCCACATAAGAGGAAACCATTTTTTTATTAGTGAAGTAGTTTTTGGATTAATTTTATCAAAAGTGCTATTGCACTCAACTATGCATGCATCAAGCTGGTATAATGTACTCAATCTTCTTCCTCTTTCTATCACCATAGTACCTCTCACCATTTTCACACATTAGCTTGCTAATAGATAATAAATTTCTTGCTAGTCCTAGGATTTGCAAGACACCATCAAATCATCTAACTCAACCATCAAAAAAATTCACATGAATGCTACCACGATCAACAATGTCAATGATATAATTATCACCCAAATACACCTTACCACCATCAAAGCTTTCATACTTACTAAACTAGTTTTTGTTAGGAGTCATGTGGAAAGATGCACTTGAGTCTATCAACCATGTATTATCACCTGCACAAGTGGCCAAGGATGCAATAAAGGCGTCTCCATCTTCATTTTCAGACTCAAAATCAGAGTCTTGCTTCTTCTTTTTCTTCTCTTCTTTATGTAGTCCTTTCAGAAGTGTCTAGATTTGCCAAATTTCTAACATATTGCCTTGGACTTACCAAGAGATTTTGATCTCACCTTATTCTTGGACTTGGAATGGCTACACTGCTTCTCATCTTTGCCTTGTTATTTTGGTCTTCCTCAAACACTCAAAGCCTCTTTATCTTTTAGAGAGACCTTCATTCTCATATCTTCAGAGAGTAGAGAACCAACAACATCCTCTATCTTCAAGATGAGTAAAGTGCTCCCAATGGCCATGACTAGGTTGTCCCATGAGTCTGGCAATGAACACAACAAGGTTTGGCTCCTTTCTTCTTCATCCATGTTAACCCCAATCAAGGTCAACTGAGTCACCGACATATTGAATGTTTCTAGATGCTCAAAATTTCATCCACCTTCTTCCATTCTCAAGGAATACAACTTCTTCCTCAAGAAAATCTTATTTAATAGAGATATGGTTTGGTATATCTCACTCATCTTCTTCCAAAGCTTCTTTGAAGTGGGTTCTTCGTGCACATTTATTAGAATCGAGTCTGCAAGGCACAGTCTTATGAGACCTTTATCTTTTCTATCCATTGCATCATATTGTGTATCCAATGTTGGATTCGTAGGCCTTTGGACATTTTCATCCACTACATCCCATAGATCTCAATCAATCAACAAAAATTCCATCTTTAGCTTCGACATTTCAAAGTTCATGCCAGAAAACTTCTCTACCTCAATCCTCCTAGATGTGCTTGCCATCTGAAAAATATCTGCAATAAGATCACAAAGTATCCTCTGCACAAGCTCCCACTCAAACCTTGATTAGCACAAAACCCAACAACCCACAACTAAAACCAAAGGTGATCAAACTCTGATACCACTTGTAAAGAAGTTAAAGTAGCAGAAACAACTTCCTACTCCAATCTTGAGGAGAGATATTATGCAAAACTTTTAAAAATTGATCTAACAGTTACAAAAATTCAAGAAACATATTCAAAAATAGAAAATAAACAATGAAACACATAACACCAGATATACATGGGGAAAACTATTCCAGGTAAAAAAACCCACACTCCAAAAGCCTACTCAATGTATTACAAATCCAACAACAAGACTACATACACTTGGAGAGCAAATTTATTACAAGAGTATCAGTAGTAAACAATTTTGGAAGAATTTTGATAGCATAATAGTACCTGCAAACTCAACACTACAAGCTTCTCCTCAAGCCTTCAATTTATAGACCTCTCACAATCAATAAACCATTCTTTCATTTACAAAACCATGTGTGAAACCTCTCATGAGGTGTAGTGCCCAAGAAGGCAAAATTCTTGTTTAAAATTAGGCTCTCACGTCCAAAGTATTCTCCCCTATTTTTTACCCTTACAGATGTCATAAAATTGTCATAATATGCCTAAAAATAGGCCTTCCATAACATACCACTATGTGGGCATCTTTTGACACCTAATAAAGCAATTTTCATTGCACCAACAATATGTAACAACTGTGAGAAAACATTAAATGCAAAATAAATAACTACGGAAAATGTGCAAGGTTGAGACACCTAATTTCCCAACATAAATGACCTTTGAACTTGTAAATTCAAAGTTAAAACCCAGACATGCACCAACTCCTTGAAACTAATACTCATGAACAAACCCTAATTCATTATCCATTAAATTAAAGATCTAATCTTAAACTATATTATTAGATAGATAATATTTTATAGCTTCAACATTGCACCATCAACTTACAACAACCTTGTAGGCATCACTACATGTTTGCTTATTAACTTCAACCAGTTGTGGGTGGCAACCTAAATGTGTGTCTCACTTTTTTACCTCTATGGGTTGCACAAATCAATATTAAAAAAAAAAAACTATTTTTTCTCAATTATTGCAAGAAACCTACAAGAAATTTAAAATTATTACAAGCTAATTATTTGTGATATTTGGTATGCAAATTCTATTTTTAAAATTAAAAAAAAAATTAAAAACAATTTATTTCATGTTTAAAATATTTATTCATAAAATGTTTCTTGTATTCTCATAACACATAACTTGAACTAGAAAATATGTGGGGAACACTACATTTTTTAATGTTGTCTGTGTGTGTGTGAGTTTTAAATAAGAATAATTATTAATAATTTAGAGACATATATTTTCACAAGACATAGTCATTATTGTATATACCTAAATTAATTAATTATTTTTTGTTGAAGGAAGAACATCAATATGAAGGGTAATATTATTTTTCAATTTTTTTTATTGTTCACTATTTTCCAAGTGTGTCAAATAGAGGTCTCTGATTAATGTATTAAACTTATTTTGATTAGAAAATAGAAAATAAATATAACAATAAAATAGATATTTTAAAATCTTTTTTTTTTTAAATCTTACTTTCAGTGCTATATTTTTGCAATATTTTTTGAATGTGGCTTGGAAAAAAATAGTACCACATAGGATGTTTAAAGAGCACACGTGTTCATGGACCAAGAATGTCACCTATGATGAAATTAACGTAATTTTTATTCCATCCTAAGATTGAGACATACAATTTTACATAAATTGTTAAATTAGTAATCTGACTCATAAGTGGAACAAACCTTTATGCTTGCACCCTTTTATTGACATGTTGAATCAACAATAAGGTTTTATGAAGGAAGAATAATCATGGCCTAAAAACTCCTAGATAATGCTTATTAAGACTACCCCTTTTACATTATATGATCTAAACATGAAGGAAAACACGTTCCTAGTACTATTTTTGTGCTAATCATTTACTCAATCAAAAATCATATCTATGAGAGAAAAAGTGAACCATACTGACAAACTAAAAGTTTACTAATATAGATGCAATTGCTTAACATTTGTTAGGGTTCTAGTAAATTACCAAATTAGTGATAAGTATTATTTTTTATTATTATTTTAATTTGAAAATTTATTTTAGTAGCATTATCAAACCCAACTCATTAAATATTAAGATTTAATGGATTGTCATTCTTAATTACTTATTTACTCTAGAACTAATTTGAAAAACTTTCTAATTTTCCTTTTCATTTTGGTGAACCCATCTAATCGCACATCCCCTTTGCTCTTGGCTTTATGGTTTAATTTTTTAGTTCTAAGATTTCCTAATTTTTTGAAATTTATATTAGAATCCTTTCCCTTGCTTTATCCCTTTTTATCATTTTTTAGGCTTTGTGTTTTAATTGCATGCCAACGTATAACTCTCATCCTAATTTCTCTTTGACAAGATGTCATTGCCTCCATCCTATAATGGCTCAAATTTCAACTATTCATGTGATATTTGTTATTGTCATTGATAACAAAAATCATAACAAGGATATTTTTTTACCATGAGACATAATTGGATCGAATATATGACAATAATTTTACATTCCTTGCATAGTTACTCTCTCAAAGACATTGCCACCCTAGTTAGTGGTGCTTCTCCTACATAATTGGTTAGTGCTCTTCAAAATCTATTAAATGATAATCCCTTTGCTGAAATATTCTTTAAAGCAAGTGGATCTAAGGCTTGCTTTTCAATCTCTTTACATTGTGTACCTTCCTCCTCCCACTCATGATTTTTGGAGAACTCTTTGGAAAAAGTTGGGTACACATCTTAGTTTCACTTCAGCCTATCACCCCCAAATGAATGGCCAAATGGAGGTGGTTGATAGAAGTCTCAGTGGTGATATGTTGAGGTGTCTTGCTGGAAACACACCTAGAAATTAGGATATGGCGTTGGCACAAGATGAGTTTTCTTATAATGACTCTCTAGATAGGAGTACAAGTTTTAGCCCATTTTATATTTGTGTATGGCATGCATTCTAGGGGTGTATTTGAACTTAGAAATCATGGTGATATGGAGAAAAAAAGTGCAGATCGAGAAGACTTTGCTAAGATCATGTATGACCTTCATGAGGAGGTTAAGAAGAATATTTCCGGAAGCAATCAACAATGCAAACAATATCCTAATTAGAAACGAAGAGAAATACCTTTTCAAGAGGGAGATCTAGGGAAGAAAGATTTCCTACAGGAGCATATAATAAACTCAAAATGAAAAAGGTTGGTCCTTGCAAGATCCTTCATAAGTTTTCAGCGAATGCTTATGAGATAAGTCTTCCTTCAGGCTTGGGTATTTCACCTATTTTTAATGTGGCAGATTTGTTTCCATACAAAGCTGCTCAAGATGACAATGCAGTAGAGTTGGAACAACAAACTACTATCGATCAGCAAGGAACCACATCAGCTCTTCTAGAAATTGAATGCATTCTTGATGAATAACTATTACGGAAAACCCAAGGCAAGGATTATTTCAAGTATCTGGTGAAATGGAAAAACTACCCTTTAGAGGATACTTCATGGCTTTCTACACCTAAAATCTCCAACTTAGGTTACTCTATTGAGGAGCTCATGAGCAGGAGCTCATGAATCATCTTGTTTTGTGGGGGAGCCTGATGCAAGGCCATCATCTTCCTCTTCCCATCAAATTTTGTTTTTGATTAGTTATCCTATTTTTTATTTATTTTTGTTTTGTTTATCGGGTTAGGGACTGGTTGTTTGTTCCATTGAATCCCTTTGGTAACTATCACCATGAAAAAGATTGAGACAGTTTTGATCAGGGGAAGTTATGATACGGGATTGGCCTCCTGTCACCAGAATGTAGAAGAAGTTGGAAACTGCTAGAATGGAAAGAGGAGGAATCAGTGAAGTTGCCATTGACGATAGGGGAAAAGGGGAGAATCACAATAGAGAGATGAGAGCTTGGGTTGAGTTGTGTGATTGGAAGCCTGCGATTTTGAAAAAAATTGTTAAGTCTAAGAACCATTGTGTGTGATCTCTGTACTCATGGTCGATACTGAATTCTAAATAAAAGACTTTTGTTAAGAAAAGGTTCTTCGAGTCAAATTCAAATCATTTGTATGTTGAGTTGTTTTCCATCAATCTATATTCCATTCTAGGGTGAGTTTTCTCTACATTTGATTTTAATCTATGTTCCTATAAACGTTTCTTGTCAAGGCTACCATCAAATATTTACAAAATTGATCAAAATCATTAGAGAAAAATCCATTGTCATTGTTAGTCCTCAAATATTCTATTTTATTTCAAGTTTGCAACTCAACTATTGCTTTAAATTCTTGAAATTGACTGAAAACTTTAGATTTACTCTTTAGAAAAGATACCCATGTCCTTCTGCTATAATCATCAATAAATGAAACATAATATGTGGATTTTCTAATGGAAGGAACATCTATAGGACCAAACACATCAGAATGAATAAGATCCAATACACCACAAGATTTATGAGAAATCAAGTAATACTGAATGCAATTTTGTTTACCATAAATACAATGTTCACAAAAATCAAAATCAAGATTACAATCAGTCAACCCTTAAATATTTTTTAATTTTTCAAGGTCCTTAGACCCTTTTCTCCAATTTGTCCTAATCTCTAGTGCCATAAAATAGTCCTCTTTGTAGATAATTTTGATTCAAAAGAAGAGCACCCTTAGGTTCCCAAAAGCCATGACCATCCATTGAAGAGGAAACCCTCACTTTTTCAATGTAGTAGTCACATAGTTACTTTTCATAGAAATACTATTGCACTCAACAGTTCATGCATCAAGATTATACAATGTGCCATATATGATACCTCTAGCAATCACCATAGCACCTCTAACCATCTTGAATCCTCCATCAGAAAAGAGTACTTTCACATCCTCATCTATTAGTTTTCTCATAGATATTAAATTCTGTAATAACCTAAGGATATGCAAAACACCATTAATCCTTTTTACTCTACCATCAAGAAATCTAATTTTAACTTTATCATAGCCAATAATATATAAATAAGAATCATCACCCAAGTACACCTTACCTCCATCAAATTCTTCATATTTAAAAAACTAATCTCAATTAGGAGTCATATGGCATGAGTCAATTAACCATGCATCATTACTTGCACAAGTGGCCAAAGCTACAATGAACACATCACCATCTTCCTTCTTGCACTCAGAAATAGAATCATATTTCCTTTTTTTCTTCTTTTGTTCTTTACACCCCTTAAGGAAGTGTCCAGGATTACCACAATTTAGCAAATAACTTTGGACTTTCCAAGAGATTTAGATCTCCCCTTGGACTTGGATTTGTCACGCTTTTCGCTCTTCTTTCCATTTTCCTTAGGTCTTCCATGAACATTTAGGGCCTCTTTGGCACTAATAGATACCTTCCTCCTCACCTCTTTATAAAGCAAAGAACTCACAACATCTTCAACTTTAAAGACAATATAAGTACTCCCAATAGCCCTAATAATAGAATTCCACAAATTAGACAAAGAACAAAGGAGGGTCTGACATCTCTTCTCATCTATTTTTACACCAACTAATGCTAATTAAGCCACCAACATATTGAATGCTTCCATGTGGTCTAGAATTCCTCCAACCTCTTCCATTCTCAAGGAATTCAACTTCTTCCTCAAGAAAATTTTGTTCACTAAAGATTTGGCTTGATATATCTCATCAAGTTTCTTTGATAGTTTCTTCATAGAGCACTCTTCATGGACATTTATAAATATATAGTTTACTAGGCATAATCTAATTAGACCCTTGGATTTTTGTTCCATAACACATCATATTAAGCATTCAAAGTAGCATTTTTAGGCCTTGAAACATTCTCATCAACAACATCTCATAGATCTCAATCAATTAACAAATCTTTTATCTTTAGCTTCCACATCTTAAGATTGTTACTATAAAATTTCTATACCACTATTCTCCCTAATGTGCTCACCATCTAAAAATTTCTACAATACGATCACAAAGTATCTTTTGCACAAGCTCCCACTCAAAACTAGATTAGTTCAAAAAACCCAACAACCCACAATTGAAATCAAATGTGATCAAGCTCTGATACCACTTGTAAGGAAGATAAGCTAGTAGAAAAACTTCCTACTCTAATCTTGAGAGGAGGATTCTACAAAACTTTTCAAATATTTACAATAGTTACAAAAATTATATAGAAATAAACATAAATAACAATAATACCACAACACAATGATTTATGTGGATAAAACTCTTTTGGGAGAAAAATCGCACACTCCAAAAGCAACCTAATATTATTCAAAAATCTCAACAAGGCTACAATATAATTGCAGAGAAAGATTTTGTGTGAGTATCATGAACTAGAGCTAGAGGCAACTTAACAACATCTATAAGACTCTCACACACAACATCCATCTCAAGCACCTAATATATAGAAGATACAATACATGAAACTATCAAATAGTAATTAGAAAACCATGAGCTAAAACTACTCAAAAGTGGTACCCAAATCCTTAGGGTTCCATTATCTCCAATCAAAGACGCCTTATGATGTGTCATAACATGCATCATAAGTTGGTCAACATGTGTAACTCCCCCTTACAACTATTTTCTGTATCCAAAACATTTTTACATTTTCAATAAGAGAGGCCCAACTTCTGGAGGCCATAACTTTTGATCTACAAGGACGATAGGGCCCTTTTTAAAAAAATTGTAGAGCTCAAAGAGATCTACACACTAGACACCTTGGAATAATTATTTTGGCTAAAAACTAACTAGATATCCTATAAATTGAGTTTATTCAAAATTTTAATCAAAAACTCACACTTTTTGTAGTTGTAAAGTTGAAACACCTTTCCTAACACATCTCAATATTAGTATCAAATGAGTGTGTCTTTTTGTACGGTATTTCTCATATTGTGCTTGTATTTTAGGATAATTGGAAATGTATATTATCTTAATTTGAATGATGTTCTTATTTCTATGAGTTAGTTAACATGTTAGTTAATTGTTAGTTAGTTGATGTTATGTCATTGGATTCATGTTGGATGTCTCATCCTTGTGAGGTATCACGATCACTCCTCCTTTTGGCTTATCAATCATTTGTCGACATTGCTTGTATTATTGTATATTCATTATTTTTTGTTGTTCTTATCTTTTAGAGAAGTGTGTGGCCTTGTATTCATCTTCTCTATCTTGTGCCTTTGTGCTTGCACTTGGTTTTCTTGTTGATCTCTTTGTTTGTTAAAGAGAACTTTTGATAGGTGTGAGTTTTGGTGATCTTTTGTGGCCTTCAAGCTCTTTTTTTTGTTTTTAGAGGTTTTTTAGAAGTTTTAGGGTGGAGTTGGTGTTTGGAGAAGCCTTGTGAAGGCATGCATGAAGTTCTATGTTAGTGTTCTGGGACAAATTTTCTGTTTAGGCACTTTTTAGGGATGACAACACATTTTTCTAGACCCTAGATCCTATAAAGGGCTTTAGTGCCTAGGAAGGACACCAAAATCTTGACTGGACACTCGTACCTATAGAAAAATTTTGGAGCTCCATTCTAGCATTAGAGTCCCATTATGGTGCTAAAGTCCTCTCCTACCTTTTAGTCCTTGAGCCTTTGAACAATGGGAACTTCCTAACATTTTTTTAGAGAAACTTTCTATACAAAAAACATTCCCCTCAGTCCCTTGAGTCTTTTCATATGCTCATCTTGTTTAGACATGATGTATTTTGGAAGTTATTACCACTTTTGTGTCGGGAAGCATGCCTTGCACAATGTCAATTATTGGTTGTTGCTTTTGGTTAAGGTTGTGACCTTCCTAGTTGATCCTCCTCCTTTGTACTTTGCCCCATGTGTTTAGAGGTTATGTTTTGTCATTTTGGGATGGATATGAGTTGTTCATCATCTCCATCCTAATCCATGTGGTTTAAAGAGTGAAGGGTTGTGGATTGGTATCTAACCTTCATCATGGAGGAAGCTCCATCCTCTTATATGGATGTCATGGTGGCCTTGTCCCATGATTGTGAAGCATTTTCTTGTGTCTTGTTGGTGTGTTTAGACCTTGTGTGGTCACAATGATTGTTTCGTGTTACTTTCTAAAGTCTTTTTGTGGGATGTTGTGATGATTCTAGTTGTGATTGTGTAATGGGACATGTGGCTATCATAATTACATCACAAAAAGATTGTTTATCTTGATTTTGTCTATTAATATCCTAGTGTAAAATTGTGGGTCATTACATCTAGTATCAGAGCCCATGTTGCAGCATTGGAAGCTCTAGGTTGTTAGTGGTTCATGGTTTTTGGCATATGTGGTGTGTTTGGATTTATTTGTTCTTAATTCATGATGTGTTTCTTTTTATGTGGTGTTGAATTTTGTGTTATGCTTATATAGGAGAATGCCTTCTAGGAGATATTCTACTAATCGGGATGGTTTGGATAACCTTGATCAAGAACCTCTAGAAATATAGAGTGTTCATTCTCCCTTATCGAGGTAGGTGTAGCCTAATGAAGAGGTTGGACTTCCAAAGACAGAAGAGGTTGTTGATGGAATTGCTGACCAAGCTTCCCTCTAGGAAAGAGGAAGCATAGTTAGAAGATTCTCAACCTTCTTAGGGGCATGGAGATAGTTTTTTTTTTCAAGAGAGAGGGCATTCTAAGAGTCCATCCCAGTTCAAGGAGAGGGAGAAACCCAAGTACAGGAAGGGACTCATTAAGAGGCTAGGTAGGTTGGTGATGAGGGTAGTAGTTTGGTAGGGTAGATGAGAGACCTTCACCTTCACCCACCAAATTTTGAGGGTTCACATAAGGAAACCAAGGTAAAAGATAGATTATTAGCTTTGGGTTGATGCTTTAACCTACAACCTTATGAGAGAAAAATGAAGGCTTGATTCATGATTATGTAGCTTCATGGATATGCTTCTACTTGGTGGGAGGAAGAGGAGAAGAAGTAGAATCTTGACATCACCATTTCTTGGGAAACCATCAGAGAGAGATTTTATGCTCACTACCTTTCTGAGCACTTTAGGTAGCACTGGTCATATAAGTTTCATGATCTCTAGTATCTTAGATTGATGGTCTCTTAGTATAAGAACCACTTCTTTGAGTTGAAGTAATATGCAGGTCTCATTAAAGATAAGAAGTTGCTTATGAATAAGTTTGTGAGAGGTTTGAATGCTCACATTGTGGGAGCAGTGTGTATGACTAGACCTATGACCTTAGATATTGTTGTTGAGTTAGAAAATCTTGCGAAAAATTTTTTTTTAAAGGGCTTTGGAGGGTAGATGGGAGCATAGGCTCATTGTCCTTCTCAAGTAGACTCGAGGGTTCAATATTCTAATCTCCACTTAAGAGTGGTTCTTGGACATCATCCATCCCTCTTACTACACCTCAACAATAATCTAGGTAGGGATCCAAATGGTCTCAACATAGGGGTCATTATAGAGAGCATAAGGAGTAGTCTTCTGGTGGGATTGTTTCTTCACCCCAGCAATGGGTTGGTGAAAGTTAGACTAGCTCTGGATTGTTGATTTTTTAGAAGTTGGGTAGGCCTTAGCCCACATAGTTTTGTCTAAGAGGATCTTTCTTTGAATTTGGTGTAGTGGGCCATTTTTCAAGGGATTGTCTACAAGGTGCAATGTTAGTTGGTGGACAAGGTGTTGTTGTATCAAAGATGATGGTGGGTGATGTAGGTAGATCATACTAAGTGTATACTATGGGAGATCATGAGGATTATATCAAGATTTTTATTGTCAAGTATGTGGCTAGAGTTGGGTGACCACCCTTGTTTGCATTTTTTGAACAACAAAATAGGAAATATAAACAATATTTAAACCAAAATGTAAAACCTAAATCCATATTTTTTATGTACCTTCATTAGAGAAAGAAGCTGAAAAATGAAATGAATAAACAAGAGATTACCCAACTTTCGGTTCTTGTTATACCAACATGGTAGATATGCTTGAATTGATTAGAATTTGGTTGCTCAAACTGGTAGCATGACATTGTAGTGAAGATGATTCATGATAAATGACTCCTAAAGGGTCTATTTATAGACTTGAAAAAAGGTTGATCAATAGTGGATATCTAATGACAGATCGATGATCCAGATTGAAGTAGTTAAGTGATTGAAACATGGAGGGTTGAGAATAAAAGAGATTTATAAATTCATTTTGGGATTTATGGGAGATAGTCAGGAAATGAGTGTTGGGGAATAAAAGAGATTTTAAATTCTTTTATTCATTTTTTTAGGTGGTTAGGTGAGATTTAGTTAATAAATTAATAAAGCCTAGGTGGGAAGGGGACTAGGACTTAAGGAAAATTATGGAATAACTGGGATAAATGATGGAATCAAGTCTTCAAATTGAGATAATTAGGATAATGTAATAAATGAGGATGATGAGGGGATAATTGATTGATATTAGGATAATTAGGATGGTTTATAGATAATTTAGGTGATTTAAGGAATTAAGACTTGGATTTTGGGGTGATTGAGTGAACTAGGTCTTAGTAATTTTTAGGTGTCTATATTTTTCCCCTTTTTGAGACGATGTTGTGATTGAGAGAAGCAATGTTGTCTCAATTAAAAATAAAATATAGATTGTTAGGATGAAGAATGATGAAAAGGGATGGGGTTTATAAAAAGGAGGATGGGATGATGCTCCCTCGAGAGGGTAGGTGGGTGCGAAGGACATGGGTAGACTCTCAAAATGGATGGAAAGGAAAGATGAGGATAGGGGATGGGATGAAAATGAGGGAGGCAAGGAGAGGCATGCTAAGTGGTGTGAGCAACTTGATGTTTGTTATAGCACTTGACATTATGCACCATGATATAAAGACCATGGTGATGATGTATCAAATGCATAAAGGATTAAAGTTCACAAGTAAGCATATGTATATGGAACCATGATATGAAAGACCACAGTGTTGTTGTGGCAGCTATGTTGCAAGGACTGATGCAAATGCAAGACAAAATGATAACATACACACAAGAAAAGCAAGCAAGCATACATAAAATGATACAAAGACAAACATGATGTTTCTTCTGGTCAAGCTAAAGATCGATGAATGATTGATGATGATGATAGGTTATTTTTGGTTATGTTTTACATAATTTTTCTAGAAATGAGGTTTATTTTCTAACTTCATATTACAATAAGTGACATAAGTCACTTTTACAAAAAGGCAATTTGAAACCTAAAAATTTTGAGAAAAAGACCGAGTTAGTGGTCTTGCTGAGGTGGCACTATATTTCCTCTTGATCCATGAATCACCTGCTCACTAATAACTTAGCCCCCATCTCATCGACATACTCATCATCTTCTAGTAGCTTTCCAACTACCTCCTTTATAAATTCTTGATTATCAGCCGTATCTTTGAGTTCATCTTTCTTTTAGGCCATATAATTTTCTTCATCTTTTACATTCTTCAAAGCTGTCTCAACATCTCCATTTAACAATTGATACTCACTTTCATGGTTTATAATATTAGGACTAGTTATGGTTCCATTATCTGATCTCAGTCAAAGGCCAAAAAATTACTTCATAAGATTAATCTTTTGTAGAAATTGGTATTATATCCACCACTTTGTATCACCAAATCATCAAGCATGCATTTCTTGTTTGCTTCACTAAGCATCACCAATGTAATCTCCACAAGAACAGTGCCTTTGATTGAAATGATGAAACCAGTTCATCTCTCACAATGATTTCTCTTGCAACAATCTTGGAAATAAACTTGGTTGTAGTTTGGCATTCAATGCATACTTGAATGTTCTTGACAAGTCTAATAGACGTTCCAAGGGTTGTTTAACAAACCAAATGTAATTGCTAACTTTTCACAATGGTGACAAAGAAATAATTATTTTTCTTCCTCTTAGACATCATTAAGTAAACATCTTGAATTTGGAAGATAACCCTGCCTTCATTTCCCAAGTCAATTTTTCCAAATTTACATAGATCTGTCCTCTACTAGGAATGCATGAACCTTGTTCTTGATCTCAATCCAGGCATATCCTGGCATCTCACCCCCTTGTCTTTCATTACTACTTTTACCTTCGATACGCCATCCCACCTTCCAATTGTGGCATAGATGTTTGACATCAAAACATAATAACCAGCCTTCTTGGGTTTTAGGTCATAAAGATGTTCTGCTACAAGCTCCCTCAAATGTATATTTTGATGAATTATGCAGGCATCAAGCAAGGCACCCCACACCTTATCTTTTGGTTTCAGTGGCATATCCTATCAATGAAATCATACATCTCATCCAAGTGCCCTGCCCGACCGAGAAGATCTACCATGCATGCATAATACTCCAACCCAGGTATAATGCAATAATCTTGATCCATCCTATCAAAGTATCGTCGGCTTTTCACTACCATGCTTGCATGATTGCAAGAAGATAGAAAAACAACAAGGGTGACAGTGTCCAGGTTATCGAAAAGCCTAATTGCCTCATCAACACACCCATGCATACTATAGCTAGAAATCATTGGAATGCACAAGGTCAGGTCTTTATACGCCATTGTGTTAAACAAGTGAATTGCAATCCTTAAACTTGTTAAATAGCTACTAGGCGGGTGCAAGTTGGAAGAACACTTATGACAGTCACAGCATTTGGCTTGACACCTGCTATTTGTATTTTGTGAAACAACTTTAAGGCTTCCCCAGCCTATCCATTATGGGCATATCCCTATTTGACATCTGATAAGACCGGAAGAAGGCTTATCAATGATATTGCATCTTGTTCGATCCCCATCTTCATTTGAATGTATAACTCCAAAGCCTATATTCATACGTGATCTACAGTATGAAAACACATTGACAAAATTGCCACAGGTTTAATTGGCATATTTTGGGGTGTCTTCAAGATACCAAGCATGGGAAAGAAGGCCAACCATGCACACAACAGCTACCCGTGCCCTTGCCTATGCTTTCACATTGTGCAGACAAATATCCCATGACGCCTGAAAAGGTTGTGGAATGACTTTTCAACAGCTGAATCCATATGCTTGAATGTTTCGAAAGCCTTGTTCAACAAAACCATTTTGTATCAACTGCACTCACTGCATTCCATTAGACCCCATTTCTCTAAATAGATTTGTCAAATGGTTCGCGTGCTGTGTCTATATTTCCATTATATGCATATCTGTATACCAGGGCGGTTGCCAACTATAATAGCTGCTAAAAACCCTCCAATTTTCGCGCTTTGATGGGTGTCCATACTGTGTTCGAAGCTATAATTTTGGTACAGGCAGTGAGGATACTGGTATGGCTTTGGCTTGCGCATTTGCTTGAAAGTTTTCATAGCCTTTTCAACAAAACCATTTTGTGCATATCCTGTGGTCGTGGCATGCTTGGAGAACACATTTGTTTGAGGCATGCTGTCAAACCATGTGCTTTTTCTATGTTTC
Source organism: Cunninghamia lanceolata (assembly GCA_027924645.1). Classification (NCBI taxonomy): domain Eukaryota; kingdom Viridiplantae; phylum Streptophyta; class Pinopsida; order Cupressales; family Cupressaceae; genus Cunninghamia; species Cunninghamia lanceolata. The sequence continues at coordinate 1,063,332 of BSBN01001617.1, read as the reverse complement.
CATGTTTTGCATCTCGATCTACCAGAGCATTGCCAACTATAATATTAACAAAGCCCTCGTTCCAAAGCTGCCATTTTGAAATATATTGCGAGGATGCTGGCAAAGGTTGTAAATGGATTTATACCTACGGTTTGCATTTCCCTAAAGTTTTTAAACCTTTTATATCACATCCATCATGAGCATATCTGATAGTCATTGCAATCGACCAGAGATTTTGGTTGTTATAATAACTACTTTCTTGTTAGTTCTTTATCGGTATTTTAAGAGGTTTACAAAACCTCCTCAGGAGCCGATGAAAGTTTTAGAACCAATCCTTACACCCGATGAATGAAGAGATCACCTTTTTGAAAGGCTTTGTCAGAAGCTTAGAAAGCTTTTAAAACTTTGGTGGATACAGATTAAGACTTTCGAAACCCAGATCTACTTATCATTGACGTTTGGAGAGGTTATTAAACTTCGTTGGAAAGTGATGATGCTTTTGAAACTATCAAATTTTCCCATAACAAAAGCTAACTTCATTTATCGGTACTTAGAATACTCTATTTAAATATCATCTATTTTAATGGTCAAACAATCAATAGTAATTTTACACCTCAGTCACAATAAAAAGTGGTAAATATTTGACCTATTTTTATTGGTCAAAGTTGACCTGTGACTGTTGAAATGGATGATATTTAAGAATAGCCTACTTAGAATAGGTTTAGAAAGCTCTTAACATGACCAATATATCTTTATTCTTCAAATAATGTGAAGTCAAAACTCCATGCACCAAGTCTTCGTTGGAGAGTAGAGGTGCCTCTAAACCTTTGAAAATAGCTGATTAAAGTTTCAAAGTTGAGTGGCATGCCCAATTGATAGCTTTTTGAAAGTCTTTGTCGGCCGTCAAAGCATTTTTTGAAAGCTTTGAAGTTGTTGATATTACTTAGAAAACCATTCGTACTATATCATGATATAAGCAAGCTCTCCTCATTTTAGCATTTTGAAGGCGATTCATAATTTTGTTGAAAATGCATTAAAACTTTTGAAACCACCCACTTATTCTAATGATAGAATACTTTCCTTCTTCAGAATTTAAGATTACTTTCAAAACCTTTACATAAGATGACAACCACCTTTGATATTAGAAGAAATCAATCTCAATATAGCCTCATCGGCATTTTAAAGGCTATTAAAAACTTTTATAAAGAGCCAATTAAAGTTTTAAACTCCATTTGAATATCCAATAAAGGAATAAATAGCCTTTTGAAAAGGCTTTGTCAATATTTAAAGTATGTTTTGAAAGTTTATAGGCTGTCACTATTACTTAGAAAATCATCCCATCATCCGACACTATAAGCCAGGTCTTTTTCGTTGTCAGCATGTGAGGAACCTTTTGAAACCAACACTTATGAAGTCGTTCATATCTCACAATCACACAAATAAACTTCTCTTCTCATTGATGTTTTTGGAAGGACTTAATAACTTCATGGATGTCATATTTAAACTTTTGAAACTGACTACCTTGTCTGACACTACTCAGAAAACTTCATAAAGATCACCTGATTGATCTCCAAACATGAAAATGGAGAAAGATGCACACTTTTGATTGAGATAATATTTTCTCACAAAATCTTGGCACGTCATCAATAATGACATTACAAAATATCTTGTCAGACAATCTTGCTCCACCACCCATAAAACTCTTGTTTTAATTGTTTCCGCAAATTGCCAACAAAAAAATGGAACCTTCAAATCTCTCCAATTGTGTGGTGTTCTGACCTAGAAACTTGCCACATTTAGGTGAAATGAAGTTTCAAACACAACCATAATAGGAATTTTCTACACCTATCATAGATCTTCATGTTTAATTGTTTTCATAAAATTTGTCAATATGTGCAACTCCTCATGAAGTTGTGATTGAAATAATGATGCATAACTCCTTACAAGTTGATATAATTACCTTAGATGAGTGTGACTACATATGAACATTACTAGAATAGGAAATTATGACAATTGGCATGGAAAAAGATGCAAAAAGATTTAAAATTGGCAAGTTAAAAAATGCGGACAACAGCTGGCTCTAATTGGGGACAAGGACCTTGCAGATGTAGGATGAACCAAGAATTTTTAGAAAGAATTAATGCCTTAAATCTATTGGCCTACAGATTCAAGAGGAAAACAAAATAAATAAGGAGAACAAGGAGACACAAGCGAGACAAAAGGAAATATGACAAAAGACGCATAGAGATGAGGAAAATGATGAAAGCCAACAGAAAGTAAAACAAGATAGACACAACTAAAACACCTAGTTAATCTATGTACATTGTTGGTGTATAACTCCTATAGTTTACACTAATTTAATCATAGTTAGGCGATTCCCACATGTTCTTTGACTTTGTCTAAGTAGTTGGTCGTTTGGGAGATGTGTCATTCTAATGGAGATATGTCATTCCAATGGACACCTCACTGCTATTGTCATGGGTAGTTACACTATTCATATGGGTTGTAAGTCGCCACCTATCCTTGTTTTGTGGAGAGTCAAGTATTCAACTTCTCCTATCTATATCTTCTCATTTGTTAATACATTTGTTCGTTTTCACTTGCAATCTAGTGCTTGTTGTATTTCCACGATTTTGGTAGTTTCTACATGGTATCAGAGTTGGTGTGGTCAGCATCAAGCCATGTTTGCTAGCTGTGTGAATCGTCCCCATTCGGATAGAATTAAGCTTCATTCTGTGAGGCATTTTCCCTTCATTTTGTTGTTTGGTTTTCTGGTTATTAACCTTGATTGTCTGGTTGCTGTGTTGGAGCATTTGAAGGCTTGGGAGACAGAGGTTTCAACGCCCGTAGAGGGCATTATTTTGTGACCACGAAAGCCCATAGAGGGCATTATCTCAACGCCACAGCAAGGCCATCAATCGGCCTGTATTTGTTTAACAGAGAGGAGCTTTGTCACTGCACCGACGCCTCACAAGAGGCCATGCACATTGCAGGGGTTTCGATGGCATACACAGGTCATTTTTTGCATCGTTGGAAGGATCAAATGAGGCCTTACCCACACAGGCCAAGCCTACACCATAGGCAGGCCCTTGATGACCCTCAGGCACCAAAGCCGACGCCTCACACAGAGACTGAGTCTTCATCTCTTGGCAGGCACCATTGGCATTCTAAAGAAGAACTGAATAGGCCTGTTTTGGCACACACGACAGAGCCAATGAAGGCCCTTCAACGGCCCTTAACCCAGTTCTTCTTTGACCACTCGGAAGCCTCAAAGGAGGAAGAGGTGGCCTATTCTTTGACAACGAGAAAGGCATCGTGTGTAGCCTATTAGGAGGCGAGGAAGGGAGGCATCACCAGCCACTATTTGGCTCATGCTGGTTGTTGAGCCAAATCTAGCTCACATCTTCTAGCTCTACAGATTCTATGGTCCTATTTGGTACTCTCCACACATTCTGCAGCCTTCATCTAGCCTTACAGGCCTCAAATCCACCCGGTTGGCACTCCACTCGGCCTTCATACGTCTACACCTACCACCTCTACCTAGCCATTTTCCAACAGCCCTTGACCCGGTCCCCATCATCCACTTCTCACACACAAGCCCTCCAAACCTTTTTTACAAGTCATGGTTCTACAGTCCCTTTTGGACTCTTCTACATTATTTCTGCTAAACCACAAAGTTTGCAAAGGAGGCGTCAATTTTTTGGTAAGGGGAGAGTTATTGAATTGTGGGGCAAAATTGTAAAGTTTTTGTTCTCTTTTGGCGAATATTGTTTTCAAATATATTGTAAATTTAAATTAGCGACTTTTTAAAGCACAATATTTACTTTGTAAACTCAAGTGGGTTCAATTGCACTAACATAAAGTGTCAAACTGACCCTATTTTTCACATTTTGCTTATGCACTCAAACTATAAAGTACCAAAATAGGGGGGATCAAAAACTAATCAAGGGGGGGTCACCTAATCTGGTTGCCTAAATGTTTTGATTTCTATTTTTTCTACTCGAACTAACTTGTTCTAATCATGGGATATAAAACTCACTCTTCTGTAATCAACCTAAACAAGGGAGACTATAAGTCCTGATGTGAAGGCATCCTAAAACATCTCAGGATCCATAATCTCATACCTCATCTGTATGGACTTGTCCCTGAACTTGGTCAATATTCTTAGAAGGCTAAGTGGTTTAATCAGCGTGATCACATTGTTGGATTGATCAGTTTACATATACTAGATGCTGCTTTGTATGCCATCATGGATATTGATTGTCCACATGCATTATGGATCAAAATTTGGGAGATATATGGAGACTCGAATGTTTCTCTATTCCCACATGATCCTCCGTTGATCACAACTCACATCGCTAATCATGATATAGAAACAGAATGTTCCAGTGACATACAAAAAGTCATCACTCTTACTATTGCTTCATCAGATTCCAAAGTCACTTCGTCTAAAGCTTACAATGCTTCTTTGTGACAGGAAATCAATCTTCCTAGCACTGCTAATTGGGACACATTTCTACCTGACATCACTTGTCTATTTGAATAGTCCCGCATTGCTAACATGGAAGCACACATTGAGGACATCAGTCTTCTCTTTGATGACAATTTCGATGAAGCTGAATCTCTATTGTCCACTTCAGATTTTCATGCTCTACATTGTCCTACACATGGTTCTGAATTGTCATCATCCCCATCTATTGTGTATGCACTTGATCTGATTATGTTATCCTTCGGCATCGACATGGGGACACCTAAGCACTCTTCGAAGGCATCAACATGGGTACCATCATCCTTGGATCAACTTCAGCATGATTCAATATCATACATACATCTTCTCGCATGGGAAGATATCCTACATCTTCAAGTGGTTTCTTTTCTTTCCAAGGGAAGGAACATTGTTTAGCGTTCTTGGATCTACATCTGTATCCTTTGTCAACTATCTAGCATCACTATAGCAGGACATGTATTATGGGGGGTCTCATAGACATTCTATCATTTTCTCTCCTATGGGGGGAATCTTATATTGTACTTAGTGAAAGAAGTAGTACTTCTTCACTTGTATAATCTCTCCATTTGGAGGAAAGGTTTTTCCCACAGGGTTTTCTTTCTTTCTTCGCTTTCTGAGAGATACATTTTGTAAATGGGTACCTAATCAGGCACATAGCTAGGACCCATCCTTCATAAACTCACCTAAGCTATGCTTAAGGTGGGGTGTTGATGTATAACTCCTATAGTTTACACTAACTTAATCATAGTTAGGTGAATTCCCACATGTTCTTTGACTTTGTCTAAGTAGTTGGTCATTTGGGAGATGTGTCATTCCAATGGACACCTCGCCACTATTGCCATGGGTAGTTGCGCTATTCATATGGGTTATAAGTCACCACCTATCCTTGTTTTGTGGAGAGTCGGGTATCCAACTTCTCCTATTTATGTCTTCTCATTTGTTAATACATTTGTTCATTTTCACTTGCAATCTTGTGCTTGTTGTATTTCCACGATCTTGGCAGTTTCTACATACATGGTAGGTGACTCCTACATGAAAACTTTTCTAGGATGGTCATGCAAAACCATTGAAGAGTTGAGAAAAATAAGCACTTGTATGGAAAAGAAATGTGCATGGATGAGGTGCTTGCAAAATAAGTATACATTTCAAAAATCTTCTATCAGTAGCTATTATGATGGTAGAACACTTTCAAAATGGCTACTGAGTTCGCAGGCACCTCATCTGTGCATGTCTCTTTTCCATAAAAGTGCCTATTTTTCTCAACTTATTAATGGTTTTGCATGACCATCATAAATCCGTTTTGAGGTAGGAGTCACCTACCATGCACATAGATTAACTAGGTGTTTTGGAACTTGTGTCTGTCTTGTTTCAACTTCTGTTGGTTTTTGTCATTTGCCTTGTCTCTATGTGTCTTTTGTTGTATTTCTTTTTGTCTCTCTTGTGTCTCCTTGTTCTCCTTATTTATTTATTTTTCCTCTTGACTCTATAGCCCAATGAATTTAAGGAACTAATCCTTTCCAGAAATTCTAGGTTCATCCTACGTCTGCAAGGTCCTTGTCCCTAGTTAGAGCCAGTTGTTGTCCACATTTTTGAACTTGGCAATTTTAAAACTTTTTGCATATTTTTCCATGCTAGATGTCATAATTTCCTATTCCAGTAATGTTCATATGTAGTCATTGTCATCTAAGGTAATTATATCAATTTTTAAGGAGTTATGCATCATTGTTTCAATCACAACTTCTTGAGGTGTTGCACAGATTGACAAATTTTATGAAAACAATTGAACATGAAGATCTGTGATAGATGTAGAAAACTTCATGTTAGGGTTGTGTTTGCAACTTCATTTCACCTAAATGTGGCAATTTTATGGGTCATAACACCTCATGATTGGAGATATCTTAAGCTTCCATTTTTTTGTTAGCAATTTGTGGAAACAATTGAAACAAGAGTTTTATGGATGTTGGAGCAAGATCATCTAACAAAAGGTTTTGTAATGTCATTACTGATGATGTGCCAATATTTTGTGAGAAAATATTATCTCAGTCAAAATTGTGCATTTTTTTGCCATTTTCATGCTTGGAGATCAATCAAACAATTTTTATGAAGTTTTCTTAGTAGCGTTAGGCAAGGTAGTTAGTTTCAAAAGTTTAAGTATAACACCCATGAAGTTATTAAGTCCTTCCAAAAATGTTGATGAGAAGATAAGTTTACTTGTGCCATTGCAAAATATGAACAACTTCATAAGTGTTGGTTTCGAAAGGTTCCTCACATGCCAACAACAAAGAAGACCTTTCTGTAGGAATACACACAACACTGAGAGGGGGGGGTGAATCAGTGTTGTTAACAATTTTAACACTTTTTACTCATTTTCTTAATTTAATTTCACAATTATAGAATTCTTCAGATAGAACAAAGAAAATATGCAGAGTATCAACACAAAACTTGACACAAGAAATTTCCTGAGTGGAAAATCCTCCTGGGGTATAAAAACCACTCAACTGCCTCACTGGCTTAACACAAATTTCAGATTACAACTGTCTCACTGACATTACAATTCTGCCTCATTGGCATATTGTACTTCTCTGCATGTCTCACTGACATTACAACATCATCATTCAATGAAAATATAACTCAGGGGATTTCCTTGTTTCAATAAAAACCAAAACCTTGTTTCTCCATTTTAAAACAAACAAAAATATATTCTTTGCAATCAACCTTCAACTGTCTTCAACATCTACAATTATTCAATTTTGATCTTCAAAAATACTTCATACCTCTGCAAAACAATTTCAAACTAATTCACCATTTCATGAACTTTTTCACTGTGCAAAACTGAACAATTTACCCTCTCTGAGAAATTATTGTCTTACAACACTTTCACTTTCTCTTGAACAAATATTAATCCATCTTGATCATTGAAGAACTCCATTCATTTATTGCTCCAAGATTCTTTCAAAAACCTCAACATAATTCCCTGAAAAAATGTTTCTTCATACCTGCAAAATACACTTCAAAACAAAAATACCATTCTACAACTACTCACCACACACAAGATCTTCTTCTCTTATCTGCTTAATAATACACCCCTGAAAAAAATTCTCTTTATACAAATGAACTTCCATCATTCAATTTCTTCAAATCCGTTCAACTTCCAACATCATATATTTTTATCACATTCATATCACATTCTCTCAAAAATGAAAACAAAAATCAACTTTATCTCCTCCTTAAAAAATGCATTGTATTCTATATGATTTCTATAATAAAATTTTCTATTTTCTAAATCTCCTCGTCGATCCACATTCCATAATAGAAAAAACAAATATCTATCATGAGACTTTCTATAATCAAAATCTTCTAACCTTCCATCTTCTATTTTTGCTGTCACTTCAAAATAGAAACAAGTATTATTTTCTGCCTTTCATAACACAGAAACCGTCAACTTTAAACTCCCCAAACTGTGGCATCGTTCAAATCTCCACCACCGGATGTGGTATTCCCGCCAACAGCAAATTAAACGTTGATCGTTGATCAACCTTTTCCCGCAGAGCTCAAGGAATAGTGACCGGTGACCGGGCACCCTAGGCAACGGGGCCGGTAGAAACCACGACCATGTTACCCTTAAGTTGTCACTTAAGTGACTATCACCGCTCCAGCCAGTCAACAATCAATTAAAAGAAAAGTGCACTGACAGCTATAATAGGCTTTTGAGGAAGTTTTATTTAGGTCTTGTGAAACAATGAAGAGCATTATACACTACTATATGTGTCACTTGTCACTATAAACCACTTGTAAGAGTTTTACAACCTGAAAACTGAGATGATACCAAACCTCCAAACCACTGTGAATACTGAGATGATACCAAACCACTATGATTACAACAAGTCACAATCAAAAGTGTGTCATAATTGCATGAAGACCACTCATAATGCCAACCTTAGCCACTTTCACTGAAAGCATGACTTAAACTGTCCTATGAAGCATCCTTCTGAAATATCATGTGATCAACACATCTGATCCAACAAGATAAATTCTCTGTAACCAATTCGAATTCATTAAAAGGCAACTTCACAACACTGATTGCATAACCAAACATGATATGTACCTGTCAACTATATTGAAAATCAATACTGCATCTTGTGAAAACAACATCCTGATACATGATCAACTGTGATCAACTGTGAAATGCAACATCCTGATATTTTGACATCAATGAAAAGACAATATGCTCAACTGTGAAATGCTACACTTTCTTATATTGTTGGACGATGGGATGGTTTTCTAAGTAATAATGGCAGCCTATAAACTTTCGAAACATACTTTGAATGTCTAGAAAGCCTTTTCTAAAGGCTATCTATTCTCTTATCAAATATTCAAATGGATTTTAAAACTTTAATTGGCTCATAAAAAAGATTTTAATAGCCTTTAAAATGCCGATAAGGCTATATTGAGATTGACTTCTTCTAATATCAAAGGTGATTGTCAACTAATGTAAAGTGTTTGAAAGTAATCTAAAATTCTAACAAAGGAAAGTATTCTATAATCAGAATAAGTGGGTGGTTTCAAAAAATTTAATTCATTTTCAACAAAATTATGAATTGCTTTCAAAATGCTTATAAGAGGAGATCTTGCTTATATCATCAGTTAGTATGAATGGTTTTCTAAGTAATAACAACAACTTCAGAGTTTTTGAAACATGCTTTGATTGCAAAGCCTTTCAAAAGGCTATCAATCGGGCCACTCAACTTTAAAAATTTAATTAGCCATTTTCAAAGTTTTAGAAGCACATCTACTCTCTGGCAAAGACTCGATGCATGCAGTTCTAACTTCACACTATTTGAAGAATAAAGATATATCGGTCACGTTAAGAGCTTTTTAAACCTATTCTAAGTACTGATAAATGAAGTTAGCTTTTTGTTATCAGAAAATTTGATAGTTTCAAAAGCATCATAAATCTCCAACAAAGTTTTAATAACCTCTCTCAATGTTAATGATAAGTAGATCTCAATTTCAAAAGTCTTAATCCATATCCACCAAGGTTTTAAAATTAGGTAGCCACTTTAGTTGGGGCAAACCTTAGGTGTGAATAGATCCATTACATTAATAGAAAGGTTGTGAAATCTAATCATGCCTTTGAGATAATCTTGAATGACAACTCCTTTCATCAACATGATAAACCTCAACTTAATAACATGTTGTTTACATCTTTTTAACACATTATGAATCAATCCATGAATCAACTACAAAATTCATAAATTTGATAGACATCTTACAATTCATAAACTAAACATGTGCAAGTTGGAAAACATAATGTGTATTTCAACCTACAACTTTCTATACAAAATCAAATCCTAACACAAAAGATTAAATATAAATTTTTCTATACAAACCTACAAAACATAAAATTAGAAAGCCATTTAGTTGAGGCTACCCTTGGGTGCAAATAGCTTCATTACATAAAGTGAAAGGTTGTGAACTTCATTCATCAGTGCCACCAACCTCAACTCAATACCACATTGTCTAAAGATTTGAAACACACTATGAATCTATATGATTCAACTAAGAAATCAATCAATTTGAAAGACATCTTACAAATCATAAACTAAACATGTGCATGTTGAAAAAAAAATTGCGTATTTCAACCTACAACTTTTAATATAAAATCAAATCCTAGCATAGAAAATCAAATCTACTAATTTATATTCAACTCTACAAAACATAAAATTAGGTAGACAGTTTACTTGGGGCTACACTTGGGTGCACATAGCTCCATTACAACAAAATAAAGGTTGTGAAATCTAGCTATGCCTTTGAAATGGCCTTGATAACAACTCCTTTCATCAACTCCACTAACTTCAACTCAAAGCCATGTTGTCTACATCTTTTCAACACATTATGAATCAATTAAGAAAGACACAAATTTGAATTTGACATCTTATAAATCATGAACTAAGTTCATGTGTAGGTTGAAAAACACAATGTGTATTTCAACCTGCAACTTTCTATACAAAATCAAAAATTGTAACACAACAAATCTAATCTAATAATTTCTATAGAATCCTATAAAACATAAATTTGGAAATTACTTTAATTGGGGCTATGCTTAGGTGCATATAGCTCCAATACATCATAGAAAGGTTTTGAAATCCAACCATGCCTTTGTGATAACTATGAATGACAACAACTCCTTTCATCAACACTAGCAACATCAACTCAATATTACTTTGTCTACATATTTTCAACACATTATGAATCAACTAAGAAAGTCATAAATTTTAAAAACATCTTACAAATCATGAACTAAACAAGTGCATGTTGAAAAAGACAATGTGTATTTCAACATACAACTTTTAATACAAAATTAAATCACAACACAACAAATTAAATCTAATAATTTTTATACAACCCTACAAAACATAAAATTAGGCAACCACTTTATTTGGGGCCTTACCATTCAGTGTATGTAGCTCAATTATATCAAGAGAAAGGATGTGGAATCTAGCCATGCTTTTGAGATAACGTTGAATGATAATAACTCATTTCATCAATGCCAATAACCTCAACTCAATACCACATTGTATATATATTTTCAGCACATTATGAATCAATATATAAATCAACTAAGAAATCTATAAATTTGAAAGACATCTTACAAATCATGAACTAAATATGTGTAGGTTGAAAATGTAATTTATAATTCAACCTATTACTTTTTATACAAAATCAAATTATAACACAACAAATCTAATCTAATAAATTCTATACAACCCTGCAGAACATAATATTAGGAAGCCACTTTAATTGGGGATGACGTTCAATGCACATAGCTCCATCACATTAAAAAAGGTTGTGAAATCTAGCCATGCATTTGAAATAACCTTGAATGACAATAACTCCTTTCATCAACACGACCAACCTCAAATCAATACCACATTGTCTACATCTTTTCAACACATTATGAGTCAACAAAGAAAGCCATAAATTTGAAATACATCTTACAAATAATGAACTAAACATGTGGTAGGTTGAAAAGGAAAATATGTATTTCAATTTGCAAGTTTTGATACAAAATCAAATTGTAACACAACAAATCAAATCTAATAGTTTCTATACAACCTTAAAAAACATAAAGGTAGGAAGTCACTTTAGTTGGGGCTACCCTTGGGTGTGTTAGAGTGAATAATTTTTATATTCACTATAGATTAAGTGAATTTAGGTTGATGAGGTTATACAACATCTTGTCTAACTGAATGTGCAACCTTATAGGCCTTTAGATGTTACCTGGTTGTTTGGTAAACCTCATGTGCATACCTTTTGAGTCTGGAAGACTTTCTATCTCACCTCAAAAGGCACTTTGTAGTCATCCAAGACTTGTCACCAAAGGTTGTTGGTTTGCACATTCTAAGTGTTCCAAAGTTTGACACCTATAGGACACTTGTCTACATGCATGTGCCACATCACGGGGCACTTGTCAATCCGCATGCAAGGTGGATTGCCTAATTCATGCCTATAAAATAAGGCACTATGCATACTTTTTACTTAGATTTTGTTAATATCATTTTTGGCTTATATGTGCAATCTTGCTTTGTGGAAGTATTCTTAGTTTTACTAGTTGATCTTGGTTACTTCTAACATAGTATCATAGCGATACTAGTAAAACACTTCTCGATTTGAGTGATTTCTACTTTTATCCCTTGCAAGAGTTTGTTCCTGAACCAAACGGATGTCACCATTGTGTTCAAAAGGACCGAGATAAGTAAGGTGACCCTTCAAACAGTGATTTTCGGTAAACACTTTTTTTTTTCAAAAAAAATTTACCCCTTGTCTAGAGTTGTACGACCATATGGCCAAATCTGTACCGTACGAAAATTTTGGTAAAAGATATATTTTTTGTAGAGGCACTCTGGCCTTTGCAAATTAATCGATTTTGGGTCGAAATTGTTCCTATTTGCAGTTTTTGTTGGCTCCTCTGCGTTGTCATTTGCTTCAATTTGGAGGTTTTTCTATTCATATTTTATGGTTCAATTGGTTGTCATTACTCAGGGTTTCTAAATTTCTGCAATAGACAACCCTGTTTCGAGCTCCTGCACTAAAGGGCAGACATTGTTTTTTGATTGACTTCGGCCAATTTTTCGCCCCTCATTCAGTTCCAATTTGCTCCTTCTTTCTTGCAGGGTCGAGGATCTCATTCCATACTCATTGTTTGGGATCATTACTTAGCAATCTCTGGATGCAGTTTCCAACAGCTAGTTCTCAGACTGGAGGACTTGGCATTTTTACACCTGTTCACGCACCTGCAACATGGCTCGAGACTCTTGCTCAGACCACTCTGCCCTTTCTGGCCCCCACAGACCACCATTTCCACAGTAGTTGAGGTATTCGACCCTCTGAAACCTATCAACGACCCTCAGGCTCAGCTGGGTTCAACAATGCTCTCTGCCTTTTTGGACTTCAACGACTCTCCACGGTCTTTAATGACTTTTTCCCTTATTTTTGGATCTGAAGGTCTCTATTACCATTTGGGGTTTACAGTTTCATTGGACTTAGACACTAGCTCAGACTCCTCATGAGCCCTACGCTCTATTCTTTATCCATCAAGTCACAAATCCGGCCCAGTCGGGCCTCCAATTCGCCACATTTGGCTTGAACCAGTCACATAGGCCCAAGATTCGTCCTTGCGTCCCAGTCTCAAGCTGGCCGACTAGTACACAAATTCGGCCATATAGGCCGCCGCCACAATCAGCGTCATTTTTCATTTGCAGGTCACCACATCTCCACCTGTCACACATTCCTGGTTGCTCTCTCCATTCACATGGGTCGTGGTTTGTTTCGAGCGGTTTGTTTTTCCATTTCCAAAAGTTGCCAACGGATTTCAAGATTGGAGTTTAGTTTGGTTTGTGTGGATTGAAGATTCTTGATTCAGGGTTTCACTTTCAAGACTTTGTTACTTTGTGTTTCATTTGTTAACCTTACCTGGTTTGTAATTTAGTAGCTTTTATGCCTACTTTTAAGTTACCTAAATAAACCTTGTATCTAATGCTAACTACATATTGTAACATTATATGTTACAATCTTCAAACCTTTAGCATTAAATGCTCTACACAACTTGTTTTTGTTAACTCTGAATAATAACATTTCATGTTACAGCATATGTATATGTACCTTGAACAACAATTGTTACCCTGCAAGGTCCCTTCAAAATCCTAAAGTAGGTTTTTTTTTTTTTTTTTTTTCCACCATTTTGCCACTACTTTCACCCACAGAGGTGAAATTTCACAAAATTATAGTTGATCGAAAGGTCTTTCAGTCCACTTTGCTTCGGTGAAGTCAAACTAAAAAGAAATTGCTTTTTTAACTAGTTTTATAACCTCTGAAGTAAATTCTAATCGTAATTTTTGACATGGCGTAACTTTTGCCCAGGATATTGAAAATTAGTGATTTTTTTTTCAAATTGCTCAGAATTTTGCAAGAAATTCATTAGTGCGGATCACCTTCAATTTTAGATAGCCCTTTTTAAAAAATTTTGTAAAAAATCTCTGTGTGTTATAAAAAGATGGTTTGGCTTCCAAACTTGCACAAAATTGTAATTTTTCTCTTGCATTTTTCTGGGGTGTTCTTGAAAATTAGTATAATTTTAGGGGTGTTGTTAATTGTTCAAATTTACAACATGGATATAATTCTAATGCCATTCAACTTCCATGCATGGAAGTAGAAAATGGAGATAAAACTCAAATAGTTAGGATTATATAGAGTCACATTGGGTTTGGAAATTGAACCCACATCTGCAACAGAAAAATGAAAGTGGTATAATCATATGGATGAAAATTATGGAACACTATGTATGAAAATATATAAAGATCTTCTATTTCACCTTATTTTTGCAACAACACCTAATGATGTATGGACATAGTTAGAGAGTTTGTTCGAGAAATAGGATGTTATGTGTGGACATCAACTTGAGAATGAACTAATTAGTATTAATCCACAAGACTTCACTACTATACAAGATTTTTTCACTAAGTTAAGTTCACTCAGATTTCAACTCCAACAATGAGGCATCACCAAAACAGATGAACACTTGATCCTCAGTATTTTGTCTAATCTTAGTCATTAGTTCTCAGTGTTTGTCTCAACATTTTATACTACCGAAAGTGGTCTTTACAAAATTCACTATGCCTTCTCTTGTTGACTTTGCAGTTAATCTAACAAGGGAACAAGATAAGTTAATCCAAATGGGTGTTTTGAAGCCTTCATCAACACATGCACTTGTTGCATATTTGTCTTCAAATCAAACACCAAAGAAACAAACTAGAGATCAAGATAAAGGTAAAGGAACATAATCACATCCTCCATGTGAGTCTTCAATAAAAGGAAAAGGTAAAGAAAGGCCTCTTTGCTCTTATTGTAAGAGAAATGGGCATGAAGAATCTTAATGTTTTAAAAAGAGAGAAGATGAGTACAAGAGAATCATTAAACAAAAAGATCTTGAAAATTCACAACTCAAGGCTTTTCTTTCTTCTTCTCCATCAACATCAGAACCATCAAAAGGCACAACACTATGTGCCTCTGCAGTCTCTGAATCTCAGCAATGGGTTCTTGATTCAGGTGCATCACATCATATGGCATCTTGTCTGCTTCTATTTTCATCACTACATACCATGGCTACAACAAAGATATTGGTTGTAAACAATTCTTACATGGAAGTTTGTGGAAAAGGAAATGTTAAAATAGGATCCGCTTGTATTAAAGATGTTCTCTTTGTTCTAGAATTATCATAGAATTTGCTTTCCATCTACCAAATCACCAATAGTGGATCAAGAAAAATAGTTGAATTCAATTCAGAATCAGTTATGATAAGAGACTTGCACACTAGAGAACTTGTTACAGTTGGGAAAGTTGACAACTTTTCCCATATCTATACATTTTCACACTTTGCCCCTGATGAAGAAGAATCTAGAGTTCACACTCCAACTTTCAGTGTGGATACATCATCAGAGGATCAACTTGGTCAATCAAACCTCAGTTTTTCAACCAACTAAGTTACCCACTCCTCCTTCACCTGTTGCTTCATAGGGGGCTTCTTTAGATTTGCAGGCCTGGATGTTATTACTCAATCCCTTGACCCTATTCAAAATCCACCAGTGGTTTCGATACATCTTCAACATATTTCATTGCAATCTCTAAATTATGTGCAACATTCAGGGACCCAGTTTGCTCTTCTCACTTGGGAAGATCTCATGCACCTATCTATAATTCTTCTTCTTCTACATGGAAGGCATGTTGTTCTACTTTCAGGCATCACTTTCAACATTTGTCTTCGACCTTCAATCAACACTGCATGATCATTCATCTTATGGGGGCTTTCTAGTCTCTCTATTTCTCTCTTTTCAGGGAAACACTTCATGTATATATTTGTATAAGTAGTCCTTGAGGGGTCATCTTAGGTCCTCCTTTTACCTACTTCTTGTATATTTTCATCTCTCTATTTGGAGGAAACTTTTTTCCCACTGGGTTTTCTTTCTTTCTCCACTTTATGAGACATTTCTTTGTACATGGGTACCTAACATGGCCTAGTAGCTAGGACCCATATTTGTGTATCTATTGCACTTTTGTAATCTTCCCAAGTATCACTTAAGTAGGGTGTTAGAGTGAATAATTTATCTATTCACTATAGCTTAAGTGTACTTAGGTTGATGAGGTTCTAGACAACATCTTGTCTAATTGAATGTGAAACCTTTTAGGCCTTTAGAGGTTACCTAGAATGTTGAAAATGAAGGTAGAACTACTACTATGAACTTTAAAATTTTGTGTAGCAAAGCTGAAAAAAAGATTAACTTGTAACAATTTACTCAATAATTTATTTGCACATTCAATTCAATATAGAAGAGAAGAAAAGAGAAGAACTTGCACAATATTACATGGAGAAACCCTTTCAGGAAAAAACTCCACACCCAAAGATATTTGCTTCTTGTATTAAATCTTCTTTGAAAGGATTACATATAATACTTGAAATTTCTCTAAGTCCTTGATGCACTTTAAATACTTCTTACTTTTTTCTCTAAGTCTTTTTTCTTCAAATCAACTCTGTGGAAAATGTATGGGGGTCCTCAATTAAAACAAAAGCACTTCTTTTATTTCAAGCACTTCTTTTTAATTCAAGAAGTTCATTTAATTCCAAAACCCTCTTTTAATTCAAGCACTTCTTAACAAGAACTTGAAACTCAAAATATAATCAATTACATTTGATAACATAGCTTCCAAAGCTCATGCAAAAATCAAGCTCACTTAAATTGAGAAGACTGAACTCAAACATAGTCCAAACATTGAGTTAATTAATCCTCCAAGATGTGGGCACCCAAGTTGGCTAAAAATAGCTTTCCTATCATCAAACTTATCACGAAGTAAAAGCAACACTGGAAACTCCTCTATTTGAGCGTCCATACTTGCCCAATGAGTTTCTATTAACTGAAGTGATCACTTACACATCAAAATCATGTAAACAACATGCAAGATTGATGTCCCCAAGGTTATTCTGAAATATCTTGTTCTATACATGTAAGTGACATGCAAATAGCGGATCCAACATGCAACTGATACCCATTACCTAAAATTCAAAAAGTACCATCCTACAACTTTCAAGAGTTGGAGTGTCCTAGAAGGAATATCTTAAACTGACATGCAAGCATTTTCAACAACATGTAACTGATACCCATTTCCTGAATCACTGAGATGTACCATCCTGCAAGCTTCTGGAGTTGGAGTGTTCTGTAAGTAATCTCACAAAAATGACATGCAACTACATGCAAGATCATATAACTGACATGCAAGAACATGAAAGGTCATACAAGTCCATAAGAATGACATGCAACAACATGCAAGTAGCATGCAACAACATGCAAGCACATGCAAGTGACATGCAACAACATGCAAGCACATGCAAGTGACATGCAAAAACATGCAAGTCAATCTGAACAACATGCAAGCACATGCAAGTGACATGCAACAACATGCAAATCAATATGAACAACATGCATCAACATGCAACAACATGCAAGTCCATGCAAACTATTCTGATCACATGCAAGCAATATCCACTTCATGCATTTCT
Source organism: Cunninghamia lanceolata (assembly GCA_027924645.1). Classification (NCBI taxonomy): domain Eukaryota; kingdom Viridiplantae; phylum Streptophyta; class Pinopsida; order Cupressales; family Cupressaceae; genus Cunninghamia; species Cunninghamia lanceolata. The sequence continues at coordinate 1,045,738 of BSBN01001617.1, read as the reverse complement.
AATACTGTAGTTAACTCTAACATTATATCCATGCAAGGTGTCTCAACAATATCTACTCATGTACATAAAAAAGCACAACTCCAAGTCTAAAAATAAGACCCAAGTCAAACTCCCACTGACTAGGAGTTATCAAACTCTATCTTAAGACTTATAAGAAGTCAACAAGGTCTTCATGGCTCCCATCTCAAAGTGGGTGCCCAAGTTTGATATTATCCATTTGGAACATATATACAAAATTCAAAGTGTTGTAATTAATAAATAATTAATCTCTCAAAGTCTTAATGTGTTGGGGAACACATTCCAAGAACTTTGGAGACACATGAATTGGTTAGGATTGCAAGTTAATGGTAACTTATCCCAACATTCTCTCACTTGACATTATACATTGCAATAACTCTAAATGAATAATTCTAGCTCTAAATCAAGTACAGTGATCAAGGCCAATGGCCTTCCTACACCAAGAGAACTTATCTGTAGTAACTAGCTTCGTAAGATAATCTGCAGCATTAACCAAGGTGTCAACCTTTTCAATCAAAACCTTACCATTCTCAACCATTTCTCACACAAAGTGATACTGAATATCAACATGCTTAGTACGAGCATGATACATAGGATTTTTGGCTAAACAAATAGCACTCTGACTATCACCATTAAGTCTTACTGTCTTACAAGCAAAACCAATACCTTTCCTAGGTCTCTTTAACCAAACTGCCTCTTTGGAGGCATGTGTAGCAGCCATATACTCTACTTCTATAGTAGATAAAGCAATCATGGGTTGCCTCTTACTCATTCAACTTACCGCAACTCCAAACAAAGTAAACACATAGCCACTTGTGGACCTTCGACTATCCAAGTCACCTGCCCAATCAGAATCAACAAAACCCTATATGTCCAATGATCTGTCAACACTATCAATACTATGATAAACCAAACAATAATCAAAAGTTCCTCGCAAATATCTAAACACCCTCTTAACATGATTCCAATGTTCTTTACCAGTGTTAGACATAAACCTGCTTAAAACCCCCACTACTTGTGCAATATCTTGTCTAGTGCAAACGATTGCATACATTAAACTACCAACAATACTAGCATAAGGAACATTAGACATCTCTTCTAAAGTATCATAAGTGGTAGGACACATGTCTAATTTCAGCATAGTACCGATAGGAAGAGGAATGCTAACTGGTTTGCAATTATGCATATTAAATCTTTGCAAAATTGTATCAACATACTTACTCTGACTTAACCATAGTTTTCTGTGAACATGATCCCTGTTGATCTCCATTCCAAAAATGTATTTTGTAGCCCCTATGTCCTTCATATCAAAAGATTTACAAAGCTGAGTTTTAGGCTCTCTAATCATTCCCTTGTTGTTCCCAATAAACAACATGTCATCAACATACAAGACAATGATTAGAATCTGATCATCAATAATCTTAAGATAAACACAATGATCTTCTTCACTTCTAACAAAACCAACTTTTAATGCAAAAGCATCAAACTTCCAATACCACATTCTAGGTGACTATTTCAAACCATACAAAGATCTTTTCAATTTGCAAACCAAGTCTTGCTTCCTTTTAACAACAAAACCATCAGGTTGCCTCATATAAATCTCCTCTTCAAGATCCCTATGCAATAAAGTAGTTTTAACATCCATTTTATCTATCTCATAATCAAAATTTGCAACAATAGATAAAAGGAATCTAATAGAAGTTAATTTAGCAACTGGAGAGAAAATTTCATTAAAATCAACACTCTCTCTCTGGGAGTAGCCCTTGGCTACCAATCTAGCCTTGTACCTTTCTAGATTACCATCTGCACCAAGTTTCTTTTTATAAATTCACTTACAACCAATGGACTTTCTTCCTTTGGGCAAATGCACAAGATCCCAAGTGTCACAAGTGTCCAAAGAATCCATTTCCTCATACGTCGCTTGCAACCAAGACTCACTATCTTCTAAAGAAAGAGCCTCCCTGAAAGATCTAGGTTCATTATCAGTACACAATAAAGCAAATATACAAAAAAATTAGGAGGGCTATACCTGTCAATTGGATTTTGTTGCCTTGTGGATTTTCTTACAGTAGGAGTAAGAGGCTCTGTATGTTCCTCTATGTGCTCATCCTGAACATCATTGTCTGAACTTCCTAAACTCTCTTCTTCTTCTCCATTCCCAAACCCATCTAGTTGTTCTTCGACATGTGCATCTTCTTGCTTATTTGTAATTGTTTCAAAATGTACTGTTTTTCCTTTTTCTTGTTCCTTTGGTTGTTCCTCACCTTCATAACCTCTAAACTCTCTAAAAATAACATCTTTTGATAAAATCATTTTCTTGGTTAGAGGGTTCCAGAGTTTGTAACCTTTTACATTCTCACCATAACCTACAAAGATGCATTTTTGAGCTTTTGGATCTAGTTTAGTTCTTTTCTCTTCAGGCACATGAATAAAAGCCTCACAACCAAATATCCTTAAATATGAAACAAAAGGTTTTCTTTTTAACCACATTTCATAAGGAGCCTTATCTTCAAGAATAGAGCAAGGAGATCTATTAATTAAATAACAAGTACTTATAGCCTCAGCCCAAAAACACTGATCTAGCTTAGCACTACTTAACATGCTCCTAGCTCTTTCCATTAAGGTTCAGTTCATTCTTTCTGCTACCCCATTTTGTTGAGGTGTATAAGGTATTGTTTTCTGTCTCACAATATGTGCATGCTTACAAAATTCATCAAATTCCTTTGAACAATATTCACCACCATTATCTAATCTCAACACCTTTATTTTAAAATCTGTTTGCTTCTCAACTAAGACCTTAAATTCTTTAAACTTAGTGAAAACTTCAGATTTTCCATTCATAAAATAAATCCAAGTGTATCTTGATACATCATCAATGAATGTGACATAATACTGAGATTTTGTAAAAGATTCAACACCCACAGGTCCAAAAACATCTAAATGTATAATCTCTAATAAACTCTTTGCATTATTTATTCCACTAGGAAATAAAGATCTACTTTGTTTTCCAAACACACAATACTCACAGAAATCATTTTTGCCAACAGAATAATCTGAAATACCATTAACCAATTTTTTATTAATAATGGTCCTAAGACCTTTTTCACTGATGTGACCCAATCTATGGTGCCACAACATACAAGTGTTTTCAGTGTCTATTACATTGCCTGAATTATTCAAAGTAGATGTATTTAATCTAAACAAGTTTCCCATCTAAGATCCTTTAGCAACCACCCAATTCCCTCTTACCAACCTGCAACCAGACTTATCAAATTTGACATTCATTCCAGAATCATTTAACTTTGATACAAAAAGTAAGTTTCTTGCTAGTCCTGGAATATGCAAAACATCATGAAGGGTTTTAACCCTTCCATCAATGAAAAATATCTTTACCTTTCCCTTGCCAATTATCTATTTTGTACTATTGTCACCAAGGAAAACTTCACCTCCATCATATTCTTAATATTTTGTGAACCACTCCTTGTTTGGAGTCACATGGAAGGAGCAACATGAATCAATAAGCCAAGCATCATTACTTACTATGTTAGCTGAAATAATTAATGCATCATTGTCACTATCCTCTGAGGATTTTTCAATGGAAGAATCTCAGCTCTTTTTCTTGCTCTTACAATCTTTCTTCACATTTCCCTGTTTGCCACAATTCCAACATTTTACCTTGCTCTTACCAGATGGGGTTTTAGAATGACCTTTAGACTTACCCTTCTTCTTATCTCAGTTGGGTGTCTTTTCCTTTGTCCTACCCCTTACACTCAAAGCATCTTGGGATCCGCCATTTTTGGATTTTCTTCTCATTTCTTCTGAAAGAATTGTAGCAATGAGACTATCCATCTTTGGATCTATACCACCACCACCAATAGCAACAATTAGATTTTCCCAAGATTCTGGTAAAGAACATAATAATAAGATACATTTATCCTCTTCTTCTAGCTTAACATCTACAGATGCAAGTTGACTTATGATCAAATTAAATGCATTCAAATGGTTTGCAACAGAATCTCCATTCTTCATTTTCAATGAATACAACTGTCTTTTGAGATATAATTTGTTAGTTAAACTTTTGGTTTGATAAATATCACCTATCCTCTTCCATAGCTTGTATACAGTAGCTTCAGTAGAAACATTCAAGAGGACCACATCTACATGGCACAACCTTATGGTTCCTCATGCTTTTTTATCAAGTTTTAACCAATCTTCATCTTTCATAGTTGTAGAGGGATTCTTTTCATTTTCAATAGCAACCCATTGTTCTCTTTCTTCCCAGAGATCTTCTATTTTTAATTTCCACATCTTGTATCCTAATCCATTGAATTTCTCAACATCCATACGAGAGGTAGACCCCATTGTATACAATCTTCTTCACAGATCTGCAAAACCTATAAAAACAAAGCTCCCATTGTAGCCAAAAAACCTTCAAAACTTTGAGAGAAAGGCGTCCCTCACTCTCCACAACCTGGCTCTGATACCAAATGTTGAAAATGAAGGTAGAACTGTTGCTATGAACTTTAAAATTTTGTGTAGCAAAGCTGAAAAAAAGATTAACTTGTAACAATTTACTCAATAATTTATTTGCACATTCAATTCAATATAGAAGAGAAGAACTTGCACAATATTTACGTGGAGAAACCCTTTCGAGAAAAAATTTCACACCCAAAGATATTTCCTTCTTGTATTAAATCTTCTTTGAAAGGATTACATTTAATACTTGAAATTTCTGTAAGTCCTTGATGCACTTCAAATACTTCTTGCTTTTTTCTCTAAGTCTTTTTTCTTCAAATCAACTCTCTAGAAAATGTATGGGGGTCCTCAATTAAAATAAAAGCACTTGTTTTTAATTCAAGAATTTCTTTTAATTCCAAAACCCTCTTTTAATTCAAGCACTTCTTAACAAGAACTTGAAATTCAAAATATAATCAATTACATTTGATAACATAGCTTCCAAAGCTCATGCAAAAATCAAGCTCACTTAAATTGACAAGAATGAACTCAAACATAGTTCAAACACTAAGTTAACTGATCCTCCAAGATGTGGGCACCCAAGTTGGCTAAAAATAGCTTTCCCATCATCAAACTTACCACCAAGTAAAAGCAACATTGGAAACTCCTCTAGTTGGGCGTCCATACTTACCCAATGAGTTTCTGTTAATTGAAGTGATCAAATACACATCAAAATCATGCAAACAACATGCAAGATTGATGTCCCCAAGGTTATTCTGAAATATCTTGTTTAATACATGCAGGTGACATGCAAACACCGGATCCAACATGCAACTAATGCCCATTACCTAAAATTCTGAGAAGTACCATCCTGCAACTTTCAGGAGTTGGAGTGTCCTACAAGTAATATCTTAAAACTGACATGCAACTAACATGCAAGCATTTTCAACAACATGCAACTGATACTGATTTCTTGAATCACTGAGATGTACCATCCTACAAGTTTCTAGAGTTGGAGTGTTCTGCAAGTAATCTCACAAAAATGACATGCAACTACATGCAAGGTCATACAAGTCAATAGGAATGACATGCAATAACATGCAAGCACATGCAAATCACATGCAACAACATGCAAGGTCATTCAAGTCCATAGGAGTGACATGTAACAACATGCAAGCACACGCAAGTGACATGCAACAACATGTAAGCACATGCAACAACATGCAAGTCAATATGAACAACATGCATCGACATGCAAGAACATGCAAGTCCATGCAAACTATTCTGATCACATGCAAACAATATCCACTTCATACATTTCTAATACTATAGTTAACTCCAACATTATATCCATGCAAGGTGTCTCAACAATATCCACTCATGTACATAAAAAAGCACAATTCCAAGTCTAAAAATAGGACCCAAGTCAAACTCTGACTGACTAGGAGTTATCAAACTCTATCTTAAGACTTAGGAGAAGTCAACAAGGTCTTCATGGCTCCCATCTCAAAGTGGGTGCCCAAGTTTGATATTATCCATTTAGAACATATATGCAAAAGTCAAAGTGTTGTAATTAATAAATAATTAATCTCTCAAAGTCTCAATGTCTTGGGGAACACATTCCAAGAACTTTGGAGACACGTGAATTGGGTAGGATTGCAAGTTAATGGCAACTTATCCCAACAGTTATGGAGTAAACAGTGGATACATGCCTTTTTACCTCCTAGTTTAGCTCCTAGGTCCTATTTATCTCACTATGCATTATAATTGAGCACCCCAAAGAAAAGAGCCTGACACCCATGTGAATTTGGGACCTTGGACCCTTCATTTAACTTACCCTTGACCTAAATTAGGCCCCTGGACTTGGGCGCCAACTGCCCAAGACCTCCCTGATTAGTCAGGGTAAATTAATGTTATGTTCATCTGTGACCTTTAAAAATGTTCCTCTTTGTCAGCGTATGTGATTTAATTTCATGAATGTTAGTGGGAAAGAATATATAAGTGAGTTTTTGACTTCATTTTGAACCTAGATGGATATTGCAAACTTATGATATTGGAGCAAAGAGCATTCAAGGTATTCATTCTGTTATTGTTGCAGATTTGTGTTTGAATTTGTGTATTTGTTGCAGATTTGGAATCATCATCCATCTCCTTATGAGTTGAAGAGCTTTCATCCTCCTAAGGACTTCACCTCCAAGGTGACATCATTGCTATTTGAATCATTTCATCATTTATATTACCTTTAGCCTCTGCTCTGCAAGGGGACACTCTCTATCTAACAACGGTGTTGGGAAAGCTTGAATGCTAACCTGAGATTTGAATGAGAAAAATCCCTAAACACCACGACCCCCAAACTCCTCTCTTGTCATCTTGTGTGTAGGTTATAGGTATAAGTTTTGGGAAAAGTGGAGTTACAAGAAGGTGGTGTAGGAATTAAGGTTTCAGTATCTGAATACTATTCTAGAATATTCCTCTGACTTGACTTGGAAGGTTGGCGCCCTAGTCTATTGGGCTTTTAGGCTTTAGATCTAGTTTTTGAGCATCATTTGCACCATATTCTTAGTTTTGACCTTCATTAGATTCTCACTTCTGGACTTGGTTAGTTACCAAATTTATCCTTCAAACCTCTGCTTTTAGGAGACAGATTTCGACATCTCACTGACAATCTCCATTCTTTTAGATTCTAGGTTGCTATTGTTGTTTGTCTATCTCAAGTTGATTATCTCACAAGTAGGGTTTTACTTATGCTTAACCTAGGGTTTGATAAAAATCTTGGTTAAATCTCATCTTTCCATAGCAAATTAGGAGCACAAGATCTATAGCTCAGTCCACCTTCTCCTTGGTTGTGATTTAGCTCAATCTTGTCCTTGAATGTTAGTGTAGAAGAGGGTTTTGATCTTGTTGTACATGCATGCATTCATCCCCCCTTTACCCACTTAACACCTATTTGTTTGGTAAAAATCATGTGCATACCTTTTGAGGTTGGAAGACTTTCCATCTCACCTCAAAAGGCACTTTGTAGTCATCCAACACTTGTTGCCAAAGGTTATCGGTTTGCACATTCCAAGTGTTCCAAAGTTTGACACTTATAGGACACTTGTCTACATGCATGTGCCACATCATGGGGCACTTTTCAATCCACATGCAAGGTGGGTCTATTGCCTCATTCATGCCTATATAATAAAGCACTCTATAAAGTTTTTGCTTAGCTTTTGTTAATATCATTTTTGGCTTATATGTGCAATCTCACTTAGTGGAAGGATTCTTATTTTTACTAGTTAATCTTGGTTATTTCTAAAAGGTGCACATAGTTCCATTACATCAAGAGAAAGGTTGTGAAATCCAACCATGCCTTTGATATAACCTTGAAAGATAACAACTCCTTTCATCATTTCCCCTAACCTCAATACCACATTGTCTAGATATTTTGAACACATTATGAATCAATATATGAATAAACTAATAAATCCATAAATTTGAAAGACATCTTAGAAGTCAAAAATTAAAAATGTGTAGGTTGAAAAACATAATGTGTAGTTCAACCTACAACTTTCTATACAAAATCAAATAATAACACAACAAATTAAATATAATAATTTCTATACAACCCTAAAAACATAAAATTAGGCAACAAATTTAATTGGGCCTACACTTGGTTGGACAAAGCTCCATTACATCAATAGAAAGGTTGTGAAATCCAACTATGCCTTTGAGATAAACTTGAATGACAACAACTCCTTTCATCAATTCCACCAACCTCAACTCAATATTGTTAGAAATGAAGGTAACTACTATATATGGAAATTTGAATTCAACTATATCTTACCAATGTGTAACCAAATGGAGATTGCAAAAAAATAAATCAGCAACACAAAGAAATATGGAATAGAAGAAATAAACACATAACACAATGTTTACGTGGATAAACCCTTTCGAGAAAAACTCTGCCAAGAAGAGAGGCCCAAGCTTGTATTATCTTTAGAACTAGAGATTAGATACAATCCTTCCTTTCTCCTCTTTAGTCGTCACTCCTTCAACACCTACAAACAAAGTTTTCACTCTAACTCATAATGTTACATTTCTACCATCATAACCCTTGTTTATATAGCATTTTCACCTTCTAAATGTGGTAACAAAGTTGGTTATCATATCCCAACAGCTCTCTTGGATAAATCCAAGAATTTAATGCATAAAAGAATATTGGTTGAAACTCCATAACTTACCTCTTACACATGGACAACTAATTTGTCATATCTTGCAAGGTGGTCATGTTGTCTGCATGTGGAGGTTTTATAACCAAAAAAAAAACAACTTCACAAGTGTCCAAAACAACCCCATGGGAGGTTGAACACCCTAAACAACCTTAACCTCCAAGATTTCATCCTGGTAAATGGTGACTTCATGCAGGTAAAAAATTAGTTATCAACCCCTGATAAAATTAATTGTTGTAGCGATAAACCCTGATGGTAAAAAAATTTACTATTGATGGTGAATTTCTCATCCATTATGAATGATTTACAAAAAATAATAGGAGTAATTTTAAATGTATAGAATTTACAATGTTGATGGCACCTTAATCCTAACATTCTCCCACTTGATGTATCATACATTGTAAATACATCCATAGGAAAACATAAGTTAGCTAAGTACTAAGAAAAAGGCCAATGGACTCCTTGCACCATGTAAATGTTTCCATGCTCATAGGTTTAGTAAGTGAATCTGCAACATTCTCCTAAGTGTCAATCTTCTTCAACTCTATCTTTCTATTATCAATCATTTATCGAACAAAATGATATTGTACATTCACATGCTTAGTTCATGCATAATACATAGGATTCTTGGCCAAAAAATTGTAGTCTGGCTATCACAACCAATCTAAATGGTCCTGCAATCAAAACCAATACTTGTACACAATATCTGTAACCAAATTGCTTCCTTCGAGACATGGGTAGTAACCATATACTCAAGTTTGGTGGTGAATAAAGCAACCGTAGGATATCTTTTACTCATCCAACTCACTACTCCTCCAAACAAAGTAAACACATATTGACTAGTGGACCTTCGACAATCTAAGTTACCTACGCAATCTACATCAACAAAACCTTGTATGTCCAATGTCTTATTCACACAGTTAGTACCAAAATAGAACAAATAATAATCAAAAGTACCACTCAAATATCTTAGAACCTTTTTCACATAATTCCAATGTTCTCTACTAGGGTTATACATAAACTTGCTTAGTACTCCCACTGCTTGGGTAATATATAGCCTTGTGCAAACCATTGCATACATCAAACTTCCTACTACACTAGCATATAGTACATTAGACTTATCCTCTAAATCATCTTCATTATTAGGACACATATCTAATGAAATCTTATTGCCAACTGGTAAAGGAATTCTAACTAGCTTACAACCTTGCATACAAAATATGTTCAAAATACTATCAACATACTTACTCTTTGATAACCAAAGCTTTCTATTTACCCAATCTCTTATGATTTCCATTCCCAATATGTACCTAGCTTCCCCTAGATCTTTCATCTCAAATGCACCTAAAAGTTGAGCTTTCAGCTCACTAATCATACCCTTTGTGTTACTAAAAAATAACATATCATCCACATAAAAGGAAACAATTCATAAATGATCATCAATGCATCTAATGTGAACACAATGATCCTCTTTGCTTCTCACAAAACCCAACTTCAAAACAAATGAATTAAATTTTTGATACCACATCTGAGGTGATTGCTTTAAACCATAAAGAGATAGTTTTAACATACAAAGCAAGTGTTCTTTGCTTTTACCTCAAAACCTTTATGTTGTTGCATGTCAATTTCCTATTCCAGATCTTCATGGAAAAATGTAGTTTTAATATCCATTTTCTCAATTTCAAAATCACTAGAAACAACTACAGATAACAAAAATATAATTGAGGATAATTTTTCAACAGGAGAGATTATTTCACCAAAAATCAACTCCCTCTCTCTGAGAGTATCCCTTGGCAACCAATCTGGCCTTGTACTTTTCCAATGAACCGTCTGCTCCAAACTTCTTCTTGTAGATCCACTTACATCCAATGGCCTTCCTTTGGGAAAATGAACAAAATCTCAGGTGTCACAAGAGTCTAAATCCATCATCTCCTCCAACATGGCTTATTTCCAAGACTCACTATCATATACTATAGAATCTAGGTTCATCGTTGGTACTTAATAAAGTAAATATACATTAGAAATCTGGTGGGCTATACCTATCAACTGGATTCCATTGTCTTGTGGATCTCTTGAGAATAGGAGTAAGGGGGGCTCTGCCTATTCTTGAGCTTTCTCAACTTCTTCTTGGTTATCTTCCCTAACCTCTTTAGTTTTCTCAGAAACCTCACCTAAACCCTCTTCTTCATCTCTTTGTTCTTCCCAAGGTGCATCTTCATGCTTAATCTCAAAGTGCACTCTCCCTTCCTTTTCTTTGTCTTTTGGTTGTTTAGGATCATAATATCTCTAGGTTCCCTAAAAATTACATCTCTAGAATCTGGATAAATTTCTTGGTTAGTGGATTCCAAAGTTTAAAACCTTTAACATTCTCACCATATCTAATGAAAATACGCCTTTCTACTTTTGGATCCAACCTAGATCACTTTTCTTTAGGCATATGAACATAAGCATCAAAGCCAAATACCCTTAAATGTGAAATAGAAGGTGTCTTACCTATCCAGACTTTATAAGGTTTTAAATCAAGAGTCTTACAAGGAGATCTATATTTAACAAGTAATAAGTACTCATAGCTTCTGGCCAAAAGCATCTATCTAACTATGAACCACTTAATATACTTCTGGCTCTTTCCATAACTATTTGATTCATCCTTTCTGCTAGCCCATTCTATTGAGGAGTGTATGGAGTAGTATTATATCTACCAATAACTGCATGCTTACAAAACTCATCAAATTCCCTAGAACAATATTCCCCTCCATTTTTCAGATCTCCAAACCTTTATCTTACAATCTGATTGATTTTCAACTAAGGCCTTAAATTCCTTAAACTTAGTGAAAACTTCATATTTATGTCTCATAAAATAAATCTAGGTAAATCTTGAAACATCATCAATGAAGGACAAAAAATATCTAGATTTTCCAATAGATTCAATATCTACAAAATCAAATACATCTGAATGAATAATTTCTAATTTTCTTTTAGCTTTAATACTACTTGAAGGAAAAGATGTTCTATTTTTTTTAGCAAACACACATTATTCACAGAAATCAAAAATCTCATGAGAATAAAAAAAAACATCTAACAACTTCTTACTTAAAATAGTCTTTAAACAAGACTCACTTATGTGGCCCAATCTACAGTGCCACAACATACATGTATTTTTAGTTTTCTCAGTTACATTGTTTGATCTACAAATAGTGGTTGCATCTAGCCTAAAAAGAGTTCCCATCATTGTCAGGCTCTCACTATCACCAAACTCCCTCTTACCAATTTGTAACCATGCTTATCAAATGTTACATGTATTCCTAAATCATTCAACTTACATACTGAAATTAAATTTCTAGCTAATCTAGGAATATGTAAAACACCAAGGAGGGTTTTTATCCTCCCATCATTGAAACACAACTATACCTTTCCCTGTCCAACGATAGCATATGAACTATTGTCCACAAGGTATACTTCTCCATCATATTCTTCATATGTGAAAAACCACTCCTTATGAGGAGTCATATGATATGAGCATCTTGAATCAATCAACGAATGTTGATTAGAGATAATATTACATGAAGAAAGCAAAGCTTCACCACCTGAATTAGAGGACTTCTCTATGGTGGAATCCCATTGTTTCTTTTTGTTTCTACATTCCTTCTTCACATGTCCTCTTTTACCATAGTTCTTGTACTTCACTCTATTCTTATTGCCCAAAGTCTTATATTTGTCCTTGGACTTGTCCTTAGGCCCCTTCTGATCTCCCTTAGATCCTCTTTCCTTTGATCTTCCCCTAACATGGAGAGCATCCTTTGAATCCTCTACAATGTCTTTCTTCCTCATTTCCTCTGATAGCAAAGTTGCAACAACATTGTCCATCTTTGGAGTATCTCAAAGGTTAACACTGAAGGCAAGAATCATGTTCTCTCATGACTCAGGCAAAGAACATAGAAGTATAATACACTTATCTTCTTCACATATCTTAACATCAAGAGAAGCTAACTGACTCAAAATTAAATTAAATGCATTCAAATGCTTTGCTATCAAATCACCCTCCTTTATTTTAAGAGAATTTTTTTTTTCAAATATAACCTTTTTACCAAACTCTTCTCTTTGTAGATCTCACCTAACCATTTCCATAATGAATATGTTGTAGGTTCATTAGATATATTCAAAAAAATAGAGTCTAAAAGACAAAGCCAGATGGTCCGTTGAGCTTTCTTATCTAACTTTTCCTAGATGTCCTGATTAGCTCTTTGTGGGCAACTTTCCTTGCATACAACATGCCATTGATTTCCTTCCTCTAGAAGATCCTCCATTTTTAGCTTCCACAACTCATAACCCATTCCATTGAACTTATAAATGTCCAAATGAGATGAGGATGCATCCATGGCTTCTACACACATATCTACAATACAATTAAACTAGAACTCCCACTACAACTTAAAAAACCTTCACACTTCTACCCAAGAAGCAAAGTTGGCTAGGCTCTGATACCAAATGTGTGAAATGAAGGTAACTACTATATATGGAAATATCAATTCAACTATAAATATGATCTTAATTAGTGTATAAACAAATGGATATTGTAATAAAATAAATCAGCAACACAAAGAAATATAGAACAAAAGAAATAAACACATAACATGGTGTTTACATGGAGAAACCCTTTTGGGAAAAAAACATTGGACCATGAAGAGAGGCCCCAAGCTTGTATTATCTTTAGAAACAAAGATTATATATAATCCTTCCTTTCTCCTCTTTAGTCTTCACTCCTTCAACACATGCAAATAGAGTTTTCACCTAAACTCATAATGTTACATTTCTACCACCATAACCCCTATTTATATAGCATTTTCATCTTCTAAATGGGGTAATAAAGTTGGTTATCATATCCCAATTCATCCTTTGGATAAATCGAAGCATTTAATGCATTAAACAATATTGGTTGCAAGTCCATAACTTACCTCTTACACATGGAAAACTAATTTGTCCTATCTTGCAAGGTGGTTACCATCTTCATGTGGAGGTGTTATAACCAACAAAAAAAAAATCACAAGTGTCCAAAACAACCCCATGGGAGGTTGAACACCCCAAACAACCTTAACCTCCAAGATTCCATCCTAGTAAATGGTAACTTCATGCTTGTAAAAAAATAGTTACCAAGCCCCAGTAAAAATTGATTACCGTAGCAGTAAATCCTGATGGTAAAAAATATTTATTGTTGATGGTGAATTTCTCATCTATTATGAATAATTTTACAAATAATATTAGGAGTAATTAAATACATATATTTTACAAGGTTGATGACACCTTAATCCTAACAAATACCACCTTGTATTATTAACATATTATGAATCAATATATAAATCAACTAAGAAAGCCATTCATATTCATCAACAAAGACTGAATCTTTAAATAATGCATGTTTTGAATTGGATGTTCTCCCACCTTCTACATGTGCTCTTGTCTTGCTTTTAGAGGATCCATTATTTTCTGCTACTGCTAGTGGTGGCAGGGTTGTAGTATTTGGTTTGACTACCCCTTCTCTCATTGGTGGGGATGCTAGTTTTTTGCCTACTATCCCGTCTATTTTTTATAGTGCTTAGGTTGTCGATTTTCCTTCACTCATGGTAGGGACACCCTCTTCTAGTCAACAGATGTCACTACGAATTGTTGGTGTGAAAATGTTGGGATATTCCATCATTGTCTTCTCGTAGCTATTTCGTTTGGTTTGTTATTATTTGTTTATGTATTTGTTAATAGTTTGTTTTAGTTTGTTTTGTGATCTATTTTCCCATGATTTTGTTCCATGGAATTTGTTATAGTTTAAGGGTATTTATACCCAACATCTAATAGAGTAATATGAATTACATTCATTTGATTTATCTTTTGTTTCATAATCTCTGATATGGTATTAGAGAAGGAATAACTGTATAAGTTTGTTATTGAAGGTTTTAAGGAGAGCGGCTAATATATCGCATTGGCTAAAAAATAGCTGAAGATAGCCTCTAAGATATCATCATAGGATTCTAAAAGATGTTGTTAGAGAATAGATCGAAAAAGTGTGTAGAGCCATGAGGAATTTACAAGTTGTAGGAGATATAGGCAAAAGTCATAGGGTAAAAGTATAAACCTGTGTCACACTTTGGCCCAACTAAATAATTTTGGCTGAGTAAATTTCAGCCGAGTTGGTTTCGGCAAAGTAGTTTTCAATCGAAACCATGTGGCACCCAATTGGTGCTGACATGGCCTCAAATATTTGGTCAAGTAGAATTCGACCGAGTCTATTAAATATAAAAACAAAGAAAAAGCAATGCATCCAGGTATTTTACATATTTGGCCGAATTTGTTGCAATTGGAGAGTGCTCACCTGACAACTAAGCCTACAAATCCCTCTTGGACCTGGGCAAGATCTCATTCTTCTATTCATTCCGCCTTCTTTCTTACTTCGAAAAGATTTGTTTTTGTTAGTTTAAGTTATGTTGTTATAGTGCTTTTGTTTGTTTCTCTATGTTACCTGATAGGGTTTTTTTGTTTTTTTTATTATTGGTTTCTTTTACATCTGAGACTACTTCATCAGGGATCATGAAATGCCTTGGAAGAAATAGAGTTAAATTTATATTAACTTATTTAAAACCCTAGCCTCCATGATTGGTTATTAATTTTAGGGCAAAAGAAATGGTCTAAGGTTTGTTCACCAGATATGACCCTATATACAAAATGGTCTAGGGTTTGTTCACATCCTCCCTTCTCTACAGTAAATGGTGATACCATTGGAAGAAAACTCCCCATCTTCATTTCTCTCCTTGCTTTTTCACCCACATGACAAGGTCTGTAAGATGTCATCTTATATTCAATCGAGAAGTTATTATAGACATCAAAGAGACAATGGAGCATATTCTTTTCCACCATGAAGCCCCTCTTGAATATTTTCTATTTTATATCCCTAGCAAGTTTTTAACAAATCGTAGGTCTTGAAGCTTCATTGAGGCAATGGACATTGAGTAATGCATTGACCTAGTGAGGTAATCGCTTTATCTCCTACTCTCCTCCCCACCTTCTTGTAGTGACAAGTTGTTCGATGGTCATCATTGCTCTTTGTCAGGTGAATTAAGAGTGTGAAAATAATGTTCGGTCAAGATTATTTAGTGGTAGTACTCCCCTTCTACACTATTGATCTCATAATGTAGATGTACCATGTGGAAAAGCTTTTCCCACCATGGAAACACATATAAATCAATTTTGGTCTCTTAATATATGGGTTAGCACACTGTACCATAATGAGAAATTAGCACAATAAGAGTAGTTACTTTAGAGTTCCTGTTGTTCGAGATAGTGTATGTAGTCATTTCTTGTCACATTAAAGAATATAGTGGGTCTCTTTGCCATTCAATGGCCTTTCCCTACTAGATTACTAGTTGTTGAAAAACTACTACTTATATTTTCCATTGCACCTCCTCATATTATCATGAACCCCTGCAACAAACAAGAAGAAAATGGGAAGCCAAAAGGTGCATATAGTGATGTTTCCCTCTTTTGGAATGGGGCACCTGATCCCCTTTAAAAAAGCCAAAAAAGAAGTGAAGCAGATGTTTCTTGAAGTTGTCACCCATATGTCGGATAATAAAATGTCTCTACCTATTATTGTTTTTGGTTGCACAACCCTCCTACACTTTCAACTCATAGGCTTCATCATTCCAGAAATTCCCAAGTGCCTTTCTAAAAATTTCAAGTTGTTGAGAGCTTGTTTGTTATGTAATATTGAAAATTTGACCCTGATGTAATGTTCAAGGACCCTAATATAATTCTTGTTCCATTATCTTGGAGGCAAATAAAGAGAAATTTTATTACTGTATATAAATGATCAAAGTATGTAAGTGGGACTCTAAAGTACAATAAGTTAGAACTGCTAATCAAAAATTGTAAAAAGACTCACAACCATAGATAAAAATTAAAAAGCTAAAATTAGATCTTAAAGTGTGAAGTAGAATAATCTAATTAGAGGGGTGATACTTGACAAGGTAGTAAGTACAAATGCTAATAGCACCAAAAAAAGGAACCTAATGGAAGACAATGCTCTAATGTGTATCAGAGAGGAGTAGTAGAAGGGCCAGAATCCTTGTCAATTGCCAAAAAACAATAAAGCTCAGCACAGACACTTGACTTTCAAAATAAGTACCCTCTTACTTAGATTGATCTTTTCATCTTATAAATTTGACACTAGTCCTTTACCTGAGATTCCAAACTCTCTAGGGCTGAAAGAATGTAGCTCAATTCCTTTCAGCATCACTAGTGCACCTACTATCCAAATCTTCAATATATGATCTTGCTGATGGGAAACTTGTTTTCTTTCTTTTCTTGTTGTGTGATTTCTAAGCACAAAATATAAAAGAAAAATAGATTGTATCCATATAGCCTTGATTTTGTAGGTTTTGAGCACAAATATTCTGATCAATATCATATGATATCAAAGCATTGATTCATGATGCTTTTTTTGTGACATCAAGGGAAGATAAAACCTAGAACATCTACTTTCACATAAAACCCAAAACATCTACTTTCACATACCATGTTAGATAGTGCCAAAGAAGGAACATGTTGTGTCAATTAGTCACCAATTATCATACTCTCAACAAAACCACTGTGAAGAACTAAGTTACCACTTTGCAGGATCGATGATCATATCTAGGCCACCTTCAAGGTGGTAAGTACTTAACAAAGCTTGACCCAATTTTTGGATGCCACCAACTCCACATAGAACCCCATGATGTTTGGAAGACATAAAGTTTGGACCCAAAAGTGATTCGTTGTGCCTAAATGGGCCTCTATCACTTGTAATTTTTGCATATGCGTTGAATATTTTTGTTTTAAATCTAATTGTTGTGCAGTCACTATTTTAAAAGAAAGTGTATTATTTATATTTCTATTGTATGTAACATCCATTATTAGATGTTTCTCATGAAACTATTCTTGTTGTCATAAAAGGTAAGACCAAATGCTCCTATGAAATAGGAAGAAGGTTAAATTATATGTAAGTAAATACAATATAAAAAGAAGTGGTTTCAACTTTCAATCATACCATATGATAATACTATAAAATTAAAATACATATGGACTCTAGGAAAACTAGATTGAAGATTCTCATTAGAAATCATGGTCTCTTGTAACAACACCAGATCAGATAGAGAAGATTTGGTGGAGATTCTCATAAATCTGTATTAATTCTTTAAACATAAACCACTAATGTTCGAAAAATGTCAAAAAGACTTTTATAAAGGCTCATTAAAGGGGAATATTTGATTGGACCATGTGAAACCATGGAAGCAAATGGTATTGATCTTTTCATCTTATACTTTCCTATACTTAAGAAAAATGTATACACCAAGTGACAATTAGATCTAGTAGATATATTATTTCTCAATATTATTATTTGATAAAAATATATCATATTATTAGATGAATTAAATCAATAGCTTGTGGTAGCCAAAACTTCACCAAAAGGAACCCTTTACATGATATGCTTATTTAAAGCATGAAAAATAAGGTGTCATTCACAAAAATAAATCTAATATTCCCACAATTTTGAAATTTAGTGAGAAAGCACAAGTACCCCTTGTATGGAGGGAGTTGACCAAGATTATCTAAGAGTGTGTAGAAATTAAAAAAGACAACAACCCTCAATGATGAAGCCTTTTTGTCCTAGAAACACTCAAACTCAAAGAAAAATCCCTTATATATAAATTAGATCTAGTTATAGATATATTTTTTTATCAATATTATTATTTGATAAATACATATATCATATTATTGATTTATAACTATTAACATGGATTTGTATTTGTTTTCCTATATGCTTGTGTAGTGTAAAAATTATAATTCTTATCACATTATTATAATCTTTTCCATACCTTAAAATCAAATTTTTATGACGTCTAAATTCTAGATCTTTCAAATGAATTTAATCATTTATCTTATGCCTAGTTTGAACCTATGTTCCTATTCTTGTTTCTTAAATATATTAAAAATTATGGTGCATGCCCTTTCATTTCTCTTTCATGATTTTAGACCTCTATCTTTAATTTGCCCTGATGAAATACCTTAGTTACATATATACCATTATTTGACCACATGCCTTATCACATTCCTAGATCCACATTGGGTATTTATGCCTCTTTCCTATACTTGTATGTTCATGCACTTACAAGTATGATCTTGTTATTTGGAATTTAGAGATACCTTGCATTTTTATATTTTCCTATGTACTTAAGAAAAATGTATACACCTTGAAAATTTGATGTAGTAGATCTATATATTTTTTCACATTATTATTATTTGATATGTTATACCTTCTTATCACATGATGCTACATATGACACATTACTTAAATTTGCAGATGATTTATGTATAAATTATATGGTTGTACATTACTTTTACATGTGAATGTTTCATTCAGATATTTTAGTAGGTACACTTTTTATATAGGTAAAATTTCATAAGATCCTAAGTTCTCCCTTTCTCCCTCTTTTTCATAGATAGTTGTTCATCAACTTAAAATTGTTCTTATTTTTGTACTTCATGATGAAAGGTACTCAATTCATACATATATTTCCTATGCTTTGTAATTTCCTTTGGAGCATCTTACTAGAAAAATGGTTACTGCATATTTACTTGAATTACTAAAATAAAATAAGTACATATATTTGTAATTTTTTTTCATTTTAATTAAATATACATCTCTTTGTATTTATATAGATATGGCTAATGATCAGGGATCTCATCATTCCATGCAGTCTCAGCATGAAGCTGAGGCTAGGACTAATTTTTATAATGATAACATTACTAAAGTAGAGAATGCATTGAGATGTTTGGACCAAACCATACACAACTCCCCTAATTTGGGTAACATAGATAGATTAGTCGATATTCAGTAGAAGATTACACATATGATTGACATGATTCAATCATACAATCCATTTGATGACATCAGTACTGAGGATTTTTATAGGTCCCTTTCCAGGACTATTATTGGCACTGAGAAAATTAAATCTATTTCTTAGAGAGTTTCACTACATAATGTGCATACCATGTTCCCTCATTATATGGGATGAGGAAAAGTTAGAGAATATACTGTTACTAGGTGTATATATGCACTTTTTGGTCCATTTATATATCCTAGATGGTTGGAAGCCAATCACATATGGCCTCATAATGATGAGTTACCACTTTTTTTTTGTAAACAATTATATGCCAATTTCCTTTTAGGATTAGATGTAGATTACACATCTATGCCCACACATGCTGGACAGGGCAAGGGGTCGTTTGCTGACAAACCTCAATATAGACATGCAGATTTGCCACTGCCCATCAACAAGAGGGAATTAGTTTGTCCAAACCTTTTGGTTCTTCCAAACCATTTGGAACTAGCAACAACAGGGGATGCAATAGTAGCACCTACCAGATCCAGCCTTTTTGACAGTATTGCCATGATTGCTACTCAGGTCAATCAAATGTCATCTAATTGTGTAGGGAGATGCTTATTACATCCACAGATTAGCCTTCCTCCAACTGAGGCTACATCCGCAAATTATGATCCCTACATTTGTGCAGAGCTACTATCACTGTGAGATGTGGCTCAGATGAGTGAGACCACTGTGCATAATGTGTGTTTAGCTTCCATTGCTGATTTACTATTAGCATACCAGTATATCAGTGATGAGTATGGGGTTCCTTCAGCTGTTGTACCGACTCATATTAGACAAAATTATGTATCTAGACAATCTGGTCAGGGTGAGGCAGCTTCATAGGACCAGCATATTCCAGACTAGCCTACAGCCCCCACACACCATCGAGTTGAGGTTACTACATCTGATGTACATGGCACATACCACACACTTCTCTTTGACACTGGTCCTTTACTTGATACAAGTGTCCATGATGTGACCATTCATTCTTGTGACATCAGTGGGATTGGTAGAGTGCTCCAGGATGCAACGCATGTACTTGAATAATTTATATATTTTGAGTTCTAAAAAATCACATGTATATTAAATTAAATTGACTTTAAGTAGTTCTCACTATTCATTGAAATCTTGAATTTGAAAATTTCTAGCAATACGTCGTTTTGTCACACTTTGGAGATTTGGAGCATACAGATGATCCTGTGCATGGTACATTTGAGGTACATTTATAATATATAAATTACTTTATAAATTCAAACATGTTGAAAGTACAAAACATTAAGATGATTTTGAACATATATACACATGTACATTAAATTAAATTATGTACTTTCTTGTGGAGGGAGGCGGATCAGGACAGGGATTGAGACATGGATTAGGATAGGGATTGAGAGAGAGATCAGGACATGGATCCACACAGGGATTAGGAGAGATATCTATCCATAGTCATATTAGACATCCTCCTCTTTGACTTGTTTTACATGTAGACACGTGATTTTTTATACATTTTATATTGTGGTTTGTCACATTATGGTTCTTAGATCATGATCTTCACATTATATACATTTTACATTATGGTTTCACATTATTTATAGATTTTACATTTTGGTTTCATATTATGGTTCTTAAATTGTGATTTGTCACAATATGGTTTGAATATGATTTCTTTAATGATCTCTCTAATTAAAATCTAACATTTTTGGTCTCATTTTTCCATATAGTAATATAGAAATTCTTGAAGCTAATTAGGGTTTTCAGTTGGAAAACTTAAATATTCTTGCACACTTTTAATCTATAGAAAATTGAGTTAATTTAATGATTTTTGGTTCAATAAGGTAGCTGGGAATGGTGGGTTGAATAATCAAGGCTTTACATTTGGTTGTTTTTGAATGAGTGGGTATGGATAATTTGTTACATGATTTCAACTTGATTTTTTGTTTTGTGAAATTTCACCACTTAACCTTTGACTAATGTCGACCTTCATTAGAAGGACATTTGATTGAAGATACAATTAAAATGAAACTTTTAATTAATGCTACTTAAAATTGACACTTATGTGGTTCCTATGTATTTTCACCTTTTGTTGGAAAAAATTGTCAATTTAGGACATGTTTTCCATAATAAAACAAAGTTTTCATGATATATATTTTTTATGAAAAGAAAAGAACTGTCATAATTTATATGATTTTTTGTGAATGTGTCCATCAAAATACACTTTTTGAAAAGTATAGTTTATAATATTTTATTTATTATATTTATTAAATTCTATGTTATAATAATTATATAGACTTTTTACCAAGCATAAAAGCATTTGTTTGACATAAAAATAATGAGCATCTTATATCTAGATCACATGTCTTCTATCAATAAAAATAAGTAAAGTACATATCCTTCTCTTAGAACAATAAATTCAAGCATATCTATTTTGGTTCAAAATATAAATAAAAAATAAATGAGAACAATATGTATTTTGGATCTAAATGAACATTGATAGACATTAGCTTTCAAATTATATTTTTTAAATTAGGCTCCAAATGAAAATTTGACCAATGCACTCTAAAACCACACCCTCTTCAAGAAGAGTATAACTCTCTTGAAAAATAGGAAATATGTCTTTTCCTTGCTCTCCCTCATGAACATCGGTATATTAAATTCTTAAATAATTCAAATATAGTTTGAACTAATGAGTTTATTATGGACCTAGAATGTTTTTATATTAAATTTCACAAATAGGAACTCATATTAAGGGATGAGTTTTATTATTATTTTGATTCTTCCTAGAATATATCCCAAGGACCTAGGCCATTTATTTGACTCAATTAACTAGGATGTCTCATATTTTTAGGATTTATGTTTTCAAATTTAAATTTTCCTATATTCACTAAGAACTAGAATAGGTATTAAATTAGGGGTCCACCAAAATGTAGGAAAATGAAACATGCTGGCTATAATTAATTGATGACTTGTCTAATTGGATTATTAAGAAAAAAATAACAATCTTATTTGAATTTATCCACTTGCTAAGACAAAAATATATAAATTGTGAAAGAAGCATTATAATTTCTTATCTTTTTATTCATTTGTTATTTGTAATGATGAAGATTCTATTATTTATATAAATGATCTAGAATTAGAATAAAAAATATGTGTTAACATACATTATGGAGCATCTGATGGATTTTGGACAAAGATTTAAACTACACATGGGACTATATTATTAATCGTTGTGCGGTTTTATAGAGGTGGGATCCAATAAACAAATCTACTACCATTGTACCTAGTTTAGCTAGTGCTAAGCAAACTTAATTAGATAATAAAATTAAAACTTACAAATTTTGTTGGATCTAATAACTTTTGATGAAATAATTTAAGCATGACTTTTTCATTAAAAAAAATTACTACAAATAAGATCACACAAAAGATTTAGCTTCATGGGCTACTAGATCACCACATTGAATGAAATTATTTGAATTTAACATAAAATAAAAAAGATTTTTACATTTAGGTCCAAATGAATACATGTATATATATTCTCATAGAAAATATATATGTAAAAAAATAGCTTAAAGTTCTTGGTACATATAATTTGGATCCTCCTCTATCTTTTATTATCTCTATAATTTTTTCATGATCTTCAATAGGCAACCTCCACCTTTATTTGGCACGTCCTCTTTTTGGTAAAGTTTCAAGATTTATTCTTGTTTCTATGGCTAAGTGACTATATTGTAGAACCTTTTGACCTGGAATATAATCAATAAATATAATACCATTTGTATCTATCTTTGTTTGTTGATAGTATGTGCCTTCAACAACCATTGATCCAATAGGATACTCTTGTCCATCACCATCTGTCATTAATTCTGACAATTTGTATTTTGGTTGTGTACATCTTAGTAGATAGTAATCTACACCATCTGTATTGTCAGGATCTACAAGATCAACAAAAATATCTCTTGTACACACCATGTAGTAAACCATGCTCAACTTAAGTAGAATATAAATCAATTGTAAGTTAAAATTCAATTTAAACATTTAAAATTTACCTATAACAACTAAATCTAATACATGTTCATAATCATATGAATACAAAGGATCATAGACATCTACAATGTCATTATCTTCAAAAGGGTATGACGTGGCCACTAATTATTTTGTTTCCCATTCTGAAACATACCCATCTCTAATATTCTCACATTATAGATTATTTGCATTGTTCTCAATGCAATTAGCACAAAAATATGATTTTTCTCTCACTTGAATTACATAAAGCCTGCTATGTCTTGCTGTCATGATTTGATGCAAACTTCTAATACCACTAATTGTTTGACAATTAGCAAGAGTTGATCTATCAATATTTGTAAATTTCAAACATCCAATGAAAAATGTATAAAATTAAAAATTTAATTCATGTACACATGTTGAATTAAAAAAAAATTCATTTATGTACCTTTCACTTCTCAAAAATAGCGTGTGTTATATCTTGAGTCATAGACAACAAAATGACTTTTGCACCATTCAACAATTTAATTTACATTCCTTATGGCATTACCTGCAAGTTCATGTTGGTGAAATGTTAGGTTAAGAGGTTTTGTAGTTGAAAGGAAAAGATGATCTCAAAAAGCATAATTAGATTTTTCTAAAAATCCAACACTCAATATTGAAGATTTGCAACACTGGATATATCAAAACCACTATTGCATAATGGTAAGCTTCCACTTCTCAACACATGCAATATATTGAGACACCTTTTTCCTAACAGGTTTAAGAATTTAAAATATAAGAATTTAAATTTCTGGTCCATATGGTGTTACCTGCAAGTTCATGTTGATGAAGTGCACGCTTCACACATGTTGTAGCTCCATCATGCTCTCCTTTTCCATGTCCACTTTCATAGAAATTCCACATAAATATTATGTTACATCTAATATGTTGTTGGCTTAACAAATTAAAAGCTTTTGCAGACTTAAATTATTCTGTGAAGTTACAAACAATTTCATTTAAAACTAAAATAGTATAAATAAACTATATACACACATACAACATATACAACATATAAGTAACTGAACAGTTCAAGTTTTCAAGTTAAGTAAACACACACACACACACACACACACACACACACACACACACACACACACACACACATATATATATATATATATATATATATATATATATATATATATATATATATATATATATTAAAATATTAAATCAACACTTACCAACACATCTATCATACCATATCCAGTGTTGTGAAGAATCCATTTGACGTCATCTCAAGTCTTCAAAAAATATTGTAAAATAATGGGCTACATAGCTTCTATCATGACCTGTATCATCACTAATATAAAAGTGAACCTCTTTAATGATAATTCATTCATCTTTTCTACTTTGTACACCATCCACATGTTCTTCGGTATGCCTATAACAAACTTATACAAATATTGCAACTTGCTCTGAATGATAATATTGACTTTGAATCTCACTTTGAGGACTAAATGTATAGTTCTCAAAGAAATCAACAATTGAGAGAATACAACCTGGTGGAAAGCAATTCTTTGAGTCACAAAATTGCCTAGATTTCCATCTAGCACCATGACAATGTTGAATATGTGGATATATGACATTGCAAAATTTATTCATAAACTCATCATAAGACAATTCACTCTCTTTGAGAACAATTTTTCTGCTCTCAACTCCTGACTTTGTTGAGTATTTCTCATATTCAAATCTCTTCCACATAACTTCCATTGAATGATCAATATTGTCAACCTATACAAGATTCTTCAAATTTCCACAATCATTACATATATTTTTTATACACTGCACTTTGAATTCATCTAAATCTTTTGATTTTTCACATAGAAGAGACTTCACAAATTGTGTTGTACTTCTAGGGATGATTGTATTTGGATTAATTACTGCAATATCTTTTTTATATGACTGTAGGTGTAGATGAAATTCAACATGATTTCAACAACAACAAGTCTCACGTACCTTATTTATACATACAAAACTTGGTCGTAGTCTCTCAAACATCCTTTGACAAATCTTCACATCTAAAAATTCTTGCTTGAATGCTTAAAAAAGTTCACTTTGTGTTGTATCTATAAAATGTTTTGGATGTGAAATTTTCGTGTCATCTTCACCTTTTATTTGTATAGTGTCCCTTCTATTGGAAGGAACATGAGAGTGATTGGTGCAATATTCAATCACCTATTGCTTTACATCTTCTGAGATTCTATCTTTTTGGCGAACCCTACAAATATTTACCCAATTATTTTCAATATTTCCATCCAATCTATTTCTCTTTGCAATATATCTTTGAATAGTTCTCCTAGAAACATTGAGTAATTGGGAAATTGCTTGAACTTTTCTTCTATGTGATAATTTCTTACTAGAAATTACAGTCATCAATGCTCTACGTGCAGCACTTAAATCAACAGCTTGACTCTTTCTTTCAATAAAATTTAATTCTTCTTGGAGGTTTTCAACTATTATTACTTTAATGAACTTGATGACCTTTTTCTTATTATTAACCCCTAACAACTCCAAAACGGGGGTCATCCTTTCCTCCTAAATAACTTTACAAATAACTGTGATCTTCTAATTATAGACTTATTTTCAAAAAAATTGTCCCATATTCTTTTAGAGTGTAATTTTATTGTGCTTTTAGATAACATATCTTCAAATGAAATACTATTGAAAAGAGAATCCCCATCCATCTCCATCAAATTTTCCATACCAAGGAAAAAAATTCTATCACCACCTTCAATTTGTTCTGGTACCTATACTCCTTGGTCATCAACAATTTCCATGGGTTGTTCTTGAGTAGATGTTCCTTCATCCCCATTTGTAATATCTCTTCTTCAATCATACAACATTTTTCTTGTCTTTTTATTACCCATCACAAATTGCTCAAATTTGAATTCACCTGCATACAAAAATAACACATACAAATACTTTAACCTCTATTTTTTAAGATCTACCTACAGTCAATAAATCAATGGTTTAATCAATTACATATTTTAGATCATGGTACCTCATAATACAACTCTATCCCTGTCGAAATTAGTGTTTTTTTTTCTCCAAATTTTTGTAATTTGATAATTGAAAATAAACCAAAAAAGCCAAAAAAGGCTGAAAAAAGCATAAAAAAAAAGATTTTCAATCCAAATTCATTTCAAATCATGGTATCTGAGAAATATTACTCTGCCCCTATCGAAATTAGTGTTTTTTTCTACAAATTTTTTGTAATTCAATAATTAGTTTTTTTAAAAAGCCATAAAAAAAGAAAAAACACATAGTTTCGACTGAATTCGATTTGACCGAATTGGATTAGGCCGAATACCATTTGGCTGAATATGTCTAAGTGGCATCCTACTTGGTAGACAAGTCACCATTTTTTCAAATTTTCTAAAACTTCCAACTTCTGCTAAATATTTCTACAATCAAAATTATTTTAAAAAAAAGAAAAATACCATTTTGTAGAGTTCACAGTATTGAATCCATATATATATATATATATATATATATATATATATATATATATATATATATATATATATATATATAATTTTAGTATATAAATATTTTAAAATAATGCAAGTAGGTTGTTCATGTTCAAAAAGAGGCTGATTTGAATTTTTTAAAAAAATAGTAAAACATGATAAAATAAATTGGAAAATATATGATGCCCTAGACGAGAGAATCTTGTTCAAAAGGGTATAATTTGGTTTTTGAAAATGAAAAAAAATAAACATTAGTTGATGTCAACTAAAAACTATCAAATTTGGGTAAGTTTGACTTTAAAACATTATTCTGAGAAAAATATAGATCAAAAATTCAAAAAAATTTCCATGCCCTAAATATTGAAGTCACCTATTTGGGAAAAAAAATCAGGGCAAAATGAAGTTTTTTTCTATTTGTTTCTTGACGACAAGTAAACGACACTTTTTCTAAAATTTTCAGCATTACAAAATCTGCTATTAAATTGATAAATAAAATATCAAAGCAATTTTTAAAAAATCTAAAAAATTATAGGATTAAACTTCAAGAAGAGTTTTACATTTTCTTATTTTTCATCATTTTTAAATTCAAAACATAAAGACTACTTTTGTGTTGTTGAAGTTGAGAATTTTTGTTCATGTTGGCCGATTCCTTTATAAAGTGTGACACAGGTTTGTACTTTTACCTGTAGCTGAGTCACCAAGTTTTCAGTGTCTTTGGCTTGTGGAATGTCACAACATTCTAATCTTCTTGGTCCTCTTCTTTATATTAGTTGCACCTGCCTTGACTACTTTTGCTACCTTTTGTGCCTGTGATTTTGGCTCAAATTACTTTGTGGTGCTATAGTAGGAGCCATTGTTGTTGTTGCATGTGCTTAAAATCATGAGTAAAAATCAAGAGAATGGTCTTCCTTGTGATCCATCGCAAGTCAAGGTGATTCTTCAGACCATAATAGAAACAATGAGCCCTGTTTACAAGATGTGGTAGGTCTAGGTGAATCTTCACATGGATGAATTCTAACATGGATATTAAGATGAAAGGCATTCTTTCTGGCAGCCTTTCTCATGCATTTGTTGCAAGTAATTCGGGCAGCCTCTAGTACTTCACTAAAAGCAATTTGGAAAGTTAATGCTTCTTCTATTTGAGCAAGTCCCATAAGGAGTTTGATCGCGCCTCTCAACTCTTATATTTTTTCAGATCTTGATGACAAATTATCACATCTCAAACTTCTAGACTTCCTAAACTCAACTATATTTAGCATTGTTAGATGTTTATTTTTGGTTATGTTATAAATATATACTTATCTATGAATAGAAAGTGAAATTTTATCTTTTCTTTTCATATATACAATTAGGAAATGATGAAAATAGATAATACTTCAGCTATGGATTTTTGGTCACTAACCTATTAATTAGAAAATCAAGTTGAATGATTACAGGCATGTGTCGAAGGAAAGAGTTTGGTTGAAGCAGAGGTGAGCTAGCCACCTAGCAAGGAATGGGATGGAGAGAATCTTGATGTTGAACACACAAGCACTTAGCTCACACTTCATTTGCATCTTTCATCATTTCATGAAGGACCTCTGTGTTTGATGGAACTGATTTATCACTTATGGTAGAAAATATCTTCTTTATGCTTCACTTAGGCATGCAATTAAATAATTTTCTCCTTATGTTAAATAGTTCATTAATTGAAATAGGATAAATTAAAAGTGTATATTTTAATTTATTTAAATGCTATATATAATGATAATGGGCTTTCTTTTTCATTTTATTCATTTACTCTCCTAGGAAAAATATAAAAGCTAAATCAATAAAAGAAAGAAAGTGGGAGGATATATGTGATAAAGCTAAAATTTTATAAAATAAAATTTTATTCTATTATTAATACCTCTTCATAAATGAGTTTCTTATTATTCATTTTCTATAGATAATCATCATTTTTAAAGATAGAATGAAAACAAAAATAATAGAAAGAAAACAGAAAATAGAAGAAAAACAAAAAGAAAGAGAAAATCAAAAAGATGAAAGGATAGAAACAGCAGGAAGATCTTTTTAAACACAAGGAGGGTATGCCATTTCTTACACACAGAGAAAAATAAGAAGCGGACGAGGAAGCAAAATCAAGGAGCTCAGGAAAAGCGACCAAGTCAAATTGAGCATTTACCCAGGTTCTTATCATTTCCCTTGCCTATTTTTATTCTTTTTCCAAGATGACTTACTATCTGTCTGAAGTAATCTAGCTTTAGGATCATATTTTAGCCACTTAAAATAGAACTCAGTTGTATTTTTCTTGACAGCCTCCCAATCTTGGAGCAAATGGATTTCTGTAACCATTCATGCGATATATTTACGAACACAAACTATATATATGCACCAGGCTAGACTTCAATAGCAAATAACATATGCTCTTTCATCACATGGGGCTGGCAATGTCACCCTCACACTGCAAACTGCTTGTACAAGTTTGTTATCTACATTGTTCTTGTTTCTTGTTGGGTGACATGAGACAAATCGGCCTTGGGTTGATAGCGTTACCTATTTTCTAATCCTTCAACTTCTTAATCACTACTAATTCTTGTATCATGATTCCATCAGTGTATTCTTCGAGCCTCCTATGGCATAAATAATAGGGTAAAAGTAGAAACCTGTGTCACACTTTATAAAAGAATCGGCCAACATAAAAAAAAATTCTCAAATTCGACCACATAAAAGTGGTCTTTATGTTTTGAATTTCAAAATGATGTAAACTAAGAAAATGTAGATCTATTGTTGAAGTTTATTCTTGTAATTTTTTAGATTTTTTAAAAATTGTTTTGATATCTTTTTTATCAATTTAAGAGCAGATTTTGTAATGCTGAAAATTCTAAGAAAAAGTGATGTTCAATTGATGTCAAGAAACAAATAGAAAAAAAACTTCATTTTCTCCTAATTTTTTTCCCCAAATAGGTGACTTCAATATCTAGGGTATGAAAAAAATTGAATTTTTGATCTATATTTTTCTTGTAATAATGTTTTAAAGTCAAACTTACCCAAATTTGATAGTTTTCAGTTGACATCAACTATCATTTATTTTTTTTTATTTTTAAAAAACAAATTATACCCTTTTGAAGAGGATTCTCTCCTCTAGGGCATCATATATTTTCTATTTTTTTCATCATGTTTTACTATTTTTTTATTTCAAATCAGCGTCTTTTTGAACTTGAACAACCTACTTACATTATTTTAAAATATTTGTATACTAAAATTACTCAAAATATAAATATATATATTTATTTCCAAATTCAACACTGCGAGCTCTACAAAATGGTATTTTTCTTTCCTTTTTTTTCTAAATAATTTTGATTGCATAAATATTTAGCAAAAGTTGGAAGATTCAGAAAATTTGAAATAATGGAGACTTGGTTGCCAAGTAGGACGCCACCTAGATAAATTCAACTAAATGGTATTCAATCAGATACAATTTGGTCGAATCCAATTTAGTCGAAACTATCTATATGCTTTTTTTTAGAATTTTTTTTTTAGGCTTTTTAAATTTTTTTAATTATTGAATTACAAAAAATTTAGAGAAAAAAAGACTAATTTTGACAGGGGTAGAGTCATATTTAAGAACACTATGATCTAAAACTAATTTGGACTGAATTTTTTTTAATGCCTTTTTTTGGCTTTTTTGGCTTTTGTGGTTTCTTTTAATTATTAAATTACAAAAATTTGGAGAAAAAAAAACATTGATTTCAATAGGGGTAGAGTTGTATTCTCAAGTACCATGATCTAAATGTGTAATTGATTAAATCATTGATTTATTGAATGTAGGTAGATCTTCAAAATAGAGGTTAGAGTATTTGTATGTGTTATTTTTGTATGCAGGTGAATTCAAATTTGAGCAATTTGTGATGGGCAATAAAACGACAAGAAAAAAGGTTGTATGAGAGAAGAAGAGATACTACAAATTTTGATGAAAGAACATCTACTCAAGAACAACCCATGGAAATTGTTGATGACCAAGGAGTACAGGTACCAGAACAAATTGAAGGTGGTGATAGAAATTTTTTCCTTGGTATGGAAAATGTGATGGAGATGGATGAGGATTCTCTTTTCAATAATATTTCATCTGAAGATATGTTATCTGAAAGCACAGTGAAATTACACTATAAAAGAATATGGTATGATTTTTTTGAAAATAAGTCTATAATTAGAAGAGCACAATTATTTGCAAAGTTATTTAGGAGGACAAAGATTACCCCTGTTTTGGAGTTGTTAGGGGTTGATAATATGAAAAAGTCATTAGGTCCATTAAAGCAAACAATAGTTGAAAACCTGCAAGAAGCATTGAATTCTATTGAAAGCAAGAGTCGAGCTGTTGATTTAAGTGTTGCATGTAGAGTATTGATGACTATAATTTCTAGTAAGAAATTATGACATAGAAGACAAGTTCAAGCAATTTCCAAATTACTCAATGTTTCTAGGAGAACTGTTCAAAGATATATTGTGAAGAGAAATAGATTGGATGGAAATATTGAGAATAATTGGGTAAATATTTGCAGGGTTCCTCAAAAAAGATAGAATCTCAAAAGATATAAAGGAATAGGTGATTGAATATTGGACCAGCCACTCTCGTGTTTCTTCCAATAGAAGGAACACTATACAAATAAAAGGTGAAGATGGTACAAAAACTTTACATCCAAAACATTTTATAGATACAACACAAAGTGAACTTTTTAAAGCATTCAAGCAAGGATTTTCAGATGTGAAGATTTGTTAAAGGATGTTTGAGAGACTATGACCAAGTTTGTATGTATAAATAAGGTACATGAGACTTGTTGTCAAAATCATATCAACTTTCATCTACACCTATAGTCATATAAAAAGCTATTGTATTAATTAATCCAAATATAGTCATCCCTGGAAGTACAACACAATTTGTGAAGTCTCTTCTATGTGAAAAATTAGAAGATTCAAATGAATTCAAAGTGCAGTGTATAAAAAATATATGTAATGATTGTGAAAATTTGAAGAATCTTGTATAGGTTGACAATATTGATCATTCATTGCAAGTTATGTGGAAGAGATTTGAATATGAGAAATACTCAACCAAGTCAGGAGTTGAGAGCAAAAAATTATTCTCAAAGAGAGTGAATTATTTTATAGTGAGTTTATGAATAAATTTTGCAATATCATATATCCACATATTGAACATTATCATGGTGTTAGATGGAAAGCTAAGCAATTTTGTGACTCAAAGAATTGCTTTCCTCCAAGTTGTATTCTCTCTATTGTTGATTTCTCTAAGAACTATACATTTAGTCCTCAAAGTGAGATTGAAAGTCAATGTTATCATTCAGAGCAAGTTGCAATATTTGTACAAGTTTGTTATAGGCATGCCAAAGAACATGTGGATGGTGTACAAAGTAGAAAAGATGAACAAATTATCATCAAAGAGGTTCACTTTTATATCAGTGATGATACAGGTCATGATAGAAGCTATGTAGGCCATTATTTTGCAATGTTTTTTGAAGACCTAAGACAACGTCAAATAGATGCTTCACAACACTGGATATGGTCTAATGGATGTACTGGTAAGTGTTGATTTAATTTTTTAAAAAATATATATATATTTATTTGTGTAATTAACTTGTAGACTTGATTTGTTCAGTTACTTATATGTTGTAGGTATGTATATAGTTTTTTAAAACTATTTTGGTTTTAAATTTGAAATTGTTTGTAACTTCATAGGATAATTTAAGTTTGCAAAATATTTTAATTGGTTAAGCCAACAACATATTAAATGGAACATAAAATTTATGTGGAATTGGACATGGAAAAGGAGAGCATGATGGAGCTGCAGCATGTGTGAAGCATGCACTTTGACAACATGAACTTGCAGGTAATACCATACAAACTAGAAATTTAAATTCTTATATTTTAAATGAACTTAAACATGTTAGGAAAAACCTGTGTCTCAATATATTGCATGTGTTGAGAAGTGGATGCTTATCATTATGCAATAGTGGTTTTGATATATCCAATGTTATAGATTTTCAATATCGAGTGTTGGATTTTTTAAGAAATCTAATTATGTTTTTGAGATTGTCTTTTCCTTTCAACTACAAAACCTCTCTCCCTAACATTTCACCAACATGAACTTGCAGGTAATGCAATAAGGAATGCAAATGAAATTGTTGAATGGTGCAAAAGTTATTTTGCCGTCTGTGACTCAATATACAACACACACTATTTTTGGGAAGTTAAAGGTACATAGATAAATTTCTTTTTGAATTTCAATTTGTGTACATGAATTGAATTTTTAATTTTATACACTTTTTAATTAGATGATTAAAATTCACAGATATTGATCAATCAACTATTACTAATTGTCAAACAATTAGTGCTATTAGAATCTTGCATCAAATCATGATAGCAGGACATAGCAGACTTCCTGTAAAATAATTAGTGGCCACGTCGGACCCTTTTGTAGATAATGACATTGTAGATATCTATGATCCTTTTTATTCATTTGATTATGAACGTGTATCAGATTTAGTTGTTACAAGTAAATTTTAAAATTTTAAATTGAATTTTAACTTGTGCTATTGATTTATATTCTACCTAAGTTGAGCATGGTTTACTACATGGTGTGTACAAGAGATATTTTTTCTATTCTCACAAATACTAACAATACAAAAGGTGTAGATTACTATCTACTAAGATGTACACAACCAAAATGTAAATTGAATCAATGACAGATGGTGATGGAAAAGAGTATCCTACTGGATCAGTGGTTGTTGAAGGTACATACTATCAACAAACAAAGATAGATACAAATGGTATTATATTTATTGATTATATGCCAAATCAAAAGGTTCTACATTATAGTCACTTAGTTATAGAAACACGAATAAATCTTAAAACTTTACCAAAAAGAGGATGTGCCAAACAATGGTGGAGGTTTCCCATTGAAGATCATAAAAATATTTTATAGATAATAAAAGATATAGAGGATCTAGATTATATGTACTAAGAACTTTAAGCTGTTTTTGTACATATATATTTTTATTACAATACATATACATATAACAATTAGACCTAAATTTGAATTTAATCTTTTTATTTTATGTTGAATTCAAATGATGCTAAATCAAATGTGGTGATCTAGTAATTTTGTTTAATGAAGAAGTCATGCTTAAATTATTTCAACAAATGTTATTAGATTCAACAAAATTTGTATGTTTTAATTTTATTATCTAATTAAGTTTGTTTAGCACTAGCTATTTACTAGGTACAACATGGTACTAGTAGATTTTTTTATTGGATCCCACCTCTATAAAACCGCACAACGAATAATTTAATATAGGCCCATTTGTAGTTTAGATCTTTGTCCAAAATCCATCACATGCTCCAAAATATATGTTATGAACTCACATATTTTTTATTCTAATTAGATTGAATTTATATGAATCATAGAATCTTCATAATTACAAATAACAAATTTGAATTTAAAAAGAAAAGAAATTATAATCCTTCTTTCACAATTTATATTTTTGTCTTAAAGAAAGTGGATAAATTCAAATATGATTGTTACTTTTTTCTTAATTATCCAATTAGATAGACCTCAGCAATTTATTATAGCCCACATGTTTCATTTTCCTACATTTAAATTTATATTGGAAAACATAAATCCTAAAAAATATGAGACATCCTAGTTAATTGAGTCAAATAAATGGCCTAGGTCGGGATATCTTCTAGGAAGAATCAGAATAACAATAAAAATCATCCCTTACTATGAGTTCCTACTTGTGAAATTTAATAATATAAAAACATTCTAGGTTCATAATAAACTCATTAGAAACTATAAATTTGAATTATTTAATAATTTAATATATACCAATGTTCATGAGGGAGAGCAAGGAAAAGACATTTTTTCTATTTTTCAAGAGGGTTATACTCTTCTTGAAGAGGGTGTGGTTTTAGAGCATTGGTCAATTTTTCATTTGGAGCCTAATTTAAAAAATATAATTTGAAAGGTAAAGTCTATCAATGTTGATTTATTTCTATACATTCCTCATTTATTGCATTCTATCCTCTTCTCATTCACACTTATTCCCATATGTTTGTCAACTTCATATCATTCATTACACCTATGTTTACACCTATCCCCATACATGTTTATTCAATGTCTTGAGATTTGCACTTTTATGCTAAGGGTCATTCTTAAGCCACTTGGGATTAACCCCAAGTTTAAATTTATTTTTTTTTAATTCTTGCCTCTTCCTACTAGTCATTATGGGCCAACTAAACAAATGTTTGTGCAACCTCTTGCTATGTGCTTGTATTTTAAGGACATCAATGTGCAATTAATTCAAAGGTTAGTTCAAGGAGAAATTATTCTAGGAAAATTTCAATTTGGAGCCTAAAAGGAACATTTCTACGAATTAGAATCTTCATCATAATCACATAATCCATCTACATGCTTCAGAATGAACTATCATCAATTATTTTCTTAGAATCATAAAGTTGATCAGATGTAGGAGCATCCCCAACATATAAGAAATATTTCATCAAACAAAAACTTCCTTTATGTTTATTTGTGTTGTGCTTAGTTCTTTAGTAGTCATTTTGGTTTATTGCAATTAGATTTTATAACTAAAGTTATTAGTTTATGTGCCCAGACAAGTAAAATAGAATCAATTGTATGGTAATGCATATGCAAAAAGTTATCATGAGATTTTATCTAGAAAACCATCAAAGTATTTATAGCATGTTCACTTGTCTATTTTGTATTTCATGTGATATCATATGACATGTCTTCCCACATCAACTAATGGAGGTCTATGAGTTGTGTGTCATTTATTTAAGATTTGTGTTAATATTTAATGTAATTCATGGTATTATTGGTCCCAAAGTGGTTCATGTTTAGAGTTGCATTGAGATTAGAGTTGTATTTCTTACTTCATCTGAAGAGAAGTCCATTTACATGTTTTTAAGATATGTGTCTAACTCCAAGATGAAGTTCATGGAGAAATCATTAAATATTGGTCCCATGATGCTTATCTGAAGCGCATGGGGATCCATATACTATATTTTTTGTCAATGTAAACCTATTGGATAAACCTTCACTATAAAATGTGGTAGATTCATTGAAAGTAATGCTAGCGATAGTGGGAAGGAGAGAGAACGAATCAAATTGGAGTCCAACAGTTGAGAGAAGAGCTATTGAAGATTAATTAGCTTAAGGAGTTTTTTTTAATTTCAAGATGCACTCTTGTTAAGCATGTGATTTGTAAATTGTAATTTAAGAATGAGATCTAAATCTAATTATAACCCCTAGAGGTAGATGTTTTTGATGTAATTTGAGACTATTGAATGAGGAAGTATTCGATTGTGGGAAGGACAGAGAGCGAATCAAATTGGAGTCCAATAGTTGAGAGAAGAGCTATTGAAGATCAATTAGCTTAAGGAATTTTTTTAATTTCAAGTTGCACTCTTGTTAAGAATGTGATTTGTAAATTGTAATTTAAGAATGATCTCTAAATCTAATTGTGTTACATCCCCAACTTACAATTAGACTTAATCATTAACTTGGCATGATAATTAGGAGGATTAGTCATAGTTAATTGATTTGATATTGTAGAAATATCTGATTTAACTTTTGATAATGAAGTAGATACTAATGTTAAATAGTTTTGTAATTTAAATGATTTATATTACGAGATATGATAATGATGCATTGATCATAATCTTGTGGTCCTAAGTGTGAACATGGAAACAAATGTCCTTCGAAGGAGAGTATCATCTAGGAGGAAGGGTTAGACATTGTGAAAGAAAAAGGTTGACTAGCCATCTGAGTATCGACTTCTATGTCCTTCTTAATCCTTCCGTAAGTTGTCATGTGTCATGTCTCTTTTATTTATTTTCCATGTTCTTTGTAAGTCGTTATGTCGTTGGAGTTATCATGACAAGTTATGATGACTAGATCATGTTCTTGGAACATCATCCCTAGTTGAGAGACAATAGTATTAAGAGATGAGGAGGTCTCTCGTTATCCTTTTTCTATTTGGGGATTATTATTTCCCTAGTCATTCGACTAATGGGAATAGTTGATTTCAGGGGAGTATTACTCGACCCCGATAACTAATGATATTGATGTGAATCCTTATGTGATTTCAATCTTATAGTGATAATCCATAATGTTAAATATATATCATTTAACCCTTATGCTTTAGTAAAGATGAATAAAAATATGTATATATTTATGGGTTGATTTTAATTATGTAGTAATCATTTTACCTATCCTAATATTCGATGTTATCGAATAGTGTAAACTATTTTTGTAGGCATTGAGAAGTGAAGGGAACTTCGAGCTCAACCTTATCAAGAGCATGATGCTTCATTTGAGCCACTTTAGGAGGAAACTGACTGAGTGGGGGTGGTAGTTCCACCCAAATTAGCATGTCCAAATTGTCTAATAGGCAAGTCTTTCTTTTGTTGTTTTGGAAGGTGGGAATTCTTAGTTAGTGGGAGTTGTTGTTAGTTCTTGGTGTGTAAGTAGGGTGGCGGAGCCTCTGGGAAAACAACAGGTGATTGGAAGCTGGGAACAACTTATAGCATACTCGGTCTAGGACTGCATCACCATTTGACTGCTTTGTCTAGGTGAATAGTGGCCAATGTCCCTTTTGGGCTACATTTGATGAGCTATATTATGTTGAACCTTTGCTAGAGAAAATATGGCATAATGTTTTGTTTAAAAACATAGGCACGAGGCTTGTAAGGCCATGCTCATTATGTCGATGTTTCATCATCATCGAGGCTCAAGGTTGAAACGGACGAGTTCACACTATATCTAACATGATTTCCTTTTAAAGTTTAGAGCCTTAAGGCCGCGCATTTAAATGTTAACTTGATTATAAGAAAAGGCTCGAAGCCATTGTGACTGAGCTTAAGGCTGTAAGGCTGAATAAAGAAACTCTATAATCTTTCTTATGGTTGTGATAAGGCCATA
Organism: Cunninghamia lanceolata; assembly: GCA_027924645.1. NCBI lineage: Eukaryota > Viridiplantae > Streptophyta > Pinopsida > Cupressales > Cupressaceae > Cunninghamia > Cunninghamia lanceolata. The sequence continues at coordinate 1,007,601 of BSBN01001617.1, read as the reverse complement.
AGGCCAAATATAGATACACAATAACCTTTAGCTAAGACTGTGCTCAAGGTCGAATACCTAAGCTGTATATTGTTGTAAACCTTGCATGTCTCTAGGATCAAGACTAAAAGTTGAGAAGTAACAATATTATAGCTTTATTAAGATACCATCTCGAAGGGCATAAGGCCAACCGTTATGAAGCTAGATTCTTTTTTATGTTATAGCTTAGGGTCTCACGACCCAACTCTAATACATTTTACACTTTATGAAAACTAGTGCTCGAAGCCATTATGGCTGAGCTTGTTATAAAAGCATGTTAATCACACATCATATAATGGCAAAGTTAGAGCCTAAGATCTCTCGAAAGGAGTAAAGAATAACTCCAGAATGATTATAGTTATAAATGAATAATATAGTCACTTGACTGTGGTAACATCTGAGAAGGCAATAAAACCAATAATATAGTCACTCGACTGTGGTGACAGCTGGGAATGCAATTAAATATTAGTGTGCTTACAACACCTAATCTAATACCAAGTTGGGCTTGTATGGAAAGCTGACTATGATCATATATAGGGTTAATTAAACTGTCAAGGATTGTATACATAAACCCTCGATTATGGAGGTGGTGAGACCATTCAAGATCATGGTCTCATCAAGAAATAGTTAAAATGTGCTTATAGAAGAATATAGACTTGTTCTATATGTGTTTGAATTAAGACTTATTGGTTAATGTTATGAGTTATAATTCATTTACTTAAGTGTAATCTAATAGAATTGGTGATTAACACCTAAATCTCATAAGGATAATAAGAGCTATTAATCCTAATGAAGCTAATCTACTCTACTAAGGCATGGTATGTCTTGAGTACCATGAAATTGACTTCATCATATGTGATGATTTGCTATCAAAAATGTAAAACATGGGAGACCAAGGTGGTCAAAATGATCAAATTTGATATGAAATGAAAATGAACAAGGTGACAAGGAGTCACTAGTTGCTCATTACGAAGATAACCTATTTAATCATAACCAACCTATGATGGGAGTCAAATGTCCAAGTATGGACAATGATTCAAATTGATCCAACTCATACTAGACCTAAAGAACATGGTCGTTAAGAACTTATTGTAGGACATGATAGCTTATAAGTCAAGTTAGGGTGGTGGACATATGACAACGTTCATTGTGCAACATGCATGTATGTAAAACTTTGGCCAAACTAATGCATCTGCCTCTGCGTGCATTGTCAGTCTAGAGTGTTCCAGATCGCCTAGTGTCTCTAGTAGTGTCATACAAGTTAGAGTGGATCTATAGTGTGTGACCATGAGACATTAGGAAGGACACAACACCAGATACTCAGATGGTTAACCTAATGGGTTCTAATGTCTAACCTTTCTGAGAAGGGTAGGGCCACTTCCAATTAGGAAGATGAGCAGGGGACCGCAGGTTCGTGGTTGGAGGAAAAGCACTAGGAAGATGCTCACATTCCCAAGCATGAGACAAGCCGAGGCTTATGAAGATAGATGTCATTAGCTCTAGATACAGTGTTTGCATTTTATGACCAGTTGGTCTATTTTAATTTATAAATTGATTTATGATGCCTTGGGCATATATTGTATTTGATTAGTGATGGTTACTCACTAAAGATTGTAAATGATTACTAGAATGTAAGCTTTGTTATATCTTGATTAGATTGACATGCTTAAATGATGAAAAGTTTATGTTTCTTTGGTTAAAAATTGATTAGCTCAATCATTTTGTTAACTATTCATTTGATTATGACAAATGTTTAATGTTAAATCTTGAGCATAATGGATAGTGATGTTACATATGGTATCAGAGCTACCAGGTTCAATACATGGACCTAATGATCTCACTACTTAATGATTATTTGTATCCAACATTAAGAATGCTAATGATTGGATGTTCTATGCTAGAATGGTAAAAATTAAAACCACACCTAGAAAGAAGGTAACTAAACATGGACATTACCTACGCCAATAAAAGTTCTTGAAGGCATGAGCCTCCATGAAGGAGAAACTTGAACAGACTGGATGCTTGGTAGATGCATGGTTATCTGATGAGGAAACTTTTGTTGATGCCGTGAAATGCATCAAGCAGGAGTTAAGAAAAGATGAAAGGTTGGCTGCCCCTAACTCTACTGAAGCATCAGAGATACCCTCTGCCCCTAAAGCACCAGTTGAGGGAAATAACCCTAAAGATCGTAAAGTACCTAAGGAGGATGTGAAGGAATACCAGTGTGTATCCTCACCCCCTGAGACTAAAAAGAAACCATGATTATGGGAAGTTATCTCAAATTGTAAATGACTCGTAGGAGCAAGGCGTAAACACAATTTTGTAATTTTGTCGATTATATGTAATCCAATGGAAACTGTAATGCAATGGCAAATTTTGACAATCTTTCATTTCTTGTTAAAGATTACATGAATGTGAATAGATTTGTAAAATGAATGAATTTCATAGCATGGAAAACTAATTAATGATTAATCTGCAAACTTCAAGAAGAAGTAGATTGCAGTAAAGGTTCAAGTTAGAACTAGAATGGAGGATAGCCGAGATGAAGGAGCACCTTCAGGGTAATCCGAGTCTAAATTAGACCAAATCTTGACTTTGTTGAGAAAAACAAGGGCGAGGGTGGAAACTCTCGAGCATGAAGTAAGAGGCCAGTCTGAAGATAGGCGAGAAGCTTATGATGGGGGTGATTGCAAGGAATGCCATAATGACACCACCCAGAGCAAGCATAGAGAAAATAACTTTATGGCCAAATAGGAAGGGGATAAGAGGAACCTTATGGTTATGGAACTGTCTCATGACATGAAAAAGGTCATGCCACCTAAATTTGATGGATCTGTAAGTGGAGATGCTGCAAAGGCATGGCTTACAGAAATGGAGAAGTATTTTGAAATCAGAAATTATAATGAGGTTACCAAAGCTATGTGGGGAGCATTCCATCTAGCAGGTGAAGCATCCACATGGTGGATGAACAAAAAGATGGAAATAGGCTTCAGATCTACAAGCCTTCCTTGGGACAGGTTCGTAGAACTTTTTAGGCAAAGATAGTTGCCTCAATTGTTGTATGATCATAAACTTATAGACTTTGAAAACCTGAAATAGGCTAATATGACTATAAATGAATATTAGGAAAAATTCACCCAACTGTTGAAGTATGTGCCACAGTATCAAAAAATGAGAAATTCTATGTTCGAAAGTTTATAATGGGGCTGAATTCCCAAATTGGGGATGAGGTTAATGTTCACAATCCTACTACTATGGAACAGGTGCTACACAATGTTTTATTTCGTCCAAAATTGTAAATAAAATACCTATAAAAGTAGGATTCATGGCAAATACTTGGTTTGTAGAATATGTAAATCACACCAAGGCTCAGGTAGAGCAATACTTGTTTGTGGCTTGGGTTGAACTTCTGAGTTTTTCCATGGAAGGAAATATTTATGTAGCCCCACTTGGCTCATATGATGTTATCCTAGGAGTAAATTGCCTATGGAGACATCGAGCCAAAGTTGATTGTTATGCTAAAATAGTAGAATGTTTGGATGATTTAGGAAACAAAGTCTTTCTTCAAGGGAAACCTAGGGAAGTCAAAATAAGTCAAATTTTTGCCTTACAAATGAAAAGGGAACAAAGAAAAGGATGCCAACTTTTTGCCGTTAGGATGGACAAAATAGATGAAACAAAGGAAACCTACTTCCAAGATGACTTGATGTTTTATGAGTCCCAAAAACGTAATGAAGTAGGGATAAAGGAATCCATAGGTCATGAAAGATCAAATATGGACAAGTATCTCTTCCTCAGAGATTTTGAGGATGTATTTCCAGATGAACTACTAGGGTTACTCCCTAAAAGAGCCTTTCATTTTTCCATTGATATTATTCCTATTGCAAGTATGGGTTTAACCAGTGTTGTCATTGATGTCAACATACTCATGTTGCATTAATGAGAAGGATTGGATGAGTTGTATGCTGAGGATATTGAGAAAATTAGTCTCAATCAGGAACAGTGAAGAGCAGTGATGACAACAAGGTAAAAGTCCAAGATAGGTTGAGGATCAGAGGATGCAGTTTAAAGGGTTTGGAGATAGTCTTAAGATGCTCCAGTCAAGTTTTTAGAGGTCCGCATGAAGATCTGAAGAAGTTATGATCGCTCAAGTAGAACCGGCTCTGGTAGGTGTACAAAGGTGACAGAGTGACAGATAGGTCCAGTGAGGTCCAGTAATGCATTATCCCATTCTGTAGATTTGAGGAAGTGTTGGGGAAATCTGTGTGGTGTGTCAACTAGTTTGGTTCATGGTTTGAAGGTCCAGAAGTATCTATTCCTTTGTGACAGTAGTTATAGACTGTGTTCTTGAGGTTCTGGATGAAGGAGAGAAGGATTTCAGTATGCAGATGAAGTGCGGATGTTCTTGGTGATTCAGGAAATCTTGTAGAGGTCTTTGGATCATGTTGGGATTGTGTGGATGGTTCGCATCGAAGTTGGAGCTCACAATTAAAGGATAACCTCCGGGTGAAGGAGTTCTTCTTGAGAATAGGCCAACCAAATAAGTTATACATCCTGTGGATGTTCTTGTGGATGGTTGCTGACTTAGATGATCATTCCTAAGTTGATGTCTTGTATAAATAAAGGATTGCAAAGTCAATTCAATGTTTGTTTAGAGGAGATGAGTGTGTAGTAGCGAGGAGAAGAGCAAAAGGCAAAGAAGAAGGTTTGGGCTTAAATGAAACTGACTCAAGAATGGTGAAGATGCTATTTACCAGTTCAAGTATGTGATACTTATTCTTTTGTAGACAGTGTGTCTCTTGTAGGTAGTGAGCCTCTTGTGAGCAGTGTGCTCAGGCAATGAGCCCTAATTGGCATGTGCCATTTTGTTCTTTCTATTCTTCTAACATAGAATATTATCTTGGGTTAATCACCCCATGGTTTTTCCCTTAACCAGGTTTTCCACATCAAAAATCTTGGTGTTATGTGTGTTAATGTGTATATGCTCTTAACTTGTTGCATTATGCTTTCATGATTGATTTACTATTATACTTGTGTGAAGTTAAGTATTTAACTTGGAAGAATGTTTTAGACAACTGATTCACCCCCTCTCTTAGTTGTCTACCCTAAGTCTAACAATTGGTATCAGAGCTAAGTTCCTCTAAAAGGAGCTTAACCACTTGAGGAGATCCAGGATGTCGTCCTACAAGAAGGATAGTCCGACGTTTGATGGAACTAACTTTGCTCTTTGGAAAGGTCGCATGAAATGCCACTTGTAGTGTATGGGATTTACATACTGGTCCATGGTTACAAAAGCTTATGTACCTCCACAGGATGGTCTGACAACCCTAAATGAAATCACAGATGCTGAAAATAATCTACGAACCAAAGAGGCTCTTTTAAGCGCATTATCTGACTCAGAACTCTCAAATGTTATTGATCTACCAACTACCGTTGAAATTTGGAATAAACTGGAACTTTTGCATGAAGGAGACCAGTATGTTAAATATGCAAGGTTACAAAGTCTAAAAGGGAAATTTGAAAAACTAAAAATGAGAGATGATGAAAATATTACCTCTTTTATGCCAAGAGTGAATGAGCTGGTTTGTGGAATTAGAAATGTAGGTGGAACCCTGAGTGAAGAAGAGATCATTGGCAAAGTTCTAAGATCCCTTCCTGCCTCTTATAAAATCAAGGCTTTTGCAATCGAAGAATTCAGAGCTTACACAACAGTCACAAGAGATCAATTGGCTGGTAAGTTGGCTGCTTTTGAAATGGCCGAGTTTGGAGATGATCCTCTAAAGACTGAATCTGCATTCAAAGCCAATGCCTCTGTAAAAGATAAACAAAGGTTTGATCTGGGAGAAAACTCTTCAAGGAACCTATCATGGTATGAAAAAGCAAGAAAAGACTTGGAAGAAGAAGAAGCTGAAACTGCTCATCTTGAAGCTCTTATTGCAAAAAGACTGCCAAGAGGACCTGGTAAGTATGAAGGGAAATTACCTTTTAATTGTTTTAACTGCAATAAAATTGGTCATTTTGCCTCAAGATTTCTGGAAAGATTTTCAAGACCAAATCCTAACAGACCAAGGTTTCAAAAGAATTGTTACTATGTTCATGAAGAAGATGAAGGAGTAACAAATGATGAATCAGAGACAGGTGACAAATCCGGTAATGAATGGGTGTTTATTGCCATCAAAGAAGAGGAACCAATATCCTCTATATCTATCAATCATAAAGTTGAAGAAAAAGCTCTGGCTACCCAAGTTGAAGCAAAGGATGATTGGGTCATTGACAATGGATTCTCTCGCCATATGACAGGTGACAAGAATAAGTTCTTAAATTTTGAAAAGTTTGAAGGAGGAATTGTAAAGTTTGGAGATAATTCTGCTGGTAGAATCAGAGGTAGAGGAACTATTTCTCTTGATGGAAAGAACAAAAATGGTAATGTACTGTATGTTGAAGGATTAAAGCACAATCTTCTTAGTGTTGGACAGCTGGTGGACAAAGACTATGATCTCAGATTTAGGAATAGAAAATGCAAGATCTTTGAAAGTTCTGGAACAGAGATTACATCCGGTACTCAAACTAAAGGTAATATCTTCCACTTGGTTGGTACTGGTAAATGTTGCTTATTTGCTCAAATTGATCAGAGTTGGTTATGGCATAGGAGGATGTGTCATGTGAATTTTGATAATATCATCAAGATAAGCAATACTCAGGCTGTAAGAGATCTTCCAAAATTAGTGAAACCTACTAATAGCTTATGCAAAGAATGTTAGTTGGGCAAACTGAGTAGAGTCACATTCAAAAATAAGGAATTGTCTTCTACCGGACTGTTGGACTTAGTTCATACTGATCATTGTGGCCCGGCAAGAGTTAGGAGTATCCAAGGTGATAGATACTTCATGTTGCTAATTGATGACTACTCTAGGATGATGTGGGTAACCTTTCTGAAAGAAAAATTAGAAGCACTTGAGAAATTCAAAATATTCAAGGCCATGGTGGAGAATGAAACTAGATTAAAATTGAAATGTCTGAGGTCTGATAGAGGTGGAGAATTCACATCTGGTGAGTTCATAGACTTCTGTGAGAAACATGGAATAAAGAGACAGTTGTCTGCCCCTAGAACCCCACAGTAGAATGGAGTAGTTGAGAGAAAGAACCGGACCATCCAGGAAGCATCCAAGACCATGATGATGGAAGAAAATATTCCTCAGATCTATTGGAGAGAAGCTGTCAGCACTGCAGTCTACACTCTCAATCGAGTTCAAATTAGAAACAATACTGGTAAGACTCCTTATGAACTCTGGTGTGGCATTACTCCCACTGTGAGATACTTCAAAGTTTTTGGTAGCAGATGTTACATTAAAAGGGATGAAGATCTAGGAAAGTTTGATGCCAGAAGTGATGAAGGAATATTCTTGGGTTACTCTACTCAAAGCAAAGCATACTGGTGTTACAACAAGAAACTAAGAAAGATTGTAGAGAGTGTAAATGTGAAGGTTGATGAAGAAATTGAAAGACCCTCAAGAATTCATAAGTATGATGAAAATGATCAGAATGGTGTTCAGATTCAAAGTATCCAAGCCTCTTCTGAGAAACAAAGTCAAGTTGATCCGGTAAGATAGGAAGAAGAGATAAGTCTCAATGAGATTGATCAAGAGTTAGAGGTGCAAGAAACTCTGAAAGTTCCAAGGTATATAACCCTAAACAACTCTGAATATCATATCATAGGTGACAAAAGCAAAGGAGTTCAAACAAGGAGGAGAATTACTCAAAATTTAGATGAATATTGTCTAATTTCAAAGATTAAACCTAAGCCAGTAAATGAAGCCTGCAATGATGAAAACTGGACTAAGGCAATGGAGGAAGAACTGATGCAAATTGAGAAGAATCACACTTGGGATCTTGTTCCTAGACCTAGAAACAAAAATGTGATTGGAACCAAATGGGTCTTCCAAAACAAATTGAATGAAGCCAGTGAAGTGATCAAAAATAAGGCCAGATTAGTTTGCAAAGGTTACTCTCAAATAGGAGTTGATTTTGAAGAATCTTTTTCTTTGGTGGAACAAATTGAAGTAGTCAGATTATTTCTTGCATTTTCTACCTTCAAAGATTTCAAAGTGTATCAGATGGATGTCAAATCTGCCTTCCTAAATGGTGATTTAGAAGAAGTGTACATTGAACAACTAGATGGATTTCAATTATTTGAGCATGGTGATATGGTCTGCAAGTTGAAGAAGGTACTATGGACTAAAGCAAGCCCCAAGAGCATGGTATGAAAGATTGGACAAACATCTCTTGAAGATTGGCTTCAACAAAGGTACTGCTGACAGTAACTTATATTTCAAAATTGATCATGAAAACATTTTGATTGTTGGAGTATTTGTTGATGATATCATCTTTGGAGGAAGAGACAGTATGTGTAAAACCTTTGCAAATCAAATGAAAAGTGAGTTTGAGATGTCAATGCTTGGTGAAATGAATTTCTTCTTGGGTCTGCAAATTACTCATATAAAGAAAGGAATCTTTATTTCCCAGACAAAATATGTGAAAGAATTGTTGAGAAAATTTGGAATGGAAGATTCAAAGCCAATGCATACTCCCATGGCAACCGGATGTAATTTGAGCAAAGATGATGACTCTCCTCAGGTAGACCAGACAAAGTACAGATCAATGATTGGAGGATTATTGTATCTCACTCAAACTAGACCAAATATAATGTAGGCTATTGGTCTTGTTGCAAGATTCCAGGCTGATCCCAGAGAATCTCATGTCATGTCAATCAAAAGGATCTTTAGGTATCTACAAGGAACAGTTGAGTATGGTCTGTGGTATCCTATAGATCGTGATTTCTCTTTTCATGCATATATAGATGCAGATTGGGCAGGAGATGTGGACGACCGGAAGAGTACCAGTGGTGGAGCATTCTTTTTGGGAAAAAGATTAGTTTCTTGGCTAAGCAAGAAACAAGAGGCAATATCTCTGTCTACAACTGAAGTAGAATACATTGCAGCAGCAAGTAGTTGCACTCAAGTTTTGTGGATGAAGCAAATGCTAAGAGATATTAAAGTAGAATATGAGGAGCCTATCACAATTTTCTATGATAATTCAAGTGCAATAAATATTTCTAAGAATCCAGTGTTGCATTCTAAGACTAAGCATATATCTATCAAGTTTCACTTTCTGAGAGAGCAAGTGAACAAGGATGAAGTCAAACTAGCTTATGTGCCCTCCAAGGATCAGATTGCAGATATCTTTACTAAACCTCTTCCCAAGGACTCTTTTGAGTATCTCAGGGAGAAGTTAGGGGTTATTGCCCCTCTAGTGATGAACTAGGATGCACTGATGTGCATCAGTCCAGTGGATATCACAGTCGTATCTTGTCATCCAGATTGATGTTGGGGAGCTGCTACTCAGGGGGAGCAGCAGGTGTGATTCTAAAGTTGCAAGTATGAGCCCTTTGCCATTGATGTCAAAGGGGGAGAGAAGACATGTGAAAAACAAGTGGTTGATGATCAAAGGGGGAGTAGTACAGGAAAAGAAGACATGTGATTAGTTGTTGTTGATAGAGGGAGTTGTGGCAGTAAGGAGAAGCTCTTGTCTTGATGGTTTTTCACATCATATGTTGCCATCAATGACAAAGGGGCAGATTGTTGCAAGTATGGGTTTAACCAGTGTTGTCATTGATGTCAACATACTCATGTTGCATTAATGAGAAGGATTGGACAAGCTGTATGCTAAGGATATTGAAAAAATTAGTCTAAATCAGGAACAGTGAAGAACAGTGATGACAACAAGGTAAAAGTCCAAGATAGGTTTAGGATCAGAGGATGTGGTTTAAAGGGTTTGGAGATATAAGTCTTAAGATGCTCCAGTCAAGTTTTCAGAGGTCTACATGAAGATCTGAAGAAGTTATGCTGGTCAAGTAGAACCAGCTCTGGCAGGGGTACAAAGGTGATAGAGTGACACAGATAGGTCCGGTGAGGTCCGGTAATGCATTATCCCATTCTGTAGATTTGAGGAAGTGTTGGGGAAATCTGTGTGGCATTTCAACTAGTTTGGTTCATGGTTTGAAGGTCCAGAAGTATCTATTCCTTTGTGACAGTAGTGGTAGACTATGTTCTTGAGGTTCTGGATGAAGGAGAGAAGGATTTCAGTATGCAGATGAAGTGCGGATGTTCTTCGTGATTCAGGCAATCTTGTAGAGGTATTTGGATCATGTTGGGATCATGTGGATGGTCCACATTGAAGTTGGAGCTCACAATTAAAAGATAACCTCCGGGTGAAGGAGTTCTTCCTGAGAACAGACTGACCGGATAAGTTATACATCTTGCGGGTGGTCTTGTGGATTGTTGCCAACTTAGATGATCATTCCTAAGTTGATGTCTTGTATAAATAAGGGATTGCGAAGTCAATTCAATGTTGGTTTAGAGGAGATGAGTGTGTAGTAGTGAGGAGAAGAGCAAAAGGCAAAGCGGAAGGTTTGGGCTTAAATGGAACTGACTCAAGCATGGTGAAGATGCTATTTACCAGTTCAAGTATGTGATACTTATTCTTTTGTAGATAGTGTGTCTCTTGTAGGCAGTGAGCCTCTTGTGAGCAGTGTGCTCGGGCAGTGAGCCCTAATTGGCATGTGCCATTTTGTTCTTTCTATTCTTCTAATAGAGAATATTATCTTGGGTTAATCACCCCGTGGTTTTTCCCTTAATTGGGTTTTCCATGTCAAAAATCTTGGTGTTATGTGTGTTAATGTGTATCTGCTCTTAACTTGTTGCATTATGCTTTCATGATTGATTTACTATTATACTTGTGTGAAGTTAAGTATTTAACTTGGAAGGAAGTTTTAGACAACTGATTCACCCCCCTCTCAGTTGTCTACCCTAAGTCTAACAATTCCTAGGTCAAAACCTATTTCTAAAGCCCCCTACAGGATGACCACAATGTAGAACTAATGGAGTTAAAGACTCAACTGCAAGAGCTGTTAGATAAAGGGTTAATTAGACCTAGTGTGTCACCATGGGGAGCGCTAGTCATTTTTGTGAAAAAGAAAGATGGCACTTTGTGGTTGTGCATAGATTACCACAAGTTAAACAAAGCAACCATTAAGAATAAATACCCTTTACCTCACATCAATGATCTTTTTGACCAGATGAGGGGTGCAACAGTATTTTCCAAGCTCAATTTTGGATCAGGATATCACCAATTTAGGTTGAAGGATGAAGACATCCATAAGACAACCTTTAGAAACAGATATGGATATTATGAATTTGTTGTCCTACCATTTGGATTGACAAATGCGCCAGTAGCATTTATGAATCTCATGAACAGTGTGTTCAGAGACTATCTTGACAAGTTTGTCTTGGTATTTCTTAATGACATTTTGATCTATTCTAAGAATGAAGAAGAACATATGCAGCATTTGAAAATTGTTCTTCAGAGATTAAGAGAGCATAAGTTATATGGCAAGCTCTCTAAGTGTACCCTCGTTTAGAAAGAAGTACAGTATTTGGGTCATATAATTTCAGCTAATGGAATAGTTGTGGACCCAGCTAAGATTAAGGCTATATCTGAATGGCTTGAACTAAGAAATGTACATGAGGTCCAAAGTTTCATGGGCCTTGCTGGTTGTTACAGGAAGTTTGTGAAAAACGTCTCTAAAATTGCACATCCTATAACTTCCTTGTAAAGAAAGGGTAAGAAGTTTGAATGGTCAGATAAGTGCCAGGAGGCCATTGACCTACTGAAGGAAAATTTGACTTTAGCCCCAATATTGAAAGTACTTGACCTAGAAGGTCAATTTGTAGTCGTTACCGATGCCTCAAGAGAAGGCTTAGGTGGTGTACTAGTCCAAGATGGACATGTCATTGCATATGAATCATGCAAACTAAAAAACTATAAACAAACTTATGCCCCACATGATTTAGAACTGGCAACAGTCATTCACACACTCCAAATGTGGAGACACTATCTACTTGGAAAACCTTTTGAGTTGAAAACGGATCATTAGGGACTTAAATATATGTTCACTCAACCTTATCTTTTTGCTCATCAAAGAAGATGGTTAGAATTTATCTTGGATTATGATTTTGAGATTAAGTATATTCAAGGAAAAGAAAATCGAGTGGTAGATGTTTTAAGTAGGAGAAGGCATATCTCCTCGATGATCTCTATACACTCTGATTTTAGAAATCAGGTGTTACAAAAATCTAAGGGAGATGAGTTTTACAAGTAGATAAAATAGGCCCTTGAGAAGAATCCACAAAATCTGAAATATGAGGGATTCAACCTTGAACTAGATATTTTATTAAGGTTTAAAGGAAGGATGTATGTACCTAACTCAGCAGAGTTAAGGAATATGGTTTGGAAAGAGGTTCATTCTGCACCATATTCTGGACATCTTGGAGTAACCAAGTTATCGATGATGTGAAACTTTTATATTTTTGGAAAGGAATGAAGAGGGATGCTACAAATTTTGTAGCTACTTGTATTGAATGCCAAAGGGTGAAGGTGGAACACCAACACCCAGTAGGATTATTATACCCTTATGAAATTCCTGAGTGCAAATGGCAAATTATAAGCATGGATTTTGTGCAAGGGCTTCCTATGTCAAGGAACAGACACAATGCTATATTGGTGGGTTCATCCAACAATAATGGGTTATACTTTTTGGCCAAACTTGACATTGAAATCAACATTTTGAACTAAATCTTCACTTTCTGACACCTATAGCCACTAAACTATTAGGGAGTTGAAGATGATGTGAACTAGTGATTTGTGAGATTTTGTTTGTAGATTCTAAATATTTTTTTTAAAAAAAATTTGGAGTTAAATTGTGAAAAATTTTGTGTCTCCTTTGATAACTAGTTTTTAATAGTAAACAACATTTTTTCAAAGTGATGTGTATTTTGTAGCACATAAATTTTTTTCTACAAAGGATAAAATTCTAATTCTTTTGAATTTAGATTGGGAACACTGATATATAGGGCATGCATTTAGTTCCATAATGTTTTGTTGAATATTTCTTTTAATTAAGTTTTGATGTCAAACCAATTATAATTTAGACATAGGCGTATTCCGTAAAACATAACTTTTTTTGTATGTATCGAAATTCAATTTTTTTTTGTTGAAACAAGTACATCAATACCTAAGGCATAGATATTTTTCAGAGTTTTTTTCACTAATTTACTAATTTTCCATGTGTGTAGAACATAGAACTTGATGTTCAGTGAAAAGCCTGCATTCACAAGAAATAAAAAATATATATAATAATCAAATTAAATATATTTAAAATTATACTTTTTGGAAAGCTTATAATAAGGACTACATACTTACAAAACATAAATTTTAAATGAATTCATTTGATCCCCCAAAAGGTAAATCAAAAGTATTTTTTTATCCGCATTTTGATAGGTGTAGAGAAGACTCCATTATAGGTATGATTTAAAATTAGAGGGGTTCTATCCAAGGGGGTTTGAATCTAAGGGAGTTTGATCAAACCCTCTTCAATTAAAATCTTTTAAATGGAACCTTTAAAGTTTTAAGTCATTATATTTTTAAAAAATATGTGATTTCAGCAAAAATCAAGATGTCCCAGAAAGTGTAACCCATTATTGTGGAAGCACCCGCTGGTGGTGGATAGACTCACCAAAGCTGCCCATTTTATACTTGGAAACTTGATGGATGGGGCACCCATCATTTCTCAAAAATTTGTTCAAGAGATTTTCAGACTGCATGGCATTCCTGAGAAGATTATCTTAGATACGGATACATGGATGACATCTAGGTTTTGGCAAACCTTGTTCTCTTCACTTGGTACACACTTAAACATAAGCTCTGCTTATCATCCTGAAATGGATGGACAAACTAAAAGGGTCAACCAAGTGTTGGAGGATTTATTAAGGATGTATTGCATGGATCAACAATACAAGTGGGAGGATTATCTTCCTCTAGTGGAATTTGCCTACAATAACTCTTATCATTCAACTATTAAGATTACACCATTTGATGTATTATATGGACGGAAGTGTTAGATCCCTATAAGCTAGGGTAAGCTAGAAGATAGGGTTATCCTTGGTCCATAAATGTTGTCTGAGATGGAAGAACAAGTCCATCTGATTAAAAGGAGGCTAGTGGAAGCTAATGATAGACAAAAGTGTTGTGTAGATGCTAAGAGTGTTGAAAGGCATTTCACTATGAGAGATAAAGTTCTCCTAAGGGTAAAACCTTAGAAAATCTCCATCAAATTTGGAAATATGTCCAAACTAGCACCAAGATATGTGGGTCCTTTTTAAATTCTAGAAGAAGTCAACCCAGTAGCATACAGAATTGCTCTACCACCAGCACTTGCTATGATGCATAATGTGTTTCATGTTTCATATTTGAAAAAGTTTAATTCTGCTAAAAATCAAATTCCTATGCTTGATTGGAATATTATATAGGTGAAAGACCTAGGAGTGGTGGTGATCAATCCCATCAAGGTGCTTGAAACACATAAGCTACGCTTACATAACAAGGAAATAACACAGTTCAAGGTCCAATGGGACCAATATTCGGTAGAAAATGCCACTTGGGAAAATTATGATGACTTCTATGCTAGATTTCCTCATCTTTTCTGAAACATTTGATATTATGCTTTTGAAAACATTTTCATATTATGTTGGTTTATCTTAAAGACAACTAATCATCAGGGACAATGATTCTTTTGGGGGGAGATATGTTATATCCCCAACTTACAATTAGACTTAATTATTAACTTGGCATGATAATTAGGAGGATTAGTCATAGTTAATTGATTTGATATTGTGGAAATATCTTATTTAACTTTTGATTATGAAGTAGATACTGATGTTAAATAGTTTTGTAGATTAAATGATTTATATTATGAGATATGATAATGATGCACTGATCATAATCTTGTGGTCCTAAGTGTGAATAGGAAAATGAATGTCCTTCAAAGAAGGAATGAGAGTATCATCCTAGAGGAAGGGTTAAACATTGTGAAAGCAAAAGGTTGACTAGCCATCTAAGTATCAACTTCTATGTCCTTCTTAATCCTTTCATAAGTTGTCATGTGTCATGTCTCTTTTCTTTAGTTTCCATGTTCTTTGTAAGTCGTTATGTCGTTGGAGTTATCACGAAAAGTTGTGACGACCAGATGATGTTCTTGGAACATCATCCCTAGTTGAGAGATAATAGTTTTAAGAGATGAGGAGGTCTCTCATCATCCTTTTGTCTTTGGGGATTATTATTTCCCTAGTCATTCGACTAATGGGAATAGTCAATTTCGGGGGAGTATTACTCGACCTCGATAACTGACGATATTGATGTCAATCATTATGTGATTTTAATCTTATAGTGATAATCCATAATGCTGAATATATATTATTTAACCCTTATTTTAGTAAAGATGAATAAAAATATGTATATATTTATGGGTTGATTTTAATTATGTAGTAGTCTTTTTACCTATCCTAATATTCGATGTTATCAAGTAGTGGAAACTATTTTTGTGGGCATTGAGAAGTGAAGGGAGCTTCAAGCTCAACCTTATCAAGAGTATGATACTTCATTTGAGCCACTTTAGGAGAAAACTGACCGAGTGGGAGTGGCAGTTCCACCCAAATCATCATGTCCAAATCGGCTGATAGGCAAGTCTTTCTTTTGCTGTTTTGGAAGGGGGGAACTCTTCGTTAGTAGGAGTTGTTGTTAGTTCTTGGTGTGTAAGTAGGGTGGAGGAGCCTCTGGGAAAACAATAGGTGATTGGAAGCTGGGAGTAGCTTATAGCATACTCGGTCTGGGACTGTATCACCATTCGACCGCTCTGTCCAGGTAAATGGTGGTCAATGTCCCTTTTGTGCTTCATTTGATGAGATATATTATGTTGAACCTTTGCTAGAGAAAATATGGCATTATGTTTTGTTTAAAAATAGAGGCACGAGGCCTATAAGGCCATGCTCTTTGTGTTGATGTTTCATCATCGTTGAGGCTCAAGGCTAAAATGGTTGAGCTCACACTATTATCTAACATGATTTCTTTTTAAAGTTCAGAGCCTTAAGGCTGAGAATTTAAATGTTAACTTGATTATAAGAAAAGGCTTCAAGCCATTATGGTTGAGATTAAGGCTGTAAGGCTGAATAAAGAAACTCTGTAATCTTTCTTATGAATGTGAAGGCTGTAAGGCCATATAAAGATACATAGTATGCTTTAGCTGAGACTATGCTTAAGGCCGAATGGCTAAGCTATATATTGTTGTAAACCTTGCATGTGTCTAGGCTCAAGACTAAAAGTCAAGTAGTAATAATATTATACCTTTATTAAGATACCAGCTCGAAGGCCATAACGCCAAGCGGTATCAATCTAGATTCTTTTCAATGTTATAGCTTAGGGTCTCATGACCCAACTCTAATACATTTTACACTTTATGAAAACTAGTGCTCAAAGCCATTATGGCTGAGCTTGTTATCAAGAATGTTAATCACACATCATATAATGACAAAGTTAGAGCCTAAGAGCTCACAATGGAGTAAATAATAACTGCAGAATGATTATAGTTATAATTGAATAATACAATCACTTGACTATGGTAACAGCCGAGAAGGCAATAAAACCAATAATACAGTCACTCGACTATGGTGACAACCGGGAAGGCAATTAAATATCAATGTGTTTACAACACCTAAGCTAATACCATGTTAGGCTTGTATGGAAAGCCGACTATGATCATATATAGGGTTACTTAAATTGTCAAGGATTGCATACATAAACCCTTGATTACGGAGGTGGTGAGACCATTCAAGATCATGGTGTCATCACGAAATAGTTAGAATGTGCTTATAGAATAATATAGAGTTGTTCTATATGTGTCTGAATTAAGACTTATTGGTTAATGTTATGAGTTATAATTTCTTTACTTACTTAAGTGTAATCTAATAGGATTGGTGATTAACACCTAAAGCTCATAAGGATAATAAGAGCTATTAATGCTAATGAAGCTAAACTACTGTACTATGGCATGGTATCCCTTGAGTACCATGAAATTGACTTCATCATATGTGATGATTTTATATCAAAAATGTAAACCATGGGAGACCAAGGTGGTCAAAATGGTTGAATTTGATATGAAATGAAAATGATCAAGGTGACAAGGAGTCACTAGTTCCTCATTACGAAGATAACCTATTTAATCATAACCAACCTATGATGGGAGTTGAATGTCCAAGTATGGACACTGATTTGAATTGATCCCACTCATACTATACCTAAAGAACAAGTTCGTTAAGAACTTACTGTAGGACATGATAGCTTATAACTCGAGTTAGGGTGGTGGACATACGACGACGTTCATTGTGCAACATGTATGTATGTAAAACTTTGGGCAAAGTAATGCATCTATCTCTGCATACATTGTCGGTCCACAGTGTTCTAGATAGCCTAGTGTCTCCAGTAGTGTCATACAAGTTAGAGTGGATCTATAGTGTGTGACCGCGAGACATTAGGAAGGACACAACATCAAATACTCAGATGACTAACCTAATGGGTTCTAATGTCTAACCTTTCTGAGAAGGGTAGGGCCACTTCCAATTAGGAAGATGAGTACAGGACCGCAGGTCCGTGGTTGGAGGAAAATCACCAAGATGATGCTGTCCTTCCCAAGCATGAGACAAGCCGAGGCTTATGAAGATAGATGTCATTGGTTCCAGATATAGTGTTTGCATTTTATGACCATTTGGTCTATTTTAATATATAAATTGATTTATGATGCCCTGGGTGCATATTGTATTTGATCAGTGATGGTTACTCACTAAAGATTGTAAATAATTACTGGAATACAAGCTTTGTTATATCTTGATTAGATTGACATGCTTAAATGATGAAAATTTTATGTTTCTTTGGTTAAAAAGTGATTAGCTCAAGCATTTCAAGTTAACTATTCATTTGATTATTATCTACATGTTTAATGTTAAAGCTTGATCATTATGGATAGTGATGTTACAAATTGTAATCCCTAGAGTTAGATGTTTTTGATGTAATTTGAGACTATCGAATGATGAAGTATTTGATAGTGGGAAGGAGGGAGAGCAAATCAAATTGGAATCCAACAGTTGAGAGAAGAGCTATTGAAGATCAATTAGCTTAAGGAGTTTTTTAATTTCAAGTTGCACTCTTGTTAAGCAAGTGATTTGTAAATTGTAATTTAAGAATGAGCTCTAAATTTAATTGTAATCCCTAGAGGTAGATGTTTTTGATGTAATTTGAGACTATCGAATGATGAAGTATTGATTTAGTTTTTTAGAAATAACTTACAATACTAATTACAACCTTACAAGAAAAAACTCATGGTTACAAAACCTATGACAAGAGAAGGTCTAAGCCTAAGAAGGCCTAAAGCAACTAGAAACTAACATGATGTAACTTTCATGATTCAAGGGATATATGCAAATGGTCTGAATGACAAATTTCATGATGTCTAAGGTTCATTTGGCCACATTAAACATTCATGAGTTCCACTAATTGAACTTTATCCAAAATCACTTTACTATTCATAAGCATTGATGCAATACATAAAATGTAAAAAGCATGTAAAAGAGCAATATAAAGTCTCCTAAACATAATGTAAACTACACAACACCATATTATTGATTCTATCTACTCATAGCATTCAAATGATAAAAATATCATATAGCTTCTAGTTTTGCTTCAACTTCTTAATAAAATTAGATATATTCATCTTATTATCGTGATTTCTCTAAACATGTTCAATCCTTCATAAGATAATAAACAAAATTAACTCAAATAATGACACACATAAATTACAATAAATTAAATCTAATCCAAAACATGAAAGGTTCAAAGTCCAAATTATAGTCCAATAATATAGTTAGTCACTCTAATATAGGATCACAAGACCTCGCTTACACATCCATTTTCTACTCATTTCATTTCAATGTGATTGGAGAAAGAAGGAAGATAAATCCAAAAGAATATTACAATTGATCCATTAACACAAAAAATGTCCAAAATGGTTAGAAGATCATTAAAGAAATCATATTCAAACCATAATGTGACAAATCACAATTTAAGAACCGTAATATGAAACCATAATGTAAAATGTATGTATAATGTCAAACCCTAATGTAAAATGTATACATATTGTAAAACATAATAAGATGAACCATAATGTGAAACCATAATGTAAAATGTATATAACATGTGAAGATCATGATCTAAGAACCATAATATGACAAACCATGTAATATAAAATGCATAACAAATCATGTGTCTGCATGTAAAACAAGTCAAAGAGGAGGATGTATAATATGACTATGGATAGATCTCTCTCCTGATCCCTATGTGGATCCATTTTCTGATCTCTCTCTCAATCCCTATCCTGATCCCTCTCTCGATCCCTATCTCAATCCCTATCCTGATCCACCTCCCTACACAAGAAAGTACATAATTTAATTTAATGTACATGTGTGTATATATATGTAAAGTCATCGAAACATTTTGTACTTTCAACATACATGTCTAAATTTATCAAGTAATTTATATATTATGAATTAAGTACCTCAAATGTATCATGCATAGGATCCTCTGCATGCTCCAAATCTCTAAAGCATGACAAATCCACGTATTGTTAGAAATTTTCAAATACAAGATTTCAATGAATAGTGATATAACTACTTTAAAGTCAATTTTATTTAATATATACATGTGAATTTTTAGAATGCAAAATATAAAAAATTATTCAAGTACTTGTGTTGCATCCTAGAGCACTCTACCAATCCCACTAAGGTCACTAGAATGAATGGTCACATCAGGGACACTCGTATCAGGTAAACAATGAGTGTCAAAGAGAAGTGTGTTATATGTTCCATGTACATCAGGTGCAGCTCGATGCTATGTGGAGGTTATAGGCTAGTCTAGAATATGTTGGTCCTCTGAAGTTGCTGCACCCCAACCTGACTGTCTACCAAAATGTCATCTAATATGACTTGGTACAACATCTAAAGGAAATGCCATACTCTTCACTGATAAACTCGAATGCTAATAGTAAATCAGCAATGGAAGCTAAACACACATTACGTAAAGTGGTGTCACTCATATGTGCCACATCTGACGGTGATGGGAGGTCTATACAAATGTAGGGGTCATAATTCAAAGATGTATCCTTAGTGGGAGGAAGGCTAATCTGCAGACGTAATAAGTATCTCCCTACATGATCAGATGACATTTGATCGACCTGAGTAGAAATTGTGGCCATACTATCAAAAAGATGGGATCTAGTTAGTGTGACTGTTGCATCTCCTACTACTACTAGTTCCAAATGTTTTGGAAGAACCAAAAGGTTTGGACCAACTAATGCCCTCTTGTTGACAGGTGGTAGAAATTTTGCACGTCTAAATTGAGGTTTGCCAACAAACCTCCCCTTGCCCTATCCAACATGTGCAAGCATAGATGTGTAATCCACATCTAATCCTAAATGGAACTCAGCATATAATTGTTTGCAAAAATAAAGTGGCAACTCATCACTATGAGGCCATCTATGATTGGCTACCAACCATATGGGATATATAAATGGAGCAACCAACGCATTTGTACACCTAGTAACATTGTATGCTCTAACTTTTTCTTGTCCCATATAATAAGGGAACATGGTGTGCACATCATGCAATGAAACTCTCTGAGAAATAGATTTATTTTTCTCAGTGCCAATTATAGTCCTAGAAAGAGACCGATAAAAGTCCTCAGTGCTTATGTCATCATATGGATTATATACTCGAATTGTGTCAATCAAATGTCTTATCTCTTGCTAAATATTCACTAATCTATCTCTATTACCCAAATTGGGTGTGTTATGTATAGTTTGATCCAAACATCTCAATGCACCCTCTAATATATTAATGTTTTCATTATAAAAATTTGTCCTAGCCTTGGCTTCCTACTGAGACTGTGTGGAATGATGAGATCCCTCATCAGAAGCCATATGTATATAAATATAAAGAGATCTACATTTAATTAAAACAAAATTATTTTTTTTACAAATATATGTACTTATTTTATTTTAGTAATTAAAGTAAATGTGCTTGTAAGATATTCAATGCAGATATGAAAATGTGAACTGCCATTACTACTTGACTTAGACTTCAAATGGAAAAGAATAGGATATATAGATTATAATTGAATAATTGTGAATCTGCTACAAGAAATGACACATGAACTAAAGAATTCAAACAGAAACAACACTATAACACAAAAGGATAATTCATTTGTATAATCATATCATTGCTTTTTCTCTGGTACTATGACATTGAACCTTGTCTTGACTGAATAGACACAATGTTCTAGTTTGTGTGGAAAAAACCTTTGTCACTTGTTTCAAATTAAATTGGAAAAGGCATGCCATGGGCTCACTAAAAGCCTTCAAAGACAAAGTGGGGACAGAATTGTACTGATCCTAGAACCATGATTATTATGCAGTAGTAAAATAGAGGGAACCTGATAACTTTTTGTATTCATTCTTACACCAATAGCATAAATGGTTGGAAAGTGTTACTAGTTTTAAACTCTTGGGAAAATTGCTCTATGATTTAATATTTGAATATATAATTTACTAATTCAGACTGATCTATGTCTAATTTTATGATTTTAAGAATACTACTTATTGATAATTTGAAAAAAGAACCACCCATGAATTTTTTGCAGTAAAGTTATAGATTGAAGCTTCAAAGAGGGAGAAAAGTTTCATACACTTGGGACCTGATTCTCATATCCAAAAGAAAGTAGAACTAACCCGTGGGCAATATCTTTCCATACAAATTTAGACTACATGAAAATTTAAGTATTGCTTGGGAACTGCTACTAGGAGAAAGAGGTAAGATTTATCAAGCATGCAAAGTGCCATAAATAGTCACTTGGGAACCAATAATTGGATTGGTTAAGAATAAGTCTAGAAACATGCCAATCATGCCATGGATAGAAAAATAAAGCTTGCCAAAATTTTAAGCTAAACAAAGAATGGTCGTCTCTGACAATCAAGACTTGCAAATCTCACTTGTCACTCAGTCAAGTCTGTGAAAAATAGAAAATTAGTTTCAAAACCTTAATGGAAAGGAGACACTAATTTTTCTGTAGCAATATTTAACCATTTTTCTAACTATAACAAGCTTTTCGGGATTGTTCTACCAAAAAGTTGCTAGGAAGTACACTTGGGCTGAATGGTCAGTAACAAGTGAATGGTCTTCTGATGGACAATATTTTATGACAGCCACAATAGCTCCATGGTTACAGATAGATAATGGGTATGCTTCGTGAATATATAATTAACTGTAAAGGGTAAAATTAGGATAGGGTTTGATTTGGTGGTTTTAATGTGTATATCCTCCTTTCACCCTAATACATTCAAGGACTTTGGGTCGAGTGGCAATGTAGTAAAAGATCCTTGGTCACTTAAGAATACACGGATACTTGGATTTATGTGATTAGATTGTCAATTATGCTCAATTATTCTCAATTATACATCAAAACCCTAATTATGCAAATACGGAAGCAAACAGACGAATACTAGAAAATGCTGCTACAGAAAGATATAAAATAACAGACAAATGTGTACCAGTTTCTAAAGTTTGGGAAGAGGAACAATCGGGGACTAATGAGCAAGCGCCCTAGTTGTTAGATAAAGAGAGCGTGCCCTTGTGAGGTAGAGGAAAAAACTAAATGATAAATGCTCAAAAACACAAATATGTCACCTTGTAGTGAAGACCTTATGGAAGGAAGAAGCTCTTCATGCCATGAGGAGATGGATGCTCAAATCTGCAAATACAAACACACAGACAACACAAATCATCTCTTGCTACACAATGAATGCCTTGAATCACCTTTAGAATGCCAATTCTCATCTAGTTGTAATCTAATGTCCATCTAGTTTACAAATGAATGCTTAGACATGCTTATATATGCAACTACAAACACTCCTGCCAAGAATTTCATAATTCAAACTTACTGTGTCGGCATAGGACCCAAATAATGGTCACAAGCTGACACTTAAAATTTAGAACTGACCAAAAATAGGGCAGGAATAAGGCGTGAGTGCCCAAGTCCTCTATCCCTATTTTGGTCAGGGTTAGGTTCAGGGGATCCCCCTAGGTCCCATTTGTCATGAAACTTAGGGATCATTTGATCGGGATGCCAAAATATGATGCAAGATGTCTTAAATGCAACTAAAAGACCTGGGAGCTAAACCTTATGAGGGAAATGCCTCTAAGGGGACATTTTCTGACATTATATTTAGCCCCCACTTTAATATATGTATAAACACAAGGCCAATACATGCATTAAAGTATGGTCAACAAACACAACAAACACACCAAGCATGGAGAAGACACGTCAAACACATTGAAGACAATGACAGGCATGCAAAACATGAAGAAGATAGTTACAGTCATGCAAAACATGGAGAAGATAGCAGATGCATAGAAGATAGTTAATGCATGGAAGACAAGAATAATTTCTTTTCTTTTCTTTTTCTTATATAGATGAGATGTAGATGCAAGTAAAGGAAAGTAAACACACCTCCATTAGTGTAGGAAGCACTCATTGCGCTGGTCTTTAGACTACATATATGGGGCAACACACACACAAGACACACCAAACCTCCCAAAATGCAGGAACCACTCATCGTGCTAGTCTTTAAATTGCATATGGGGAAACAGATACGCGAAACACACACACTTTGAATACACGGAGAAAACACGGCAGACAAGTGATGGAGTTTTCCTATTTCTAGACTCATCACCATGTTAGGCACATTATAGGAACACACTGATAATTGTGCTTCACCACAACAATCACCGAAGACACGCTTAAGGGTTGAGTTAGTCACAGAACCACTACTTGCCTCCCGATGAGGACTTTTTGAAAATTATAGGATGGGGATTCTCCGCAAGAGATAAACCACCCCCGCCTCTGTAGAGGGCTTAAGATGATTGATTAATGGCAAACAAACTTAGAGTGCAGGAGGGACTCATCACCACTAGTCTTTAAACTATACCTGAGGACAAGCACATTGCTAACATCTACAATAGATAGCTTACCTTATATATGCCCCCACCTTAAGGTGGTTGATATCAAGTATTGGTATCAAGCACGTTAAGGTAGGAAGAAAACACACAAGGGAATAAAGACTTTCACAAAGCCCATGCACCCCAGAGGTGACATGTACTTTACAATCGCCAAATGTTCCCACAAACACATCTCTGCAAGAAATGTTAGTGTCTATAATCATGATAAACAACAACATCAATGCATATGATTAATCACACAAAGAGCCAAGGTCATACTATGAATTCAGAGATAGAGGATAACCATGGGGCTATATCATGAAAATCTCATAACTGAGTGTGACCAAGATGAGATTCAAAGACAAACAAAGTGCATGGAGCAGCAATATTGTTAAGGTTTGTAAGTGAGATAAAAATATCATCAAAATCACTACGTAGAAAGCACAAAGTGCTTCTACTAGCCAAGCATCAAATAAGATATACAACCCCATCATCATATTAGGAACTAAGTCCAATTTTGTATTTCTCGCTAAAGGGATGCTAGGTCCGCATTAGTATAAATGTTTTTCATCATCCACCCACTAGATAGAAACACTAGAGGAAGGGAAACAATAAATAAGAGAGGAGAAACAAGTGTGTTAGGGACAGTCACATAGGAGGGTGCCCCCAAGTCACCAATTGCAACGCTATGTCCATAAGACACAACACACAACAATGAAATCAGAGAGAGAGGCAATATAGAAGAATGATGTTACAAATAGAAGGTCACAATAGAGGCGGTCTCCTATTATCCTAGACCTTACAAGAGAATTAGGGATCATCCTAGGAGGCCTAAACAACACATAACACATCATGAGGGAATCACATCATGAGAGAGATAAAGGGTTAGAAATACTTACCTGGTAGGATCTTCATATCAAATTTTTGAACTTGCGAACCTCTTGGAGAGGTACTCGATCATGTTTAGTGCAAAGTTTGAGTGGTTCTTATGAAAGTCTATTTTATTATCAGTTGATATTTGTTCCTTAAATCCTTGTTTGAATGCGACCTTTTATTTCTTATGAGGAGGAGAACCACTAGTATCTCTGACTATTGATAGTCGTCTTACTCTTTTCCAATTTTTAGTGAGTTTTCATTGTTGAAGTCATCTAACACAGTAACAAGAATCAACCTGTACCATCTCATTCGCCTGTACCAGTTGTTCTACTTATTTTTCTAAAGAATTTTGGTTATCTCCCAATCCTAATAAAGATGACGGAGGAGGAACCTCAACATAAATCCCATTTCTTCATGGATGAGGTGGGTTATACAACTTTTCCTTATCTACTTCAATCATTCCCACGATACTATCATAGTCTAAATAATCATCATCCTCTACTTCCACTAAATCGTGTTCCAACATATTGTTATCAATATGCTTAGGGAAAGGATTAGTGAAGATTTGTAAATTCTAATTCAGTAGAGAAACCGACTTGTTTCCATTATCATTCACAACCGATGTACCTATATAATATTTGAATCAATGAGGTCTTGCATTTCATGTTTAAGATGCATGCATCATTTGGTATCATGTCCTTGTGTCTGATGAAAATGACAAAAGGCATTAGCATTGAAATAAGGTCCTTGTGCTTTACTAGGATTGACAAGCTTAATCGGAGGAATCTTTAGAAGGTTATTACTCATAGCTTGATTCATGATATAATAATAAGACTCAGATATCGAAGTAAACTTTCTTGGTTGATATGATGCTTTCTTTAGATTAGTGATAGTAGACACATTAGAAAAGTTATTTGTATTCGGTCTATTAATTATTATTATTCCTCTTAATGTTGGTTTGTGACAATCCACCCATGGATTGACCAACTTGAGTCAATGAGTTTTGGTTTTCATACTGACTAGACAAAAGTTGATAATCACGAAGGGCGGTGCATAAATGTTGAAAGGAGTTATACTTCATCAAGAGGATCTTATCACAGATGTTAGATTGTAGATTTGTAATAAACACCTTCTGAACATCCTCATCTTTCGTCTGATATTGAATTTACACATATAAATTTTGATATCGACTAATAAACTTTATTAACTTCTCTTTCAGACCTTGATTGCAATGAACTAAATCAATTCAGGAGACTTGAGGTCCAATGTTTTCTTTAAAAAGTTGTAAAAATTGGTCAACTAACTGTGAAAAGGAGTGTATTGAATTCGGAGGTAGAGAGAAAAACCATTCTAAAGCAGTATCTTTGAGAGATCACGGGAAACATTTTGCTAACAAGTCCTCTTCAAAATAGAAATCACCACACATAGCTATGAATGCTGCCACAGGAGTATTAGAATCACCTCTTCCACCATATTTTTCAAAGCGAGGGGTCTCAAATGTCTTGGGAATAGGAGTTCTCAAAATTGCATAGGATAAAGGATTACAGGCATGATATGTTGGTATATTAGGTTGTGAAGAATTTGTCAAATTTATTACCTTTTGTTGTAAAATAGTCATGCCCTGTAAAAGTTGGTTTAGGATAGCATCATTGGGAGATGCGGTTTGCTGTGAGGAATTGGAAACAAAGTGAGGAGGTGGTTGAGCTTGAGATGTGATAGGTAGAGGCTGTGAATAGGTTAATGGTGGTTGGACATAATGGTAGGTGGTAGGTGGTTGAGAATAACTATATAATGGGAGGTTGAGAATAAGTGGGATGAAGAGGTGGTTGAGAGCAATTATTCATAGAAGAGGTCCCCTTAGAAACCAAATTCTGATAATGAAATCCCACAGCTTTGTAATTAGTGCCATTAGATACTCCAATACCAGTGGTAGCATTACAAGCATTTGCATCAGTTGTTAAGATCGTTGATGTAAAGGTAGATATTCCCGTAGTTGGTATAGGTGCTGATACTTGTGTGTGAGATGGTGACAGAGTGTTATTTATTACTTTTACATATTCAATCACTGACATAATGTTGGTTTGTACAATATGTGATGAACCATGGATTGCATTAACATCGTCTTGTCCTTCTTTTATCAATTCTCTTACATGGTGAATCACAAGTATAGCTTTTTCATCTATTCTTTCAGTTTGCACATATTCTTGAAATTCAGCTAGCTCTTTATCAATTTTATCTATTTTCTCATCAGATACATGTCCTGTCACCTCAATAGTATCATCAACATCATGAAAAGTTTGCTCTTCCATTGTAGTTGTGATGGGTGTAATAGCTTGTAGCATTTGTGTCTCTTCTTTTGTAAAGAAGGTGTTCAATGTACCCACTTCTTCAAGAGCACTAGATCCCATGTGTCTTATGTTCCTTCTTAAAGAAATATTTCTCTTAGGGGAGTGAGTTAGGAGATTGATGCAGCAATATGCACAAGATATGTTTAAATGCTTAATTTTTTATAATTTTTCATTGCAAATAATATGAAAGAAAAGGTGTTGTAAAGATTTTGATCAGGGAAGAAAATAAGATGTCTAATATCAATCCAATATAGAAGTAATATCTATCACAACACACTCTTGATGCAAATCTAAGATGATGACTAGTCCAAACCTAGTGAAAATACATTAAAATATGCAATTTTTCCACCAAATCTCAATACAAAAGAGCATGACAAAGGGTTTTGTGAGGAAAACAATGATGGAAAGAAAATTCTATCAGTAATAACAGCCACCTAATGCAAAAAAATCCATCACGACACGCTTATAGTGCCACTCAAGGTCAAACCCAATGAAAATATAGCAAAAATATGTAATTTTTCACAATTTTTCAATCCCAAGACCTAGAAAAAGGGGTGTTGTAAAGAATTTTATGAGGTGTAGAAAATAATAGCAATGATATTAGTCACCTAAAATCATAAAATCTTTTACAACATGCTTGGAGTGCAATCTAGGTCAAACCCTAGGGCAAATATAGCAAAAATATGCAAATTTTCACCAAATTTTCAATACAAGAGCCCAATGAAAAAGTGTTGTGAATATTTTTAGGAGGGGAAGCAGATAATAACATTGATAAAAGCCAATTAGTGAAAAAATATTCTTCACAACATCCCTATGGTGCAAATTTAGAGAGTCGGTAAGGCCAAATCTAGTGAAAATCAAGGTTTTTCAAGCCCTAGGTTTGAGATCTTGATGCAAAATGCTATATGAATGTATTGAAGTCTGATTTATGATGAAAATTAGTTTCCCTCAGATCTGAAAATTATTTTCAAACCCTAATATGCAAAATGCAAGTGCAAATCTAATGAAAATCAATAAAAAATACTAGTTTTTATTAAAATTTTCTATGTAAAAATGCAAATTTTTGAAATCTAAATGCAAATTTGCACTAAAATGAAACACTACATCCAAATGCAAGTTTTAATGAGTGTTTAATTTTAGTAAAAAAATTAGAAACAAGATTTTACCTACAAACCCTAGTTTTTGGAATTACTAGGTTATATGTAAAATTCAAAATTCCCAACAAAACCCTAGCAATTTTGGTGTAGGAGCACCCGCACATGATCAGGATATAGGTCCGCATGATGACATACATGATCAGGATATAGGTCCGCATGATGACATACATGATCAGGATATAGGTTCGCATGATGACATACATGATCAGGATGTAGGATAGTTATCATCATGCTGACGGGATAATCTATTTTTAGTATGTTTGACTTATCATGTAATAAGGTCCACTGTGACCGATACTATGTAATAGTTCAACATAGGAGTATGTGTAGGCAGTTAGAGGCAGTTAGAGATCGGGATAAGGTTATCTGAGCTGTCCTCTCTCCCAGCCGCTTGGAAGCTCCCAGCCGCTGGGAAGTGATGTTAGTAGTACTCGAAGGATTTGTTATATATACCTTCGATCTGTAGGGTTTAGATATAGTTTTGATATAGTTTTTGATATTGATGTACTGGTGTTGAGTAGATATCCAGGAGAGTAGTTCAGACATTGTGAAGCTGTATTCAGGACATTGAATTTCAATTGAATAAGATCTCGTCTTTTGCATTATCTGGTTGCATCTGTGTTGATTTCCTTTCCGTTTTGCAAGCTAATGACCACTTTCAACCCTTCCACCGGTTGATCCTGCAAATCGGTGGAATGGTCCTGTATCATAGATTAGATTGCATTTGTGTTTTCTGTTTATGCCTTGCATTGTTCAGGAGATCTGTTAGAAGCATGCTGTAAATCAGCCTAGCATCCTCATGTGCTAGGTCTAGAAGATAAACTGTTAGATTTTGGTTTGGAGGTGATCCGGCCCGGTCGTCACATGATCTTTGTGAAATTATGCGGTTGTGAGTGTTTTCATGCAGTGGAAGGATACACAGGAGTCTGCATGTGCGTTTCCAGTCGGGACGAGCCGCAACATCATCTGCGAATCCATCGCCATCAGGATCGGGTCATGAAGTTGTTGAAATTTGCATGTTGCAGGTGCATCATGATGTTTTGAGTTGGATATATACTCAGTGTATATATCGCAGTCAGGATCATCTCTCGGGGAAGGTCATCATCCGCATATCGCTAACGGATGCGGGTGTGAAAGTTGAGTTTTTTTGGCTAAGTGTTGAAGAGTTCATCAGGATGATGTGTGACGTCATCGTCATCAGGATATGACGTCATCGTCATCAGGATATTAAGAAATCCCTCTATGCGGGTTTATCCTGTTGTCGCTAAGTGGAAAGGTATCGGCGTAGGCAGGAAGTTGTATTAGCATCATCAGGAGGTTCCGAAGAACCAGATGTTTAATATCATGATGCTGTTGCTTGTATCGTCGGGCAGTGAAGCATCGAAGGCAAGTTGTTGAAGTACAACGTCATCAGGATATTTGGAGAACCGGATATTTGGATATCCTGCTGACGAAGGTGATATTGGATATCAGGATGATGCCGCTTGTATTTGGCACCCGATGAACAGTGCAACCGGAGGATGTTTGCGCCCGTTGATTATCATGATGATGATGATAGGCGACAAACGAAGGAGGTAAATAGTAATCGACAGGAGGATATTTGCGATCATCCAAAATATGATGATGCTGTTGAAATGTGATGATGCCGTTGGTGTTAGGAAATATGATGATGATGTTCAACCGATAGAGAAGTTTATCATGCTGTTTGTATTGTTGGCTACTCCTTCCTGTTAGGTTGCCTCCGTTGCGTTCCACTCTGCATCATAGTGGTATCAGAGCCAGGTTAGGGTCTTTTGGAGAAGATAAGCAGGATGTTAGACGAAGAAGGAACATCTGAGTTTCCAACAAAGATGACCAACGCTGAGTTGGCAGTTCTGGTGAAGAAGCAGATTACAGAAAGCAGGGCCGTGAAGGCTCAGAATCAGGAGTTGAAAGATGAATTAGCAAAGTTGAGGAGCAGAGTAGGTTCTGGTAGAGAAGATGATAGGGAAGAAGAGGATATCCCTAATTGGAGCGAGGAGGTCATTCCTGCAGACCAGAGACCGCTGTTGAACGCCCTCAAGGCCATGGAGAGGAGAACCATGGATGTGAAGCTGGACTTGCCAGTGTTTACAGGTAAGATGGACCCTAATTCAGTAATGGAATGGATAGACTGTCTGAACAATTTCTTTGTGACAGAGGAGATACCAGAACAGCAGAGAGTGAAGATAGCACAGTCAAAGATGAAAGAAGCTGCCTTGACATGGTGGAACTTTGTTCAGGATGATAGAGTGCAGGAGGGAAAACGTAGAGTTGCCACATGGAAGAAGATGATGGAGTTGGTAAAGGAGGCTTATATCCCTTTGGATTACAGTATCCAGTTACACAAGAGGAAGCAGAACCTGAAGCAGAAGGAGCTAGATGTCAGCTCATATACAGAAGAGTTCATGAAACTCTGTATGAAGACCAAGGTGAAAGAAAGTGAAGAAGAAAAGGTAGCCAGATACCTTAATGGACTGAGGTTTAATATTCAGGAAGATCTGAGTCTGCATAACCCAGATACAGTGCAGAAAAGTTTTCAGTTGGCACTGAAGGTGGAAGAAAAGCTGAAGAGAAAGCAAGATCAGAACAACAGAGGAAGAGGAAGACAACAAAGAGGTGGAAGAAGTCCTTTCAGAGGCAGAGGACAAGGACAGGGATATCAAGGAGAGTCTAGTCAAGACAATAGCAAGGGCAACAATAGCCAGAGTCAGAAAGAGAATTTCAGTCAGCAAGGAAACTTCAGAGGTAGAAGACCTTACAGAGGAAGATCCCAGGGCAGAGGATCCATCAGGTGTTACAACTGTAACAAAGAAGGCCATATAGCCAGCAGATGTCCAGACAAGGCCACAAGCTCAGCAGGTGAAAGGAGGACAAATCTGGTCAATGAACCTGATAATCAGAGTAGGACAAGTTCTAATGATTTTCAGAGTGTGAATGGTCCTGAGAATTATGGATATCCAGAAAGTGGAGAGTCCCTGATGATGAGAAGGACAGTAACTACCATGAAGGTACCTGATAAAGAAGCCCCTCAGAGGAAGTCCCTTTTCAGAACCACTTGCAAAGCAGGAGGTAAGGCTTGTAAAGTTTTGATTGATTCTGGTTCTACTGAGAACTTTGTGTCTGAAGAAATGGTGGTGAAGCTAAAGCTTAGGAGATTGCCTCATCCATCTCCATATAAAGTCTCATGGCTTACTCAAGGTCAGCAGACAACTGTAGAAGAGCAGGCTTGGGTAGAGTTTCAGATTGGTGGATATAAAGATAAGTTGTTGTTTGATATCACCAAGATGGATGCTTGCAACCTTTTGTTTGGAAGACCATGGCAATATGATCTGAAGGCACAGCATGATGGTGTTAAAAACACCTATAAAATCACTAAAGATGGTAAAGATGTAACACTATTCCCATTGAAGGAGAAAGAGGAGAAGTCTAAAGGCAAAGAAGTGAAGGTCATGCTGATGGAAGGCAAACAGTTTATGAAAGAAGTGGCAGCAGAAGGTGCAGTTGCATATGCCCTAATCCCCTGTATGAGTGTGAATAAGGAACAACAGCAAGAAGCCAAGAAGGAGAAGAAGCCAAGGTTGATAGACCCAGCTGTCCAAGAGTTATTGGATAAGTACAAAGGTGTTATCTCAGAGGGAATGCCAAGATCCCTACCACCTATCAGAGATATCAGTCATTGCATAGACTTGATTCCAGGGTCTACACTTCCAAATAAAGCAGCTTATAAGCTTACCCCAGAACAGAATGCAGAAGTAGCCAGGCAGATTGAAGAACTGATGAATTCAGGTTTGATTGGAAAGAGTTTGAGCCCATGTGCAGTACCAGCTGTACTAGCACCTAAGAAGGAAGGCACTTGGAGACTTTGCACCGATTCCAGAGCCATCAACAAGATCACAATCAGGTATAGGTTTCCCATCCCCAGAATTGAGGATTTACTTGATTGTTTGGGAAATGCTAAGTACTTTACTAAAATAGACTTGAAGAGTGGATACCATCAGATAAGGATTAGACCAGGTGATGAGTGGAAGACAGCATTCAAAACAAATGAAGGTTTGTATGAATGGAAGGTTATGCCATTTGGTTTGTCTAATGCCCCTAGTACTTTCATGAGGCTGATGAATGAGGTTCTGAAGGAATTTATTGGTAAGTTTGTCATAGTCTATTTAGATGACATTCTGATTTTCAGTAACACCAGAGAAGAACATCTCAGGCATATAGAGCTGGTTCTCAAGAGGTTACATGAAGAGAAGCTGATGATAAACTTGGACAAGTGTTTGTTCATGAAACAGGAGATCACCTATTTAGGTTTTGTCATCTCACAAGGCAAGCTGCAGATGGATAAGGAGAAGGTGAGTGCCATTTTGAATTGGCCAACTCCACAGACCATGAATGAAGTCAGAAGTTTCCATGGGTTAGCAACCTTCTACAGAAAGTTCATCAGAGGGTTCAGTCATATTTGTGCACCCATGTTGGATACCATCAAAGGAGGACAAAAGTGCAGGTTTGTTTGGACTCAAGGAGCAGATGATTCCTTTGAGGCATTGAAAAGGAAGGTGGCACAGCAGCCAGTCCTTGCACTTCCAGATTTCAATAAGATCTTTCAGGTAGAGTGTGATGCCAATCACATGGCCATTGGAGCAGTACTCAGTCAAGAGGGTAGACCAATTGCATTTTTCAGTGAAAAGCTCAATGATGCTAAGAAAAGGTATTCATCATACGATCTGGAAATGTATGCTTTAGTTCAGTCCCTAAAGAAATGGAGGCATTACCTGATGCCAAAGGAGTTTATAGTCTTCACAGATAATCAAGCTTTGAGTTTCATCAACAGTCAGGAGAAGCTGAACCACAGACATATGAAGTGGGTAGAAACACTACAGGCTTTCACTTTTACCTTGAAGCATAAGAAAGGGGTTAAGAACAAAGTTGCAGATGCTTTGAGCAGGAGAGTTCTCACAGTAAATCAGATTCAGTTAGAGAGTGTTGGCATTGACTCACTCAAGACCATGTATGAGTCTGATGAAGATTTTGGAGAAATATATCAGGTCTGTACTTCTTTTGGGGAGAAATACCATGCTGAGTTCTCTGAATTCCTGATCCAAGATGGATTGCTATTCAAGGGTGGACAGTTGTGTATTCCCAGATGTTCTATGAGGTTGAATATAGTCAAGGAGAAACATTGTGGAGCAATGGCAGGTCATTTTGGTCTAGACAAGACTCTTGATCTGGTCAGGAGGCATTATTTCTGGCCTAAGTTGCAGTCAGATGTCAGGAAATTTGTAGAAACCTGTGTAATTTGTCAGAAGGCTAAAGGCAGGTCAACTAATGCAGGGTTATATCAGCCCTTACCCATTCCTTCCAGACCATGGGAAAGTATCAGTATGGATTTTGTTTTAGGTTTGCCAAGGACCAGGAGAGGATTTGACAGTGTCTTTGTTGTAGTGGACAGGTTCAGTAAGATGGCACATTTCTTGCCATGCAAAACCACTGCAGATGCCTCATATATTGCCGATTTATTCTTCAGGGAAGTTGTCAGAATTCATGGGTTGCCTTTGAGCATAGTTTCAGACAGAGATGTGAAGTTTGTGGGTCATTTCTGGAGAACCCTATGGAGGAAGCTGGGAACCAATTTGTCATTTTCCTCTGCATATCATCCTCAAACGGATGGACAAACTGAGGTTGTGAACCGTTCCTTAGGGAATCTACTTAGATGCTTGACAAAACAGCATGGAGAGAAGTGGGACAATATCCTGTCTCAAGCTGAGTTTTCATATAATGATACTGTCAACAGGAGCACAGGAAAATCGCCTTTTCAGGTAGTATATGGAATGCATCCCAGAGGTATTTTAGAGTTGCGAGAACTACCTACAACAGATCCTGTTAGTGCAGATGGAGAAGCTTTTGCTGAAGCAATCAAAGAAGTTCATGATCAGGTTAAGACCCAACTCCAGCAAACCACCTTAAGGTATAAGGAGTATGCTGACAAGAAGAAGAAGGATGTTCAATTTGCTGTTGGAGATTTGGTTTGGGTTCACTTGAAGGAAGACAGGCTCCCTAAGGGGAAGTATACTAAGCTCATGCAAAAGAAAGTTGGACCATGTCAGATTTTGCAAAAGCATGGACAGAATGCTTATAAGATCCAACTACCACCTGATCTTGGTTTATCTCCTATCTTCAATGTATGTGACTTAACTCCATACAAGGCTAATCCCGATGCAGATCAGGATATCCTACAGGATACAGTTGCTGAAGACATTCCTCCACATGATCCTCCACAGATACAGCAGATTTTGGACACCAGAGTGGTCAAACAGACCAGGAACAAGAAGTACTTGGAGTACCTCGTCTCTTGGAAGGGACAGCCGACTTCTGAAGCAGTATGGATGACTGCAGAACAGATACAGAAACATGGTGCCGACCTTGATACTCTCATCTCAAGTGGACTTGAGATTTCTTCTTTTGGGGAGTATGGTGCAGGAGCACCCGCACATGATCAGGATATAGGTCCGCATGATGACATACATGATCAGGATATAGGTCCGCATGATGACATACATGATCAGGATATAGGTTCGCATGATGACATACATGATCAGGATGTAGGATAGTTATCATCATGCTGACGGGATAATCTATTTTTAGTATGTTTGACTTATCATGTAATAAGGTCCACTGTGACCGATACTATGTAATAGTTCAACATAGGAGTATGTGTAGGCAGTTAGAGGCAGTTAGAGATCGGGATAAGGTTATCTGAGCTGTCCTCTCTCCCAACCGCTTGGAAGCTCCCAGCCGCTGGGAAGTGATGTTAGTAGTACTCGAAGGATTTGTTATATATACCTTCGATCTGTAGGGTTTAGATATAGTTTTGATATAGTTTTTGATATTGATGTACTGGTGTTGAGTAGATATCCAGGAGAGTAGTTCAGACATTGTGAAGCTGTATTCAGGACATTGAATTTCAATTGAATAAGATCTCGTCTTTTGCATTATCTGGTTGCATCTGTGTTGATTTCCTTTCCGTTTTGCAAGCTAATGACCACTTTCAACCCTTCCACCGGTTGATCCTGCAAATCGGTGGAATGGTCCTGTATCATAGATTAGATTGCATTTGTGTTTTCTGTTTATGCCTTGCATTGTTCAGGAGATCTGTTAGAAGCATGCTGTAAATCAGCCTAGCATCCTCATGTGCTAGGTCTAGAAGATAAACTGTTAGATTTTGGTTTGGAGGTGATCCGGCCCGGTCGTCACATGATCTTTGTGAAATTATGCGGTTGTGAGTGTTTTCATGCAGTGGAAGGATACACAGGAGTCTGCATGTGCGTTTCCAGTCGGGACGAGCCGCAACATCATCTGCGAATCCATCGCCATCAGGATCGGGTCATGAAGTTGTTGAAATTTGCATGTTGCAGGTGCATCATGATGTTTTGAGTTGGATATATACTCAGTGTATATATCGCAGTCAGGATCATCTCTCGGGGAAGGTCATCATCCGCATATCGCTAACGGATGCGGGTGTGAAAGTTGAGTTTTTTTGGCTAAGTGTTGAAGAGTTCATCAGGATGATGTGTGACATCATCGTCATCAGGATATGACGTCATCGTCATCAGGATATTAAGAAATCCCTCTATGCGGGTTTATCCTGTTGTCGCTAAGTGGAAAGGTATCGGCGTAGGCAGGAAGTTGTATTAGCATCATCAGGAGGTTCCGAAGAACCGGATGTTTAATATCATGATGCTGTTGCTTGTATCGTCGGGCAGTGAAGCATCAAAGGCAAGTTGTTGAAGTACAACGTCATCAGGATATTTGGAGAACCGGATATTTGGATATCCTGCTGACGAAGGTGATATTGGATATCAGGATGATGCCGCTTGTATTTGGCACCCGATGAACAGTGCAACCGGAGGATGTTTGCGCCCGTTGATTATCATGATGATGATGATAGGCGACAAACGAAGGAGGTAAATAGTAATCGACAGGAGGATATTTGCGATCATCCGAAATATGATGATGCTGTTGAAATGTGATGATGCCGTTGGTGTTAGGAAATATGATGATGATGTTCAACCGATAGAGAAGTTTATCATGCTGTTTGTATTGTTGGCTACTCCTTCCTGTTAGGTTGCCTCCGTTGCGTTCCACTCTGCATCAAATTTTATGATGAAAATGCAATGCAAGCTATTGAATTCTTGTAATTTTATGCAATTTATCTCAGATCTATTGCAAAAAACATAAATTTAGTGAAATTCAGAGTAATTGATGCAACATGCAAACCCTAGAGTGCAATTTTTTCAAATTTTACAATTTTTTTGTAATTTTTCCAATGCAATAAAATGAATGATGATATGAATGAATAAAATCAATACAAATATGAAGAAAAAAAATCAGAAAGGTGCAAACAAGTCCAACAACACAGGTTCACCAAAATGTAAAGGGTAAAATTAGGATAGGGTTTGATTTGGTGGTTTCAATGTGTATATCCTCCATTCACCCTAGTACATTCAAGGACTTTGGGTCAAGTGGCAATGCACTATCAGACCCTTGGTCACTTAAGAATGCAAGGAAACTTAGATTTGTGTGATTAGATTGTCAATTATGCTTAATTATTCTTAATTATACATCAAAACCCTAATTATGCAAATACGGAAGCAAATAGATGAATACTGAAAAATGCTGCTACAGAAAGATATAAAATAACAAACAAATGTGTACCAGTTTCTGAAGTTTAGGAAGTGGAACAGTCGGGGACTAATGAGTGGGTGCCCTAGTCCAGTGCCCTGATTTTTGTCAGGATCTGGAAACTTGATTTGCAACTTGTTCCTGCTATCTCAAAGATTTCTCCATTGCAAAATCTGGAGGACTAATGAGCAGGTGCCTAAGTCTAGGGCCCTATTTTCAACTCTGATCTGCAAATCCAACACTCTCCTGCAACTCCACTTTTCCTGCTTCTTCAACCTTTAACCTGCAATCACGAAAAAATGGGGAGGGGTTGTGGTGTTTAGAGGCTTGCCCCAGTCAAGCTCCAGAGAGACATTCAATTCTTCCGAACACCATTGTTAGATAAAGAGTGCGTATCCTTGTGAGGCAGAGGCAAAAACTAAATGATAAATGCTCAAAAACACAAATGATGTCACCTTGTAGTAAATATCTCATGGAAGGAAGAAGCTCTTCGTGCCATGAGGAGATGGATGCTCAAATCTACAAATACAAACACACAGACAACACAAATCTGCTCTTGCTACGCAATGAATATCTTGAATCACCTTTAGAATGCCAAAGATCATCGAGTTGTAATCTAATGTTCATCTAGTTTACAAATGAATGTCTAAATATTATTATATATGCAACTACAAACACTCTACCAAAAA
This sequence comes from Cunninghamia lanceolata, assembly GCA_027924645.1. Taxonomy (NCBI): domain Eukaryota; kingdom Viridiplantae; phylum Streptophyta; class Pinopsida; order Cupressales; family Cupressaceae; genus Cunninghamia; species Cunninghamia lanceolata. Next base: position 969,772 of record BSBN01001617.1, on the reverse strand, counting down.
TTTTGTAATTCAAACTTACCATGTCGGCATAGGACCCAAATAACGGTCACAAGTTGACATTTAAAATTTAGAACTGATCCAAAATAGGGCAGGACTAGGGCATGGGCGCCCAAGTCCTCCCTCCCTATTTTGGTCAGGGTTAGGTTCAAGGGATCCCCTAGGTCCCATTTGTCATGAAACTTAGGGCTCATTTCATCGGGATGCCAAAATATGATGCAAGATGTCCTAAATGCAGCTGAAAGACCTAAGAGCTTAACCTTATGAGGTAAAAACCCCCAAGGGGACATTTTCTGACATTACATCAACTAACAATGCTTTTAGTTAGCTGTCATTGGTACGTAGAGAAAACCAAGGGAATTAAGGTTTAATATTCTGGTTTGTGTACTGCAGGATCAAAATTTTCTATTATAATGGATCACTATATTTTAAGAAGATGTTTGACAGACTATACCAGGTTTGGATGTTTCTATAGATTACTTGATATAAAAAGACATAGTTACCATCATGTAAATATGTTTGTAGTCATTTTGAATGTATTTTTTCATTAGCATAGGCAGATTGGAGACCAACAGAAGCTAGTGTGTATGGAGATCTTCCAAAGTTAGTTGAATAAGTGAAGGAAAGTCTGACAATTGACAAAAGTATTGCATGTAATATCTAGATAATGAAGATTCATTATAATCTTGAACAACTTTTTGAACAAGTTATGCAGAAAAGTAATCTTTGTGAAGACTAGATAATTTGTTAATAATCTATATCCATATCATTTTTTTGGTTGCTAGTGTCCAAAACTTCAAATCCACCACACACGAAGGGTACTTTTGCTATTAATTCTTAGGTAGGATGTTTTATGGCTTAAGAATATCATAGTTTGTGAGGAATTGGTAATCAGTTTTGGTCCAAACATGAACTACTAGTTGCTAATAGTAAGCAATGCTTTTGAATGATAGCTCTTTGGCGAGGAAAAATTTTCTTCATAAGTGATCATGTAACTATTAACTCAAAACTTATATCAGTAGCAGACATGTTGATGATTATGTAAAATTGAATTCACAAACAATTATATTGGCAAGTCTGTATAAGGTCAAAATTCTACAATAATCACAATGAACTCTTATTCATTTTAATAATAGACATGTTTCAAAGTCAATGGTAAACAAAAGACTATGATATACATATAATTATTTGAGAAATAATATTCTCTCATTGTTGACTTTTATAGAGTCAAGTAATAGTTAACAAAACTAATCCATTATCAGAACAAAGTGAGGTTGGGTTTCTATTATCTTTTCTCATAATGAAAATAGGCCTGGATATGGTTGATATTCAGTATTTTACACAGGACAATGAAAAATTCTAGGCCAATATGATCTTTCACATATAATCAAAATGATTAAAAATGATACAAAAATATTGTACCAATATTTTAAAGTTAACTGAACTATAATACATGGTTGTAATCAAATGTCTAAACTTCATATAAGATCAATCCAATATGAGGTCGAACACCAACTACAAACCCAACAGAGGTTAGAAATTATGTATATATATTTAAGTATGTAACTCATCCATATAATGGGGATTTGTCCATTTGTTTTCTATTTTAAAAAAGATTCTAGAAGAGGATAAAACCATCAGTAACTTGTAAAAATATTTTTTGCTGAAAATTAATGAACATTCCTTCTATGGGAAGGGTGTAGGCTTGAAGGTTATGGTAAGATTATACAAGTTTCTATTCTATTTTCTTCTATAGAGAGATGACTAAGAGTTCTCTTAAAAACAAGAAGAAAAGAGAGAAGAACTTGATAAAAAACCATTACAAACTGTCTCAAGGAATTTAGTACTTAAATCTGCCTAGTTTGGTATGAAGTACGTGTTCTCTCTCATGGGCACAAACCTACATGAACACACATAAAATGGGTACTTTTTCTAATTTTAAATCTGAATTACATTAATATGATTATATTCTATGTTTTAATTGGAAGCTTTAAATAAAAAAAATTAACATTTAACCCTAGCCACCATGATAAATTATTCGATTTCTTTTGCCCTAGTTCAGTCATGCTAGGGTTTTAAAATAGTTTATATTATAAATTTAACTAGATTTCTCCAATTTGCATGTCATAACACAAGAAAAGCATCCACAACATAAAAAACAACAACAAAACTTATCAAGAAACATACAAAACTAAAAACAAAAGCACTACAACATAATTTAAACCTAACAAAAACAACTCTTTTCAAAACAGCAAACAATGTGGAATGAAGAGTACAAAATGGGATCTTATGTGGGTCCAGCAGGGATTTGTAGGCTTTGGTCTCAGGTGAGCAGTCTCCAAACGCAAGAAATTCAGTCGAAACTAACTCGACCAAAACTTAGTCAGATTTTGGAGCCATGTCGATGCCAAATAAGCACCACATGGTTTCGGTCAAATTCTACTTGGCCAAAATTATTTAGTTGACCCAAAGTGTGACACAAGTTTGTACTTTTACCCAATATCTTTCAAACTATATACCATTTGTTGACCGATCTTATTTTCATAAAACCATTTTGTGCGCCTTCTTTGAATAGGATTATATTCTTAGTTGTGTTGTTCATAAGTTATATTCTTATTTGTACTGTCAATCATAACTATTATTTCCATAAGTTTATCTCAACGCCCTCTAATAACAGTGCCTTATATGAGATAGAAATTGTTGATAAACATTTTTATGTGAATATCACCCTAGGTGTAGTATATGGTGTGGATACCTTTCCTCCTGCCTTACCTTTCAAACTTAGTGCCCTGATCAAAGACATGCATCAAGTAATTTAGGGTGTCTAGAGTTTAGACTACCACATCGATGTGGTTACCAATGACCTCTTTTCCCCCATATCGAACTGATATGCTCTAAATAACGACCTTTTTTTATAAAGAACTTGGTTTATTTTTCTTTCAGCTTCTCTTATTAGAATCGGCCTGTTGTTAGATTGTTGGCTTTTCTCTATGTTTTTGTCAGCCAACTTTATCACTTAACTCCCTTTTGCATATGTAATTCAGCCTGCAAGCTCTCTTAAGTGGCCTTTGTTAGGTTTCTTCATAAGGGTCAGTTTTTTCCAAACATCCAGTCCGAGCATGGTATGCCACAATGTTCCCAACTTTCTCATCTTGAAATTCAAGGTACTTCTGTATTAAATCTAATCTTTCACCATCAAATCTCTAACCTTTCAATATCATAATTCTTTTATAGTTATTATATGTTAAATATTGGTTATTATTATTATTGTTTCAACAAATATATTACTAAAACAAAAGTGGGCACCTTAATTGTGAATGTAACAAACTTAGTAAAATTCTAATTATACATTTCTAATGTAAATGGATGTGTTTAATTAAAAATATGTAAATAGAGATGCTTATGTAAACCCTTCTTTTTCTTTCTTACAATATTCTTTTTCCTATAACAAGTAGAGAAGATAATAATGTAATGATAGGACCATGATTTGCATTATTGTGATGCTGCAGATAACCTATTTATGTATTTGTGTATCTTATTTGAATTCACTCTAGTAAGGTCTAGTTTTCTTTGCAACATGTGTGATTTGTTGTACCTTAAAATGAGTTAGATTTAGCTGTAGTCATAATGTATAAGAATTCATGTATGATTTTCTTTCTTTTGCTTACTATGTCTGCCCTTAACCTCTGTGATATCTAAATGTAGGAGATTCCACCAAGGTCCAACATAACTCTGAATAATATAATCTTGCTAGAATAAATTCTTTGATATGGATTCTTTTGTAAATGGAACTAGTATAGTTTTTAGTTTGATGCTTTCATTGTATTATTATTCAACATTAGAGTCAGTTGTTTGCTCATGAGTTTACCTTCCGGGACAGGATGTCGAATGTGGGCTTATAGAGAAGGTAATCTTCTTTTTCAAGATTTACCAAATTTTTGTTCATGCTTTGGCCAAAGCTATACTATACCATTGAAATAGATGGATAATAAATGCCTAGTTGTTATTATTGTTCTCTATGACATCTTGTTTGCAAGAAATGTGTTCATTCTAGATTAGAGTGCATATAGGCATCAAGATGCATCAAGAGTTTCCCTCCCGCCCATTTGTTCCAAGTCGCTAGGCACCTCATGCAGGGTCGGGTATTCTTTGAGTTAGGAAGAATTCCAGGGAAGTGTAGTGCTTCGTGGTTGGGTGGAAAAAACACCTTAACCATGCTCTTCACCTTCGGCTTGCAGAAGACCAGTGGGTTATGGCGACTGAAGATAGATTGTATATTTGATTCTATTTATGTACTCAGAAAATGGATATATCAATGTATTGAATATTTGTATGGCTTGTTTCGCTGAAAGATGTAATCGTACTTCTCTTGTTGTGCTACTATTTGCACTTGTAAAAATTGTAAAAGATTTTACATTTATGGATATCTCTATTAATAGAAAGGTTCATTTTTCATTTATAGATTGAGATTTGCTTTTCATTGGTATTTTTTAGTATATGGTTTTTTTCAAACTTTATACAAATTCAAAAGAAGTAAAACAATGCCAGCCAACTTAAAAAAGGCATCGTGGCTGATGAGTCGACTCCTCCTCCTTGAATCGACCTACTCTCTAGCCACATTATGTGTCTATGCCAACACCGAATCCCTCAATTTGGGGCTTCTAGTAGATTATACGAGTTCTATGTGAATACATCGTTGTATTATATATTCTTTTTAGTACCTCTTGTTTCTATTTTATCCATAAAAGCATGTTAGAGTGTCTATTTTCAATGCCATCATTGTCATTTGAATCTAGACTCACATATTTAACATGAGCTATTGTTTTTGTAAGGCTATTCTTGAAGCCATTTTATAGGGGTATTTTTATTTCTCAATTCAATTATATTAAGGTGTTATTTTTATTCCTAAACTATCCTCTCCTCTATGGAAAAATATTGATTTGAGTAATGAGAAATAGGATGAAATAACATTTATTTTGCTAACAAAATGGCAGGAAGTTCACCAAAAAAAAAATCTCCCTAATTCTCAGTTGCTATGTGGGAATAACTATTCTGCATGGAAAACCAAACTCAAAAGTCAACTCAAGTGTGAATAAGTTTGGAATGTGGTTGATGGAACCACGAAATAACATGCAAGTGATGTTGATGAGCAAACAACATTTGATCAACTTGACAGGAAGGCGAAATTAATTATTCTGTTTAGGGTGTCTGATGAAGTTTAGCCCTTTATCGAGACTCGTCCATAGACAAAGATGCATGGGACAAGCTCAGGACAGTGTACGAGGCAAAGAATTAGAATCAGATCCTAAATTTGTGGAGTCAGCTACACAGCCTGAAGATGAAGAATAGAGAACAATTGGAATCCTTTCTCAGAAGATTGCTAAGTTGAGAGCTTTGCTACAAGCATTACGTGAAAAAGTTGAGGATGCTACCCTAGTGCCTATTGTTTTGTGAGCATTGCCTTTGAAATACTAAGTGTTTGTGACAACTTTGAATGTCACTGAATAGACACCCAGTTTTGAGAAGCTAGTGAATCTACTTTAGAAAGAAGAGTCTCTAAGCTAGGATCATGGTGAGCAGGATCATGCCATGACCACAGACCATAAACGAAACAAGCCTAAGAAGCAATTCAATGGATATCCCAAATCTAGTAATTCATTTAGATCTCAGAAGAAGTGTCCAATTTGTGAAAGGATTGGACATGATGTGAAAAATTATTGGTACAAGTCCTTTGCCAAAGGATCAACCAACAAAAAATTACATCAAAAGAAGCCATTTCAAAGTGGCAATATATGATGGGAGCAAAAGAACAATCAAAGACAATATGGAAATATTGTTGAAGAAGAAGACTCAAGAAGAGGAGTTTGTATTTTCTGCCCACATTTCAAAAGATAGTTCACAATCAAATTCTATTTGGTATGTGGGCTTAGGTTCTACAAAGCACGAGTGGATAGAAGGAGTGGTTTCTCATATTGAAACCCCATCATGGTAAAGTTTCACTTGGAGATGACACAACCTACATGCCATCCAAGGTATTGGTGAAATCTCCTTGTAGTTTGGTATACATCGTTGTAGGCTCATTGAAGTTTTGTATGTGCCATGACTTACAAAAAATATCTTATCTATAAATCAATTTCTTGATCACAACTTGAGGATTGAATTTTATAAAAGTGATGATAAAAAGGTATGTCTCATCTGAGATAAGTCTAAGAGTTCAAAGATTGTTGCAAGTGCTTCTAAAACTAGTAAAATGTTTAGGCTTGATACAATTGATCACAATCAAGCCTTAGTGACTAAGTATAATGATCTTGCTATGTTATGGCATCGCTGATTTGATCATTTGAGCACTAGTTATTTGCTTACTCTTAGTAAGAAAAGCATGGTCAAAGGGCTTCCCTCAATTGAGAAGTCGAGTGCTATTTGTTCTAGTTGTATTGCTGGAAAACAACATCGAGCACCCTTCCATCCTAGTGAGCATCATGCAAGCCAACCTTTGCAGCTAGTGCATACTGATCTGTGTAGACCCATGTAACCTAGTCACAATGGATTCAGGTACTTTTAGTTTTTTGTTGATGATCACATAAGGAAAATGTGGGTATATTACTTGCAAACTAAAGATGAAGCATTTGCCTACTTTAAAGAGTTTTGCACTCTTGTGGAGAAAGATACAAATCATTGTATTCATGTCCCCCACTCAGATTGAGGGGGCAAATACTCCAACATAGAATTCTCCACCTACTTGAAGGAAAATGGAATTCAGTGTCAACTGAGTGCAGCCTACACACCTCAGCAAAATGGAGTTGCTGAAAGGCATAACCACCTCATTATGGAGATGGTGTGTAGCATGTTGAAGGATTCTCACTTGGGACATGCATACTGGGCTGAAGTTGTGTATATAACAGTTTATCTTCTAAATCATGTACCAACCAAAGAACTTGATGGAATCACACCAGAAGAACCCTAGTCAAGAGTAAAGCCATCTATCTCTCATCTTCGTTTATTTGGTTGTACAACATTCATGCACATTCCTAAGCAAAAGAGAAAGAAGCTTGATGAAAAATTCATGAAATGTATTCTTCTTGGGTATAATACTAAGTCTAAGGCCTATCGACTTATGGATCCTACCACAAAGAAGATGTACATCAGTAGAGATGTCATTTTTTATGAGAAGAGTGAGTTAAGTTCACCTTCCGCATCATCACCTACTCAAGATAGTGCTCCTATATTCAACTTGGAAGATAGAAGTAATGGGAATGTTGATAATCAATCTGACTCAACACCCACAAATGTCACACAACCTGTGCCAAAGTGGTATACTAGTACCATTAGTAATGCAAAGCTAGATGGAGTCTTAGACACTTCAACTTTAAGACCAAGGACTCAGAGCATGTCTCACAATGAGGTAAATCTAGCACTAATGAGTTCAGTATTTGATAACTTTGAACCATCTAATGTTTAGGAAGCACTAAAATCAAAGCCTTGGAAGGAGGCTATGGATGCAGAATATCAACCCCTAATGGGAAATAAAACTTGGGAGATAGTTGATATTCCACCAGATAAAAAGGCCATTAGATGTAAATGGGTCTTCGAGACCAAGTATAAGGCAGATGACAATATAGATAAGTATAAGGCTATACTTGTAGCTAAGGGATATGCCCAAAAAGAAGGGATTGATTATGAAGAAACATTTACTTCCACAACAAAGATCAAAACCATTAGAATGATTTTTTCTTTAGCTGCACAATTTGGATGGAAGCTATATCAAATGGGTGTAAAGAGCGCATTTCTCAACGGAGACCTTAAGGGGGATGTCTATATGACCCAACTAGAGGGATATGTTGCACCTGGTAAAGAAGAAAATGTATCCAAACTTGTTAAGTTTGTCTATGGTCTCAAATAGGGTCTCAGGGCCTGGTATATCAAAGTTGATGAACATTTGCTACAACATGAATTTAGTAGGCATCTATATGACCCAAATCTCTACCTCAAGGAACAAGGGGGGAGATTGTGATTATCAATATATATATTGATGACCTAGTCATCACAGGCAGCTCAGAAACAATGATTCAAACAACTAAGAATGATCTCAAGAAGGCATTTGATATGCTAGATCTCAGGCTATTACACTATTGTCTTGGCTTAGAGGTATGACAAAAGAATCACCATATCTTTGTATCTCAAAGAAAATATGCCAAGAATTTTCTTGAGAAGTTTAGAATGATGGATTCCAAACCCATGTCTACACCTATGGAATCAAGATTATAGTTACCTATTTCTGATCCATCTCCTCAGGTAAATACAACTCTCTATCGATAAATGATTGGAGGTTTGATTTACTTGACCTACACTAGACCAGATATTGGTTTTGTTGTTAATTATCTTTCAAGATTCATGCAAGAACCAAAGATGTGTCATTGGAAAGTAGCAAAATGGGTACTAAGGTATATCCATGGTATAATGAATCATGGTTTGGAATATAAGAAGAATGATTAGTTCTTCTTGACAGGGTATACAGATACAAATTATGCATGTTATGCTAATGATAGGATATCCACATCTGGATTTGTTTTCTTCTTAGGTGTAGGTCCTATTTCTTGGGGAAGTAAGAAGCAAGCCGCAATTTCTTGTTCTTCAACAGAAGCAGAATATCGTACAACAAGTGTAGTAGTTTGTGAAGCAGTTTGGCTACATCGCATATTAGAAGGATTGGGAGTACCTCAAAATCAACCCACAATCCTCTATTGTGATAATCTAGTGTTTCATGAATGCACCAAGCACATTGAGGTTGACTACCACTTCATACGAGAACATATTTAGCAAAACAATATTCAACTCCAATTTTGTTCTACTCAAGAACAACGTGCTGACATCTTCACCAAGCCTCTTCGATGTGCAAAGTTTGAAACTTTTCAAGATTCTCTCATCAATCCTTTAAAACAATGATGTAATAAGGGGGAATGTTGGGATATTCCAACTTTGTCTTCTAGTAGCTAGTTTGTTTGGTTTGTTATTGTTTGTTTATGTATTCGTTAATAGTTTGTTTTGTAATCTATTTCCTCATGAGTTTGTTCCATGGAATTTGTTATAGTTTAAGGGTATTTATACCCAACATCTAATAGAGTAATATGAATTGCACTCATTCAATTTATCTTTTGTTTCATAATCTCTGATAGGTTTTAGGTGTGGGATACGGCTTCTTTACTCCCTCCTTTGACACTGGGGTTCATACTTGTGGTTTGGGTCTTCCTAGCAGTGCTTGTGATGTGTTTGGAGCTATTCTTATTTTAGGATCTCCTTCAACAAATGGGAATGTGTCTCTTGGTCATGTTTCCCTAGTTGTTGGTGATGCAATGGTTTCAAAGGGCACCTTTCCTCCTGCAAAGGGTTTGGCTCACGGCTCCCCTTCATCCTATGTAGTCATTGCTCGGAAGGGGCTCCATCTCACCCTCCATGTGACAAAATTTAGCCCCTCCACTACTCTTAATCCTCCCTTGTCATAGTGTGTGGAGAGGATGTGATTGACAATTGACACTTTTATGCTTCTAATGGCCTAGTTTGTAAATATACTAGTTTGTGGCCCTCTCTTCATGACTTGCATGCGTGGGTTTTGAAATCTTGATGGCCTCTTGTTGAAAGTAAAATTGAGTTGTACCCCTATGCTAAGGGCTTTTTTATTATGACCTTCAAATCTTCACATGACAAAGATTTGATTTTGGATATAGTTTGTGGGGTGAGAATTTTCTTTCACTGAGGGCATGTGGTCCACCTCTTTCAACCCACTTTTAGAACCACTCAATATTAAGTTAGTTTAGGTCAGACTACCCCATCTCCCTCTTCAGTTCTTGGGAAGATTCCTCTTTGGTAGGTGGAACTACTTTGACGGCAACGGTAGTAGAGTGTTTTTGAGTCAAATTTTCAAGTGCATTGAACATAAGCCAAACTGGTGTTTTATATTATTTTCGTAGAATATATAATTCTACGTTGTTCATCAATCACTCTCAACGCTGTCGTGCACGGCGTGCACACTTGATTCCACCTACCTACCGTCTTTGACTAGGAATAAGAGAATACGTATTCTATGAGAATAAATTTTGGATGAAAGGTCTTTACGACGTCTATGTTTGTTCAGCCGTCTGATTATAAAAACATTATACAGAAGATCTCATATCGTTCAACTTTGCGAAAGTAAGAACATTATACATTCAAGACATTCCTTTTGTTTCTTCGGATTGCAGAGAAAAATGGCAGGGCATGCAGTAGTTGTTCCGTATCCAGCGCGAGGCCATATGAATCCCATGATGCAACTCGCCAGAAAGCTCGCCTCTCATGGAATCTCTGTTACATTTGTGGTCACTGAGTCGTGGCACAAAATCATTACACAGGCCGAGGACGATGTTTTTTCCCATGCTCGAAAGCTTGGTCTGGATATTCGGGCCGCCCTCATTCCGGACTGCGTGGTGGGGGAATCAGAAAGGTGGGGTAACATGACGAACTTTTTTCTGTCGCTCGCAAACATGGAAGCTCATGTCAGCGAGCTTATAACAAATCTCAAAAGCTCGGGAACCGCCCCGTCCTGTATAGTGGCAGACACTTTCCTCAGCTGGGCGGTGCCTCTGGCTAAAAGACAAGCTCTCTTCTCTGTAGCCCTGTGGCCAATGTCTGTCACAACTTTCTCCATCTTTTATCATATAGACTTGGGTATGTTAAAAAAACAAAAACTTGAATCTTTAGCGATTAAATGATTTGTGGGTTGCAAGAAAAAAACTGATTGTTTATGATACGCTGTTGCAGTTGGGTCGCAAGCGCGTATAGATTATATTCCCGGGGTGCCTTCTATACAACGGACAGAACTTCCAGACGTGCTTCTCTCTCCCTCCCCTCTGTGCAATGAATTAAACAAGTGTTTTATAAATGTTAGAGAAGCAGATTGGGTTGTTGGGAATTCTTTCTACAACTTGGATTGCAAGGCAGTTGAGGCCCTGCGGCATAAAACCCCTGTGCAGTGTGTGGGTCCCTTGATCATCATGCCCTCTGCCCACTGTGACGAAGTGAAGCGCCCTTCACAGTGCAGTCAATGGCTGGATTCGAAACCGGCGCGGTCGGTCATATACGTTTCCTTCGGTAGCTTTATCCAGGTTTCAAGAGCTCAGATAAGGGAAATAGCAGTGGGTCTTATGCAGAGCAAGTGCTATTTTGTGTGGGCGCTTCGTCCGGATAAAGAGGCGTCACATGTCTCGGAAATGTTGCCGACTGGATTTCTTGAGAAGTGTAAAGAGCAGGGATTGGTTGCAAGCTGGTTTAACCAGGCCGACATTCTGAAACACCCTTCCGTGGGAGGGTTTTTCAGCCACTGTGGATGGAACGCCGTTGTGGAGAGCATTTCGGCTGGTGTTCCTATTCTGGGATTTCCTCTTGCGTTGGATCAGTTCGTCAATTGCAAGTGTGTGGTGGACGAATGGAAGTTTGGGGTGAGGGGGAGGAGTCGAGAGGATGAAAATAGGATTATACCAGCGGAAGAGTTCTCCAGAAAGGTCGAAATGTTGATGGAAAGGGAGGAAAATGTGAGATTCAGAGGAGCGGTGGAGAGATTTAGAGAGGTTGCCAGAGAGGAAGTCATCAATGGACGGTCTGCCACTAATTTGAAACTTCTCGCAGACAGGTTGAAAGCAGCCCATGCCCATCACAATTCTCCGGATTACCCATCGAAATAAAAATATATGACTCCAGGCACTACAGTTAAAAATATTATTCTTCCGCTCCTCTGTTTTGCTCGTGCTCTTTTTAGCTATGTAATTGAAATTGTACTCTAAATTCTTTAGAGAACAGTGTTGAATATGACGTGGAAAAATTTATATAGATATTTAAAAATAAAATTTTGCATGGTCTGATTTTCCCTCTGGCAAAGAGAGACCTGGGCCGGAAGATCTACGGTTGACATTGCACGAGAATCAAGCAAGACGATTGTTGGCCGTCCATTTTCCGTTGGTTTGCCGTCTCCTTTTTCCGTATTCGTCACGCCGTTTTTTCCTTTCCGTCGTGTTTTCGGAGCAAGAGGACGCCAATGTTCTTTCGGTCCGGATGATTTAAACTTGTTTAAGATAAACAGTATGTAATTGCAGAAAGCCGGAAACAATGGGTACGCCTATATAGATAGCGTTAAATTAAATTAATTAGTGTATATACTAGCAGTTGCACTGAATTTGTGCGCAACAGAGTAGCCGATAGGGTTCATTATAGGGTATATTAAACCGCAAAGCTTAAGCACAGGAATATTCAGCACAGGAATATTCAGGAAGAAAGAAATTGTTGGAAGTAAGAAATAGTTGGAAGTTCATAGTTTTATTACTATGAATCACGCTAAAATGACAATTAAAAAAAAAACAATTAATTGTGGCTCATGCATGCCAGTGGTTCAATTCAGATTGGATCACCACCAGCACAAATCCTAAGGCTATTAAATTGCAGTTTTCTCAGAAATTGCAATTTACTAGCATTTTTTTAAATCATGATTAAATCGCACTGTCAATTTGAGCCAAGACAATTTGAATACTATGCAGAGTACTTCGGCTTTTCCAAGAATAGGAAGAAAATTATTGCAATATGGGAAAATAGTACACTTAGTTTCTTCTGTATCTGCTCCTTTAAGCTCGCCTAATGGCAGTACAGGTTACTGAAGAGTTGGGAGCTTGATTAAAAGTAATAAAATTATGAAAAAATGCCATGCACCATGAAGGTTCCTATGGCCTCAAAGGCCTTCATAGTCTTTCCTCAATTTTTATTAACTTTTCAGCATTTTTTTAGTTTTCCTGAGTTTTTCCTGATTAAATCCTGAATAATTGAAATTTTCAGTTTGAGAGATGCTCTCTCCAAGTAACACATTACCTGAAATGCATGAAAGAATGGCATGTTCTGACCTATCTGCCATGGTATCTTAAGTTTTTCCTGATTAAATCCTGAATAATTGAAATTTTCAGTTTGAGAGATGCTCTCTCCAAGTAACACATTACCTGAAATGCATGAAAGAATGGCATGTTCTGATCTATCTGCCATGGTATCTCAAGTTTTTGTATGATGAATTTACTAGTTTATAGAAAAAAATTAAATTAATCATGGCCCAAAGCTAACTGGTGAACAAGATCAATGGAGAACCTAGTGTGATGGTACTCTAATTACCCACCAGTTTGCGGTAAGAAACCTAACCTTCCGGTGCTTATTATACAATATTCAAGACATAGTATTCAAGATCCCAGTCCTGTGTGTTATACATAGATGTAAACATATCATTTTGAATCTTGACAGAGGGCAGCCTAGTCTTGAATTTCTGTATACATCTTTATTTACTTCCCTACTAATCTTTCATGGTAAAAACAAGATACAAAACCAACTACCTAATCAGATTCTTTGCAACCATTAGTGACACTTATATACAAAGTCAGCCTTCTCTCCACCATATGCAGACTGTGACACTTATATACAGAGTCAGCCTTCTCTCCACCATATGCAGACTGTGACACTTATATACAGAGTCAGCCTTCTCTCCACCATATGCAGACTTACCTTACCTACATGCAGTAAGATTGACACCATGCAAAATGGTCAGACAACCTTGTAACACTAAACTTAAACTTAGTACTAATTCCTTGTCATTGTTGTTATAGTTTGAAATTTAGAAGTATCCTAAAGCACCTCCTGATTCACCTTAAAATTTGTAATTTGCTTTGCACTAAATTATCAGGTAATGTGAATCACTTACTATTCTGTTATCAATGCAATAGTTTTTATACAGAGAAACACAACAAATCATTCACTAAAAGCGCATTATAAGTATGTTTTGTTGGGGTTTTCCGTGATAATTAGAAGCTCTTTTGGTTTTCTGTGATAATTAGAAGATCTCTTTCTATTTACTAACCCTCAACACAAGAATACTTCTCACATAATTTAATAAAGATTTATATGGCAATCTGAAAAACTCTTTTCTTCCCTTGTTTTTCCCTTCTCTTGTAATACAAGAGCGTTGGCTTTACAAAATACAACGACGAAATGATATGCACTACATCATATTCCCTGGCAAACACAGGTACAACCCAGATTCTCAATTATGAAGGGAGCTACAACCAAACAAGATACAGTTCTTTGTGTGGTGAATCTTCTAGAGCAACCAGAAAGAAACTTGAAAGATACAGAACATTTTACACTCAGAAAAAATTAAGTGATTGAAACTGCAAATAAAAAACATTTGAAAAGGAATTCTGCCCTCAAGTAGTGGCCGGATTTTAACTGGCTTTGTTTTGTGGGTATGAGCCCTCGGGTTCTTCCACAAGTATCTTCCACTCGCCATATCCACAAATGTCCAGAACCCGTATACAATGCCTCCACTAATCTATAAAATTCCACAAACGCGTGAACAGAAAGGGCTAATTTAATATAGTATTCATAATTATATTCTAAATTTGCTCTAGCATTTATCAAAAACTTTGAAAAGATGAAAAAACACAGAGGACTCACCTCATCTTGCAGCATGTGCAAGAAGTAGTCTTTCCGGCATTGTCCAGTCCCAGAAATAAAATCTTTGCCTATTTTTGCTAGAGGCCTAGGGAGGCCAGAATTCCATAAAACCAATCGAACAGAAACATTATCTCAATATACTAAAATTTTCTAACCCTAAACCTTGAAATTCTCAAAAATACCAGATGGGGAATCCTACATAAAATCAATATTTAGGGCAACCGATTCACAGAAAACACATTATAAAAATAGCTAAATAGAACTGTATTGCATTCAATACTGAATGTTCTACCTACAGATGCAAATAAAATAGTTATCTCCAAACCTTTGTACACAGTCATCGTGCACACCTGCCATGGACTCGGCCTCCTTCCTGCAAACACCAATTGTAGCTGTAAAACACCCCACACTACGCAGTATATCTAACGTGCAAACGTTCAACACGATTTAGAGCCCTAAAATTTGAGCATCCATTTGCTACAGCCTTTAAACAAAACTAAGCATTTAAAAGGTCCTACAAATCGATTTGGCCACCTCATTTAAGGTTTACACAATCCACAACTAATGTTTGACAAGCGACCTTTCCATTTGTTGGCAAGGTGGCTGCCCAAAATGCTACAGCAGTGATGGGTAGAGCAAAAAACAAAACACAAAACAGAGAGAGAGAGAGAGAGAGAGAGAGAGAGAGAGGATTTCAAAAACATACAAACAGGCATTTATATTAATATTTTCACTTCAAAAATTTACATCCATAAGCTTCAGGCAAACTTGATACTGAGCTGCTGCTCTGTTTTCTTTACTTCAACAATGATATGCCCCTTCTCTGAAGCTTCTGTTCATTTCACTCTGGAACTGACTGCAGAACTCCGAGCTGCTTGTGCATACACGGTTGCTGCTGCAACCTGCAAAATTCTGCTGTTCACCAGAACATTCCTCTGTTCTCTCTGTTGTATATTCCTCCCTCTGCTACTGCAGGCTCAAAACATTCTGTATCTATTTCTAACCGTTTCACACTTTGCCCTCTTTTGTCTCATTCAAAACTCAAACCAAAAACTGGCACTCAGCCATTCAAATTAACCTACCACATTGAATTCTGCCAGCAAAGTTAAATCCCCTTTTACAGGGCGGCAGATCTGATGGAAGGACTCAGATTAGATATTCCAACACCATTTCCCCAGCTACATATCATAACAAAAACAATGCCAGATCAGGGTTTAGTGATCGACATCTGTGTCCCCAGAGTCATTAAACCAAGAAAAAAGGCAGTCCAAACACAGTAAATATGGGATATCCCCATCAATATGATTAGATTCCCGGGTCTGCATTCAGTACAAGACACAAATAGGATTGAGATTATGGGTGGCCTAAAACTGGAAACACTGATTCTAAATCCCACATCCTGATCATACTAATCAAACGCTCACTATCAGAAAAAACCCAGTATCATCAATAGGCAACTCGCAATGAACCGTTAATCCCAAACAAAACCCAATACGATATGATAAATGCATGTCTAACGACATAACAATTGAAGAACAGGTATGATTTATACCGTGGTAAGAAATCCGAACCGCATTTATTGAACCATAACAAAATATTTCAAAAAAACATATATAGAAGTCCACTTAAACTCGTAATTTTTATCAAACTCCCCTGTGCGATGACGCTTCAAAAATGCGGTTTTTCCTCTTTACACAGATTTCCATAGTCATTAAAACACATTGAGATCATTCAAAACGTCATCAACAACGGTAACCTAAAATAAAAGAAACATTAGACCTCAAAATTCGTAAGTTTCAAACTCTTATCTTACCAGTGTCTCCGTCACCAACAACCAAAACATCAAAACTTCGGTAAACTGCGTGCTGGCCCAAAAGAGCCTGGACATTAAACAAACCAGATAAATAAGAGTAGAAAAGAATACAGCGATCAAAACTTAGGGTTTAAGGACAATAAACAGAGGACAGAGAGATCTCCACCATTTTTCACGATCAAAAGCTCTTCAGATACCCAATTGGACGCCAAATCCAGCAGGACCAGAGGCCTACCGATCCAAACTATTGAAGACGAATACAAAGAAAATGAAATAATACCAGACATTGCTGTAAACCCCATATTTATATTGTTCGTGGGATCAGAGGGTGGTGGGTAAATAGTGGCACCAGGTGGGCGAAAATTATGTTGTGACCGAAGAGTAAGCGTGTGAGTGAAATTCAGGGAACAGCTGCACAAAAACGGAAAAGAACAAAACCGACGGATTTCCCGAAATTTCCGGCATTCTACATTTCCGGCGTCCGATTTTTCCGGGAGCTAAAAGCGCCCACTAATAGCCTATTGGCTAATTAATATATAACTGACCACCTGTTTTAGTCCCCTGTCAAACGCTGATCTCATACTCCCATATCCTAAAATATTTGAACTTGTGACCTCTCTTTCAAGAGGGCAAGTCTTTCACCAACATACCAATTCAAGGTAAATAAAGATGTGTCGCCTCCAACCAAGGATATCAAATATTTGACCTTAAATAATAATCAATTAAAATTCAAAAACACATTTCTTGGAACCAACCGACCAAAAAGATCATTACTCCAAATACTTTATTATCTATTTGACATTGATATTTGTTTTAAACCTAACTGAATTAAAAAGCTGAGTTTCTGTTTGAATTATATTATATTTAACATAGTATAGATTCCTATACTATATTTAACAAAAAATTTCTCTTGAGGAAGTAAATAATTTGTTTTCTTTTGTCTTGATAGGACTTTCTTTGCTTATTGCTTTAGATTAGATTTTCTTTTAATTACTTAGCTTAGATTTTCCTTGCATTCCTAGATCAAATTTTATTTCCATTGTTTATAGATTAGTTTTTATTTCTGGAATTCATTAGATTAGAATAAAAAAATGTTTCACAAAACAACAAAAATATAGTCTAGATTGCATTTGAAAATTCATTTAGATTGTATCCATTTTTAATTCCTAGATAATTAGATCACATGAAAATTTGGAAAAAAAGAAAAAAAATTGTACTACATTCATATAGCTTGCATCCATGAAAAAAAAAAATTAGCAAAACATCAAAAAGAAAAACCCTCAATTTCATCATGAGGTCAACGCATTAAAAATGTCAAAACAAAGCATTCAGGAAACCCTCGATACCATAATGAGGTCAATAGTCAACACTTTCAACCTATTCAACAACATAAACTTTTCCCCGTTTTGCCAAGCATTCAATGTGCCTAAGCATCAGGGAAGATTGGATAAGGTCTGTCTTTGACGAGATTGGGTAAAACTTCCCCCATCCAATTCACAACAACAAAATGTAGAGCAAACCATCAAAGAACAAGAACCTCACCAGCACATCATTAGCCAATGAGTAAAGGAGGTCCAAGAGTGTCTCTGAATCATAAACAAATAAGACAACCTTCATGCTAGGCTTACGATACTTAGGACAAGTGACCCTTTAGGTCATATTATTTGTTGGCACCCAAATATTCAAGCCAAGTATTTGCAAAATCTTGTCAAATTTCCTCAAAATTTTCCTAAGAGGTCCCTAATGCAAGAGTAGATGTTCAAAAATCTGATTGATCCAGTTGGAATCATGCCCAAGTAGGGAGTGCATCTTGTTAAGGAGCCAAATGAGTACCTACAGTTCAAATTTGGCAAAGATTTGATGAATTTTGTCTAAGTTATACTCATCATCCCAACCAGACATTTACTAAATGGATATCCCATTGACATATCCAATTCTTGTTCCCTATAATTTTATATTCCAACCGGACATCTCTCAAATGGATTTTCCAACTGGACATCTCTCAAGAGGACATTTTGAACCAGATATACGGTTGCATATCCATATCCGGTTGCACTTCTTTGTATTCCAACTAGACATTTTCCATCCGGATGCCTTGTAGCATGTCCTGTTGCTCGACCACATCTGGTTAACTTGCAGGATGGCCTAGAAACAAGAGAAAAGACACCGCCGACTCTTTAGATGGCCATTACTGTGAAATGGGTAGTTGAAAATGAGGTTTTTATTGCAGTAGGTGGAGTGGTTGGAGATTTCCTGCCCTTTCTTTCATTAGATTTAAGTTGTGAGGCTATAAATTAAAGATGGAAACTCTTTTCAAGGGTTGGCCATTTTGGCATTTTTCAGAGAATTGGTGTAGTGCAACTAGGGTTTCTATCATTGTAAAAGTTTCAGATCTTTAGGGGTAACTTTTTTTAAATCATATGGATGAATCAATGCAAAACTTGTGAGTAGAATCATTTGTCTCCATTGTTGCAAATGTTCATTTAGGAAATTTCTGATTTGTTACAAGATTCCTCTTGCCATGATTTGTGGTTTGATGGTAATCTTCATTTGAAGGATTTGACATGTCCATAATATATTACATGTTGTAATAGTCATTTTAAGATTGCATATAAATGAATGTTGTGTAAGAAGGGATCAATAAGTATGTCTGGTTCTATTATCAAGTTTCATGCATCCGGGTGTTCTAGTTAGGCAACTCACTATCATTTCATTGTTGTTCTCCCTTTTTGATCTATAAAATCTGTAACCCATTGGAGGCACTGGTCTGAATGGTGCAATGATCACCTAAACATTTTATAAATCAAACAAATCAACCTAGTGTGAGGTAGAAGTAATTAGAGCTGTATGTCTTGTGTGATTTCCATCATAACCAAGAAATATAAACAATGAACTATTTTCAAATCATCTTAAACAAATCACCTATGCATATTACAAACTTGTAGTTATGCTAGAATGTTTCCATCAGCTCAGAATGAGGTTCAAATGTGCAGCAAGTGTGTTTTAATTCAATGATAGTTCTTGGGATTAAAACAACTATCTAGGAATTGCTGTAAAGTTACAATCTAAAGATAGATAGTGTGTAGTTTTAAAACCCTATTAAGGGATACCTCAACATTACTCTCCTAATCCTATCTAAGCTTAAAGTGTAGAGGAGTTTACCCACTCCTGTAAATTGGCCAAAATCACCCTTAACCTATTGATAAACCTCTTCAATCACCTTGATGACACCCTTGGCCTAGGTGATTGTGAAATGTTTTAGGGTTTTAGGTTGTAGTAATTTTGGGAACCAACACTATTATCACAACAACCACTACAATTAAACATATCCATATAAACAACCATCCAAACACACATCAAGCAAACAACTCAACCACCATCCATGACGTTCTTCTTCATTGAGAATAGAACAACCCCCAGTCCTACATTCATTTGATTGGCTCTTGCCACGAGAGCGGGAGTGACTTGGAGATTTCCTTTAGTAATAAGATTTGAAGACCTTTATAACATTGATCTACATTCGTACATTTTGTTTGGGTAAGTTTGGCCTCTCATCAACTTATGCCAACATTTTGGCACCATTGTTGGGGACCCATAAAACTAGTGTACTTCTAGTTGTTGTAGCCTTGTAATACAATGATAATTCAAATATTTCTTCCTAATAGGGGAAGTGGTGACTCTGTTTTGACAATGCAGAAACTAATTATAGTTTGAAAAGAAAAGAGATTCACAATGAATAAAGCAAGAAACTAGGAGTAGCATGGGCATGAATATCCCTCTGGAAGTGCATGAAATAGGAGTAGATGGAGGGAAAGAAACCCTAATGTGTTGCCTCGATTGAATGCCCAAGATCAACTAGGTACTTCTGGCAGAAATGATACATTTGATGATTTCAGAAGTTAGTATCAATATTGATGTAGAGTGGTCAATGAAAACGTGGTTTCAATCTAACATTTCACTTTATGGCCCTTCGGGGAGACTTAACACATCGGTGAACCTAAATACTTTCCCCTAGATACTACCACTCCCGTCAATATGCCAAATTGTTGTATATGCATAACATGACTTGTTATAGCCGGTGAGCTAATGTATCTTCACCTGAATTTACTATTGCTACCAGTCACCTTTTGTATCTGACGCAATGTACATTCTTAACATACATTCTCAACATACATTTGCAATATACATTCGCAATACACATTTGGTGAGACCAAGGCCATTCTTCACCGATGAACCTCTTATCGGTCTAACTTTGTTAATCGGTATAACTTTCCAAAACTTCTCCGAGGGCTATTTCACGCCGATGACACTTCGGGTAGACTAAACTATTGCTCCGAGGTTCAAATCTCCTGCCAACGACCACTGTCTCGCCGATGATGCCTTCACAAAACTACAAGTCCTCAGCTCATCTAACTTCCAACTCAGACCCTAGCACATGGAGATGCTAGGTTGGTCTACTGCGTAACACAGTCGATCTGGACCTCTCCATCGTCAAACAGAACACAACCAACAAAAACAGAAACAAGAAATAAAAACATATATGTACACCAAGAAGCCATTCCACTAATTTCGACAGAAATCTCACCTATGGAATGCTTCATCGATCCATGGTACAGCAACTTGCAGGACAGAGATTAACGACGACTGCAGAAGGAAAATTGCTATGTACATTTATGAGATTTTGACACACAAAGAACAGAACAAAGTTTCTTTATTCTTCAGTTTTCTTCATACACAGGTAACGAACACACACACAAGATACCAAACCCTCCTGTTCGATCTACCTTATTTTTAACCCACTATTAAGGGAGTTCAACCGTTCCTGAGCAGTTAGGGAAGCTCAACTGCTTCCTATCCCCAAACTATCCTGTTCTCAAACTGTCTACATGGTCAGTTACAAACTAAACAAAAAAACAAAACTGAAAGTAAAACAACTGGTCGGTTTGACCTTATTACAAAAAAAATAAGGGTTTGTTAGGTACCCCTGCACCATACTCCCAGGGTTAACATAACTCAAGTCCCTTGAGGAACCAAGTCTAAAATATTAATCCCATGCTTGATGATGTCTTCCTCGCTCATCCAGGTAGCATCCTCATCAGGCAAACCATGCCATTTGACCAGATACTGCTTGTAGGTTTTATGTCTAGTCTTCTTCTGAACTTTGGTGTTCAAAATACATTCCAGCTGTACTGGCTGACTCAGTGGAAGATCAGAAATCCATTCTGCATCCCCTGCTTCTGTCACATCTGAACTAGCAACATTGTCTCTTCTGAATGGAAACAGGTCAGACACATTGAAAATGGGTGATATTGCTAAACTGGAGGAAGTTCAATCTCGTAGGCATTAGGCCCAAATTTGTGAACAAACTTGCATTGACCAATCTTTTTCATAAGAAGTTTCATTGGTTGCCCCTTCAGAAGTCTTTCCTTCTTCAGATATGCCATTACCAGATCTCCAACTTTGTATTGGACATCCCTTTTCTTCTGATCAGCTCTCTCCTTGTATTTTCCTGTGTTCTTCTGGATAGTTTCCCTTATAGCATCATGGATATCCTTCATACTAACTGTAAAATCTTCTCCTTGTGCACTCCTTTTCTCCATATTCTGGAGATCCCTAAGATCCAAAATTCCCCTGGGATGAATCCCATATACAACTTCAAAAGGGCTCCTTCCTGTGCTCCTATTAACAAAATCGTTATATGCAAACTCTGCTTGTGGAATGACCATATCCCATGCTTCTCCATGTTGTTTAGTCAAACACCTCAAAATATTACCCATTGATCTATTCACCACCTCAGTTTGTCCATCCGTCTGAGGGTGATAGGCTGACGTGAAAGATAATTAAGTGCCCAATTTCTTCCACAATGTGCGCCAAAAATGTCCCACAAATTTGGGATGTCTGTCAGTGACAATATTCAATGGCAAACCATGAATTTGAACAATCTCCTTAAAGAATAGACCAGCGATGTGTGAAGCATCATTGGTACATTTGCATGGCACAAAATGAGCCATTTTACTGAATCTATCAACTACAACAAATACACTGTCGAAACCTCTTTGAGTCAGGGGAAGACCCAAAACAAAATCCATATTGATACACTCCCATGGCCTTTGCGGAATTGGAAGTGGTTGATAGAGACCGGCATTGGATGAAGTTCCTTTTGCCCTCTGACAAATGCTACAAGTTTCTACAAATTTCCTGACATCTGTTTGCATCTTAGGCCAGAAGTAAAGCCTTCTCACTTGTTCCAACATCTTGTCCAATCTAAAATGACCTCCAAGACTATCGTAATGTTTCTCTTTTATGATGTTCTCCCTCATGGAACACCTAGGTACACACAGTTGGTTGCCTTTGAACAGTAGCCCTTGCTGTAACAAATATTTAGAAAAATTAGAATGATAGGAATCTAAAAATTGTGAACAAACTGCATATATCTCTTCAAAGTCCTCATCATCCTAGTACATATTCTTGAGAGAATCCACTCCCACACTTTGCAACTAGATTTCCTGTATAGTGCACACTCTTCTACTCAGAGCATCTAGCACCTTGTTGGCTTATCCCTTCTTATGTTTGATGGAAAAAGTATATGCCTGGAGTTGTTTGACCCACTTCATATGCCTGTGATTTAGCTTCTCCTACGAATTCAGAAAACTCAAAGCATGGTTGTTAGTATAAACAATAAATTCCTTGGGTAAGAGATAATGTCTCCATTTTTTCAATGCTTGAACCATTGCATACAATTCTAGATCATATGTGGAATACTTTCTTTTAGCATCATTCATCTTTTCACTAAAGAAAGCAACAGGTCTGCCTTCCTGACTCAAGACAACACCAATGGCAAGATTACTGGCATCGCATTCCACAGTAAACAACTTATTAAAATCAAGCAAAACCAAAATGGGTTTCTCTGCTATTTTATGTTTAAGAATCTCAAAAGATCCATCTACTGCTTTATTCCAAACAAACTTACATTTATGTCCTCCTTTTATGGTATCCAGAATGGGTGCACAAATATGACTGAATCCTCTTATGAATTTCCTATAAAAAGTTGCCAACCCATGAAAAATCCTTACATCACTTACTATTTTAGGTGTTGGCCACGACAGAATAACATTTACCTTCTCTAGATCCATTTCCAAACTACCCTGAGATATCACAAATCCCAGATATGTGAGTTCCTCCTTCATGAAGACACTCTTCTCCATATTGATCATCAGTTTCTCCTCATGCAGCTTCTTCAACACATGTTCCAAATGTTGCAAATGTTCTTTTGTCCTGCTGAAAACCAGAATATCGTCAAGATAGACAACAACAAATTTACTAATAAAATCCTTCAATACCTCATTCATTAGACGCATGAAAGTACTTGGAGCATTGGACGGTCCAAATGGCATCACCACCCACTCATAAAGACCCTCATTAGTCTTAAAGGTTGTCTTCCATTCATCCCCTTGTCTAATCCTGATCTGATGGTATCCACTTTTGAGATCAATTTTAGAAAAGTACCGAGCTCCACCCAAATAATCCATTAGGTCCTCTATTCGGGGCATAGGAAACCTATATCTGATGGTGATCTTATTTATGGCCCTCGAATTAGTGTATAAGCTCCATTTTCCATCCTTCTTGGGAGCTAAAACTGTGGGTACAACACATGGACTAAGACTTTTCTTCACCAAGCCCTTATCCAATAGTTCTTGCACTTGTTTAGCAATTTCCTCATTTTGAGTAGGTGTCATTTTATAGGCTGGTTTATTTGGCAATGTGGATCCTGGGATGAAATCAATCTGATGACTTACGTCTCTCACAGGTGGTAGTGTATTAGGCATATCCTCCATCATGATACTCTTATACTTGTCTAACAATTCCTATACTTCCTTAGGGACTTTTTCCTTGTTATTTTTAGACAAATCAGAATTGTCTTTAGGTTTCAAAATCAAAGCATACCCCTAGGTTCCCTCTTCTTTCAAAGTATGGAGAAACTCTTTCCCACTCACTAACATGATACTTGAGCCTACATTCTTGTCTACACCCTCTTCTGGTAAAGGATCCATCTTATACTGTCTACCATTATTGGTGATAACAAAGGAATTGGATTTACCATCATGCTGGGCTTGTGCATCATACTGCCAAGGTCTTCCTAATAGTAAATGGCATGCATCCATGGGAATTATATCACACAACAGTTTGTCCCTATATTCCCCTATCTGAAAGTCTAGCCAAGCTTGTTCATCAACCAAAACTTGTTGCCCTTTATTCATCCATGACACTTTGTATGGACTCACATGTGGTAATCTTCTTAAATTCAACTTCTCTACCATTTCTACTGAAACTAAATTTTTAGTTGAGCTAGAATCAACAATTACCTTACACCTTTTGCCAGAAACTTTACACAAAGTTTTGAATAGTGTCTTCCTCTGCGGTGGTTCTTTGTTCTGTGGTACCTTCAGCATCATCCTTATCATCATGAGATTCTCTCCATCTTGTGCTAGAGTTGCACTTCCCATAGATGAGTTCACACTCTGACAATCTTCTTCTTGAATCAGTTGGCTCCTTCTCTCTCTTCCATAAGAGCTTGAGGCTTTCTCCAGACACTTGTCTGCTATGTGCCCAATTTGGTTACAATTATAACATCTTCCCATGAAGATGTTAGGACCTCTGCCTGGTCCACCAAATCTATCTCTCCCATTGGGTCTCCTTCCTCTAAAACCCCCTCTGGAACCAGATTCTCCACTGTGTTCTTGCTGACTAGACTCCCCTTGATTCTTCTAGAACTGATTTCTGCCACCAAAGCTATTTCTGCCCCTAAAATTTCTTCCACCTCTGCCTTTGTTCTATTGTTCTCCCTTTCTTTTTTGTTTCTCTTCTACTCTCAATGCCACTTGGAAGCACTCATCCACAGTTTCTAGTGTCAAGATGGTAATCTCATCTTGTATACTATACTTCAGGCCATTAATATACCTGGCAACTCTTCCTTTCTCATCCTCAGAAACTCCACACCTTATAGACAATTTGTGAAATTCCTCTATATAGGTGGATTAACATCCATATACTTCTGCCTAAGGTTCTACATTTTCCTGTATATCTACACTTCATAATCCACTGGTAGGAACTGAGCCTTGATCCTTTCTAGCATTCGACTCCAGGATGAGATCATACTCTTGCCACTCTTCACCCTTTCTCCCTGGGTGTAGTTCCACCACGTGAGTGCAACACCTTTCAATTTCATCTTTGTAAATTTGACTCTTCTATTCTCTGGTACCTCCTTGTACTCAAAATAATTATTCAAAGCCTCGATCCATTTGATGACTTCTTTTGTGTCCATCTTTCCACAAAACATTGGAATCTCCATTTTTGCCTTGGATGACTCCTTACCAAGTGATTTTATGGCCTCCAAAAATTATTTCTTGTCTGTAGTTACCTCTGCCTGATTTAGGGACATTTCCTCATCCCCTTCTTCATCTTCTCCATCAGACCCTCATCTGATCTCAGCCCTTTCCTCAATGTCTTCAATTCAGCCTGGAGTGCTTCCTTGACTCCAGTCTTAATCATCTCCTCCATCTCCTTGAATTTCTTGACCACTTCGTTGGTCATCCCCTTTGGAGGCATATCGCTAGCCCCTCCTTCACTTTCTCTATCTGACATAAACATTCACAGACAACGCCAACTCTTCTGTAGACCTTTCGCTAGCTCTAATACCAAAATGATGCAGAGTGTTCAACGAAAACATGGTTTCAATCTAACATTTCACTTTATGACCCTTCGGCGAGACTTAACGCATCGGCGAACCTAAATACTTTCCCTTCGATACTACCACTCCTGCCGATATGCCAAATTGTTGTATATGCATAACACGACTTTTTATAGCCAGTGACCTAATGTATCTTCACCTGAATTTACTGTTGCTACCAGTCACCTTTTGTATCTAACGCAATGTACATTCTTAACATACATTCCAACATACATTTGCAATATACATTCGCAATACACATTTGGTGAGACCAAGGCTATTCTTCATCAATGAACCTCTTATCGGTCTAACTCTGTTAATCGGTACAACTTTCCAAAACTTCTCTGAGGGCTGTTTCACGTCGATGACACTTCGGGTAGACTAAACTATCAATCCAAGGTTTGAATCTCCTACCGACGACCACTGTCTCGCCAATGATGCCTTCACAAAACTGCAAGTCCTCAACTCATCTAACTTCCAACTCAGACCCTAGCACATGGAGATGCTAGGTTGGTCTACTGCGCAGCACAGTCGATCTGGACCTCTCCACCATCAAATAGAACACAACCAACAAAAATAGAAACAAGAAATAAAAACACATATGTACACCGAGAAGCCATTCCACTGATTTTGATAGAAATCTTACCAGTGGAATGCTTCATCGATCCATGGTACAGAAACTTGTAGGACAGAGATTAACTACGACTGCAGAAGGAAAATTGCAATGTACAATTATGAGATTTTGACACACAAAGAACGGAACAGAGTTTCTTTATTCTTCAGTTTTCTTCATACACAGGCAATGAACACACACATACAAGATACTGAACCCTCATGTTTGATCTACCTTGTTTTTAACCCACTGTTGAGGGAGTTCAACCATTCCTGAGCAGTTGGGGAAGCTCAACCGCTTCCTATCCCCAAACTGCCCTATTCTCGAACTGTCTACATGGTTAGTTACAAACTGAACAAAAAAAAACAAAACTAAAAGTAAAACAACTGGTTGGTTTGACCTTATTACAAAAAAAAACAAGGGTTTGTTAGGTGCTCTTGCACCAAATATACTTATGAGGGCTCTATAGATAACATACTTAGAATGAACAAAAGGATGAATAGGAATGAGTATGAGGTCTGAAGAAATGAGATCATTGTTGGTAGAGGAAGTAAAGATAGGTCTCATGATGCACATTTGAGAGCATTTGGAATGGCCAACAAGAATGAAGAGACACTTCATAATATGCATCATCCTACTTCTCCCACAAGATCACTTAGAGGCTGGCATGATAACATTCCCAATGAGGAAGATTAGTAGGAATAACCTGATGTTGAGGAAAGAGAAAGGACCCTCCATGATGAGCTTGACCTACTTGATCA
This sequence comes from Cunninghamia lanceolata, assembly GCA_027924645.1. Classification (NCBI taxonomy): domain Eukaryota; kingdom Viridiplantae; phylum Streptophyta; class Pinopsida; order Cupressales; family Cupressaceae; genus Cunninghamia; species Cunninghamia lanceolata. The sequence continues at coordinate 942,356 of BSBN01001617.1, read as the reverse complement.
TATCAAGAATAGACAAAGAGAGGTACATGCCCTACTTGACCAGCAACAAACTAAACTTTCCCAACAGGTCCAGGAAAATCAAAGTGCACAATAGTAGGGTCAAAATTGATAGTATAACTAGTAGTTTAATTAGAGACAACATCATTAGAAGCATCAACAAATGGGATAGCAAGGTATAAATCATGCCCATATTCAAAATATTCACAATCAGCCACCACAAAATCAAGTGAATCAACAGTATGGTAATGTTCAGAACCCTAGGCTTGTGCAATGAAGACAAGCACAAAGATTTCCTCCACTAAGGAAGCCTCTGGGAGCTGAAAGGTATAAACAACTTGATTTCTTTGGCATCCCTGATTTTCCCAATCCATTTCCAAATGAGACTAGAGGAAAGATTACAAGGTTCCAAGGCAACAATGATGTCGCAGGTGATGAACATCTTAGATATTTTATTAATGTCACTGATGAGTATGAAATTGATGATGAAGATGTCATGATGAGATTATTTGTACACTCATTGGAAGAAAGTGCCAAAGAATGCTACAAGGCTCTCTCGGATAGCAGTATTGACTCTTGGGAGGAGTTCATGAGGGTATTTCGATTGCAATATAGGGATAGGATTGACTCAAAGATTTCCATCCATGAACTCACAAATATAAAAAAGGCAATAAATGATACAGTAGCTGATTTTAACAACCACTTCATCATGACTATGAGAAAGGTACCTCCTCATATGAGACCTAATGAGTCAATGTGTTTGGTGTTGTATTGTGGCGCATTTGACTCAAAGATATGTTACTGTTTGAGGGACAAGAGTCCATAAACATTAAGGGAAGCATATGCTACAACCATTAACATTGAAAGCAACATGAGGGCTTTAGGGAAGCACATTAAAAGATTAGATATAAAACAATCTTAGCCAAATAAAGTAGCTTTCAACAAGCCCCTCACAACTGAAGACAAACTAGATAAACTTATGGGGGTTATGAAAGACTTGTCCTACAAAGTCGCAAGAAATGAGAAAGGGTTGCCTCCATAATGTGTTGCAACACATTTCAACGAAGGTCAACGACTCATAATAGGCCATATAATATTGATTGGTCTAAGAGACCATAGCAAAATGATAGACAAGCAGCCCCTAAGCAGGTTAGTTTCAAACAACCTGAAAGAGACAAACCTGATCCATTGATAAAGGATCAAATTAATTTCCAAGAGGTTTCTTTATGGTGCCAACCATGTTTCCTTCCCCATGATCCAACCAATTGTGCAGTGGATCATTCAATGAGCAGAGAGGGGGAGTTTCCAAACGAAGAGGGTGCAACTAAATACTACGAAGAGGATGAGATAAATTAGTTTGATACTAATGACTATGAGCAATTTGATAAGAATGATGAGTATGGCAGCCCTGAAGAGGATGATTATATTTTCCAAACTTATCATAGTGCAGGTCCAAAGAAATATCAATTACCATCTCATGATTTTGATCATTTGAGGGATCTTATGCATGAGAAGTACACATAGTCCCAGCCATCCAAAGAGATATGAAGGCCTTGACTACTACAACTATTATGCAAGTACAAGGTAGGTACCAACTCAAGAATAGGCATGTGCTTGCGCAAGGTATTGTTTGGGGTTATAAGCTCAGGACCATGGAATGCATAAAGTGGGCTAAGAGGATCATCATGGTCTAGTTGATCATAGATAGGCTCTTGATCATAGATAGGCTCCTAATTAGGAAAAACCATCGTATCCCACTTCTTTGCATTGTCGAAATCAGACCAATACACGCATCTTACATGACATGTTTTATTTCCTGAAACTAGACATTATTCTTTGTGTTGTTCTAGGGATATATCTTTCCCCGCAATGACAACACTATCGTCGTCGATCAGTATTGATTTATCATTAATTTATGGCTAGACAGGGGCAATACCTTGTTTGTTCTTGTATCATTTGTGCATACTTGCTCACTTGATTGTGTGCGTTATTATTTTCTCTTGCATCGCATATCATTCAGCTCTTTCTTCACCCATTTTCTTCAAATCTAACCTTCTTCATCGTGAGATTGTCTGTCTCACGCCTTCTGCCTTCTCCCTATCCAATCTCTCGAGGGGGCATCCTGTTGTCAAACTTGTAGCAAGGGCAAACTGGGGCATGTATCATTGTCAGAAAAATTCTTATTCTTTGAAACAATGTGATAAAACACATTGCTTCAAAGAGGGGCAAAATGTATACACCTAAAATTGGCTCATGTTGAATTAAGTAAATATTTTAATATTTATCTTAATTCTTATTTTCTTATGTCAATTAACTAAATATTCTAAGTTTATTTGATTGGTTCGTTATCTCATAATTAAATAAAATCAATTTATTTAATTAAATTCCCTAAATTCTTCTAATGTCTCACATAATTAAATAATCCTAAATTATTTAATTAATCCTAAATTCCTTTATCCTAAGTCCTAATTTCATAAATCCACCTCACCATGTTGCACATGTAATTAAATATTTTAAATATTTAATTAGCTAATATTCCCTCACCCACATGTCCTATTTATCCTCTAGTCAAAATTAGTTAACTCATCAATCAAATCAGTTAACTAATTAGTCAATTGAGTTCACTAGTCAATCTATTCTGTTGACTCCTCAATCAACTCAGTTAACTGATCAATCAATTCAGTCAACTCCCCAATCAATTCACTTAACTGATTGGTCTATTCTGTTAACTCTTCAATCTATTTTGTTAACTCCCCTGTTGCATGATGGAGCTTAGACACTTGTCCTCTTTCTATTCATGCACATTCCTCAACCATTCTCAACCATTGATCTTCTTGTTTCTTCTCAACCATTGATCTCTTCTCTTCTGAGTCTATAAATTAAACCTTATTCTTCCATTTGAAAAATCCAAGCTTTCAGTACAATTACTCTATCGAATTACTAGTGTGCCTTCAGCTCCCGCACTATCACCCATCTATGATAGTGTTTCCATCGCAAAAACCATCATATCCCACTTCCATTATGTTGATGATTAGTGTCATCAACATAATCTTCCATTATAGTGTGCATCATGTCGTGGAAAAATGTGGTCATAGCCCTCTGATATGTTGCACCGGCATTTTTCAAACCAAACTACATGACACACGAATAGTAGGTGCCCCAAGGACATGTAAATGTAGTCTTGTGTTGGTCTTTAGGTGCAATTTTTATCTGGTTATATCCAGAAAAACCGTCCATTAGCAATAGCATGGTGTGCCCTATCGTGAGATCTACAATCATGTCAATGTTTGGCAGGGGGAAGTCATCTTTCGGACAAGCTTTGTTCAGGTCCCTGAAGTCATTACATAGTCAGACTCTGCCATCTAATTTAACCACTGGTACTATGTTTGAAATCCACTCAGGATAGTCTATTGGTCTGATGAATCCAACATCTAACAATTTCTTCAGCTCTTCTTTGACCATGAGGGCCACATGTGGGTGCATCTTTCTGAGTTTCTGCTTTACTGGTTTAGCTCCCGGAGCTAAAGATAGATGATGCATTATGAGATTTGGATCTAGCCCTGGCATGTCTGCATATGTCCACACAAAGTTGATTTGTTTTCTTTTGAAGAAGTCAGTGAATGCGGGTTTCTCTTGTTCAGTTAGAGCCTTTGCCATGTGGATCTTTCTAGGATTATCACCTGTACTGACATTGATTGGCTCTGGTGGTTCTATCAAGATTGACGATCTCTCCTAATGTGTAAGATTGGGTAGAGGGTCAAGCCTTCCATCCTTTGGTGCCTCAGAGAGGTTTTCACCATTGGATACGTCTTTATTTTTACTTTTTTCATGATCTAACACTGCCGCAGAGCGGTTCACCATTAAATTGTTCTTTCATTTTCACATTTTTGAGACTGAAAGGCTTGGCACTCTCTCCAAAATAGGCCTTCTCGTTGAGTTCTATAACATAGCCAGCTCTATGGTCTCTTGCAGGTATATGATCTTTAAGCTGAGGTAATCTATGATGGCTTCATCATTTTCAACGGTATCAAGTTCAGGGGTAGTACCTTCTAGGTCCCAGTCTATAAGTTCAGGGTGCACCAACAGTAAGGGATCATTGGGTTGCTCAGGTTGGACAGTGTTGATGGTTAGGATAGAGTTGTTAAAAGCACAGACAAGGTCTGCGATGGTACTCTCTATTAGTGGATCTGTCAAGGGGGTATCATGCTTTCCTCACGACTTTCACTATTGTTATTATGCGGGTCAGACTCTAGCAGTCTAGCACTTGGACCTCGTTCCTCATTTTCGTGGGTTGGGTCATACTCGTGGACAACGTCTATGTCTTTTTCATCACAAGATAGCTCAGAGAGGCTATCCCATTCATACTCGTTAGAATCAATCTCACTCCCGAGTTGCATTCGCTAAATTTGCTCCACCAGATTGCTAGTGGATGTTTCTTGTTGTTTGCCTTTGTTCTTGTTTGTTTTGTCAGTTCTTGATGTGCTAGTGTAACCTAGCCCTGTAGTGTCTCGGGCTGTTAAGGTGAGGTTGGATGGGTTCAGTGATACCATCCTTTCTTGAACCGAGTGGACCGTGTCCTTCATACCCCATTCTTTGTAACATTTGGAATCCTTGACTATACTATGCAATTGGTATAGTGGGGTGGTCGTGTCGTGTTGATGAACTGCCTTCATCCTTATATAGCCATTGCAGGATATCTTTTTCATCGCTCTCTTCTTCGAGGCTTCCCCATTTGACAAAAGGTCCTTTGGTAGCTTTCTCTGCTGTGGGCTTGCTTAGGATAGGTCTCCCGTAAGATTTGGGAGATAGGGGAAGTTGTGCCAAACAGAGGGATTGGGAAATTGTGTATTCACCCAAGCCCTTATCTTTGAGTTGGAGTTTAGGTTGAGACGCTCCTGAAGAGGAAGCAAGTGAAGCTGGGTCAATACGAGATGAAGATGAAGCAGAGGCATGATTGTTAGGAATCACCACTTCAGGTTTAATTTGAATGGAGTTGCAGTATTAATATGGATTGGGGTCACCTTGGATGGTGATCTCTTGACCTTCGTGAGGGAATTTGATACACTAATGGTATGTTGATGGAACTACTTTCAAAGCATGTATCCATGGTCTCCCAAGAAGGATGTTATACACTAGCTCCATATCAAGGACTTGGCAAGCCACATCTTTTACTATAGGTCCCACTCTATTTGGTAAAGTAACAATTCCCTTGGAAGTTCTCTCCTCTTCATCATAGGCTTTGATAGTGATTTTCTTTTTTGGATCTATAGCTTTCTTTGAAAACACCAATGCAAGGATTAGCTTTAACGTGTAAATATTCAAACCAGCTCCTCCATCGATTAGGACTCTTTTGATCTTGTGTTTGTGTATGAAAGCTTCGATATGAAGAGAGGCGTTATGGGTTTGGGTTATTGACATATCATCCTTTTCAGTGAATGATAAGGAGTGAGGTGAGGTAATGTGACCGACCATGGTTTGAAACTATTCTTCAGCTAGGTTCGTGGGAACAGAGGCTTCCGCTAAGTCTTTGTCAAGTATGGCCCTATGGGACGGGGATAGACGAAGAAGTTCTAGGATGGAGATATGTGTAGATGTCTTATGGAGTTGATCCAAGATACTGTACTGATTGGCCGATGAGGTGGAGGCTCCTCTAAGAGTGACTCTATTACTGTGGGTGGTAACGTTACAATCCGAATCCTTGTTTATAGTGATCACATTGATATGTGACTTACTCTCCGATATGTGGTTAACAACATAGTCAAAGGCGACGTTTGTGTAATTGGCGTTGTTATATCCACTGTTATTTTGGTTGGAAGGTCCTCCCTACTCGTAGTTGGGAAGAGGATCCTTGAATGCATGGTGATCATTGTTAGAGCTATTTCCATCAATGGATATTTTGTTTTGCTCTATCAAATCTTGGATAGTGTACTTTAGGGCAATGCAATCGTTGGTTTTGTGCCCCCTATTTCGATGGAACTCACAGAAATCATTGTCGTTCCACCAAGAGGGTTTGACTTTTGGTTCGTACCCTCGTGTTGAGGGAAGTGTTATGATCTTGTTCATGATTAACTTCCATAGGGCAGTTTCCAATGATTCTCCCAAAGGTGTGAACTTTCTCCTAGGTTGAAAATTTGTAAAACGTGATTCCATGTTTCTTGGTTTGTTTTGCAGGGGGTAATTTTGATGAGTCAATAAGTTGAAGATTGGTTGTTTAAGTGCCGCATTCTTGGCATCTACCACCCCATCGTTCACAATGTTTTTATTTTTCATCTAGAATCTTGGTTTATCATTGTTGGTATTGGTATTAGGAGTGTCCTTATAGAGCTTTATTTATCCTTGGGTGATTAAAGATTTTTCGATGATTAGACCCATCTCAATGGCCTTGCTAAAGGAAGTAGGACATTGGATTTGTATCTGATAGCTTAGATCGGTTTGCAAGTTATGGATGAACATTTCCAACATTTGTTTTTAGGCATTTGGTGTGGGCAATTACTTGCCAACTATCTCCATCTTTGTAGGAAGGCGACGAAAGATTCTCCACCTATTTGCTTGGTGTTACAAAGATCCAATATTGAGGTGTCGTGCTCAATATTGTAAGAGAAGTGGATGACAAATTTGTCCACAAGTTCGTTGAATGTTCTAATGCCAGGTGGTAGTCTAGAAAACCACTCCATGGCTTGTCCTCCTAAGCTTCGTGGAAACAGTCGCATAAGGTAAGTGTCATTGTGTGAGACCTCAAGGCATGCAGCATTGAATTCCCTGATGTGGTCCCTTGGATCACCCTTTCGTCAATATTTATCAAATTTTGGCACCTCAAATTTAGAGGGGAAAGGTATCATGATCAAGGTCCTATCAAAAGGATATGGTGAAATATCCTCTAGGGTGTAATGTTTGGTCGATGCTCCTGTTTTCATGTCTATGAATTGTTGTTGTAAAGCTTGAATCTGTTGGTTCACTAGACTTAGGGAATCCATGGAATCAATGGTTTCTTTGCTTTTGTCTGTGGGTACTTCCTCATGTCTACTTCCCTCAGGGTTTCTTTCTTCCTCAGTTTCTTTTAGAGCCTCTACGTCAAAATCTTTGGGGAGCTTGACTCCTAGATTTACTAGGTGTAAAAAGAATTTGGTAGGGTCTTGGGCAAGTACCTTTTCCAATAGGTGTTGAAATTTTGGGTCATGTTGCATTTGAAGGAGCTCTTCCCTAGAAATTTCCTCATAACTTTCGTGAGAGTTTGGGATATTTTTCTCAGCCATTTCAATCTATTTTTGTTTTTGTAACCGTGTTAAAACCATGCAAATGGTGATGAGAGATGGTATGGAGTGAGAAAGTCTTTGAGCAAGGTGCTAGAATGGGACAAGATTATGAGCAAGGTTCTCCTTAGATCTAGTTGGTGTTAAACAAAGTTGTATACACAAAATGATAGTCAAAGTAAGGATGATAGAAACCCGTTTACTTGATGGGACTAGTCTTGTACAAGCCACTAGTGGAGTTCCTAGAGAAGGGATAAGTGATCCTTGATGGTGGAGACTCACTAGGTTTGTTTGAGATTTTGATGTGATCAAAAATAGCTTGGTCTTAACCTTGTTGGATTTTGGAAGAATTTTGTGAGACTTTGGATGCAGTGTGGAAAAAGTAGTTAAGGTATGGATTTGCAAGATCTTAATTGGGTTTTGGAAAAACTGAGACAGTTTGAAATGGTTTTTGAAAAGTTGAAAAATTTGCTCTTTGGAAGGTACTGATTTACTATCTGGAATGGATGTGCAATAGTAAATGCACCGTGACAGAGTTCAAATGCGCTAAAAGTCAGATCAAATGTGTGATTATGTGGTTTTTTAAAAGCACCGCCACAGAGTTTAAATGCATCGTAAGTCTAATCAAATGCGCCACAGGTTTTGGCAAATGCACAAGTCTGGCTTTTAGTTTGGTTTCTCAGAATTTTTTCAGAATCTTGGAAGGTTTTTCAAGATTTTTTAGATTTTTTGGTTAAAAACTTGGTTTGCTTTTGAATTGTGATTTTCAATTATGGCAAAGACATAGCAAACACATAGAAGTTTTCATGATTTTATCTTTTGTTATTTTTTTTTGTATTTTTGGACTTTTTGACTCAAGAACAAGTACACCCTAAGCTGGATAGGACAATATCTATTGAATCCTCTAGCTCTACAAATTCAAAGTGTGTAGCTCCAAGATTTGGTAGCATCATCTCCCCTGCATGGCACTCACTCCTCATGCATACTAGATCCGGGGTTTCCTTAGGCTTGTACCCCCACCGAACCATAAGATTGTCCCTGCTACCTCTACTAAGAATCACATGAATCAAGGCCGCTTCAAGGGCTCTGCCCTTTGCATCAACAAATAGGGGTTTTTGGTATGCTACACAATTAGTTCGTAGTTAAGGCAACCGTTCGAGTGGTTACACGTGCGGCGGCACTACTCTCCGTTATGGAGTCTCCCAGCCTCAAAGGGTTACACCTTAGAGGGTTTTGGGGGAGGTTGGCCATCGGTGTAACACAGCAACACTTGTTGCAGGATGTTTTCACCTCAAGCACATTTATTTTAAGTGGATTGGTAGGGCTTGGCTTTAGCCTGTTTCCACTCAGGGTCGTTCCCACTTGGACAGGCATGCATCCAAGGGCAGGCCTCCCTAAAGGTTAAACAATTAAATAAATAATTGCTATCATTGATTTTTTCTATCATGTCTTTCTATGCTACTCGAGGATGCCAAAAGCTAGAGATGCTATGATGGGGGCATGATTATTTTCTTTGTTTGTTGTTTGTGGATTAAACTTTAGTAATGTGAAGCCTTGTCTAAAGACATGATCGGCAAAAGATCATCGAGGACATCAAAGGTCTAACATGAACATTGGCAATCCTTGTTTGTTGACACACGAGAAATACTTAGGTCATCTCAATTTAATTATACCTCGATGCTTGTATTAACTTGCTAAATCAAAATCTATGTAAGCGATACTCAAGTCATCTCGGTTCAATTATACCTAGATGCTTGTATTTTCTTACAACATTTTAAATCACCCAATGATGAAATAAGTACTTCAAAATACTTGCAATATCAAGATGGCAAAATCCATTTGCATTCCATATCCATAACGTATCCAATTACATTCCATATCCATACCCATACCATATCCAATTGTATTTCAAATCTGTATCCGCACCCCATGCAATAAAATTTCTATGTGGATTATCAATATTTACAAACAAAGCTTGTGAGCCATTCTTCTATCAATCAACTTTCTATCTATCATCATTTCTCTCATCAACAGTTCTAGCTATCAGTCCAAGCAATGATCCAAATGCAAGTCTATCCTTAATCCATACCAATCAAGTCAAGTCAATCTTCTCAAATGATCCAATCACAATCAGTGGTCTTGATCCTTGTCTGGTCGTTAATCAACTCAATCAATTATAAATCAATTGTCTTATACAGGATGTTGCATTGTCGAAATTAGACCAATACACGCGTCTTACATGACATGTTTCATTTCCTGAAACCAGACATTATCCTTCATTTTGCTCTAGGGATATATCATTCCCTGCCATGACAACACTGTCGTATATCGTTATCAATTAATCAGTTGGTTTACTACTTGACAGGGGCAATACCGTGTTTGTTCTTGTATCACTTGTGCAAACTTTCTTGCTTGCTTGTGTATGTTATCATTTTATCTTGCACAGCATATCATTCGGCTCTTCTTCAACCAATTTCTTCATTCTAACCTATTTTTCACCTTCTTCATCATGATATTGTCCATCTCACGCCTTTCACCTTGGCTTCCCTATCCAATCTCCCGAGGGGGCATCTTGTTGTCAAACTTGTACCAGGGGCAAACTGGGGCATGTATCATTGTTAGACAATCTTTTTCTTTGAAACAACGTGATAAAACACACAACTTCAAAGAGGGGCAAAATGTATACACCTAAAATTGGCTCATGTCAAATTAAGTAAATATTTTAATATTTATCTTAATTCTTATTTTCTTCTATCAATTAAATAAATATTCTAAGTTTATTTGATTGATTCATTATCCCATAATTAAATAAAAATCAATTTATTTAATTAAATTCCCTAAATTCTTCTAATGTCTCACATAATTAAATAATCCTAAATTACTCTATCCTAAGTCCTAATTCCATAAATCCACCTCACCTTTCCACCTTATCTTTTCCACCTCACCATGTTGCACATGTAATTAAATATTCTAAATATTTAATTAGCTAATATTGCCTCACCCACATGTCCTATTTATCCTCCAGTCAAAATTAGTTAACTCATCAATCAAATCTGTTAACTAATTAGTCATTTGAGTTAACTCCTCAATCTATTCATTCAACTCCTCAATCAATTCTATTAACTCTTCAATCTATTCAATTAACTCCCTTGTTGCATGATGGAGCTTGGATACTTGTCCTCTTTCTATTTGCGCACATTCCTCAACCATCCTCAACTATTGATCTTCTCATTTCTTCTCAACTGTTGATCTCTTCTCTTCTAAGTCTATAAATGGAACCTTATTCTTCCATTTCTATAATCGAAGCTTTAAGTAGAATTACTCTATCGAATTACTAGCACGCCTTTGGCACCCCATTACTATCCATTTGCTTGAGATCACCCCATTACTTTGAAGCTCATCTTCATAGCACATTCATATCACAGCCATTCTATTCTTGTCATCTTCAACAAGCAAGGGAGTATACGCTTCTGAGGGCTTCATTACAATCAAGATCAAGAACAGATAGGCGAACAATGGAAGCCATAGGATAACAAGGTTTGTGAGGTTTGTGCTTTATTTATTCAATCTTTTTATTCACATATTTCATTGTGTTATTGGGTTTGATATGCTTATTTATTTCATCCAATTTTCCTGATAATAATTGTTACAAACCCAGATGGAAATAAAGTTGGGAGCAAAGTTGAAAACAAAAAGGAGAAAGAAAAGGTGAATGCTGAGGTAAAATGTGGAGACCTTCCAAAGAAAGCATTTGAAAAGAAGAAAGTTGCAGTCCAATAGCCAACAGCCACAAAAAATAAATATGTACAAAAGGTTCCAACACACATGGTACAACCAACTGTTGTACCTATTACTAATACTCACAAGCCAAAAGGTGATGCCAAAGAGAGCTAGCCTCAAGCATCTTGAAGTGAATCACAAAAGAGAAAAGATAAGAGGAAGGAGGTGAAAGGTGTGGATATTTCTTCAAATGAGTTGATACCTTATATTTCAGATGCAAATGATATTACAATCTCATGTGACACCCCTTTACCTCTGTATCATCCCTTTGACATGACCCAAATGTTAAGTCAAATCAGAATTTCACTGCCACTAGGGGAGGCTCTTCGGATTCCTGAACATAGAGATAGGGATGTCTCATCACAACCACCAGTACACCTATACAACCCATTGTTGTTTCTCCTAAAGATGATGAAATGATTGAAGTTTATTTGGGGTCATCTATGGTGAATAGTTGGATGAGTGTGGATCCTTTCTACACCACATTGAGCATCTAGCAATGTCATGCCACTTGAAATCATGAATGATTTTGGGTTGAAGGTGTCCAAGTATTTTGGTAAGTGCTTTGCTATGGACTCAAGGGAAGTAAATGTGATTGGTCTTATCAAAGATGTTGATGTTCATCTAGCTACATATCTAGACAAGTCCTTCTTGATGGATATAATTGTTGTGGATTGACCTGCTAAATCGGGTATGTTTTTATCTAGAAAGTGGACAGCCTCTATGGGTGGGAGTATACAGATTGATCTATCATATGCCACCAATCTAGTCCATGGTGTAGAAGTGAAGCTTTACAAGGAGAAAAAGGTAGATGACCAAAACATAGAGGACCGTTACAAAACCCATGAAGAAGTTCAAACTTCTTTAACACTGATATTGATTGTTTTATGGGGTTTTGTGATGAAAATGAAACTAAGGTATGTGCTGATCTGCCTCAAATTGCTACTCTTGTGCATGATGAAAATGTTTTGTGGACATTGTACATTGATGGTGCATGTTCTAGATATGGATCGGGTGCAGGCATAGTTTTGACTTCATTGGATAAGGAATAGTTTGGACTTTCTTTCAAGCTTGATTTCCAGTGCATTAATAACATATATGAGTATGAGGCATTGCTATTAGCTTTAAATGCTGCTCATAAGCATGGAGTCAAGTGTTTCAAGAACTATGGCAATTTAGAATTAGTTGTGCATCAAATTAGAGGTGTTTTTGCAGCCAAGGAAAACAAATTAAGAGCATACAAGAATGTGGTGTGGTACACTATAGAACTGTTTGATGTTGTTGGCATTGAATGGGTGGAAAGAGATGAAAATGAAAAGGCAAATTCCTTGGCTATAGCTACTTCAAAATTTGACCCTCAGATAATTTTTTCTTATGGTCATTATATTGTTGAAGTGCTTACAAGGCCAACAATCCCTGACAACATGTATAGTTGGCAAATTTTCAATTACAACAATCAAATTTATAGTTTCCTCAATTTCCTAGACAACTTTGATAGTCATTTGATGGATTGGCAGTTGTGTGAGTAGGAAAAATCAGGTTAATAAGATCAAAAATTACAATCAAAACCCAATCCTACCACTTTCAAGAAATCCATCTAAATGACACAAAATGAAAGCAAATCAAAGAACAATGTCACCTAGATTGTATTGATTCCTTCGTTGGAATGTGGATTACTTCTCAATACTGAACAACCATAGTTGCCAAAGCTGCCATGATGATAGATAATATGCTCAAAGTGCTCAATGGATGCTCAATGGATTCAATATGCATAAGATGATAATCTGGACACTATATAGATTGTGTGGGATGCTTGGAATGAAATGAGAAGGTGTATATATAGCTCTCAACTAAGATTTGTCAATGGTGGAGAAAAGGTGGCTACATGAACGGTTAAGATAATTCAAGAAACTTGGATGAATGTGTACAAGACATGTGTCCATAGATATAGCTTTTATTAAATGGTTTTGTTGGCTTTGGTGGTGGAGATAAGATTTATTTTCTTAAAATAGGATGCTTTTCTATTTAAGAGTAGGATGACAAGGATAATTAATTTTTAGACCAATTAAATCATTTTTTTATTTTATTGTTGACACACTATGGACAAGGGTGACTTGTACACATAGAAGAATGTGATAAAAGAGGGAAATGATAAGATAAAAAAATAAATTAAACAAATAAAGTCATTTAATTTATTTTTAAATGATAGAGGAAAAAGCTAAATTTAGAAAATTGGAAGAATCAATATAAATTAATTAAACAAATTTATTTAATTTATGTGCGTGATGAGAAGATAAATAAATAAAATATTAATTTTATTTATTTAGAAGAGGGAAATTAAATAAATTTAGAAAATTTATTTAATTTTAGAAGAATAGTGGGATAATTAAATAATTAAAGATTATTTAATTATAGATAGAAAGTAGAAGAATAAAGATGATAAAATAGATGAAATTAATTAAATAAATATAATTTATTTAATTAATGATATAAATAAATCATTTAGAAGAAAATAGATAATTGATACAAGTGTGCTAGACAAAATTGACATATGCAATGGTGAATAATGTGACAAATTGATAAATGGTATGAAGAGTCAATTTTGGGTGTCTACATTTTACCCCTCTTTGAGACAATGTACTTTAGGACGTTGTTTCAAAGAAGATATGATTGATACATACGGTAAACAAGCTATGCCCCAGTGAAACTGGTGGGTGATGCCCCCTCGAGAGGAAAACCAAACTATCAGGAAAATACTAGGTTGACTCACGATTAGATGACAAAACAAGGATGCACTAGATTGACATGAAGAACTAGGGTTTGGGTGGGATAAACTGGGGATGGGAGAGAAGAATTAGGGTTTGGCTTAGAAGAAATTAGGGTTTGGCTCTATAAATATAGGATGATGTATGTCTAACACACTTGTTTGGTAGGATGAAGATATGGAAGACAAAGATGACGATGAATAGAAGAAAGTAAGTGAAATTTGATTGATAAATCCTTGTAAGAGCTATGAACTTTATTGTGGGATAGATGGATGGATGATGGATAATAGATGCAACTTTTTGACAATAGTTGCACATAAATTTAGAGATTGCAATCCTTATGTTTGATATAGCATATGGATGTTATGCACCAAGGTATAAAGATTAGGGTGACAATGTATCCAATGCATTTAGCATAATACAATCTTGTCTATCATATGAGGTCAAGATGTTGATCGAACATACACAAGATATGAATATTAGATGTTCTGAGATGGACTTTGACTCTGCAAGAAAACGGTTTGAACTTACTTCCACTAAACATAATGAAACCTTGTTAATTATATGTATGGGAAATAGTCTTAGCATAAAATAGTCTTAGTACATAGAAGGTTGTTTAGCTCCTTGATGCAAAAGATATTAATATGCAAGATGCTACTCCCAACACATACAAGATACCATTAGGCGTAGTAGGAGAATAAGATCATCCCACAAACATAGCATACGAAAGCAAATGACTATGCCCCAGTTCATACTTCATCGCGACATACCAAGATATGATGAATCAAGGAAATCTAGATTAAGTATTAGAAAGAGACAAAAGATAAATCAAAAGAAAACAACAACACAACCATCATATTCTCTTTCCAAAAGAGGGTGCTCTTGGATAGGTTGGATAGCGCCTTGTTGTGAGGAAACATATATCCTGTCAAAGGCTGAGATATTGGATTGATATAGCAAATGTTGGCTAAAGGTATGTGGACAAATGTTTTTGTTTACCTCTGATTTGATGAGTGCCTGAGCTATCGAGACATGTGTAGTTTGTTTCTCTACTTGAGTTAGTCATAGTGAGATGGAAGATGGAAGAAAGGATCATCTATGCTTGTGTACTGGATACTTCATACTTGATACTATCTACATACCATGTATCCACTGGATCAAAGCACAGTACGATGATGATGAAATTGATGATATGTAGTTCTACGTGTTTATTGATGATGTGGGATATAGATGATTGAATAAGATGAGATGGGAGAAGATAAGGATTGGGGTGAAGATTGGAATAAGGATGAAACAGGTGAAAGAGGTGTATCACCCATGCCTGAGTCTAGATACTTCCTTCGTAATCCAAACTGCCTACATATCTTGTATCCACAGGATCAAGGCACTTAATGATAGAGATGAGATGTAGTTCTTATGGTGTGTTGATGGTAATGATAGAGACAGATGGATTGATTGGGTTATGAATTGATGTGATTGGGTGATTGTTTGGTGATATGAAATGTTGATGAGATATTTGACGATGATACTTAAAGTGTTCACTCCAAAAACTAAGTGCAAGCAAGTGTCCTCAGTATGGGAAGGATTTATTATGGAAGGTAATGGGTTAGGTGACCTATCTTTAGATGTATAGTGGAATGGAATGATACTTCAACTCAAATAATTGCCAAACCATGATAGGAGTAAAATGAGGGAGTGATCTTATTATGGACAACTAGGTTTTTTTGTGAAAAAGGTGGAGTTTATTATGGATGGGATGGATGGAATTTATTATGGATGGGATGGATGGAATTTATTATGGATGGGATGGACGATATGGTAAATGAAATAGAATAGATGGTAGAGCTAGATCTACACATAGCATTTGTTTGCTAGGTTTTCACTATGGTACTTATCCAAGGCACCTATTTGCCAGGTTTTCACCAGAGGACGGATTATTTATCTTTACTATTTTGATTTGATTTTTTTTAGGGATGTTTTGATGATCAAGCATAAAATTTCTTAAGATGAACACTATTGATAGGTTCATCTAAAGGAATGCCTTTAGGTTTTGAGAGAGTATAAGTCCCTGATCCATAAACTATTGTGATCACAAAAAGGTCCTAACCAATTTGGTTTAAATTTACCTTTATTTTCACAATCCTATTAATTTCTTTGATTTTCTTTGAGGACAAGGTCTCCTACCTAGAACCTCCTTTCCTTGATCTTTTTGTTATAGCTACGACGAAGATAGTTTTAATAGACTTGAAGGTGATTGAGTGCAGTAAGGCATCTTTCATCTAGTAGCTCTAGATCATTGAATTTGGATATTCTATACTCCTCATCAAAAATGATATGCTGTAATGAAACTCTTAGTGATGGGATCTCAACCTCAATAGGTAAGATAGATTTGGTGCCGTATACAAGAGCAGAGGGTGTAGCACCAATGGGAGTTCTGATGCTTGTTTGATAATCCCACAAGGCTAGATTGAGTTGTAGATGCCAATCACGACCAGCTTCATTGATTGTGTTTTTATGAATTTTGATAATGGTTTTATTAGAAGCCTCAGCTTGGCTGTTACTTTGGGGATAATATGGTGTGGAAAACCTATGTTGGATATGGAATTTGTTGCATAACTCACAGACTTCTTGATTTTTGAATGGGTGTCCATTATCAGTAATGATGGCTTGTGGAACTCCATAACGACAAATGATATAATGGAGGATGAATTTGGATATTTTCTTTTCGGTGCTAGAAGTCATTGGTATAGCTTAAACCCACTTTGTAAAGTACTCAATGGTGGTAATGATGAATTTATGGCCATTGGATGAGGATGGATGAATCTTTACTATGAGATTGATTCCCCACTGCCAGAAAGCCCAAGGTGTAGTAACAGGTTGTAGCTCATGTGCTAGAGCATGTATCAAATCCCCATACTGCTGACATTGTAGGCATTTCTTAGTAAACTATTTTGCATCTCACTCCATGGTTGGCCAATAGTATCTAGCTCTTAAGAGTTTCTTAGTAAGGCTAGGGATGACGGAATGCAAACCACAAACACCTTCGTGTACCTCGTGTAAGGAAACTTTAGCTTCTTCCAAGTCAAGACATCTAAGAAGGATACCATCGAGACTCTTATGGTAAAGGGTTTCTCCAATGATGGTGTAACGAGAGGCTCAACGGATGAAGGTTTTGTGTTGGGTGTTGGATAATTGAAATGGAAGGGTACCATTACAGAGATACTAATATATATCCTCGTACCAAGGAGAATTGGGACCAAAAATTTCACATATAATCTCGGATTGTTCAACTTCAAAAGTTGCAAGCAAGAGTTGTTCAACCAAAAATTCACATCTCTATTCATTAATGGGCATATCTAGAAGAAAACTGATTGTAGCCATAGCGTCTGCTGCTTTGTTGTTTATCCTAGAAATCTGTTCAAATGTGATTTTGGAAAAATATTTCTTGAAGTCATCTACCATCAACTTGTATGGGAGGATATTTTCATCTTTTGTTTGATATTCATCCAAGACTTGTTTGATGACTAGTTGAGAATCCCCAAAAACTTGTAACTATTTGATAGCCCATTGTATTACCCTACGTAATCCAGTGATCAAGGCTTCATATTCAACAAGTTATTGGTACAAGGGAAGGCAATATTGTATGATTTTGGTATACAATCCCCTTGAGGGATGATGAACAATATTCCCGCTCTAGATCCATGTTGTGTATATGATCCATCAAAGTACAACTACCAAACTACTGAGGGATATAGATTAAATAGCTCTTCATCAAGAAACTCCATGTGAATAGGATGAATATCTATCACTGGTGCTTCTACTAGTTGATCTGTGATCACTTGTCCCTTTATGGCTTTTTGATCCACATATTCTGTCAAATTCATTGAAAATCATTATCCATTTTTCTAGTCTACCTATGAGTACTTCTTTGGATAGAAGATACTTGAGTGGATCAAATTTAGATATGAGCTTCGTTCTTTGATTCAACATATAGTGCTGCAACTTTTGGGAAGCAAACACTACAACCAAACATGCTTTTTCCATGGATGAATAACTAAGTTCATAGCCGATGAGAGTTCTGCTGATGTAATAGATGGCCTGTTCTTTCCCTGAGTCATCATGTTGAGCTAAAAGAGCACCGAGAGTTGTTGTTGAAGAGATGTATAATAGTAATGGTCATTCAGGCATAGGAGGTACCAATACATGAGGTGTAGCTAGATATTTCTTTATTTGATCAAAAGCTTGTTGACACTTATCATCCCATTTGAAAGGTTCTCCCTTCCAGAGTAGGTGTTGAAAAGGATGACATTTATCTGCTAGTTGTGAAATGAACTTGCGAATAGATTGTAATCTGCCTTGAAGACTATGAAGTTATTTCAAATTTGATGGTGGAGGCATGTTAACTATAGCTTTTAATTTCTTTGGATCCACTTAAATGCCTCTCTAAGATACAATGTAACCTAATAGCTTTCTGGAAGTCACTCCAAATACACATTTCTTAGGATTTAATCCCACTTGATATTTTTCCAATCTATCAAAGATCTGTTCTAGTACTTTAAGATGACCTTCTCTTGTTTTTGATTTGCCTAAGATATCATCAACATAATCTTCCATTATGGTGTGAAAAAACTATGGAAGATAACAGTCATGGCTCATTGATATGTAGCTCCTACATTCTTACGACCAAAAGGCATTACTTGCCAGTAGTATGTACCCCATGGACATGTAAAAGTTGTTTTATGTTGATCTTCGGGAGCGATTAAGATTTGATTGTAGCCAGAAAATTAGTCCATTAGTGATAGCATTTCATGTCTTGTTGTGAGATTCACAATGATATCTATGCTTGGTAGGGGGAAATCATCTTTAGGACAGGCTTTGTTGAGATCTCTAAAATTTGTACAGTAATGGATGTCCCCATTCGGTTTAGAAACTGGTACTAGATTTGAAACCCATTCAGGATAATCAATAGGCTTTATGAACTTGGCATCCAAAAGTTTCTAAATTTCTACTTTGACCAAGAGTGCTATTTGAGGATGCATTTTTCGTAGTTTTTGTTTAACAAGTTTTGCATTTGGAGATATGGCTAGATGATATACCACAAGTGAGGGATTCAACCCTGACATATTTGCATAGGTCCATGTGAAGTTGATTGATCTTTTCATGAAGAAGGCAGTGAAATCTGTTCTTTCCTAATTTGATAGTGATGCTACTAGAAATGTGATCTTTGGATTTTGTGTTGTACCTAGATTGATCTCTTGAGATTTCTCCACCAACAAAGGTGACTGTTCTTGATATTATGTGGTCAAAGGAAGGTCAAATCCTCCATCCTCAGGCACCTCAGAGAGGTTTTCACCCCTAGATATGTCCTTTACTTTTACTTTTTCATGGTCAAGAGGCACCTTTCAGTTTTCACCTAGTGACTTTTCTTTTTTGATTTTTATTTCAATTTTATGACTGAAGGATTTGACACTTCCACCAAAGTATGCTAACAAAGGTAGATCAATCATGAAGCCCACTTTGTGATCTCACAATGGTAAGCCTTTTCTTAAGCCCATGAATTCTACTAAAGCTTCATCATTTTCAAATGTGTCTAGAATAGTTGCCCCCTGTTGGTCCCAATCGATGAGGTCAGGATATACGAGTTGAAGGTCAGGCAATGTAGGTTGGGAGGTGAATGAGGAAGATGATAGCATGAAAATGGATTGGTCTTGGAATAGTTTGGTTATGTGGAAAGAAGAATCATCGATGGCATCCTGATTAGAGGTCTCTTCTACAAGAAAAGCTTTGGCTACCTCATCAAGAATATACTTAATGTCTGAGGAAGGTGGAACCTCCTTACCATACCCTAAACCTTTCTTATTAAACTTCTTGGTGAAAATGATAGGTTCAATAGGTCCTTTTCCTAGACCTCCTTGTCCTTTGTAACCCATGCTCTTGATGATCTGAAATCCATTGTTATAGCATTCCACTTCTAAAGTAAGTTGATCATTCTTATCAAAAAAGAGCCAAGAGTTGACATCATCAATATCTTCATCTTCTAGCATTCCTGATTTGATGAATATGGATGGAGGAACAAGGATAGTGGATTTGAATGTGGAAATGTTGGAGACTAATGGTTGACCATAGGATTTAGGTGATAATGGCAAGGCTCCTATACAACAAGATTCTTGTAGATTGTATTCACCAAGTCCTTTTTCTTTATATTTGACATCAAAATTGGGAATGGATTTACTAGATGAGGGCTTATTCAAATTAGATGGATCAACATAGGATGTAGAGGGATAAGCTTCAACATTGATGGGTATGTGGTTAGGGTCTTGATTTTTGGCTTGGAAAGTTTGGCAAAACTCAAATGGATTTGGATTGGCATGGATCGTGATCTCTACACCATTGTAGGGGAATTTTAGACATTGATGGTAGTTAGATGGAATTGCTTTTATGGCATGTATCCAAGGATGACCAAGGATAATGTTGTAAGGTAATTCAATGTCTAGGAGTTGAAAATGAGTATCAGTAGTAACAAGACCAACTCAGATAGGTAGATGAATTATTCCTTCAGAATCTCTCTTGGCATCATCATATGCTTTGATAGTTATGCTCTTGGTAGTGTTAATGTGATCCTCAGAATATCCCAATTGTTTTATAAGCTTTAGAGAACATATATTTAACCCTGCTTCACCATCTATTAGTATTCGTTTAACTTGACGTTGGTTTCACTAGGGCATAGCTTGTTTACCACATGTATCAATCATATCTTCTTTGAAACAACATCCTAAAGTACATTGTCTCAAAGAGGGGCAAAATGTAGACACCAAAAATTGACCCTTTGTACCATTTATCAGTATTCATTTAACTTGGCGTTGGTTTATGTAAACTTCGATATGGAGAGTATCGTTGTGGGATAGATCAGATGATGAAAGATCTTTGTCAGAGAAGGTCAGCTGATAGGGTGATGTAATACTCGCTACCATGGCTTGGAATTGTGTAGTATCAATATCATTTGGTACTGACGACTCTTGTAAGGCTTTATCTAAGATAGATTTATGGGCAGGTGATATATGCAATAACTCTAAAATGGAGATATGAGAGAGAGTCTTACCTAGATGGTCAAGGATATTGTATCCAAAATTTGGGTGGATGATGGGTGGTGCTCCTTGGATAGTAATGTGACCTCTACAAGTAGTAATGTGGCACAATCAGGTTCTTTTCCCTTGATGGTAATGGGTTCTTTTCCCCTTATGGAAATGGTAGATATGCGATTTTGTTCAATGCGGCCAATGGTAGATGACTCATAGGTATAATCTACATTCTTCCCTATATTAAAAGCACTTGCTTTATCATGTGGTGGAAGTGGATTCTTGAAAGCATCAAGGTCATAGTTTTTCGTTTCTTTTGGTGGATCAATAGTGATTTCCCCTTGATCAAGAAGATTTTGAATCAAATGTTTTAATTTCATACAACCAGTTGTGTTATGTCCTTTCACTCTATGATACTCACAGTATTCATTGTCTTTGTACTAATTAGGCTTAAATTGTGGTTCTTCATTCATTCTAGGTTCAAGTAATGTGATCTTGCCAGCTTGTAGTAGCCTTTTGAGGACCGATTCGATAGGCTCTCCCAAAGGAGTGAATTGACGTCAAGGGAATGGATTTGTTTTAACTTCATCTCTTGGAACAAAGGGTGTGCTCGTAGATGCTACTTGGATATGAATGGGAGATTTCAAAGTTTGGACATTCTTTGCATCAACAATTCCATCACTAACAACATTTTTGTTCTTGTTCCAAAAGCGAGATTTGTCATTTGAAGATTGTGTGGTGTCTTTTGTTTCCTTGAAGATTTTGATGAGTCCTTTTTCAGTTAAAGCCTTTTCGATGTTCGTATCCTTTGATATGAGTTCATCAAAAGTGATAGCACTTTGGAGTTGCAATTGAAATGATAGTTCATGATGGAGGTTTTGGACAAAGATGTCGACTTGTTTTTTGGGCATTTGCCATGGAAGTTTTCTAGCCATATTTCGCCATTGTTGGATGAAAGATGATAAGGTTTAACCATTTCATTATTTTTTGCTGACAAGGTCATTAATGGATATCCCAGTTTCTATATTGAAAGCAAAGTGTGATGCAAATTTGCCTACCAATTCTTTGAAAGACTTGATGCCCAGAGGTAGATGAAAAAACCATTCCATCTAGCTTGTCCCCCAATATTATGAGGAAATAAACATAGAAGATATGTGTCATTATATGCAATGTCAAGACAAGCTACATAAAATGCTCTAAGATGGTCATTTGGATCACCTTTTCCTTCGTATTTCTTAAACTGTGGTATCTAAAAATGTGGAGGAAAAGGTATCATTGGAAGTGACTTATAAAAAAGATATGGGCATACATCCTCAAAGGAAAATGTCTTCTTTGTTTGGCCCATACTCATATCATCGAATCATTGTTGTAATTTATTGAATCGATGCTCCATATCTGATAGTTGTTTTTGCAAAGGATTTCGATGGCTTGGTTGAGGTATTTGGTTCATTGGAGTTTGATTTTGAGGATATTGTTGTGATGTGTTATATGGCGGGGCATATGTGTTTTGGCATTGGTTATCAAATGATGGAAATGCATAGGTGTTTGATGATGGATTAACATTTTGGATTTGCATCAAATGTGAACCATATGATGGATTGGTGTAAGACATATGCACGGTTGGAAGTTGGTGGAACTTAGGATACAATGGATGGATTAGTATAGGATGTGTTGGTTGGATGGTTGCGGAGCTTGAGATACAATGGGTGGATTAGTATAGGATACATGTTGGTTGGATAGTTGCAGAGGTTGAGATATGGTGGGTGGATTAGTATAAGATGTGTGTTGGTTGGATGGTTGTGGAGCTTGAGATACAGCGAGTGGATTAGTATAAGATGTGTGTTGTTTGGATGGTTGCAGTCCAAGTGAAAAGAGTTGATCAACATATGATATGTTGGAATGTGTTTGTGATCCAAAGGGTTGGTTGATAAATGATGTGTTTGGATTGGATAGCATATTTGATGTATGGGAAGACACAATGGATGGTTGGGATGGTTCAACATATGACACAATTGGATTAGGAGCATAAGGTGCTTCTGTTACTTGCGGAGAAGTTGTGTTTATGGAAGAAGATACCATGGGATGTGATACATGAGATGTGGCAACATGTGGCACACTTTGAGTAGAGTCTTGAGGTGCTTGTGACACATGTGAAGGAGTTACATTGATGGAAGGAGATGGAGTGGGATGAGTCGCATGAGATGGAGTAGCATATGGCATATTTTGATTAGAGACTTGGGGTGCTTGTGTCACATACGATTTGACGGCATTTGATGGTGTTAACAAAGGCTCTATTGGTGTGGGTACATGAAATGGAGGGATGGATGGATTTGTGAAAGATGGTGTTTGAATGTTGTGTGTAGATGTTGTGGGTTTAGTGGACATGGTAGTCATAGCTTTATGGGTTTCCTTACCAACAACAACATCATTGATTGGGTCTTGTCTTTAGATTTTCGATATGTCAAAGTCACTTGGCAATTTGGCTCCTCTTTGAGCTAGTTGTAAGAGAAATCTATCGGGATCAGACATTATGAGTCTGTTAGCAATTTGTAAAGCTTCGAAGTCTTGCAACACCTCTAGGCCATCTTGAGATTCCTCATAGGTTGGTTGATTGAAATGATGTTGTGGCACTTGAGTTGATGATGATGGTCTGGTAGTGTATCCTTTAGGTACAAACATATCTTGAGGCATTCCAGTCATGAATTTTGAAGCATCCTTGAGAGACGTAGATTGAAATTATTTTAGATTAGCCTCCATAGCTGCCTTATATTGACTCCTAGTTTGAGGCATCGATTGATGATGGATGAAAATTTTGGACTTATGTGACAAAGTTGAGACTCTTGGATTGATTGATTTATTTGATTGATTAATTGATTGGATTGATGGTTGGCTTGACCAATTAATTGGGTTGTTGATTGATTAGTTGGATTGTTGATTAATTGGATTGTTGGTTTGATTGGATAAAGATTATTTCCCAAGAGATAGCCTCATGAACTCAAGGGTAGACAAGATTGATTGATGATGATGATGATATAGACCAACTCAAAAGGAACCACTCTCTCAAGATGGAAAAGATTGTTGTGATATGATCAAAAGCTGGATACTGATCAAAGCAAAAGGATTATGATGATTTTATTGATTAGTTGATGTTGATGGTTGTTTTAGAGTCTTGAGAGGATACAAAGGCTCAAAAAGTCCAAAAGTATGATGTGATCAGGTTGAACAGGATTTATGTTGGCTGCAGATGATCAATGTATTATCTGAAAATTGATGACAAAGCTATGGATTGACTAGAAATGTGATTTTGGACTGGATAAATGCTGACAGTCTATAGATTACCAAAGGCGAGTCAGGATAGCTCAAAGGTGATTCAGAATAAGCCAAAGGTGAAATTCTATCAATCAAAGGCAATTTTCTGCGGCTCAAAGGCAACTATATATGATGCAAAGGTGACATAGGATAGCTCAAAGGCATTCTGTATGATAATCAGAGGTAATTCTAGGATGACTAGAGGTGAGTTTCTGTTGATCAAAGGAGACTTTCTACGGTTCAAAGGTGACTGTGGACTGTGCAAAGGTGAGTTTCTATGACAATGACTGGGTTTTTAATAGATAATTGGCAAGAGAACACATAACAAAGACACAATGGCTAATGTTTTGGATGACTCTGATACAAAATTAGAGGAACGTCTGAATAAGGGCCTAAATTAGCCCAAAGTTTTGCACGGGTCTCGACAAATTTGAAAACACTTGTAAGCATGTACAACCTAGGCTAGAAAGTGGATACTACTTGTTGAGTCCCTACTTGGATTTCTCCATATACTGAAACAAAGTGGATAGCTAGAGATATTAGTGACACTGGCTCCCCCACCACGTCATGGGCACACCAAATCTCTTACGCTGAAGATCCAGAGATCTTATGAACTGAGGGATTTTCTATCTCTATAATGAATAGTACATATAGGGCAGCTTTGAAGGTCCAACCTCCTACACTAGCAAGCAAAAAGGATTTTGGCCTCCACAACAAGTGGTTTCTAGTGATAATTTGGGAGACCAGCACATTACGAGCATCTAGCAAGCTACTTAAAGCTTTGATTAGTTCTACTAGGAGTCTCATATATGTAAGGTATGCCTCCTTTCAAACCAGCACTGTACAGTAAGCACTAATACTGGTTGGATTTGGCTTTCACCTTATCCTTTTTTATATAGTGGATCACACGAAAGTACCGCTAGAGGTTGTTCCCTTGGGGTGAGTACCTATTTTTCCACCACAGCAAGCCTCTCTAAAGATAATAACAAGTTCTCTTGCACCCAAGATCCATTTGATAGGCAAGGGGAGAGGATACATTTGTTATTAGCTTAGGGATCTAACAACACAAGATATCTACAACAAACACAACAAACAAGCACACAAAGAAAATAAAGCCAACAAGCAAGCAAACAAACAATTTCTTTTTAAGCACCAAATGAAATGTTCCTAGATTAGTGAAAATGATATCTTTGATCGATTGATCTTGCAATAGATGTGTTAGTAGTTTCAGATCCACCTTTCTTCGACAAATGGTAAGAGGCTACACCAAAAGATAGGATCTTCAAAGAAATCAAGATGCAACAAATGTAAATCAAAGGTGATGAAACAGGAGTCAAAGGCGATTGGCTGATGATCAAATGTAATTTATTTTTACCAAAGGAGACTACCTGTCATTCATATGTGATACCAGATGATGCAATGGCAATTAAATATTGTTCAAAAGTGACTTTATGTTGCTCAAATTTGCTCAACTATATCAAATCTACAAAACTTAGTAACAAGGTTAAACAAATGATAAAATGGATCTAAAAAGCCTTGATAATGTAGAGAGATGAATAAATTAAGTTAGATCTGTATACTGTAGCCAAAAACATAAAAGATCAAATGATATGATATGATTAGGTCAAAGATAAATCAAACCCCAAATAAACCAACTTGAGGATTGAAAAATATAACTAGGGTTAGCAAATAAACCAACTTGCAACCAAAATCAGACAAATCAAATCAAAGAAAGCCCTGCAAAAAATAGATGTGTCAATAAAAACCCTAATCGACCAAAGGCAACTCCCTACTGATCAAAGGCGATTTTCTGCGGACCAGACGTGATGAAAGACTGTGCAAAGGCAATTTTCCCCTTATCATTAGCAATGCTGAGCCGTTCAAAGGCTATTTTTCATAGACCAAATGCAATTTTCTACCGATAAATTGTGCTACTCCGTACCTAGACTTCAAAAAATGACTTTTTAAAGAAAAATCAATCAAGGACATGTGTCCCACTGGACGTGCTAGAATGTGTGAGTAGGAAAAATCATGTTAATAAGATCAAGCATTACAATCAAAACCCAATCCAACCACCTTCAAGAAATCCATCTAAATGACATAAAATGAAAGAAAATCAAAGAACAATGTCACCTAGATTGTATTGATTCCTTGGTTGGAATGTGGATTGCTTATCAATAGTGAAAAACCATAATTACCAAAGTTGCCATGATGATAGATAATATACTCAATGGATTCAATATGCATAAGATGATAATCTAGATGCTATATAGATTGTGTGGGATACTTGGAATGAAATGAGAATGTGTATAAATAGCTCTCAACTAAGATTGATAAACGATGGAGAAAAGGTGGCTACATGAACGGTTAAGATAATTCAAGAAACTTAAATGAATGTGTACAAGACATGTGTCCATAGAGATAGCTTTTATTAAATGATTTTGTTGGCTTTGGTGGTGGAGATAAGATTGATTTTCTTAAAATAGGATGCTTTTCTATTTAAGAGTTGGATGACAAGGATAATTGATTTTTAGACCAATTAAATTATTATTTTTATTTTATTGTTTACACACTATGGACAAGGGTTACTTGTACACATAGAAGAATGTGATAAAAGAGGGAAATGATAAGATAAAAAATAAATTAAATAAATAAATTCATTTAATTTATTTTTAAATGATAGAGGAAAAAGCTAAATTTAGAAAATTGGAAGAATCAATATAAATTAAATAAATAAATTTATTTAATTTATGTGCATCATGAGAAGATAAATAAATAAAATATTAATTTTATTTATTTAGAAGAGGGAAATTAAATAAATTTAGAAAATTTATTTAATTTTAGAAGAATTGTGGAATAATTAAATAATAAAAGATTATTTAATTATAGATAGAAAATAGATGAAATTAATTAAATAAATATAATTTATTTAATTAATGATAGAAATAGATGGTTTAGAAGAAAATAGATAATTGATACAAGTGTGCTAGGCAAAATCGACATATGCAATGGTGAATAACGTGACAAATTGATAAATTATACGAAGGGTCAATTTTGGGTGTCTATAATAGCCTATGATAGAGGTAGAAGATGGAAAGGAAACATGGTTTGGGAATGAAGTGGTACAACTTAAGATAAATACCATCCCCAAGGGTTTGGTGGCACTTGAAAGGATGTTTGATAATGTTGATTGCTGGAAGAGTAAAGGTAAACCAGTTGAAGAGGACAGTGTTGAAGGTGTTAACATTGGCACTGAGGAGGCAACTAGGATTGTTTATATTGGTAAGAAGCTCAAATCCCATGAAAAAAAAATGTTGATTGCTTTGTTGAAAAAAAAATTGAAAATGTTTTTCATGGTCCCATGACAAGCTGAAGGCTTATAGGGAGGATGTATTTCAACATACCATTCCCCTTCAGCCCGATGCAAAACCATTCAACCAAAAGCAAAGACGGATCAATCAAACCATAGCCCTGAAAATGCAACAAGAGTTGGCAAAGATAAAAGATGGAGGTATTATAAAACCAATCAAACATTCTGAGTGGGTATCTAATCTTGTCCTAGTGAGGAAGAAGAATGGGGAGATTAGATTGTGTGTATACTTTAGAAATTTGAACATCAAATCCTTAAGGACAATTATCCTCTTCCATGTATGGATCATCTTTTGCAAGGGGTTGTTGGTTTAGAACTGATGTCTATGATGGATGGATTCTTAGGTTACAACCAGCTATTGGTCAAGGAGGTAGAGAAATACAAGACAACATTCACTACTTAAGCTAGATGTTTATTTGAGGATGTCATTTGGGTTGAAGAATGCAGAATCAATGTATGTTACCTTTGTAGACCTCATTGATGAAATCATGGTAGTAAACCAAGATGATCTCCCTACATTCTCTAAAGATAGGAAATATCATTGCAAGCATTTGGAATTGATCTTTGACAGATGTTTGAAATATTAGATTTCTTTGAATCCCAAGAAATATCAATTTGGAGTAGAAGAAGGCAAGTTTATGGGACATATTATGTCAAAGGATGGGGTTAGAATAGATCCTGAAAGAGTTAAATCCATTGACCTTATCCCTTAGCCTAAATCAGTCAAGGGTGTCAAGTCTTTCTTTAGACAAATCAACTTTGTGAGGTAATTTGTCCTTAAATTTTCTGAGAAGATCAAAGCAATATCCAAGATGATCAAGAAGGGTAGTCTATTGCATGGGGCAAGGAACGAGCTGAAGCCTTTATTGACATAAAGGAGGCTCTCAAAGATGCACCAGTGTTGGTAAATCTGGACTACTCCAAGCCTTTTCAACTCTTCTCTTTTGCTTCATACTACACTATTGCTATTGTATTATTGTAAAAGAATGGGGATGGATTTGAGTTTCCCATAGGATTCTTTAGAAAATCCTTGTAGGCTATTGAATTAAATTATTTAAATATGGAAAAGTATGCATATACTTTTGTCAAGATAAATTATGCGTGACTATCAAAAGACATCAATAATACCCATAACCCAATGAAATATAGAAATAAAGAAGATCTAAAAGGATGAACAATACCTCAACAAACCTCTTTACCTCATGGCTTTGATTGGTGGCCTATCACAAATGATCTTGTCTATGAATAAGGCCCTCATAAGGTGTACCTCTTTACTATTCCAAGATGTCAAGTGAGATTGGCCATGATAGTTGATTGCAATAAAGATGAGCTTCACAACAATGGTGATGGTGATATGGTAACAAGTTGATCACAAGCAAGTGAAATTCCTGTAGAGTAATGATACTGAAAGCTTGGATGAATGAAATGGAAGAAGGTTCAATTTATAGATTTGTGATTGAGGAGATCAATGGTTGAAAAAAAACAAGAAGATCAACAGTTGAGAAAGAATGAGAGAATGTGCACGAAGAGAAAGAAGACAAGTGTCATACAAAACCTATTTTGAGTTAACTAATTTTTTATTTATTGAAGATAAGATATGCTATCATAAAATAGAAAGTTTTTTTCTATTTTAGGACTGTTGGAGTCAATTAGTTGACTCATGGCTTGCTTTTGCATGTTTTGGGAGTAATTAAATAATAAATTATTTAATTTTGTGCTCATGAAGAGGAAGAATTATTTTTAGAAGATTTGGAAGATTCCTGGGAATTTTGAAGATAAGAAAGCAAATTAAATAAATAAATTTATTTAATTGGGTGTGCATGATTTGGAAGAATAAATAAAATATTTGATTATATTTTATATTTAGATAATTAGAGGATTTAAATAAATTTGATTGGTTTATTTAAATTTGGAGGAAGAATTGACTTATTAAATAATTAAGAATTATTTAATTGTTTGGAAGAATTTAGAAGAATTAAATTAAATAAAGGATTTTATTTAATTTTGACTTTAGAAGAGGTAATTAAATATTTTGATATTTAATTAACTTAGAAGAATATGAATCGAATAAATAAATAAATGTATTTATTGATAGAGGAATAGAATGGAATAAATATTAAAAATATTTATTTAGACTGAGTCGTGTCATTTTTAGGTGTATACAACTTTGGTTAAGGCAATACAAAATTTTAGGTCATATCTTATGGGTGCAAAGGTAGTTGCATATGTGCCCCATTCAACTATGAAAGACATTTTCATGTAGCAGGAAGTCTCTAGAAGGAGATGTGGATGGATCAATAGAATCCAAGAATATGACTTTGAGGTGCTTGTCACCAAACTGGTTAGAAGCCAGGGTTTAGAAAAATTTATGGCTAATTCCAATTTGGAGGTTGCTGAAATAAATGAAGTAGATGTTGTTACATCTGTTAATGTGTGTATGCTGACAAATGATCCACGGTACAAGGATATCATTTTCTATCTTGTCAACATGTACTGTCCCCCAGATATGAATGTAACTCAGTAGAGAACACTTAAGCTTCAACCTCAAAAATATGTTCTAATTCAAGATTTTTTAATGTGGAGAAATCATGAGGGACTACTGTTGAAATGTTTGGAATAGAAACTATTATGTTGAAAAAGAGGGTTTGTTGATTTGATTGGTAGTTTGATTAGATCTTTTTTTCACTACACACATTCAAGGACATTAAACTGAGTTAAATCACAACTTCTGCAAGAGGACTCAACTACAAGTCCATTATCACTTGGAATGATAGTCCAAAATTTGGAATTGATTGATTAATGTGTTAATTTTAACCCGATTAAGCTTAAAACCCTAATTATGCAAAATCATAAACAAACGAATGAAACCTAATAAATCCTTCTATAGGAATAGACTAAATACAAATTAGATAAATACTAGATTTTAGTTTCTAGAATATAGAAAAGTTGGGGGCTAATGAGTAGGTGCCCAAGCCCAAGGTACTTCTTTTTTTGAGGGCTTCATGATCTTTTATGTCACTGATTACAACCACTTCAAAGAGAGGGTGCCCAAGCCCTTCTTGAGCTATTTCCCACCTTTTTCTTTAGATCCTGATTCCTTATGCTCTGCTACAGTCCTCTGCAACTCCACTCTTTGAGATCTGATACCTATCACCTGCAATCACAAGAAGAGGGGTTGGGGGTTGTGGTGTTTAGGAGCTTGCCTCGGTCAAGCCTTGGAATGGCATTCAATCCTTCCAACACCATTGTTAGATAGAGAATGTGTGTCCTTGCAAGACAGAGGCAAAAACAAATTGACAAATGATTGATTGAAATACAAATAGATATTACCTTAGAGGTGTAGCTCTCAAGTAGATGAATATCTTTCATAACATGAGAAGATGAAGCCAAATCTATAATATCAAACACAATAACAACACAAGTCTGCTATGCAACACAATGACTTCCTTGAATGCTCTAAAATCATAAGTTCGCCAAAATCTCATAATCATCTTCTAGTTTGCAAATGAAGTCCTGAACATGCTTATATATGCATTCCCGATTTAATTTTGTAATTCAAACTCAAGATGTTAGAAATGGACACCTTTTAACGGTCTCCAACCGACATTCAAATTTTGGACCCCGCCAAAATAGGACAGGGCAAGGGCATGGGCACCCATGTCCTGGGACCTATTTTGGGACATGGTTAAGCTCTACAATGTCCCCTATATCCCATTTGTCATGAGTTTCAAGGCATTTTGTCTCAGGATTCATTTCTAACATGCATGATGAAAATTAAGGGACCTGGGAGGTACACTTAGGAGGTAAAAGTCCTAGAGAGACATTTTACGACAACATTTAGCCCCCACTTTAATGGATGTATGATCTTACAACCCATACATGCATTAAAGTATGGTCAAAACATAGCAAACATGCCAGGCACTTGAAGCTAATGCATACACAAAGATTAAGGAACTATTTCTAGCCCCCAGTCTTAGGTAAGCATTAGAGAAAACACATTATAGACACGCAAAACATGGAGAAGACAGTAACAGGCATGCAAAACACGACGAATACATTGATATAACATTTTCATAATATATTTCTAACATATTCATATACATATGCATGGAAATAAAATTGCAACACAAAACCCCAAAGGGAAAAACATGCCAAACAAACCTCGAGTGTAGGTGGATCCCGTCGCTACAAACACAAGAGGGGAAAACATGCCATACAAATCCCAAGTGGGGGTTAACCACATAAGGGGGAAAACACATGGAAGACACACAGAATACACAAGCATCGTATAGCATGTCAGAGACATACTATACGTCTTAAACATGACAAACAAGGTGATGGAAGTAGCTTATTGCTAAGTCCTACCATGTCAAACACGCTATAGGCACACCTGATGGTTGGGCTTATGCCACAACAATTGCCAAAGACATGCTTAAGGGAGGATAATCTCAAGATCCAACCCTACATCCTCAAAAGAATTTTGAAATAAAAGGATGTGCACTAGCTCAAGAGATACACCATCCCGTCATCCATAGAAGGGCTTTTGAATAAAATGATATGCACTAGCTCGAGAGATATGTTATCCCACCTCCATACAGGGCTTCTTTGTTGTAATATAGATAAAGATGTGCACTCACACTGGAGATACATCATCCCGCCTTCGTAGAGGGCTTACAAAAATGATTTGTTAGTACCAAAATCATCAGACAACTTACCTTATATATACCCCCACCTTAAGGTGGTTGATGTCATGTACCGATATCAAGCACATTAAGGTAGAGAGAAAACACACAAGGTAACAAGAGCTTTCACAAAGCCCATGCCCCCAAAGGTGACATGTGCTCACGATCATCGAATATTCCTACAAACACATCTTAATCTAAGAAAAACATGAAAGCTATGCATGAAAACAAAGAAGCCAAGGCTACACATATGGGTTTGAATCTGAGAATAGTCATTGGGCTTATACTGCATGCATCTTAGAACCAAGTGTAACAACAAGGTGAGACACCAAAATAATCAATGTGCTTGGAGTAGATGTATTGTTATGATTTGTTAGAAAGATAAGACAACATCAAATATCACATGGAGTGATTCTACTAGCCAAGCATCGGATATATAAATCAACCCCATCTTCATGTATCGACTAGGTCCATTTTTCTTGCTTGCTGAAGGGACACGTGGTCTGTATTAGTTAGTTATTTGTTTTCATCATCTGTCGACTAGATAGAATCACTAGAAGAAGGTAAACAATAAAATGAGAGAGGAGAACAAGTGCCTTAGGAAAAATCATGTAGGAGGATGCCCCCAAGTCATCAACCACAAAGCTATGCCCCTAAGGTATGACACATGACAATAAAAATAGAGGAGAGGAAAGATAGAAGAATGATGATACAAATAGAAGAATGGTCACAAAAGATGCAATCTCCCAATATCCTTAACCTTACAAGAGTATCAAGGGTCATCCTAGGAGGCCTAAACAATACATAGCACAACACAGGGGAACACAACATGATTCTTACAACATATATATCTAGGAGAAGGCCACCATTGAGAGAAACTAGAATAGCTACTACAACGAGTGTGGCTAAAGGGGGGAGAAATACTTACTTGATTCAATGGGATATTTCTTGGTGGACAATTCTTGTCTATCAGCTTGGGTATCTCGTATGTCGTTTCAGTCTTGTTTGTATTGCATTAAAGTTTAGGACAATGAGAGGCTTTGGTGGGCCTCAAAGAGCGGTATCCAATATCGGTTATGTAGTTAATTCCAACAACTTGTAAAGGTACTTTGATTCCTTCTTGATTTACACTACATCCATTACACCCATAGTCACAATTTTTGTACAAAATTTGAAATCCATGGCCATAGAGAGAGTTTATTTCTTTAGAGGATGGCGAGGCCTCATAGGTGTTATAATCTGTAGTATAAGTAAGAGTATTGTATTTTTTTCTACCAAGGAGACTTTAGGTTTCTCAGGTGTTTCCAAAGATTGCTTAGATGATATCGATGCAACTTTTGATGTGTGAAGGTTATTAAGTTTATATTCCCCCATATAGGAAGGAGTAAAATCTAATGAACCTCAATCATCACCAAAGAGTGTATTCGATGGTTTAGAGTCTTGCACAACATTATCTATGGCAAGAGGCATTGATGGATCAACTCGTAAGCTATTTAGACTCCTATGATTGTTAACTTGATTTTTCTTTTCAATGTGTAAGCATTTATTCGAGTCAGGATCGGCTTCCATGGTGTAGAGCTTGTTTTGATAAATAAACTTTATTGATCGATGAAGGGTAGACAGAACTACCCCTATGGCATGGATCCATGGTCTACTGAGAATCATATTATATGAAAGTGAACAAGAAATGACATGAAAAAGGGTGGATAATGTCATGGGTCCAACCTTTATAGGTAAAGTTATGGTACCCATGGATTGTCTACTAGCATTATCAAAGCCATGAATGCTAAGCCTATCTGGTTTGATTAAAGATGTGTCTATCATGCATTTGTGTAGAAAGTCAATGCCACAAAAGTTAAGAGCCAATCCATTGTCAATCATAACTCACTTTAAATCAACTTTTTATCTATTAGGACAAATATTATAACAGGATCATACTCATATTTTATTGACGGTATTTAATGTGGTTGAAATAGAATATTCATTTTTGTCGCATGCATACAATCTAATAGGGCTAGTACATCATTTGGCTTAACAACAAGTGGTACAATCACCTTTTGTAAAGCTTCTTGGAGCATTCCATGGTATGTAGGTGATGTTTGTATTAAATCCCAAAGGGAGATCTTAGCCAGAGTAGCATGAAGTTGTTCGACAAGATCATATTCTTGACCACTTTTATGAGTAAGATGAGGTGGTGGAGGGAGCATAGGTTGAGAATCTAGAAGAGAGATAGGCACATGTGGTGCTTGCTTACTTTTCTTATTATTACGGGCGTTGTATGTGTGAGAAATCATGGGATGCTGTGGCACATTTTGAACAGCTTGACTTCTTTGAGTGATTTGTCTTGCATAGTTTAGAATGTAATATGGGGGTCAAGGTGGTTTTCGATCACCTTGAACCATAATCACTAATTTTAAGAAAGAAGGTGTACTAGGTGCCCCATTCACAATCATCTTAAGAACATTAGTATACTTATTCACTATCCCCTTAGTAGGTTGAAGAAGTTTATTAGTGATGATTGAATTAACATTTTTTTTACTATGATTAAACTTGACATCCATCCCTAAAGGATTTAATGTGAGGGACCTTTCTTCATCCGCCAATGCTTCATCTTGGCCAAGGAGAGCATTGGAATTAAAGGAAGGTAAGGTGTTGTTGAGGGAATTGTCACTGATTGTATCTTTAGTGATGTTTTAAGGGACTTAAAGTAGAGATATCCATAATCTTCTCATCCAATATTCTTGAACATTCAACTATAGGAGGAATAGGATAACTTATCGAATCATCATCATCATATATTTTAGCTATTAGTTCCAAAGCATTAAGAGAAGAACTTTCATAGTCATCATTCTCAATGTGTTTTGTTAGATCTTCTACTACCGAAGGGTATGTATTCATGAGAGCTATGAAGTTTGCAAAATTAGATATATAATCAAGGATTTCAAATGAATAGCATCTAAATATATCCTTATGATACATAGCTTGTATATAAGTGAGAACATGAGGATTCATATTAAGAAATTTGTATAAGTTCTCAAAGTTTTTGATATATGCATGTAAAGATACCAAAGAGCAATGAAGATGCCATAATGAAATGTATTGAAACATCAATGTCCAATAAGGTCTAGTAAGATAAGACCTGCAAAGTTTTATGATACTTAATACACCCTAGATATGAGACTATTTCGCACCCAAGCACTTGTTTGAGGAAATCGGGTAAAAATACCCACAGATTCCACAACAAACAGAGTGGGTAGGAGGAAAGAGTACTACACAACAACGAAAAGTTGATGGTTTTTTAAAGGTCTTAATGAAAAAGAATGTGAAAAAGGTGTATAACACCTAGTGTTGAAATACACACTGTGTAATTAAAAAGATGTCAATTTTCACACAATGATACAAAATTATGCCAAATTTTCAAATGAAAAATGAATATATGTTTGAATATGAGTGAAAGATTTGAAATGCCAGATATCTAAGGTGAATGTAATGAAACAACACCCATTTATGCTTGTTTATGCTTCTAAAATGCTTAATTTTTTCACTTTTTTCAAGGCAAATGCACAAAATAAGTAATGAAATTAGGAGAATGATAAGGGGCAGAAAATTAAGACCTTTTAATCAGTCCAAGAAAAATTTATCGCAACATGCCAATCTTGCAATGATAGGTGAAAGATTAGCCAAACTGTAGTAAAAATGCAAGGATTTTAGAAATCCTAATAGTGAAATTAAGGCATGAAAGTATGCAAAATGATGAATGGATGGAATAAAATCAGATTTAATGTGCAAAATAACTCAGATCAAATTTGAAAATGATGCCAAAATCTTACAATGCTCAATGCAAAGTAAAAAATAAGGAAAAATGAATGAATATGCTAATTTTTGTTGAAATACACAATGTGTAAATGCAAAATTGAAATGTAGATGCAAAAGCACACAACAATGAAACACTACAATCCAAAATCAGATTTGAATGAGTCTTTAAAATAGTAATAAATGTTACACTAGAAAATGTCTCCCTAGGACCTTTTTCCCCCTAAGTTTAGCTCTCGGGTCCCTTGTTTTGTATTTAGCATGTTCATTTTTACTCCCGATGGAAAATCCCTGAAAACCCATGTTAAATGGGATGTAGGGGACAGTGATGAGCTTGAACCTGCCTTGAAAATGGGACTGAGGGTTTGGGTGCCCGTGCCCAAGTCCTGCCCTATTTGGCGGGGTCCCAAATTTTAAATGTTGGTTCTGTGACTGTCAGAAGTGTTCGTTGCCGACATCTCAAGTTTGAATTATGAAATTAAAGAAGGAATGTGTTTAGTTGCATATATAAGCATGTTTAAGGATTTATTTGTAAACTAGAAGATGATCATGAACTTTTGGTGCACTTATGATTTTAGAGCATTCAAAGTATTCATTGTTACAAAGCAGACTTGTCTTGTTATTGTGCATGTTATACAGATTTGGCTTCATCTTCTCATGTGTTGAAGGAATTTCATCTACATGTGACCTACACCTTCTAGGTGATATCTATTTATGTTTTTAATCATTTATCAATTGGTTTTGCCTCTATCCCGCAAGGATAGGCATTCTCTATCTAACAACAGTGCTTGGAAGACTTGAATGTCCTTCCAAGGGTTGATTGAGGCAAGCTCCTAGATACCACAACCTTCAACCCCCTTTTCTATGATCGTAGGTTACAGGTGCAGAAGAAGAAGTGGAGTTGCATGGAGGCATACCAGAGTGTCAAAATTATAGATCTAAGAAGAAAACTAGGACCTAGACATGGGCGCTCGCTCTTTAGTCCTCTAGATCTCCAAAGCAGAAAATCTTTGTAACAGTGGTGATTAGTTGCAGACAAGTTTTAGAAATCCCTGAAGAAGTTGCCACCTTAGACCCCGGTGCCTGCTCTTTCCTCCCTGAATTTTTTACATTGGGAATCTCAAAATCTGGTACATGTATCTAATTGTCATGTGATATCTCTGTGTGTGAGCATTTGTCATGATTTGTCTGTTTATTTACAATTTTGTGAAATTAAGGTTTTAAGCATAATCGGGCTTTAATTAATCAATAAATCAAAAAATTCCAAGTTTCATCTTCATTCCGAGTGACACTAAATCTATAGTAGAGCCCTCTTGCAAGAGTTGAGGCTTGACTCAATGTATGTTCTTGAATGTAAGGTGTGAAAGGAGGATTTAAATCAAAAATTCATTGAAATTGAAAAACCCTCTTTTTACCCTGAAACATTTTGGTGAACCCATGTTTTATTTAAATTTTACCCTTTCTATGTGTTTTACTTCATATTTGCATTCATTTCACTCATAATTTTCATGTTGCATTTGAAAATTTACAAATACATTGAAAAATTTGAAAAATTTGACAAAATTAGCATTTTAGGCTTGTATTTTGAAATAATTTGAATTAATTTTCATTTAATTTAATTTAAATTCTGATTTTTAAATTGTATCTAATATAAATTACAGAAATGCATCATATTATAATCCTTTGCATTGCATTTTTCATATTAAAATTGCTAGGGTTTGCTTGAAATTTTGAATTTTTCTTATAACCTAGTGATTTCAAAAACTAGGGTTTGTAGCTAAACTATTGTTTTAGATTTTACTACTCATCTTAGTCACTAATTCAAATCTAATTTTGTATGTAGTGTTGCATTTTAGTGTGTTTTTGCATTCATATTTCAAAAATTTGCATTTACATAGATAATTTCAACAAAAACTAGCATTTTCCATTCATCATCATTAAAAATTGTACTTGAATTGAGCATTGTAGGACTTTAAAAGAATTTTCAGTTCTAAGATGAATTATTTTGCATCATAAATCTGATTAGAATTCATTTACATATCATTTTTCACATATTCATGCCTCAATTTCACAACTAGGGTTTGAATTTAACTTGCATTTTTCAGTAGATTTTAACTTATTTTGCATATAGAATTGCATTATAGGTGTGTTGTGAAGGATATTGTTGCATTATTGGACTGATATATAGCTTATTATTCACTATCCTTCATCAATTTCTTTACAAAATCTTTTCTTTTAGGCATTTGCATTGAAAAATTGTGGAAAAAGTGAACATTTTAGGTGTACTTCAGTAATCATATTTTGTCCTTTGGGATTGTTTTACTATTTTGTTGATTGAGTGTTGTATGCTTTTGCATGAGTCTTAAAACCTGATTCCTTAATAGAAACATCCCTCTAAGGAGAAGTATTAGACTTATGGGTTCTAATGCTCTTGATAGTAACGCTATACCAACATTGACTAGTCCTTTAAATAACTTCTTTACAAGAGGTGATACACAAATTTTACAAGATAACATACCACCTACAAAGGAAGAAAAAACATTTCATGATTTTGATGATACCATTGAGGTGCTATCCCATGTACCTGATGAACAAGTATACAAACTTGATAAAGAACTCACTGATTTTCAAGCATTTGTAGAGAAAGAAAGGATAGCTGAAGAAGTTGTCCCTGATATTCATGGTCTAAGAGAATTGATAAAAGAAGGACAAGATGGTATTAACACGGTTGGTTGAATTCTTCATATAGTACATGAAAATGTTATGTCATTGATTGAATGTGCGAAAGTTATTAATAACATGTCATCACCAACTCATACACAAGTATTGGCACCTATACCAACTACTGGAATGTCTACTTTTACCTCAAAAATTTTGACAATGAATGCACATGCTTGTAGTACTACTACCACTAGTATTGGAGTATCTAGTGGAACACAAAATTATAAGGCTATGGGATTCAACTATCAAAACCTAGCACCTAAGGTGACTTCTTATCACTCTCAGCCACCCCTTCAATCCACTTACTCTCAACCACCTACCACATATCATTATGTCCAACCACTATTCACTTATTCACAATCTCCACTTGTCACTACTCATGCTCAATCACCTCAACATCTTGGTTCTAATTCTTCACAACAAACTACATCCCCTTATGATGCCGTATTGAATCAACTCCTACAAGGCATGAATTCCCTTCAACAAAAGGTGAAAAGCTTGATAAATTCTTCCCAACCCAATATACCAACTTACCATGCCCGCAGTCCTTTATCTGTTGCACTCTTATGAGCTCAAATGCCTAATAAGTTTGAAACTCCCTTCTTTGAAAAGTATAATGGTAAAGGTGATCCTAATACTCATGTGGTAGCATTCATGACTATGTGTAATGATTTCTACTTTAAATCTTGAATATTTCTTAGCAAAACTCTTTTCGTGATCCCTCAAAGATACAACATTCGAATGGTTTTGCTCTATAACTCTGAATTCAATACATTCATTTTCACAACTTCTTGATCAATTCTTACAACATTTCCAACCTCAAGTTTCATTGATTGATCTAGTTCATTGCAAGTAAGGTTCGAAAGAGAAGTTAACTGAATTTATTAGTCAGTATCAAGCTCTCTATGCACAAATTTGAAAGGAACCAAGGTACACAGAACACACTTCCTACACCAACCTAATGAGGGAAATAGTATGCAAATTCTTTTTAATCCTTACAATTGCAGCAATGTTAAACACATAACATAAAGATTACAACAACAACACAACACATA
The DNA here is from genome assembly GCA_027924645.1 of Cunninghamia lanceolata. Classification (NCBI taxonomy): domain Eukaryota; kingdom Viridiplantae; phylum Streptophyta; class Pinopsida; order Cupressales; family Cupressaceae; genus Cunninghamia; species Cunninghamia lanceolata. The sequence continues at coordinate 902,538 of BSBN01001617.1, read as the reverse complement.
AAGAAAGTGACACAAGCTACATCGTGGGGAAAACATTTTCGGGTAAAAAACCCCACACTCCAAAACCTGCACAATGTATTATCAAATCTATGAAAGGATTACAATACACTTGCAATGCAAGTTCTTCTAGGAGTCTACAAATGTCATTTCTAGATTAATTTTGGCAGCATAATAGTACCTGTACAAACACTATATGTCTACTACTCCAAAACAATGCATTATATAGAGTTACAAGGTAGAAACAGGAAGCTTCTAGAGATGGGCGTCCATCTTGACCACATGGCCATTTTCCCACATCAAAGGACACTTGTCCAAGATGCAAATACCTCTCTTACATCTGTCATACATGGCAGTTTTGACTTCCCAAAGTTGGAGCATTCCATGCTAAAAATAACTATGACAGATGCTCTTACGCATCTTACAGCTATCATAAAATATGGCCAACATAACAACCTTAAATGTTGTAAGAGAATCTGTCATACAAGGCTAAATATAGAATATTCCTCTTACAACATGTCATAGCCCAACTTGGGCACCCAAAGATGTCTTCTCCACATGCAAAGATACTTTATGACACTTGTCTTCACTTGTCCCGAGAATCTCTATACTTGGCTCTTATGCGTCATAGATTCTGTCATACACAATAACACCTCTATCATACCACAAGATGCTGACACATGGCATATTAATGCAACCTCAAATGGGATACCTATATCCACATGGGATGATTTGACCATCCTAGTCACCTTCCAAGTTGAGTGACAACTCACCATGCCACTTCACACTAAATGACAAAATAAGATGTGCAACATAAAATTACATCATAGGCAAATAAATAAATAATTAAATAATAATCAAAGTTAGGAATTGCAAGGTTGAGACACCTTAATTCCCAACATTCTCCCACTTGTCGAACACCTTACAAGAGAAAATAGAAAGACGAGATTTAACCGCTAGGGGCCAAAAGGCCCATAGACTCTGAACACCATCTGAACTTATCTATGCCCATAGGTTTAGTTAATGCATCTGCAACATTCTTCAAAGTGTCAACCTTTTCCAAAATCACCTTCCCATCTTCTACCATATCTCGAACAAAATGAAACTAAACATCAATGTGCTTTGTTCTGGCATGGAAAGTAGGATTCTTTGCTAAGAAAATCACACTCTGACTGTTACAATGGAGAGTAATCTGTCCTGCATCAAAACCAACATATGAACACAACCTCTTAAGCCAAATGGATTCCTTATAAGCATGAGTTGCTGCAATGTACTTTTCTTCTATTGTGGAAAAAGCAACCACACGTTGTCGCTTACTCATCCAACTAATAGCACCACTAAACATGGTAAACACATAAGCACTGGTGGATCTCCTGCTGTCAATGTCACCTGCCCAATCAGAATCCACAAATCCATGAATACTCACAGAATGTTGAGGTCTAGTAGGATAACCATGATAACATAAGGAATACTTAGAAGTACCCCTCAAATATTTGAAAACTCTCTTCACTACATCCCAATGTACCCATCTAGGATTAGTTGTAAATTGACTAAGGACTCCCACTATTTAGGCAATGTCTGGTCTTGTACAGACCATAGCATACATCAAGCTACCAAGTGCACTAACATAAGGTACTTTGCTCATAGCCTCTGTCTCAGAAGGAGACTTTGGACAATCATCAACATATAACTTTGTCCCCATCATAATAGGAACAGTCAACAGTCTACAATCCACCATACTGAATCTCTCCAACACAGTGTTAACATACTTACTCTGGCCTAGCCAAAGTTTTCTATTTGCTCAGTCTCTTCTAATCTCCATCCCCAGAATGTACCTGGCTGCCCCTAAGTTTTTCATTTCAAACGGTGCTGACAACTGAGACTTCAAATCAGAAATCATATTCTTACCATTCCCAATCAATAACATATCACAACATACAGTGCAATAATGAGAATATGATCATTGTCAAACTTGTAATACATTCAATGATTTGATTTTGATCTCATAAATCCAATAGTCAACACAAAGGCATCAAACTTCAAGTACCACATCCTAGGAGATTGTTTCAATCCATACAAAGACTTCTTTAACTTGCAAACCAAATTTTCTTTACCTTTCACTATGTAGTGCTCTAGCTATGACATGTAAATTTCTACCTCCAAGTCACCATGAAGGAAAGTTATCTTCACATCCATTTTTTCCACTTCTAAATCATAAGCTGCTGCAAGAGATAACAAGAACTGAATAGATGTTAGCTTTGCAACATGAGAGAAAATCTTGCCATAATCAATTCCCTCCACTTGTGAATACCCCTTCGCAACCAATCTAGCCTTATACTTCTCAATACTGCCATCTGTATCAAATTTCTTCTTGAACACCCATTTACATCCAACAGGTTTATGTCCATCAGGAAAAGGCACCAAGCCCCAAGTTTTATTCTTTTCCAAAGAAGCCATCTCATCTTCCATGGCCTCCTTCTAGGAACTTGTATCTTTCATACCCATAGCCTCTTTCATAGTTCTAGCCTCATCAGTGTTAGAAATCAAGGCAAAAGCACAACTAGAATCAAGCAATGAATAACCAAACATGTCAGGTTGCTTCCTGATTCATGTGGACCTTCTCAAAGGTTGAGGTGGAGGTTCTACTTCTTTTTCTAAACTTTCAAAGCTGCTAGAGCTCTCCTCATCATCAGGTCCAACAGGGTTTTTCAGTTCAGTCTTCTTAGGGGTAGTAGGAAACTGAACCACATCCTCTTTCTTTTTTTTTCTTCTAGCTGTAAAACAACAGGAGAAGGAGATACCTCTCTGAAAATAACACTTCTTCTATACAACACTTTCTCAGCCATAAGATCCCAGAGCTTGTACCCTTTCACACCAACACCATAGCCAATGAAGATACACTTAACTACCTTATTCTCCAATTTTGACCTCTTCTCCTTAGGCACATGTGCATATACCTCACAACCAAAAACACAAAGATGTCTCAATGAAGGCTTCTTACCAAACCACACCTCAATGGGTGTCTTATCAATGAGTGCTGAAGTAGGAGACCTATTAACCAGGTAGCAAGTAGTGGTTACAGCTTCAACCCATAACTTTTGTTTGAGGCTAGCACCACTAAGCATACTCCTAGCCCTCTCCATCAACGTTCTGCTCATCCTCTCTACAACTCCATTTTGCTACGGGGTGTATGGAGTTATCTTATGTCTTTCAATCCCATGTTCTTTACAGAACTTGTCGAACATTGCGGAACAAAACTCACCACCATTATCAGTTTTGAAACACTTAATCTTTTTACCAATATAATTCTCTACAAAAGATTTAAACTCTTTGAACCAACTAAAAACTTCAGATTTGCTTATGAGAAAATAAATCCATGTCCTCCTACTGTAATCATCAATGAATGATACAAAATATAACAATTTGGAAATTGAAGGAACATTCACAGACCAAACACATCAGAATGAATAAGATCCAACACATTAGAAGACTTATGAGAACTTGATTAAAACTGAACACAATTTTTTTTCCATATACACAATGTTCACAAAAGTCAAACTCAAGATTACAACCATTTAACCCCTCTATGACCTTTTTATTTTTTAGGTCTCTAAGACTCTTCTCATCAATGTGACCAAGTCTCTTATGCCACAACAATATCTTTTCAGCAGGAAGTTTCCACTACCATCGGAAGTAGAAGCAACACACTTTTTCACTGTGGGTTCCAATGGTGAGGATGAAGAATCTAAAGTTCTTTTCTTTGAAACAGAAGAACTATTGCACTAAGTAATGCTTGCATCCAGATGAAATAGAGTACCTCTCTGATTACCCTTAGCAAGCACCATAGCTCCTCCTGTCATCTTGCATCCTCCACTTGAGAAGACAACCTGCACACCTATATCATTCAATTTACTTACAGAGAGTAGGTTTCGTGCTAAAATAGGGATGTGCATAACCCCATTGATCCCCTTCACTCATCCATTGTGGAATTAGATCAAGACTCTTCGATACCCAACTATCTTCAGGTGAGAGTCATCACCCAAGTAAACCTTCCCACCATCATATTCTTCATGCTTTGTAAACCAACCTTGATGTGAGGTCATGTGGAAGGAAGCACCGGAGTCAATTAGCCACACATATTTTGATGCATGGGTGGCCAAGGCTGCAACAAAAGCATCACCATTGTCTTGTGACTTGTCAGAATCAAAATCAAAGATGTTCTTCTTTTTCTTCTTCTCCTCCTTGCACTCCTTTCAGAAGTGCCTAGTTTTTCCACAGTTCCAACACACTGCCTTGGACTTTCCAGGAGATTTGGATCTCTGATGGGATTTGGATTTGCCCCTTTAGCTTTCTTGTCTTTCTCTTTCTCTTTCTCTTTGGGTCTACCATGAATTGCAAGAGCCTCCTTTGTTGATTTGGAAGACTTTATCGCATCTCTTCACATAACAGTGAAGACACCACTTCATCCATATTGAAGGTGGTTGTAGTACTCCCAATGGCCATGACAAGGTGGTCCCACGAGTCTGGAAAAGAACAAAGCAAGGTCATGCAATGATCCTCCTCCTCCATCTTTACACCAATGGATGTCAACTATGCAACTAGCATGTTAAAAGCATTCAAGTAATCTGCAACTAATCCTCCATCATCCATCCTTAGAGAATACAACTTCTTCCTCAGGAATAGCTTGTTTACCAAGGATTTAGCCTGATAAACATCACCAAGTTTCTTCCATAGCTCTTTCATGGTCTTCTCTTCATGAACATTCAATAGGACGAAATCAGCTAAACAGAGTCTCACAAGACCCTTTGATCTTTGAGATCCCATTCATCTTGAGGCATTGTTGTTGGTATTGTGCTAGAAATTGCTTCCCATAGATCTCTGTCAACAAGCATGTCTTCAATTTGAGTTTCCACAGCTCAAAATTGTTGCCATTAAGCTTTTCCAACTCTATTTTTCTAGATGTGTCTGCCATCTTCTTGCTGCAACAAGATTACAGAATACTCTGCACAGACTCCCACTCAATTAAAGATTACCTCAAAAAACTCCTACCCAACAACTAGGATCATAGGTGATCAAGCTCTGATACCAACTGAAAGGAAGCAAGGTACACGGAACACACTTCCTACACCAACCTAATGAGGGAAATAGTATGCAAATTATTTTTAATCCTTACAATTGCAATAATGTTAAACACATAACATAAAGATTACAGCAAAAACACAACACATAAAGAAAGTGACACAAGATATATCGTGGGGAAAACCTTTTCAGGTAAAAAACCCCACACTCCAAAACCTACACAATGTATTATCAAATCTATGAAAGGATTACAATACACTTGCAATGCAAGTTCTTCTAGGAGTCTACAAATGTTGTTTCTAGAGTAATTCCAGTAGCAAAATAGTACCTATACAAACAGTATATGTCAACTACTCCAAAACAATGCATTATATAGAGTTACAAGGCATAAACATGAATCTTCTAGAGATAGGCATCCATCTTGACCACATGGCCATTTTCCTGCATCAAAGGACACTTGTCCAAGCTACAAATACCTCTCTTACATTTGTCATATGTGGCAGATTTGACTTCCCAAAGTTGAAGTGCTCCATGCTAAAAATAGCTATGACAGATGTTCTTACATATCGTACAACTGTCATAAAATCTACCCAACATAACAACCTTAAATGTTGTAAGAGAATCTATCATACAAGGCTAAATATAACATATTCCTCTTACAACATGTCATAGCCCAACTTGGGCACCCAAAGATGCTTTCTCCACATGCAAAGATACCTTATGACACTTGTCTTCACTTGTCCAAAGAATCTCTATACTTGGCTCTTACGCGTCATAGATTCTGTCATACACAATAACACCTCTATCATACCACAAGATGCTGACACATGGCATATTAGTGCCACCTCAAATGGGATGCCTATATCCACATGGGATGAGTTGACCATCCTAGTCACCTTCCAAGTTGAGTGACAACTCACCATACCACTTCACACTAAATGACAAAACAGGATGTGCAACATAAATTACATCATAGGTAAATAAATAAATAAATAAATAATAATCAATGCTAGGAATTGCAAGGTTGAGACACCTTAATTCCCAATAAAATTTAATATAAAATGAATGATGAGGATGTTTAGAAGGTGTTTATTATAAATCTACAACCTAACATCCATGTTAAAATTCTCTTGATGAAGTATAACTCTTTTCAACATTTATGTACAACCCTTCATGATTACCAACTCTCGTCTAGTCAGTATGAAAACCAAAACTCATCAGCTCAAGTTGGTCAATCCATGGGTGGACCTTCACAAAACAACTTTAAGAGGAATAATAAAGTTTCATCAAGGTTAATGGACAAAATTCAAAAACAAATTCACAAGTGTTCTCTATCACTAATCCAAAGAGGGCACTGTTTCAAAATAGACAACAACAAGGACAATTCATTCCAATATATGACTCCTTACATTATATCATGAATAAAGCAATAAGTAATAATCTCATGAAGCTTCCTCTGATTAAACCGTTGGATCCTAGTAGATTGCAAGGACCTTATTTCGATGCTTAATGCTTTTTATCATTTTCATCGACAACAAGGACATGATACTAAACGATGTATGCGTCGTAAACATGAAATACAAGACCTCATCAACTCAGATGTTATACAGGTATCTGGTGTGAATGATAATGCAAATAAGTTGGTTGCTCCTCCAAATCAAAATCTACAATTCTTTACTAATCCTTTCCCTAAACATACTGATAACAACATGATGGAACAAAATACAGTAGAAGAGGAAAATGATTATCTTGACTATGATGAAATAATTGGTATGATAGAAGTGGATAAGGAGAAAGTTGAGAACTCACCTCATCCACAAAGAAATGGTATTTATGTCGAAGTTCCTCCACCATTATCCCTTCAAGGATCGGGAATTAACCAAGATGCATTAGAAAAATGACTTGAGCAACCAAAGAAAGAGATCATGATACAGGAAAAAGATGCTACAATGGAAAATGTGTCATCTCAATATGATAGATGAACTCAACAAAATAAGAGAGCTAAAGGTCATAAAAGAGTAAGATGGTTATCATCAGTAAGAAATAACAGTGGTTCTCCTCCTCATAAGCAACAAAAGATCTCACATATACAAGGATTTGGGAAATAAGTACTACATGAACATCCTAAAAACAAAGAACAATCTAATATGAACCACTCAAGCTTCACACAAAACTTCATGGAGTATCTTTCTAAGATGCTCGCAAGTTCTAAATTCTAGTATGGTTGTACTTGTAGGTAAGTATTTCTAACCCTTCTCTCTGTGTTGTGATTCCTCGTGATGTGTTATGTGTTGTTTAGGCCTCCTTGGATGACCCTTGATACTCTTGTATGGTCAAGGATATTGGGAGACCACCTTGTTGTGACCATTCTTCTATTTGTATCATCATTCTTCTATATTGTTTCTCCTCCATTTTTATTATTGTGTGTCATGCCTTTAGGGGCATAGCATTGCGATTGGTGACCTGGGGGTACCTTCCTACTTGATTATTCCTAAGGCACTTGTTCTCCTCTCTTGATTTACTATTTACCTTCTTCTACTAGCTCTACCTAGCTGGCGGATGACAAAAAACAAATAATACTAATAAGGACCAAGTGTCACTTTAGCGAGTAAGCAAAAATGGACCTAGTCCATATATGATGATGGGGTTGATATATATTATCCGACGCTTGGCTAGTAGAATCACTCCATGTGATATTTTAATGTTGTCTTATCGTACTAACAAACCATAACAATACATCTACTCCGTGCATTTTATTTATCTTTGAATCTCACCTTAGTTACACTCAATTCTAAGATTTCTGCAGTATACCCCCATGGTTATACTTAGATTTTGAACTCATAGTATAGCCTCAGCTCTTTATGTGGATGATTACATGCATTGATTTTTATCATGTGATGTTGTTGTTATCTTAGATAAATATTTCTAACCTCTCTTCTTGCAGGAAATTGTGTGTTTGTGGGAAAATTTGGTGATCATAAAGTACATGTCACCTTTGGGGGCATGGGCTTTGTGAAATCCCTTATTCCCTTGTGTGTTTTCTCTCTACCTTAACATGCTTGATATCGGTACACGATATCAGCCACCTTAAGGTGGGGGCATATACGGTAAGATGTCTGATGATTTTGGTACTAACGAAGTGTGTTTGTAATCCATCTGTAGAGGTGGGATGTTGTATCTTCATGTGAGTGCACATCTTTATTCTATCTTGCAATCATTAAGCCCTTTGCGGAAGTGGGATATCATGCATATCATTTTATTTTAAGCCCTCTATGGAGTCTAGATATCATGCATATCCTTTTATTCAAAGCCCTTTGTAGAGGTGGGGATGGTGTATCTCTTGAGCTAGTACACATCCTTTTTATTTCAAAAGTACTCCGAGTAGGCAAGGTTGGTGTATCCTCCCTTAAGCGTGTATTTGGCAGTTATTGTGGCATAAGCCCAACCATTAGGTGTGCCTATAATATGCTTGAGATGGTGGGAATTTAGCAATAAGTTCCATCGCTTGTTTCTCGTGTTTTAGATGTATAGTATGTCTTTGGCATACTATATGATGCTTGTGTCTTCCGTGTGTTTTCCCCCTTATGCAGTCTAAATATTGTTAGATTTAGGGCAAACAATTGAGGGGGGGTGAATCAGTTGTACAAAAGTTTCTTCTTGTCAAACACTTAACTCCACATTATTATTTAGCAGCTTAATAGTAAATCAATCATGAAAGCACAATGCAACAAATCAAGAGCAGAAACATATCAACACATGAGACACCAAGATTTTGAGGTGGAAAACCCAGTTAAGGGAAAAACCATAGGGTGATTAACCCAAGAATGTATTCTCTATTAGAATAGAGAGAACAAATGACACATGCCAATTAGGGCTCACTGCCCGAGCACACTGCTCACAAGAGGCTCACTGCCTATAAGAGACACATTGTCTACAAGGAAATAAGTATCACATACATGAACTAGAGAATAGCATCTTCACCATGCTTGAATTAGTTCCATTTAAGCCCAATACTTCTGCTCTTCCTTTCGCTCTCCTCCTTGCTACCACACTCTCATCACCACTTGGATATATTTGAAATGACTTCGCAATCCCTTATTTATACAAGACATCAACTCAAGAATGATCATCTAAGTTAGAAAACATAAAAAAAAACATTTGTAAGATGTGTAACTTATCCAGTCGGCCAATCTCAGGAAGAACTCCTTCACCTGGAGCTTATCCTTCAATTACGAGCTCCAACTTTGATGCAGACCATCCACATGATCCCAACACGATCTAAAGACCTCTACAAGATTGCCTGAATAACCAAGAACATCCACTCTTCATTTGCATACTGAAATCCTTCTCTCCTTCATCCAGAACCTCAAGAACACAGTTCTATCACTACTGTTACAAAGGAATAGATGCTTCCAAACCTCCAGATCACATACCAATCGATTTGATACTTCAAACAGACTACCTGAACACTCTCTCAAATCCGTAGAATAGGATAATTCATTTCTGGATCTCACCAGACCTTTTTGTAACACTCTATCACCTCTAAACACCTACCGGAACTGGTTTAATTTTATCAGCCATAACTTCTTTAGATCTTCATGTGGACCTTTGAAATCTTTATTGGACCATCTTAAGACACATATCTAAAAACTCTTTAATCTGCATCCTCTGATCCTCTTCCTATCTTGGACTATCACCTTGCTGACATTATTGTTCTTTACTGTTCCTAATTGAGACTAATTTTCTCAATATCCTCAACACACAACTCATCTAATCCTTATCATTAATGCAACAGAAGTATGTTGACATCAATGACAACACCGATTAGGCCCATACTTGCAACAATCTCCCCCTTTATCATTGATGGCAACATTTGATGTGAAAAATTGTTTTAACCATCAAGACAGGAACTCCTCCTTACTGTCACAACTCCCCCTATCAGCAACAACCATTCACATGTCTTCTCTCCCTTTACTGCTCCCCCTTTGATTAGCAACCACTTGTTTTTCACATGTCTTCTCTCCCCCTTTGACATCAATGGCAAAGGGCACATACTTGCAATTCCTCCACTGCAAAATCATACCTGCTACTCCCCCTGAGTAGCAGCTCCCCATCATCAATCTGGACCATAAGATATGATTGTGATATCCACCGAACTGATGCACATCAATGCACCTTAGTTCATCATCAGAGGGGCAATAACCCCTAACTTCTCCCTGAGATACTCAAAAGAGTCCTTAGGTAGAGGTTTAGTAAGGATGTCTGCAATCTGATCCTTGGAAGGCACAAACTCCAATCTGACTTCATTCTTGTTCACTTCCTCTCTCAAAAAGTGAAACTTCATGGATATGTGTTTCATCTTTGAATGCAACACCAGATTCTTAGATATGCTTATTGCACTTGAATTACAACAGAAGATTGTGATAGGTTCCTCATACTCCACTTTGATATCTGTTAGCATCTGCTTCATCCACAAAACTTGAGTGCAACTACCTGCTATTGCAATATATTCTGCTTCAGTTGTAGACAGAGATATTGCCTCTTGTTTTTTGTTTAGCTAAGAAACCAATCTCTTCTCTAAAAAGAATGCTCCACCACTGGTACTTTTCCGGTCATCCACATCTTCTACCCAATCAGCATCTGTATAAGCTTGAAGAAAGAAATCATGATCTCTAGGATACCATAGACCATACTCAACTGTCCCTTTTAGATATCTAAAAATCCTCTTGATTTGCCATGACATGAGATTCTCTAGGATCAACTTGGAATCTAGCAACAAGACCAACAGCCTGCATAATGTCTGGTCTAGTTTGAGTGAGATACAACAATCCTCTAATCATTGAACTGTACTTTGTTTGATTAGTCTTAGGGGAGTCATCATCTTTGCTCAACTTACATTTGGTTGCCATGGGAGTATTCATTGGTTTAGAGTCTTCCATCCCAATTTTTTTCAACAATTCTTTCACATATTTGGTTTGAGAAATGAAGATTCCTTTCTTTGTTTGAGTGATTTGAAGACCCAAGAAAAAATTCATTTCACCAAGCATGGACATCTCAAACTCACTTTTCATTTGATTTGCAAAAGTTTTACACATACTATCTCTTCCTCCAAAAATGATATCATCAACAAACACTTCAACAATCAAGATATTTTCATGGTCAATTTTGAAATACAAGTTACTGTCAGCAGTACCTTTGTTGAAGCCAATCTTCAAGAGATGTTTATCCAATCTTTCATACCAGGCTCTTGGGGATTGCTTCAGTCCATACAAAGCCTTCTTCAACTTGCAGACCATATCACCATGATCAGACAATTGGAATCCATCCAGTTGCTCAATGTACACTTCTTCTTCCAAGTCACCATTCAGGAAGGTAGACTTGACATTCATCTAATATAACTTGAAATCCTTGAAAGCAACAAAAGCAAGAAATAATCTGACTGCTTCAATTCTTGCCACCGGAGCAAAATTTTCTTCAAAATCAACTCCTTCTATTTGAGAATAGCCCTTGCAGACCAATCTAGCTTTATTCCTGATTACTTCACCAACTTCATTCAGTTTGTTCCAGAAGACCCATTTGGTTCCAATCACATTCTTGTTTCTAGGTCTGGGAACAAGATCCCAAGTGTGATTTTTCTCAATTTGCATCAACTCTTCCTTCATTGCTTTAGTCCTGTTTTCATCATTACAAGCTTCATTCACAGTCTTAGGTTCAATCTTTGAAAACAAGCAGTACTTATCTGAATCTTGATCAATCCTCCTTCTAGTTTGCATACCTTTGCTTTTGTCACCTATGATCTAATCTTCAGAGTGGTTCAGTGTTACATATCTTGGAACTTTGAGAGTTTCTTGCACTTTTGATTCTTGATTAGGCTCATTAAAACTCATCTCTTCTTCCTGATTTACCAGATCAGTTTGAATCTGACTTTCAGAAGAGGTTTGGGCTCCTTGAGTCAGAACATCATTCTAATCATCTTCATCATATTCATAAAACCTTGAGGGTTTTTCAATTCCCTCATCAACCTTTACATTTGTACTTTCTATTATCTTTCTTAGTCTCTTGTTATAACATTGGTATGCTTTGCTTTGAGTGGAGTAACCCAAGAATATTCCTTCATCACTTCTAGCATCAAACTTTCCTACATCTTCATCTCTTTTAATGTAACATTTTCTACCAAAAACTCTTAAATACCTCATAGTAATAGTGATGCCAAACCAAAGTTCATAAGGAGTCTTACCGGTATTGCTTCTTATTTGAACTCGATTGAGAGTATAGACTATAGTGCTAATAGCTTCTCTCCAATAGATGTGAGGAACATTTGCTTCCATCATCATGGTCCTAGAAGCTTCCTGGATGGTCTAGTTCTTTCTCTCCACTACTCTATTCTATTGTGGAGTCCTAGGAGCAGACAACTATCTCTTTATTCCATGTTTCTCATAGAACTCTAAGAATTCACCGGAGGTGAATTCTCCACCTCTATCAGACCTTAGACATTTCAATTTTAATCTGGTTTCATCCTCTACCATAGCCTTGAATATTTTGAATTTCTCAAAAGCTTCTTATTTCTCTTTCAGAAAAGTTACCCACATCATCCGGGAATAGTCATCAATTAGTAACATGAAGTATCTATCACCTTGCATACTCCTAATTCTTGTCAACCCACAAAGATCAGTATGAACTAAGTCCAATAATCTAGTAGAAGATAGTTCCTCACTCTTGAATGTGACTCTGCTCAGCTTACCCAACTGACATTCTTTGCACAAGGTATTAGTAGGTTTCACCAATTTTGGAAGATCTCTTACAGCCTGAGTATTGCTTATCTTGATGATATTATCAAAATTTACATGACACATTCTCTTATGCCATAAGCAACTCTGATCAACTTGAACAAATAAGAAACTTTTACCAGTACCAACCAAGTGAAAGATATTACCTTTTGTTTGGGTACCGGATGCAATCTCTGTTCCGGAGCTTTCAAAGATTTTGCATTTTCCATTCTTGAACCAAAGATCATAGCCTTTGTCGACCAACTGTCCAACATTGAGAAGATTGTGCTTCAAGCCTTCAACATATAGAATATTACCAGTTTTGTTCCTTCCATCGAAAGAAATAGTTCCTCTTACTCTGATTCTACCAGCAGAATTATCACCAAACTTCACCACTCCTCCTTCATACCTTTCCAAATCTATGAACTTATTTTTGTCACCGGTCATATGGTGAGAGCAACCACTGTCAATGACCCAATCATCCTTTTCTTCAATTTGGGCAGCCAAAGCTCTTTCAACAACTTTATGATTGACATATATAGAGGATATTGGTTCTTCTTCCTTGATGGCAATAAACACCCATTCACTTCCAGATTTGTTTCCTGTCTCTGATTCATCATCTGTTACTCCTTCATTATCATCTTCTTCATGAACATAGTAACAATTCTTTTGGAACCTTGATCTCTTAGGATTAGGCCTTGAAAATCTTTCTGGACATCTTGAGGCAAAATGACTAATCTTATTGTAGTTAAAACACTTGAAAGGTAATTTTCCTTCATACTTACCAGATCCTCTTGGCAGTCTCTTTGTAATAAGGGCTTCAAGTTGAGTAGTTTCTACTTCTTCTTCTTCTAGGTCTTTTCTTGCTTTTTCATACCAAGACAGTTTCCTTGATGAGTTCTCTCCTGGATCAAACATTTGTTTACCTTTTACAAAGGCACTGGCTTTGAATGCAGATTCAGTCTTGGGGGGGTCATATCCAAACTCTATCATTTCAAATGTAGCCAATTTACTAGCCAATTGATCTCTTGTGACAGTTGTATGGGCTTTGAATTCTTCAATGGCAGCAACCTTGATTTTGTAAGAAGCAGGAAGGGATCTGAGAATTTTGCCAACAATCTCATTTTCATCCAAGACACCACCAACATTTCTAATTCCACAAACCAGCTCATTCACTCTTGGCATAAAAGTAGTAATATTTTCATCATCTCTTATCTTCAGATTTTTAAATTTCCCTTTCAGACTCTGTAACCTTACACATTTAATGTACCGGTCTCCTTCATGCAAAAGTCCCAATTTTTTTCAAATCTCAAAAGAAGTTGGTAGGTCAATAACATTTGAGAGCTCTAAGTCAGATAATGTGCTTAGAAGAGCCTCTATAGTCCGCAAATTGTTTTTAGCATCTGTGATTTCATTTAGAGTTTTCAGACCACCTTGTGGAGGTACATACTGTATTGTAACCATGGTCCAGTATGCCATTCCCATACAGTGCAAGTGACATTTCATGCGACCTTTCCAATGAGAGAAATTGGTTCCCTCAAACTTCGGACTATCCTTCTTGTAAGACGACATCCTGGATCTCCTCAAGCGGTTAAGCTCCTTTTAGAGGAACTTGGCTCTGATACCAATTGTTAGATTTAGGGTAGACAACTGAGAGGGGGGGTGAATCAGTTGTACAAAAATTTCTTCTTGTAAAACACTTAACTCCACATTATTATTTAGTAGCTTAATTAAATCAATCATGAAAGCACAATGCAACAAATGAAGAGCAGAAACATATCAACACATGAGACATCAAGAATTTGACGTGGAAAACCTAGTTAAGGGAAAAACCACGGGGTGATTAACCCAAGAATGTATTCTCTGTTAGAAGAATAGAAAGAACAAATGGCACATGCCAATTAGGGTTCACTGCCTGAGCACACTGCTTACAAGAGGCTCACTACCTACAAGAGACACATTGTCTACAGGGAAATAAGTATCACATACATGAACTGGAGAATAGCATCTTCACCATGCTTGAATCAGTTCCATTTAAGCCCAATACTTTTGCTCTGCCTTTTGCTCTCCTCCTTGCTACCACACTCTCATCACCACTTGGATATATTTGAAATGACTTCACAATCCCTTATTTATACAAGACATCAACTTAGGAATGATAATCTAAGTCAGCAAACATCAACAAGAACATCCGCAGGATGTGTAACTTATCCAGTCGACCAGTCTCAGGAAGAACTCCTTCACTCGGAGGTTATCCTTCAATTGCGAGCTCCAACTTCGATGCAGACCATCCACACAATCCTAACACGATCCAAAGACCTCTACAATATTACCTGAATCACCAAGAACATTTGCTCTTCATCTGCATACTGAAATCCTTCTCTCCTTCATTCGGAACCTCAAGAACATAGTTTTGTCACTACTGTCACAAATGAATACATGCTTCCAGACCTCCAGACCACATACCAATCAATTTGATACTTCAAAAAAACTACCTGAACACTCTCAAATCTGTAGAACAGGATAATGCATTTCTGGATCTCACCGAACCTTTCTGTAACACTCTGTCACCTCTGAACACCTACTGGAACCGGTTTAACTTGATCAGCCATAACTTCTTTAGATCTTCATGCAGACCTCTGAAATCTTTACTGGACCACCTTAAGACACATATCTAAAAACTGTTTAATCCACATCCTCTGATCCTCTTTCTATCTTGGACTATTACCTTGTTGTCATTATTGTTCTTTACTATTCCTGATTGAGACTAATTTTCTCAATATCCTCAGCACACAGCTCATCCAATCCTTATCATTAATGCAACAGAAGTATGTTGACATCAATGAAAACACCAATTAGGCCCATACTTGCAACAAATACGTGTGGCAATGAGTCCCTCCTACACTAGGGTTTTGTATGGCATCTTTTTTCCCAAGAATAGTTTCAAGACGTGTGGCGATGAGTCCCTCCTATGCTCTAGGATTTGTATGGCATGTTTGTTCTCAAGCGTAGTCTTCAAGAGCATGGTAAAATGCCCCTCCTACACTCTGATATTTGTATTACGTGTCTATTTCCCCATATGTAGTCTTAAGACATGTGGCGAAATGCCCCTCCTACATTTTGGGTTGTGTTTACTTTCCATGTACTTCCATTTACATTTATATATGAAAATGAAAAAGAAATAATCATTGCATTCAATGTATTCATCATGTTTTGCGTGTCTTCAATGGTGTCTTCTCCTTGTTTTGCATGCTGTTGCTGTCTTCTATGTGTTTTGTGTGCATGTTACTGTCTTCATTATGTTTAGCATGTCTATGATGTGTCTTCTCTAATGTCTACCTAAGACTGAGTGCTAGAAATGGTTTCTCAATCTTTGTGTATGCATTAGCTCCAAGTGCCTAGCATGTTTGCTATGTTTGTTGACCGTACTTTAACGCATGTATGGGCCTTATGTTCATACATGAATTAAAGTGGGGGCTAAATGATATATTAGAAAATGTCTACCTAGGACTTTTCCCCCCTAAGTTTAGCTCTCGTGTCCCTTGTTTTGCATTTAGCATGTTCATTTTTACTCCCGATGGAAAATCTTTGAAAACCCATGTTAAATGGGACCTAGGGGACAGTGATGAGCTTGACCCTACCTTGAAAATGGGGCTAAGGGTTTGGGCACCCGCACCCTAGTCTTGCCCTATTTAGTGGGGTCCCAAATTTTAAATGTTGGTTATGTGACCATTAGAAGTGTTCATTGTTGACATATCAAGTTTTAATTACGAAATTAAAGTAGGAATGTGTTTAGTTGCATATATAAGTATGTTTAGGGATTCATTTGTAAACTAGAAGATGATCATGAACTTTTGGTGCACTTATGATTTTAGAGCATTCAAAGTATTCATTGTTGCAGAGTAGACTTGTCTTGTTATTATGTGTGTTATGTAGATTTGGCTTCATCTTCTCATGTGTTGAAGGACTCTCATCTACATGTGAGCTACACCTCTGAGGTGATATCTATTTGTTTTTTTAATCATTTATCAATTGGTTTTGCCTCTATCCCGCATGGATACACACTCTCTATCTACCAATGGTGTTTGGAAGACTTGAATGTCCTTCTAGGGCTTGACTAAGGCAAGCTCCTAGACACACAATCCCCCAACCCCCTTTTTTGTGATTGCAGGTTATAGGTACAAAAGCGAAAGAAGTGGGCTTGGGCATTATAGATTTGAGAAGAAAATTAGGACCTGGATTTGGGAACCCACTCTTTAGTCCTCCAGATCTCTGAAGCAGAAAACCTCTTTGACAATGGTGATTAGTTGCATACAAGTTCTAGAAATCCCTGAAGAAGTTGCCACCTTAGACTCGGGTGCCCGCTCTTTCATCCCTAACCTTTCTGCATCAAGAAACTTAAAATCTAGTATATGTATCTAATTGTCATTTGATATCTCTGTGTGTGAGCATTTGTCATCATTTGTCTATTTATTTACAATTTTGTGAAATTAGCATTTTAAGCATAATCAGGCTTTAATTAATCAATAAATCAGCAAATTCCAAGTTTCCTCTTCGTTCCAAGCGACACTAAATCTATAGCAGAGCCCTCTTGCAAGAGTTGAGGCTTGACTCGATTTATTTCCTTGAATGTAAGGTGTGAAAGGAGGATTTAAACCAAACATTCATTGAAATTGAAAAACCCTCTTTTTACCCTGAAACAATAAAATCTGAAGCAAGATTTTAATTACAAACCCTATCTTTTGAAATTACTAGGTTATATGAAAATTGCAAAATTTCAAGCAAACCCTAGCAAATAAATTATGTAAGGTTGAAGTTGATAATTAACTCGAAACACTAGGATGACTTGCCAAACCTAAAATTTACCTTCCACAAGAGAAAAAAAGCAAAGAGGAATAATTTGCACAATATTGGATGCAATTAATGAAATGGATTAATGAATTACATATAAGAACTTTCTTTTATATTTGCAAGTTAGAGAAAACCCTAATGACATAAGAATAACCTAAGACTAAAATTAGCCCTAGGTCAACTTAATAAAATGTAATTAAATAGTTAGTTACACCAACACCCCCCTTAAGTGCAACTTAGGGAGAAATGAAAAACATGCAACTAATGCAAGAATAGGTCCAAGCTACAAGGCCATGTTAGGTACCCATGAACAACAAGAATCTCTCATAAAGTGGAGAGAAAGGAGAAAAACCCAGTGGGAGAAAACTCCTCTCCAAAAGAGAGAAAAAACAACAAGTACATGAACATGTGATGGAAGGACTAACACTAAGACCCCCCAAGAACTGAATCCATTACAAAGGTACAATGAATAGATATAAAACCCCCCATAAGAGAGGAAGAAAAGAGAAGGTTTGATGAGCCCCTAGAAGTGAGAAGGATGAAACCCAATGCGAGGAAATGCTCTGTCCCAAAATAGAGATGAGAAGGGAGACCATGAAACTGCTCCTCAATATGACTCCTAAGTGCTGGAAGATGCTCAACACAGAATAAAAATGAAGACCCACGAGTGTCGAACAACATTCCTTCCTTTAGGAAGAAATAGAACTGTAGATGTGTGCATAATGTCTTCCTATTCCAAATAGGAATATACAAGAAGAAGGATAAATGTCTCTGAACTCTGTACATAATCCAAAGACAACAATGGTGCTCCTGAAAATTGCTCAAATATCTCCAATCCACTGCAAAACTATGACTAAATAGGAGGATTAAGAACAATCTCTGAAGAAGATGATGGTGATGCAACTCCATCGAAGTTGTCATCAAATAGAAGACAAATGTTCTCAATGTGGTCCTCCAAATCTGTAAGATGGACTCTACAAACAATAATGATATGTCTGGTAGATATGTGTCCTAATGAGCTATCTTTGGAAGACCGATAATGTCCTACTGCAAAGAATCTGATGTAGCAATAGGTAATAAATATGTGATCTTGATAAGAGGAGAAGGAGAAGCAATTGAAGGCTCTATGTTATCTGAACTAGCAAGACCTGTCAAATATGCAAGCTCCTCAATTGTATCATCGTCAAAAGGTATGCAATCTGCATCATGAAGGGGAATGTGGAAATCCATAGCAAGATCATCTGGGAATGGAGAGAGATGTGGGTCTCCATAGATCTCCCAAATGCTAGTCCAAAGAGCGCGTGGGCACTCAATATGTGAGATAGAACATAGTATCATAATCAACACTAGAACCAATCAATCCTACAATATGATCAATATAATTTCCCCATGTAGATTTCCTCCTAGATGTATCTGGTTCAGGTATGAGTCCATAAAGATAAAGCAAAAGATTAAGCCACCTGAGATGTGTCAAGATGCCCATTTGCCAAGACTCAATAATTATCCTTACCCAATGTTACCATAGAAGGGTGAATAACAAAACCTATGATATCTCCTCAAAATAATTAGACCAGATATCAAAAATCTAAATATGTATCAATGTTGTTAAATGAAGCTCAAGAAAATAAACAAAACTTCTCCAGGCGCCAAAATGTCCATAATATCAAACAGAAGCTATAAAACTGAAAAACTAAATAAAGAATACATGGGGCTAAATCTGGAAAAAGTGCATGGATGTTTGTGTAGAGCTCCACAATACCTTTCCAACGCCACAAGAATTACAAAAATTGGAGATCGTGCCAAAAAGATACGAGCTCAGAGGCTAAAAAGTGTATCTGGACTTCAAACATTAATAAAATATCACCAGAATCAAAATCTAGAAACATTATCTATACCACCTGATTGTGCTCAGAACCATCTTTTCAATGCCTATTCATTTTCAAAAATCTGACTCTGTTTGCCCAAGATATGCCTGATTTAACAAAACTACTCCTTTAGGGCAAACAACAAAAAAAATGACCCTTGTCGCTAGAGTTAGCAAAACCTTCCCCAAATTTAGTGGGTCCACCAGATTTAGTGAAGGAGCCAAGGAAGTTGCCAAATTTGGCACATACACATATTGCAGCTGTACATGCACTTTTTTTAAAAAGGTTTGATTTGTTTTAAAACAATTGAAAAAAAAGCTATAAGGTAGGTTTTTTTAAAATAAGGCATGCGGGCTAATAAGAGGTCCGCTCCCTATTAAGAGGGTGGCAGCCTTAATATAGGCCTGCACCCTATTAAAAGGAGCGGATTGTTCAAGGCAGAGTCACAGGCCTGCAACAACAGGTATGTGGTACCTAAAATTTTGAGCTGTGGTTTTTTTGTTTTAAACCTTTTCACAATGAAAAAAACTATTTTTTTTAAAATTGATTTTTTTTTAAAAACAAGAAAATCAAAAAAATATTTTTTATGATTTTTTTTTGAAAATTTCACCTCGTACTACGTGTTGGGCAGGCTATATGGCTTGCCTGGCAATAAAATTGCCCTAGATGAGCTCGAGCCCGACTATGATGATTTGACAGTTGATCTTAAGGTTTTTGGGCGCTCTAAACATAATGGTGAGGTTCGTTTGGGCTGAAAACACACAAAAATTGAAGGTATCCTCTAGATTTGGAAAAAAAGCACTTGTTGAAACCTTTGCAGATCTGGCCTACGAAGCTCAAATCAAACCAAATAAAAGGCTAATCTGACTATTTTGACTACTTTGAATCTAATGGAATATCTTTTACACAAACCACACCCAAAATTGGCTCTTGCTTTTATTTTTCTCCAAATTTGAGAAGGGGCTTGCAGATCCGCTCTGATACCATGTTGAAGTTTAAGATAAACCTAAAACACCATAATCTTCTACAAGCCAAGATTAACCTTTTACAGAGAAAAAAAGCAAAGAGGAATAATTTGCACAATATTGAATGCAATTAATGAAATGGATTAATGAATTACATATGAGAACTTGCTTTTATATTTGCAAGTTAGAGAAAACCCTACTATGACTTAAGAATAACCTAAGACTAAAATTAGCCCTAAGTCAACTTAATAAAGTGTAATTAAATATTTAATTACACCAACACCACCCCTTAAATGAAACTTAAGGAGAAATGAAAAAATGCAACTAATGCAAGAATGGGTCCTGCCTACAAGGCCATTTTAGGTAGCCATGAACAACAAAAATATCTCATAAAGTGGAGAGAAAAGAGAAAAACCCAGTGGGAGAAAACTCCTCTCCAAAAGAGAGAAAAAACAAGTACATGAACATGTGATGGAAGAAGGACTAACACTAAGATGTATAAGCAAGGTAAATAATGATGAAATGATGAATTGTTGTATTTTATGTCAAATCTAATGCAAATAGTAGAGATTTAAATGATTTAGATAAAATGCAATGAAAATAGTGCAAACTATGCCTAAATGAAACATAGGATGCTTGATTTTTTCAAAAATTTCAATTTTTATGCAAGTTTTCAAATGTATAATGTTGAAGATGAAATGTATGGATGCAATTCTGATGTACAATAGTTAGCAAGGTGCAAAATTCAATAAAAACATGGGTGCACTAAAATGTTATGTAGAAAAAGAGGGTTTGTTGATTTGATTGGTAGTTTGATTAGACCATCTTTTCACTACACACATTCAACGACATTAAACTGAGTTAAATCACAACTTCTACAAGAGGACTCAACTGTAGGTCTATTATCACTTGGAATGATAGGGAAATTTGGAGTTGATTGATTAATGTGTTAATTTTAACCCAATTAAGCTTAAAACCCTAATTATGCAAAATCATAAACAAATGGATGAAACTTGATAAATCCTTCTACAGAAATAGACTAAATATAGATTAGATACATACCAGATTTTGAGTTCTAGAATACGAAAAGGTCAAGGGCTAAAGAGCGGGCACCCAAGCCCAAGGTACTATTTTTTCTAAGGGCTTCAGGATCTTTTCCATCACCGACTCCAACCACTTCAGAGATTCTCTGTGACACGAAACTGAGGGGCAAAAGAGTGGGTACCCAAGCCCTTCTTTAGCTATTTCCCATGTTTTTCTTTAGATCTTGATTCCTTATGCTCTGTAACAGTCCTTTACAACTCCACTCTTCGAGATTTGATACCTGTCACTTGCAATCACAAGAAGAGGGGTTGGGGGTTGTGGTGTTTAGGAGCTTGCCTCGGTCAAGCCTCAGAATGGCATTCAAGCCTTCCAACACCATTGTTAGATAGAGAGTGTGTCCTTACAGGACAGAGGCAAAAACAAATTGACAAATAATTGATTGAAGCACAAATAGATATCACCTTAGAGGTGTAGCTCTCAATTAGATGAAGATCTTTCATAACATGAGAAGATGAAGCCAAATCTGCGATAAAAAACACAATAACAACACAAGTCTGCTCTGCAACACAATGAATGCCTTGAATGCTCTAAAATCATAAGTTCACTAAAATCTCATAATCATATTCTAGTTTGTAAATAAAGCCCTAAACATGATTATATATGCATTCCCGCTTTAATTTCATAATTCAAACTCAAGATGTCGGCAATGGACACCTTTTAATAGTCTCCAACCGACATTCAAATTTGGGACCCCACCAAAATAGGGAAGGGAAAGGGCATGTGTACCCTTGTCTTGGGACCTATTTTGGGATAGGGTTAAGCTCCGCAATGTACCCTATGTCCCATTTGTCATGGGTTTCAGGGCATTTTGTCTCAGGATTCCTTTCTAACATGCATGATGAAAATTAAGGGACCCGAGAGCTAAACTTAGGAGGTAAAAGCCCTAGGGGACATCTTACGACATAGTGGCCAAGCCTCTTCAAAGATGTAGTAGTAAAACAAATTAGAAAATGTGATGCCTATCAAAGGTTAGCAGCTAAGTTAAAGTTTCAAGGTGCTCTTCTCCTTATCAATGTTACCACTAAAGCACCATTTCAGCAATGGGCCATTGATTTCATAGGGGAAATTCAAGAAAGATCAAGTAATGGATATAGATGGATATTGGTGGCGACTGATCAATTATTTTACAATGTGGGTTTGAGTTGTTCCAACTCGTAGTGCCACGTCCAAGGTAGTGATTGAGTTCATATTGAACAATGTGATAATTAGATTTGGCGTGCCATCTAGAAATGTTGCAGACAATGCCATGTTCTTGAGATCTCAAGGCATTGTGTGTATGTGTTCCAAGTATGAGATAAAGTTAATTCATTCATCACCATACCATCCATAGAGTAATGGACAAGCTGAGTCCATCAATAAGAACCTTATGAAAATTTTGGAAAGGACTCTAGATGTGAATAAGAAAAGATGGGATGACAAGCTGAAATATGCAGTTTGGGCTTATAGGATCACCTACAAACATGCTACAGGCAAAAGTCCTTTTGAGCTAGTATATGGGTTAGAGGCTAAGATGCTAATGTCATTAGAAGTGCCTATCTATCAACTGCTACAACAAATAGAATAAGATGGAGCTGATGCTTTGGCATTAAGGATGCATGAGTTGACAAAAGTGGATGAAGCTAGAAGGGTGGCACATGATAAAAATTTTCTATAGTAGCAAAAGGTTGAGTATCTATTCAACAAGAGAACCAATTACAAGATGTTTTCAAATTGGTGATTTGGTTCTCCTTTAGATTGTAAAATCTGAGGACAAGGGAAAGCATGGTAAGTTTGAACTGCTATGGATAGGTGCATATCATATTGATGAAAAGGTTGTCCAAGAAACCTTTTAGATTAGAAATCTGGAAGGAGAACTTCTAGAGCTGCTTGTTCATGGATAACATTTGAAAATTTACTTCTTATAAGTAATGTTGCCCTTCAAAGTTTTGTGTTGAAATCTTGATATATCTATTATATTTTGACCTCAAGTAGTCTTGACCACTATTTGTCTTGATGGTGTTTGTGTTTCCATTCCCAGTGTGCTTTTTTTGGTGTTTTTGATCTGCCCCAAAGATCTAAGATTGATGCAGTCACGGTAGGAGGGTTCATAGAATGAACTATTCAGGCCATACAACAAGAGTAAACACAACAGAAACAACTCAAAGATATGAAACAAATGCAGATTTAGTCATTTAGTATATCATAGAATTTAAGTACAATCTAGCTGGCACCATGTGAGCTTACAACTAGGGCTCAAAGGCTTGATTATAGAATATCAGAATGTGCACAAGATATAGCATTGAAGCTCCTTCATGCAAAATCCAAACTAAGAACTTATGTTAATGATCATAACTACTTTCCTAGGCATATATTACATCAATATATATCATCTCCGATACAAAAGATTCCTCCACGTCGGCCAAGGAAGGTCACAAACTCCAATGAAGAGTTGTAACATGTGTACACAGATAGGTCAGACGTAAATGCATAGAACATCTCTGCAAATGAATGGAATGAAGTACAGATCTCAAGTAAGGTTGGCCATGAACCAAAGATCATTGAATGATGTGTCATTAAGTTCCACAAGTCGAGGAATGCTTTGCAAGTCTTCTCCTTTAGCTAATTATTAGAGACTGTCAGGATGCTCTATTCAGAGAAAATAGTTGATCTTCTGATAGCGATATCTTTCTAGTACTTAATCCAAATGCTCTAAATTCTAAATATGATGTAGATGAATGAATCTGGATGCTAAGTCCAGCTTCGCAAGATGTGAAATGCAACTGCGGTACAATGCAGACTAAAATGATGAAACATCTTCTGACTAAACTATCTGAACTAAATTGAAAATGAAAAGAAAACAACTGAACTATAATAAATTGAAATGCAAATGTTTTTGGTTGATACAAAATTGCTCTTGAACTAGGGATGCTCCTGCATCAGACATCTGAGGTTATTGAAAAATTGAGTCCCTCACTCTGCTGGGGCTAGGGGAGAACCAAGACGGTCCACCTCAGCCTGAGAAATCCAAGATGAATCTTCTTCCGGTCTGCCTTTCCACTTCACAAGGTGTTCTTTGTATTGTCTTCCTTTGGTGCTGCATCCAAATCTACTATCCAAGATGTCTTCAATCTACTTCAATGCTTGTTGTGGTAATTGCTTCTTCAAGTCTTCTTCCATGTTGTCACTGAACTCTACTTCATGATACTGATATAGGTCTGCAATGTTGAAAATAGGTGATATACCCAATGTCTCTGGTAATTCCACTTCATATGCATTTCTTGAATCAAGTTTTCTGAGTATCCTACAAGGTCCAAACTTCTTCATCTTCAACTTGTTATATGTCCCAATTGGAAATCTTTCTTTTCTCGAGTACACCATCACTTCATCTCCTACTACAAATTCTTTGTGTCTTCTCTTCTCATTTACTTTCTCCTTATATTTGCTGTTCATATCTTCCAAATGCTTCTTCACCTGATTATGCACTGCCTTCATGTGATTTGCAAATTCTTCTGCTTCTACACTTCTCTTTTCTTCTATACCCATGTCTCTTAGTTCTGTCACTCCTCTAGGGTTTACTTCGGTAATAATCTCAAAAGGTGTTCTTTTGGTACTCCTACTTACTGAATTATTGTATGCAAACTCTGCTTTTGAAAGAATCAAATCCCAACTTCCTACTTTCTCTCCAACCAAACATCTCAACAAGTTTCCCAAACTCCTATGCACTACCTCTGTCTGTCCATCAGTCTGTGGATGAAAAGTTGTATTTAATTTCAAATCTATCTTCATCTTCTTCCAAACTGTCTTCCAAAAATATCCAAGGAATCTGGTGTCTCTCTCTGAAATTATGCTCTTAGGTAACCCATGCAATCTCACAATCTCCTTGAAAAATAGGTCAGCTACATGCACTACATTAGTTATCTTCTTACAAGGTATGAAATGTTCCATCTTTGAAAATTTGTCCACCACTACAAATATTGAATCATGTCCTCTTTGTGTCTTCGGCAATCCCATTACAAAATCCATGCTTATGTCTTCCCAAGGTCTCTCTGGTATTGTCAAAGGTTTATAAAATCTAGTATTCTGACTACTCCCTTTTGCAACTTGACAAACTCTACAACTCTACACAAACTTCCTAACATCCTTATATATCTATGGCCAAAAGTAATTTTCACTCACCAAAGCTACTATCTTGTCAATGCCAAAATGTCCTACCAATCCACCACTATGCTTCTCCTTGATCAAATTGTCTCTCATTGAACTTCTAGGTATGCATAACTGATTTCCTCTGAACAACATATCTTCCCGAATGAATTAATCCAACCACTTACTCCTATCTATCACAACAGATTCCATACATGCTCTGCAAGGTTCTACAAAATTAGTGTCTCCCTCATACATGTTCTTCAATTCATCAAATCCCAATGCTTCAACCCTCGTCTCTGTCAACAAGTTGCTTCTTCTACTTAATGCATCATTGACTTTATTTGATTTACCACTCCTATTCTTCAATACAAATGTATAACTCTGCATGAACTCTACCCATCTCATGTGTCTCTGATTCAACTTTCCTTGACTGTTCAAATATTGTAAAGCTTGATGATCTGTATACAACACAAACTCCTTAGGAAATAAGTAATGTCTCCATTTCTTCAAGGCTTGAATTATGGCATAGAACTCTTGATCATAAACTGAATATCTTCTCCTTGTATCATTCAACTTCTCACTGAAATATGCTACAGGTCTACCTTCTTGACTTAGTACGGCTCCAACTGCATTTCCACTTGCATCACAATCCACTTGAAATACCTTATTGAAATCCAGTAACGCCAAAACAGGTTTCTTTATCACCTTCTGCTTCAACAACTTAAACCTTTTATCTACTCTCGATGTCCATTTGAAATCCTTTCTGTCACCTCTCATTGCCTCTATCATAGGGTTACAAACTAAACTAAAATTTCTGATGAACTTCTGGTAGAAACTAGCTAATCCATGAAATGATCTAACCTCTCCAATGATCTCTGGTGTAGGCCATTCAACAATTTCTCTCACTTTCTCAGGGTCCATCTTCAATACTTTCACAGAAATCACAAATCCTAAGTACACTAGTTCTTCCTTCATGAAACTACACTTTTTGATGTTTATCAACAATTTCTCTTCTCTCAACCTCTGCAAAACTTGTCTAATATGCCACAAATGTTCCTCTTTTGTCTTACTGAAAATTAGAATGTCATCTAAGTATACAATAACAAACTTACCCAAGAATTTCTTCAGAACTTCATTCATCAATCTCATGAAAATACTCGGTGCATTTGTCAATCCAAAAGGCATCACTAACCACCCATACAGTCCTTCATTTGTCTTAAAAGTATTCTTTCGCTCATCTCCTTCTCTGATTCTGATATGATGGTATCCACTCTTCAAGTCTATCTTGGTAAAATATTTTGCTCCACTCAAACAATCCATGATATCATCCATTATAGGTAAAGGAAATCTATACTTAACTGTGATCTTGTTTATTGCTCTAGAGTCAGTACACATTCTCCACTCTCCATCCTTCTTAGGTGCTAACACTGCAGATACTACACAAGGACTCAAAATTTCTCTGATCAAACCTTTCCTCAAGAATTCTTGTATCTGTCTGTTCAGTTCTTCATTCTTTGCCAATGTCATACTGTGTACTGCTTTGTTAGGAAAACTACCTCCAGGTATAAGATCCATGTGATGACTCATACTCTTGATTGGTAGCAATCCTTCAGGTACATTATCTAATATGATGTCTTCATATTATGTCAGCAACTTTCTTATCTCCTCCAATTGTGATTCTTCAGTCTACTTTAATCTTTCAGGCTTCTTAGGAATCAAGGCATAACACATATTCTCATGTCTCAAACCATCCAAAAATTTCCTTCCATCTACCAAATAGATTCTAGCATTTCCACATACTTCACTCTTAGGATCATCTTCTAAAGGAATCAAGGTAATTCTCTTTCCATTTGTTGTTATATTGTATGTATTCTTTCTCCCATCATGTATAGCTTTTCTATCATACTGCCAAGGTCTACCCAACAAGATATGACATACATCCATAGGCATAATATCACACAAGACTTCATCATGATAAGATCCAATATGAAATTTCACCAAACCTTGTTCACTCACTAGTACCTTATGATCATCCTGAATCCATGCTATCTGATAAGGCTTATGGTGTCTCAATCTTTCAACTTCAGCTTAGTTACCATCTCTTTTGAAACTAGATTATCTAAACTACCACTATCAATTACAACTTTACAACACTTACCTCTTGATTTACATCTTGTCCTGAACAAACTCTTCCTCTGCGGTGGTTCCTCATTTGTTTCTACTTGAAATAGTGCTCTCCTCATCACAAGTGATTCTCCTTTCTTAGGTTTACCAACTGAACTAGGTGATCCAATAGGTTCTTCTTCAATATAGGCTATTCTTCCACTGTTCTTTGTCTTCTTGCTTGTACTACACTAATTACATTCAAATGCTCTATGTCCTTCACCTCCACACTTGAAACAAGTACCACTGAATGATCTCTTATTAAATCCTCTTCCTTCTCTTCTATATCCTTCATTCTGGTATGCACTAGGGTTTCCTCTCCGGTGAAAATTTTTGTCATCTCTCTGGTAAGCATTATTATCCCTATCATCCTTCTTCAATGGGCTGTCAAACTTGTTCTGCTCTGAATGTGATCTGTCCCCTCTGGAAAATGTTCTACCTTTCTAAAATTTACCTCCTCTACCTCTTTGTCTCTGATCATGCCTCTTATTCAACTTCTCTTCAACTTTCAGGGCAAACTGATATGCTTCCTCCAAAGATGTCATCCTTACCAAGCTTAGTTGTTCTTGAATGTTCAACCTCAGTCCATTGATGTATCTAGCCACTTTCTCCTTGCTTTCTTCACTATGTCTTGTTCTTATGATCATCTTATGAAATTCTTCAGTATACTCCTTCACATATTTCTCCTTTTGTCTTAGGTTCTACAATCTTTTCAATAGTTCCAACTCATAGTCAGCAGGTATGAATTGATTCTTCAATTTTGTTACCATCCTATCCCACTTTGTAATCTTTTCTTTTCCCCTTCTGTTTCTATCCAATTGAACTTCTTTCCACCATATAGGAACATGTCCTTTCAATTTTGTCTTTGCAAACTTTACCTTCTCCGGATCTTCAATCTCTTCATATTCAAAGTATTCTTCCATGTCATTTATCCAGTCAATCAATTTTTTAGGGTTCAAATTACCAGTATAATTCAGTACATCAACTCTAGGTCTCTTTCTAATCTTTGAAATAGTTCGCAACATCTTTACTTGATCAGATTCTTCTTCTTCATTGCCTCCTAGGGTTTCGCCAATTTGTTCAACAGATTGAAATTCCTCTTCATCATCACTTTCAACATTAGGTCTCGGTGTCAATCCTCTTTGCATGGCTTCCTTGATAGCATCCAATCAAAATTGCATCATTTCCATCATTTCATCCATTCTTCCAGCCATTGTTCCAACAACAACAACTCTACTCAGTGGCATTCTTCCTAGGATCAAGTGCAAACTGCCTCAAGTTCAGAGATCAGGCTACAAGGTGACAACTGCCTCACAATCGACGATCAGTTGTGACACAAGTAACCTGCCTGAATTTGGCAATCTATCCATAGCAAGATCTTACAGAATTCCTTCACCAATTTCGCTCAATTCACTCCAAAGATTCAAACTTTCTCTCTGATACCACTTGGTGCAGTCATGGTAGGAGGGTTCATAGAATGAATTGTCCAGGCCATGCAACAAGAGTAAACACAATGGAAACAACTCAAAGATATAAAACAAATGTAGATTGAGTCATTCAGTATATCATAGAATTCAAGTACAATTTGGCCAGCACCATAGAATATCAGAATGTACACAAGATATAGCATTGAAGCTCCTTCATGCAAAATCCAAACTAAGAACTTATGCTAATGATCATAACTACTTTCCTAGGCATCTATTACATCAAAACATATCATCTCTGGTACAAAAGATTCCTCCACATCGGCCAAGGAAGGTCACAAACTCCAATGAAGAGCTGTAACGTGTGTACATGGATAGGTCAGAGCTAAATTTATAGAACACCTCAGCAAATGAATGGAATGAAGTGCAGATCTTGGGGAAGGTCGGCCATGAACTAAAGATCATTGAATGATGTGTCATTAAGTTCCATAAGTCAAGGAATGCTCTGCAAGTCTTCTCCTTTAGGTGATTATCAGAGACTATCAAGATGCTCTGTTATGAGAAAATAGTTGATCTTCTGATAGCGATATCTTTCTGGTACTTAATCCAAATGCTTTGAATTCTGAATATGATGTAGATGAATGAATCTAGATGCTAAGTCCAGCTTTGCAAGATGTGAAATGCAACTGTGGTAGAATGCAGACCAAAATGTTGAAACCGCTTCTGACTGAAGTGTCTAAACTGAACTGAAATGAAAAGAAAACAACTGAACTGCAAACAAATTGAAATGTAAATGTTTTTAGTTGATGCAAGATTTTTCTTGAACCAAGGATGCTCCTACATCAAAGATTCTTGTTGTGCCATTACTTGGCACACGTCCCCAACCAGAGCCAATGTTGGCACCCAAATTTTCAAGCCAAGTATTTGCAAAATTTTGTCAATATTCCTCAAAATTTTCCTAAGGGGTCCGTGGTGCAGGAGTAGATGTTCAAAAATTTGATAGATCTAGTAGGAATAATGCCCAAGTAGGGAGTGCATTTTGTTAAGGAGCCGAATGGGTACCTGTAATTCAAATTTGGTGAAGATCTGATGAATTTTGGCTAAGTTATGCTCATCATCCCAACCAGACATTTACTAGTTGGATATCCTGTTGACATCTAATGCCAGTTGCCTATTTTATATTCCAACCGAACATATCTCAAATAGATTTTCCAATCAGACATCTCTCAAGTGGGAATTTTGAACTAGATATCCTATTGCACTTTTTTGTATTCCAACTAATCATTTTCCATCCAGATGCCCTGTAGCATGTCCTCTTGCTCAACCACATCTGGTTAGCTTGCAGGATGGCCCAAAAATGCCTAGAAATGCAGGAAAATGTATCATTGACTCTCCATATCACCATTAAAGTGAAATGGGTAGTTGAAAATGAGGTTTTTATTACAGTAGGTGGAGTGGTTGGGGTTTTCCCACCCATTCTTCCATCATATCCGAGTTGTGAAGGCCATTAATTAAAGATGGAAATTATTTTTGAGGGTTGGTCATTTTGGCATTTTTAAGAGAACTGGTGCAGTGTCACTAGGGTTTCTATCATTGTGAATTTTTAGACCTTTAGGGGCAAATTTTTGTAAATCATATGGATGAATCAATGCAAAAAATTTGTGAGTAGAATCATTTGTCTCCATTGTTGCATATGCTCATTTAGGGAATTATTTATTTGTTACAAGATTCCTCTTGCCACGATTTGTCTAGTGTGATGGTACAACGTTCATTCGAAGGATTTGACAGGTCCATAATATATTACATGTTGTAATAGTCATTTTAAGATTGCATATGAATAAATGTTGTATAAGAAGGGATCAATAAATATGTCTATTTCTATTTCAAGTTTCATGCATCTTGATGTTCTAGTTAGGCAATTTACTATGATTTTATTGTTGTTCTCCATTTTTTATTTGTAAACTCTATAACCCATTGAAGGCACCAGTCTAAATGGTGCTTTGATCACCTAAACATTTTATAAATCAAACAAATCAACCTAGTGTGAGGTAGAAGTAATCAGATCTGTATATCTTGTGTGATTTGCATCATAACCAGGGAATATAAATAGAGAACTATTTTGAAATCATCTTAAACAAATCACCTATGTATATCAGCAACTTGTAGTTATGCAAGAATGTTTCCATCATCTTAGAATGAGATTCAAATGTGCAACAAGTGTGTTCTAATTCAGTGATAGTTCTTGGGATTAAAACAACTATATGGGTATTGCTATAAAGTTACAATCTGAAGATAAATAGTGTGTAGTTTTAAAACCCTATTAAGGGATACCTCAGGATTACCCTCCTAATCCTAGATGAGATTAAAGTGTAGAGGAGTTTACCCACTCCTGTAAGTTGGCCAAAATCACCCTTAACCTATTGATAAACCTCCTTCAATCACCTTGATGACACCTGTTGGTTTTTCTTCTGAATCAGCATCAGGGTTTGCCAGTTCCTATGCACATGCAGATTCAGCCAACTAATACAGGAGGTTGCGTGAGCTCCTCCCCTTCACTTCTGGTTCTGCCGCACCAAGGGGGGTATCCCTATAACTTAAGATGTAACCTTGACTAGCTCAAAGATAGAAAGATCTAACTTGACAACAACAGGTAGAATACTCTCATGTATGGACCAAGATCTATATGATAGATCACAAGGTGGGCAACGTTCTTGGACATATATGTCTGGTCGGGTATGAGAGCATGCATGGGGTTCCTAATCCTAATCCTACAACTAACAGGTGGAAGTGATGAAATGGGCGGACATAATGTCTGGGATGCAAGACAAGGGGTTTTGGCTCATAACTACTGATCCAGGAGCAGACTGGTGCCTATCCATTGGGCAAGGAGTCAACTAGACGTATACAACAGATGGTTTGCAACATTCACTCAAGTTTCAGGGGGTTGGACTGATGCTTGTCTTACAAACATCACCCAAGAATGGGTATCTAACTACTTCTACTTACAGATATCCCTGCTGACATGCAACCAGATTCAAAAGAAAGAGAAAAACATGCAGCAAATGGAGACAAGTAGATAGACACATGCAATAAGCATTTTTCATATAACATTAACACTGAAACTGAAAATATGTGCAAAATACATTCATATTGCAACTCATAAACTCCAAAATGGGATAAAACAGCCAAGATCATGCCCTGTTCTTCATTATTTACACAAAAATGCCTCAGGCCTTCAACAACCAAAACAATGGTAACACAGTCTGCCTATATCGGCCAGAAAGTGTACCTCTAACATTAATTACATGGTTGACCAAAAATCCTGCCAAATACATCCATCAAAAAGAATGGCGCCAGAAGTTATTGCTGCAGCAGACAAGGGAGGCCTCGAGCCCTGTGCTGCCATCTGGAAGTCTTCATTCATAATTAGACAGCTCCACCGTTTGTACCATCGCCCATTCATGGCTCAACCACCCGCGTTTTACCTGGAAACCGTCATTGCATTTAAAAAGAACTTCCCGCCAAAACACACTTTACTGAAGTTTTAAAATGTGCAGGGAAATTAATCCCACATGCAAGGTGCGAAAACCACTTCAGTAGTTCAAAAACATGGCCACAAGCTCAATAGGTGTCGAGCGCTTTTGCCACGCTCGACACATGCCTTTCTCTCCAAAAGCCCATCGGCCAAACTTCTACCATCAGCTCACCCCAAAAAACTCTCGCCGACCTCAGTTGTCTCGCCGATCGCCACACTACACTCCCACCATCGGTATGACCAAAGCCATCGACAAGCACAAAAGATCCTTCGCCGACAACACAAGTCACCCCGATGGTCCTTCAACAACCTCAACTTCTTCGGCAAGATGACCACCATCGACCCAGCATCTCAAACCTATGCCGATATGCAATTTCCTGCCGATGCCTTCAAAAATCCTGATGACATCATCATCATATCCTGATGATGTCACCATCATATCTGTCTACTGCACACCTCCTCATATCTGGATGACGTCATCGTCATATTCGCAACATCGGGGGATCTCCATAAAATGACTTAGTGTTAGCAATATGACCCTTCAGACCTTGATGACGTCACCACCATATCGGCATCAGGATGATATTCGGAAGATGACCGAATATTTGGAAATATCATCCTGATGCACAAATATCATGTTGCACTGTAGCTCCACGAAACATTAGGGTGATGTTAGATCATACCTGATATTTGGAAATATCACCCCGCACTAGACAATGCATGAAGCCGACAGGCGGATATCTCCCTTTGGAAATATCATGATACAGACAGGCAGAAAAGCGGATATCACCCTGATGTTCAAATATGATGACCCCGATGAATATCGGGTCATGCTTAGGACTTTGCAACAACATCATCGGGATGATGACCGGAAACATGATGATGATGACCTCCTCCCCTTAAGAAAATATGATGTTGCAGTTGAGAAATGCTGAGGAGGTCCAAGGACTTAGAACCTTTTTTGGATTTTTTGGGAAGGTGCCTACATGTTTATATGCTTGAAAACTGACTGCTCATGCAGGCACCAACAACACCCTTGGCCTAGGTGATTATGAAATGTTTTAGGGTTTTAGGTTGTAGTAATTTTGGCAACCAACACTATTATCACAATGACCACTACAACTAAACACATCCATATAAACAACCATCCAAACACACATCAAGCAAACAACTCAACCACCATCCATGATGTTCTACTCCATTGAGAATAGAACAACCCCCAGTCCTACATTTGCTTCATTGGCTCTTGCCACAAGAGCAGGAGTTACTAGGAGATTTCCCTTAGCAAGAAGATAGTTCATGTGTCACATTGGAGTCTGACACACTTGCAAATTGTTTGAGGCACATTCTAAACAACACAGTTTCTAGGGAGTGAAATAAAGAAAATTTATATAATACATTTCCTACACTAATCTAAGATAGGAGGTATGTGTAAATAAATTAAA
This sequence comes from Cunninghamia lanceolata, assembly GCA_027924645.1. Taxonomy (NCBI): domain Eukaryota; kingdom Viridiplantae; phylum Streptophyta; class Pinopsida; order Cupressales; family Cupressaceae; genus Cunninghamia; species Cunninghamia lanceolata. Next base: position 868,222 of record BSBN01001617.1, on the reverse strand, counting down.
TCTTTGTAGTTACAAGGAAAAATACATGTAGCAAAAACAATATAACATAACATAGTGATTTACATGGGTAAAACCCTTTTAAGAGATGAAATCACAATCCAAAATAACCCAATGTATCATTCAGCAAGAAATGGTTACAATACACTTGCAAATTCTAAGCCTTTATAGGAGTATAACCAACAAGAGGTCTAAAGTAATTTTGGCAACATAATAGTACCTACAAAAATCACTACAAAATCCTCCACCTCAAGCACCCAATAAATAAGACAAGAAATACATGAAATGATCAAATGATAATTAGGAAACCATGAGCTAAAACTACCCAAAATGTGGTGCCCAAATCCCTTGTTGAAGATCTGCTCAATCCCCAAGATGAGTCCAGAAGCTAAAAATAACATATTCCTTCCACTTACCATAAACGCATCCTAATCCACTATGGGCCAAGCTCCATTTTTCCACCATTATCTCCATTCAAATATGCATTTTTACATGTCATAAAACATGTCATAATTTTGTCACCAAGTGTAACTCTCTCTTACAACTTGAATAGATGTTCTTACATTTTCAATATGGGAGGCCTAAACTCTAGAGGCCATAACTTTTGATCTAAGAGGTTGATTGAGCCCCCCTTTTTTAAAATTATAGACCTCAAAGAGATCTACATATTGAGTATAAAGGAATTGATGACAAATCATTCAAAATAAATTTAGAGCCAAAAATAACCTCTATAGCTCAAAAATTGAAATTTTATTGCTCTATGGCCTTCAAATTATATTTTTTTGTATCCTTAACATTAGGATGTAAGGTTGAAATGTCTTTCCTAATAGGAACATCATTTGAGATTTTTTCAACTTGATAGGTGAACAAATTCCCCTAAGTCAAACCTATTTAGTAGGTTCTAAGATTAATGACAGTGAAAAGTATCAAAGTTGACATTCACCAACATGTATATGGCATTTATGTAGATGATCATAGATCTAATTATTTATCCCTTTGGAAATGAAAAATGTGTTTTAATGATTCCCTCCATGATCTCACAATCTTTTTCTTATGAATTTAAGTACACGCTACATGTCTTTAAATACAATGCAACATGTCACACAAACATGTGCTAGGCCAACACATAATGACTAGTAGATAGGGGCAAGAAAGCTTGAATTTGAGTGTAATGATTTAAATTCTAGGTTCATTCACATGGGCATCATAATATTGAAGCAAATCTATCCAAGCCACTTGGAAATGAACATTAGGGTACAATAATGATTTTGAGGCATCGGCTGAATTCATGGAAGTAAGTGCAAATGAGGGTATAGTAATAATGAGTAAATAATGAATGTATAGAAAATAGTGTAAATATGGTGAAACAAATGTGGATAGCAATTGGGCTATGTTCTAGGACTAATATAAGAATAGGCCACTTGTCAATATGTTATTGCATTAAAAATATTCCTATTAAGGTTGGCACAAAACTAAAAGGGAAATGACATGGGCATGCTAATTTCACCATTACATTTACCCCCACTCTTGCATGTGTGTGAATCTAATACAAGCATGTATTTAAAAGTATATGGACATTCTCATTCAACATGAAAAGTAAAAATATAGACACTCATAAATGATATTGTCCCTAAATAAGGACACAAGAATATTGTTGTATTCTCCTTGGTATGAGCACTATGTCAAAACTTACAAGAAAACAAAAATAATGCAATGAATAGTGTCTATCACATAATCAAAATAAGAACAAACTACAAGTTGCTTCAATTGCCTACACAAAATGAAAAGCAGAGACGGGGGTAGCAAATTCTTCCTAAATAGAAAGTGAAATGAAATACTCCACACAATTAGGTGATATGATATGGATTAGCATGATGCAACTACGTGATAAGAAGTCACATGATGTGGCAATGTGATTAAAAACCCACATGAGTAAGAATATGATAAATATTTGCATGGTGTGGCCATGTAATATGGTATGAATCCACATGATGTGGTAATGTGATATATATTCTCGTAATGTAAGAGTACAATGCGATCAAGATCTATCTATATATAGTGACACTTTTCTATCTAGCACAAATCACTACCTAAAAACCTAACCATCAAAATTACTTGTGATAGTATATCCCCCCTTTGATTTGTTGTATTCAATGTATGCATGGAATTGGAGGAGAGAGAGAAAATAATACATGATCATGATAGCAATAAAAATAGCAATGTACTGTAAGCATGTAATCACACATGTAACATGCAAATATGTATTATCATAGAACAAGCATCTAAGATGATGAAATCATGTATGAAGGATCCAATGAAGGTTTATATGACAAAAAATCTATAATTAAAATAAAATAGAAATTATGCAAATAGTCTATTTAACACAGACTAAACCAACAAGTACTTTCTAGTCTTGAGGAGAAAAGTAAATGAAGCAATAGACTAGCTAACCAATGGTATAGTGTAAGGGGTTTTGAAGTAGAAGATAAGGTTTGTTTTAGGTTGCAACCATATAAGAAAATTTACTTCAAACAGAAAAAGAACATAAATAAGATCTCACCCAAATATTATGGTCATTATCAAATTTTATAGAAGATTGGCATCATGGCATATGAGCTAGGGTTACCCCCAACAACAAAAATATATCTAGTTTTTGTTAGTGTAGATATTTATTATTACTTATTTAAGTAATTATGCATGTAATTATCTACGCATGTCATAAGTCATCTTAGGTAGCTTTATGAGTCAACTTGGAGAGTTTGTCAAAACTCTTCTAAGGTATGTGGCGATATGTGACATGTTCTCTACACATTTGGAGGAAAAACTCACCACCTTGTGTTGAGCACTCCTAAGAGTGACTCAAATTCCGTACTCTATAAGCTTAATTGTTTATCAATACACTTTGAATTTGGTAACTAGCATTCTGCTCAGTAGATTCTAGCTTCTTTCATGGTATGAGAGCTAATCCGAAATCATTTGCTGGTTCATTGAAGTCCGTGGTCAAGGCGTAGTTTGCTGGTGAAATGTGTGGTCAGCCCCTTGTTGAGGGCTAGCAGCAAACGACCAAACCTGGTCATAGCAATTCGGCATCAACTATGATGTAGTGAGCTGTCCCCATTGCATTTGGATCTAGCACTAAGATTCGCCCTTGTCACGGTGTGGATTGAAGGCGTATGCCCTTGTTTAGATCTCTGCATTTGCAAGGCGGATTGAAACCCACGATTTGACTAGGATTTGCTCCTATGTGCAAGGCAGATTCCTTCTGTGTGTCAGAAGGCCGGCTTCAGGCCTCTTGAAAGGATTTGCCAGCCTGTTGAAGGCCGACACAGTCACAAAGGGTCGTGGGCTTGTTCAGAAGGGATGCGAGCCTGCTGAGAAGGTTGCGGGCCTATGAAGAAGGATGCAGGCCTTTAAAAAGCCCACGCCCTATTTGGAAGGGGCACTGGGTGGAAGTCACGGGTCTGCTTGCTGTTCATCGCAGCCTTGCACGGTGGAGTCAGGCTTCACACGCAAGGCGCCTTCACACGCAGGGCCTCTAACAAGGAAATAGAGGGCAGGAGGGTTGGAACACCTCTCCATTCCTCTCATCCGGACACCATCTGCCACTAAACATCCCTACAAATCAAATACCTACCACGCAGGCCCCCTGTAGAGTTCACTGGCAGCCAGACCGCAGAGTGTGTGCCCCAGGCTGAACATGCAAGGCACCTCCATCATTCTGCTGCCACCAATTGCACCTGTGCATGTTACAACCTGACCACAAGGCATCACCTAGATTGGCCTGTGTAGCAGCAAAAAGGAATCACCCTTGCACCACATCTGTCGCCGCCATGGAGTTACCCCCACCCCTGAAATTTCATTTTTTTTGGCTTCTCTGCCCTAATCTGCCCCAGCCCTAATCTAGGTTTCGTATATGTAGACTTTCCAAAGTTTGTTTTTTTAATTTCTTTTAAAAAGGTATTTTCATTTTTTTATAAATGTTCAATGCACTAAAGAAATATCAAAAGCAAATTTTAGTGGGGTAATTCTAAGTTTTAGGGGGTTTTTAAATATTTGGGCAAAAATTTTCACAAATAGGGGCATTTTAAGTTAGGGGCAGATTTAGAGGTTCTTTTAAAAATTGTTAGTGCTAAATCAAGTCATTCTTGTAAATTGGTTAAGTATTAGGGCACAATTTTAATCGTCCTGCTTAGTCCTATAGCACTATATAATGATAAAGTGCTTAATTCAAGGGCGATAATTAAGCAATTTGGGACACAAATAATCAAGGGTGTGTGCATTTGGGCATCTTCAGATGATTTTGAGATAAATCAATGGGTTCTCCACTCTTGTGTTATCGATCGCATGTCTCCTTATACATAGGTCTTCATGTCATCTGATCCTACCAACATCTCCAAAATCTTGCTAGATGATCATTATCATATTTTTTTGTGGACAAGGAACAGTACAAATAGGTAATGGATACATCCATAATGTCTTGTTCATTCCTGACTTGACAAAAAATCTGCTTTCTATATACCAACTCACTTGTTCAAATAAGACAGTTGAGTTTACGTCCACTTTAGCATTGATTCGAGATTCTATGAGTAGAGAAATTGTTGCAATTGGGAAGATTTGCCACTTCTCCCGTGACTTCACATTTTCTCACTTTACATCTGGTGATGATGCTCCTATTGCCACTTCAAAGCTTAGTGTTACTTCTCTGAGAGCTTCCATTGGTTCTGTGCAACATGATCATTGAACTGTTTTCTACCAAACATTTCTTGGTTGTACAGTTCTTCCTTTTTTATTCTAGATTGCACTTCTGCTATACTTGTTGCTACCTGAGAGTTGTGTGTTGCTTCTTCATGAACTTCTAGTAATTCTTTACAACAGGGTCATCTTACTCTTCTGATAGTACCTACATCTCTTAATACATGAGATTCTAGACACTCCACAAAAGAGCATCCAGTGATTCTTTCTAGCATTTGTTTTTGCTCCTCTATTACATGAGAATCTAGAGACGCTTCACAAAAAGCATCCATAGATTCTTTCTAGTAGGACATCATCTAGAGCAATTGGTCAGCATTCAGAGAGTTCATCCTCTTCAAGGGGGGTGCCTTCTAGTTTTTTATTTTCTCTTTTGGAGGGTAGTTTTTTCCCACATGGTTTTCTACCTTATCTCCACTTCATGAGAGATTTTTATTGTATATGGGTACCTGATCAGGCCTAGTTGATGTGACCCATCCATCTTTGTGCTCACTATTGATGTATAAATTTGTGGGTCTAATCCAACAATCAACATTTGAAACTCTAAAACGTGGGATTGCTTCTCAGAGTGACCTCTAGACTTTAGGGAAGCTAGCTCTTCCGTTTTGCAATGGGGGTTTGGAAAAAGGGCAGAAGAAACAAGATTACAGATATAATAGAAGTAAAATCTAACTCTATGGCGATGCACCAGATTTGAACCTAACCCGAATCAGCACAGTGTCAAAACCTTATATGATTTAACTAGAAATTAAAGAGCTGAGATACATGATTAAACCCAGTTTGATAAACAGATTTTAATGAAGGCAAGGAAACAAAAAATTAAAGAAACAAGGAAACATAGACAATCAGATATGCCCAGAACACTGACTCTTTATTTGAATGAATAACAAATTTACAGAGGCTTTAAGATTTGCACAAAGTAAAAATATTACATCCTCATGAAAGAGAGACTGTTAAGGCAAGAATATCTCTGGTCTGCTGCTATATTCTCTCATCTGTGGAACCATGGAAATCTATTACTCTGCCTTCCAGATCTGCCTTTTATAATCCAAAAAACCAAACAAAATATCTTGAACTGTTCAGAAAATCTTTGTAACTACCCACAAAATCTGGCACAAAATCTGGCTATGTAACTGTATCTGACAACTATAACTGAACTAACAACTGGCTGAAAAATGCATCTCTGCTTCTATTCTCTTTGGCCTGCGTGAGAAAATAATTCCTGCTCGTTTTACCCCCTGTGGTTGTAGCTCCCTGTAAAAATTGAAAACATGGCTTTTTGATTTAGGGTAGCATATGTCTTTATTTCACGTGATGTAAAATAGAGTCAAAAGTGTCTTTAATAAAATAATAAAGCACTTAGTTGTATATGGCACGAGGGACCCACCTTTATTCATATTTAAATCTGACTCACATTACAAACTATTTCAAGCCCGTGAACTTTTAAACAATTTGAGAAACTCTTATAAAATAAAGCATTAAGCTTTATGTGAGAAGAAGGGCCCACCAGTTAATAATAGACTCTTTATTATTAAAATAATATAGCATAGCTTTTGTGACCCCTATCTGACCTCATTTTGATGCATTTATTAAAATGAAACAAAACACTTTATTTTCTTTCCTCCGCTGCCCCCATGTGGTTTCATTCGATACTTTCTTTTGCTCCTCTGCAGCACAGCTTCCGCGTGCTTGACTCCGAAGGTCTTTTGAGGAAAACTTTCATTTGTTGTGCCTCTGACACATGGTTTCATCCGATACTTGCTTTTTCCTTTCAACTCATCCGGCCTGAGCCGTTGATTCTCTGCTTCATCCTACGGTGGCTGTATCTTTTCTTGTGGCTATGCATTGCATTGAAACTTATGTGACACAAAGCTTTGACTCCTTTAATATTTCATATCATAGATGAGTCCTTTATTTTAATGTTATATGTCATTCGAATGGCATCGCCACCTTAATTTGCTGAGTGCCATTGATAATGGCCGCGACTTCATCTTATTTTGCAATCACCTTCATATAGTTGTGAGGTGTGCCTTTGTTGGTAATGTCTATCTTCATATGATAGCGTCGATCCCGTATGTAGTTGATCCTTCGCTTTGTATGGCCGCTCTGCTTCACATATGCTATTTGAATGCCTTCGTACCTACAAAAATGGCGTATTGGTCGTGTCTTATACTTGGAAGGACCATCCATGATGCCTTATCTACATATAACAAATTCCCCAAAGATGGAATGAATCTACATGTAACACCTTCCACTGACCTGTTCTTTCAGTCCCTTCGTGATTAGAGATTCTCATCAAGATGAGTTCTGGCAGTGATATCTATTTATAAGACAGTGAAGGGATCTCAAGAAGGGACTAAACTTTTCCTGTGCTCGATAAGGGCTCCATTGCTTGACATTCCACCCCGAACCACTTTTAAGGACAAACCATGCCACTGTGTTGAATGCGATGCACCATTATGATGTATTCCGTGCCATATCTCTTCAATGCTTTGGGTTTTAAACAGCACCATCCATCTTTTAAATAGTGGTATCTCTGAAGGTTGTCGCCTCTAGACTATAATAGAGCCTTTGTTTATAATAGCTACGCCTATTTGAAATGGCTGAGCATTGTATCATGCTAAGTTTATTAGTGGGCAACACCTTAAGATATAGGCCACGCCTATTTGTTAATGGCTTTACCTGAAGCCAGTGTCATCATATGGGCAGTGCCTTGGGGATGCATCATGCCTTTGGCTTGAATGAGGACCATTATTATAGCGCTGTGTCTTATTTGGAGGCCGCGCCACTTGAAAAAACACCTTGCTTCCATAGATGTATCGCCACATTGATCTTAACGAGCCTGCCACTGAAGGGATCCTCGAATTCTACTGATGCAAAAAAATTCAAAATGGTGTGAAAATATTCTCACCACTCACCTAAGCTAAGCTTAAGGGGGTGTTAGTGTAGATATATATTATTACTTATTTAAGTAATTATGCATGTAATTATCTACACATGTCATAAGTCATCTTAAGTGGCTTTATGAGTCGAGTTGGAGAGTTTGTCAAAACTCTTCCAAGGTATGTGGTGGTATGTGGCATGTTCTCTCCACATGTGGAGGAACAAACTCACTACCTTGTGTTGAGTACTCCTAGAGTGACTCAAATTCCATACTATATGCGTTCAAGCTTAATTATTTATCAATACACTTCGAATTTGGTAATCAGCATTCTACTCAATAGATTCTAACTTCTTTCATTCATGTCTCTTCTTTAAAGAATGTTGTTGGACAAAAGATTCTAGGATAGTTGGTGTTATTTGAGACTAATTAACAAGTAATAATCATCATGGATCTTGAAGTGGTTCTCTAGACATGCACAAAGAATTTGAGGACTAGGACAATCACAAAGTACCTCATCAAGTGGAAGAATTTTCTTGTCAAAATTGGTACATGAGAAGATGAATATTTCATGCAGAGCTGTCCACAATTGATCCATGTTGATTAAAACACTTGTTGGAAGGGGGTATGCTACACCCTTAATCCATTAATTGTATTCGGATATGTGATAACTAGCTATGTCTCACATAATCCTTATTTAATTCGTTTATTAGTCCCTAAGTGTATTTATTATAAGTGAGGTTAGCCTCATTGGGATTAAGGTATTAACATTGTCAAATGACACCTATATATAGAGAGTAGTGACTAGTTGTTTAGCATTGTATAATTATAATTATGTTCTTATTAAAGACTTTTGGAGGTTGCCCCCTTGAAGTGGCTCATTAGTAGTAAGTATTTTTATCTTTTTTCTCTTTTATTATTCTCTTCTGTTAAGTAAGTTCATTACAATATCATAAGATAAAACCTCACTAGATGTGTACGTAGCACTATCACAATCCATAATATTATCATTAAAATCATAAATAAATTACAAAACTATATTTGAAATAAATGGATGACCACTAATCTACTTCATGACAGAGGGAAAATACAAGACATGATAGAACAAAACCTCCACAAAAGACATCCTTATCTTAGTGTAATATGTCATAAAAGTGTCAAGGATACAGGGATGATGTGTTATAAATGAACATATCAAAATTTCAAATATAATCATGTATATCAATCAAGTAAGGTGATCTAAATGTACTCATAAAAGTAGATTATCCAAGGGTGGGACAGTGGGATGAAAGATGTATATTACTATCTATACCCAAACCTAATAAGCATATGTAAGTAAAATGAATCCAAACCCTAATAAATTTTAAAGTGAATGATAAATTTGGAATTATATTAGATTTGAAAATCATAAAAGAGTGAAGCTATATCCTTGAGGTCAAACCTTAAGGCATGTAAGCATGGACTAGTTCACCAAAAATATAAGGGAAAAATACATTTCCTTAAGTTAATCTAGCCTAATTTTATAAATCCATACAAATGAAGCACACATTAACCTAGATTAAACTTCATGATAGTCGGGAATGGCTAATTGAAAAGATATTTGTGAAATTAAATGAAAAAGACAAAGCATGTAGCTACAAAAACTATGAGAAATAACCTTCATTCCATAAAGAATTAAATTATCAAAACAATCACTAAAATCCTTGTAGGTTGAATTCATTCCCTATGGGATCAATCTTTCCCTTAGTGTTATTTAGTTGATGCCATATAAAAGTGATAAAAAATGAGTGCAAGACTAATCCAACTAACTATGGACGGTAGAAAATGATCTTGACCTTGTCATTGATAGTTGCTTAGGCATAAGGACTAGTAGTATTGATAGTTGCTTAGGCACAATATCTTTATCTTTATATAGATAGCATTATATATATATTTTCTACCCTCACACATGTAGACTATTTTGAACCCTTTAAATTAGATACAATTAATAAAGATGGTGTGGAAACACATTTAATGTATTTTAATATTTCAAATTTATTCCCAAAATCTATCATAATCATAATAATTGCTTCAAATTAATTAATATCTCCTTATACATTTCCTCCCTAAAATTAAAATACAAAGAAAAATAATATAATACATTGTATTTTAAAAACTATAAAACAATTTAATTATAAATATTTGAAATCTTTATTAAGTAAAGTTGATTTTTTTTTCTTGGAAAAAACACTACTAATTCGTATTGATATTGAAAGAAATTAAATTATGTAGAAGAAGCAATGTGTGCTTTCCAAAAAGAAAACCTGAACAGGAGAGAAACACGCATAGCTTTGAGATTGACATCGACGTCATGGGTTTCCTACATCCATCAATGCAAATTATAAAGATATTTTTGTTGAGCATAACTTAGTGGGTTTTTTTTATTAATTAGCCGATAGGCTTTTATATGTGAGCATTATAGTTCTTGGAATTGTCTCACGCTGTAAAATTCATCAGGAAATTGTCTCACATCGGAAAAATCTAAAAAAGGTTGAAAGCAAATAACTCAGGCGAAGCTAAAGGGCCAAGACATGTCGGATTCTTTAATTTTGTTAGATTTTTTAATTGCTAGAATTTTTGTGATTTGATTGTAATGGGTCACAGTGGTAGAGATTAATTTGAAATAAAAATTCCTCCCTATCTAATCTGATTTGATTATGAAAAATATCTTTTATCAAAATCTATAAATTCTATCATGGGCACTGAGTCTGTACAACATTTTTCTACCTACACTCTCTGGAATTCGAAAGGAGTACAAGAGGTCCCCAAAAGCTATGGCTTTCCCATCACCTAGGCCATTGGGGATTAGTTCAACTACTTCATGGTGGAAGGGATAGAGGCTTTCTTCAAAAATCACATTGAGAAATATAAGACCACCGTATTCAGAGTGAATATGCTACCTGGGCGACCTTTGTTTCTCGTCCTTGTGTCATAATTCTAATATCTCGTTATTAGATAGTTACCCAAATCATGTCATATTACATTCTGATGCCATTTGTCATGTGGGCATACGATCCAAGCCACTAGAGGGAGCCATGCAACTTATGCCTATACAGCTGTATTTTCTGCTTGAGATGCCCAAAATTGAGGGTTTTGGTGCACCTAATAGGGTTTTCGATCTTAGATTACAATGAGCACCAAATCACGGTTGGAAGCCATGCTTTTGGCACGATGGTCTAGCTCAAATATTTCTGGCCTTAGTTTTTCTCCTCATGCAATTTCTATTAATTCATCGCCCATCAGAGGAGAAGATAGGTCCATTAGGGTTAAAGTTTGGCTAAGCAAAGCCTAGCTAGCTTGACTGATGCTGGAAAATGACAACAGTTCAAAAACTATGTCAAACATTCTGGACCTGTGCCTTGATGACACAGAGCCCCAAAAGAGTGAGTCGTGCAGCCCAAATTTGATAAAAGATTAGGGCTTTGAAAAATCCCATGGATCCTGCACGAAATCTATGGTAATCCAGCCAACTTTTATTTTTATCTTAGTTTAATTTTCATTCGTGCTATCAAATTTTCAAATTGATGGGGTTTTGGCTGAGCTTTCTTAAAATTTTCATGTGCAGAAAAATTGTGTAAGATTTCCTATACTCTTCCATGTGAGCAAAGTGTAAAAGAAGAATGTCTTCAAGAGCATTTACATGCCCAGCACAAACTTTACGAGAGGCTATCGGGTGCTCTCATATTTGGACCTTTTTGAAGAAAATCACACCAAGCTTAAGAACTTATTCTTCCATGTACTCAAGACCATGTAACCAAATGGTTTCTAGGCCACAGGAGAGCAGTGGACTAAGCTTGTAAAACAATTTCTCGAGTCCAGCAAGGCTGAATATAAAAGTGAGAATTTGCAAATGTGTTTTAATTTTCTATGCAGGTCAGTGCTGAATAAATATCTTGTAGATCCAAGGCATGCTAGCTTGGGAATGCAAGGGCCGATCCTACTTCGTGGTGATGATATCATGGCTGCTGCTAGCGCATCTGCTTGTGCATTACGACTTCTTCGAGACTAACCCCTCCACAACCTCCAAAGTCATTTTTACATCCCTGCAAAATGCCACTTCATAATTCCCTATCTGTCACCATCTTTAATGTCCAGTATGTCTTTCTATCTTAACCCATTTCTATAGTAATTAGAAACTGGTTGGCTCTTTTGTGTCTTATCATCCTAATGGGTCATGGTGTATATATCCATTAAGCTGAAATCTCATTAGTTAGCTTGTCTAGATCACTCGCTCTCTATCTATTTTTTTCCTACTTCCTCCAACTGCACAGGTCTTCATAACTTCAAGCACACTGAAATTTCTCTGAAGGTAAGAAAGTATGCAAGTTTATTTCCTTTTGTAGAATAACTGCAAATGAGTATATAATAATATTCTATATAGCCGAGCATTTTAAAATCTGGTTTTATATGTCTTTGCATGTGAAAGAAATATTTAAAATACATTACAACTCCAAATCTTCACAAAATCTTAGTAATTGTGCTATTATTAATGAGGTAGTATGATATTTTATGCTTTTCTATTTTGATGTTTTCAACTTAACTTAATTGTTCTTTTCATGTTTTTGTAATTAAATTTATTTGAGGGAAATTGTTTACAACTATTTAAAAAAAAAACTAGAGAACAACTCAATCTATTGGTATTCACTGGTTCTTCATCAGCTTAGTACATAGGGGAGAGGACCCAGTAGTTGAGCACTCTAACTTCGTGCCTCTCAAAATCATATGTGGCAATTTTGAATCACTCCAAAATATAACTAAGGTTTCAAGGTCACATCATCAAATATGATGCCACATCAGCATGCTTTTGTTGAGATGTCAAATAGTTCCCCCCAAAAAAGGGTGGACCAATAGGTGTTCATTAAGTCATGTTTTGTTGGTGCGCTGATGTGGCATCACACATGATTGGTTGCTTTTTAGATCTAAAGGGCACATTTCATTCAATTATTAGTACTTATAGTCAACACTAACAACCTTAAAGTCACAACTACTAGTGCTAAACTTTTAAAAATATTGGGCCTTAAATACACAAATATTATCTCAGTTGGGTATTGGGTCTTTTCCCCTACTTTTTAGGTCATGGTAATTTGATTGTGTGGAAAATTTTCACTTCTGTCTTCCCTTCTACACTGAAAACATACAAGATTAGAATTTTAGGATTTTATTTTTAAAATTTTGAAAATCCTTTTTGCTTTATGTTATCTAATTCAGGAGATTGAACTTGTTTGGTGATTTAGGTGGTGGTAGGACACTTTGAAGGGCCAAAAGGCCATATCTTGGTACATAGAAGTTAATGGTTAGATTTACCTTGCCTATTGAAAGTTGTGCCCTTTTGACTGATTTATATGTTATGTTAAATCATTGACCACATGAGGTTTCATAGTAGCAATGTTCTAATCTAATCATTTTAAATATTAGCATGAAGGATCCAATAATTGGTCCCAATCTTCTTAACATTCTTTTGAACTTCCTATCAATGAATCCCTTGCACCACTAAAGTTGCAAGTGCTAGTGTATATTACGATGCATACATTGTAGAGATTTGAATTTGGTGTGAATTTTCTATTTGTTTGTTTTAATTTTATGTCTGTAGGTGACCATTAGACTATGAAGAGCTCTATAGATTGAATCTCCACCATGGAAAATTATTAGTTATTAATTTATATAATATACTTATCTTTATATTAATTTTTATAATCAATAATTTAATAAAAATATTATTATTAATATCTTAATTATATTATCAATATTTATTAGTATAAATATCTTAAATATATTTATTTAAAAATTATTCTAGAGTCTTACATTATTTTATTTACTTGAGAGTTATTTTATTTTGCTTTAGAACTATTTAAGAATTAATTTTCCATAGTAAATTTTCAATAAATAAAAATAAAGTAAATAATGTAAACTAATTAGTTATATGGTGATGACATATATTTTAAAAATAAAAATAAAATTATAAATGAAAGTACAAAATATAAATAAAATAAAATAATTATTAAATAGTTCTAAAGTAAAATAAAATAAATTTGAAGCTAAATTTTGGAATAGTTAATTTTTTTTTGCATTAATATTAACCAAACTTAACAAAAGAGTTCATTATAACATTTTTGAAAAAAAAAGTATCAAAAACACCAAGTAGAGTAAAATCTTGGTAAACCCCTTGCTGATGCATAAACACTTATTCTAAGTCGTTTATACTAACTTAATCATAGTTAGGCGAATTCCACACATGCTACCTTGACTTTGTTTAAGTTGTTAGTCATTTTGAGATGTGTCAACTCAATGGACACATCGCGTTATTCTCATGGATGGTTACTTGCCACCTATACTAGTATTGTGGGGAATCAAGTATCCAATCTCTCTTATTTATACTTTCTCATTTGTTAATACATTTGTTCGATTTCACTTGCAATCTCATGCTTGTTTGTTTTTCCATGATCTTGGTAGTTTTTACATGGTATTAGAGTCATAGTGGTCAGCTTCAAGTCGTTTTTCTCACTGTGCAAATTGCTTCCATTTACACCAGGTTTTCATCTTGTCGTGAGGATTGTTTTTTGGTCTTTTTTTACAATGCATACTAACTAGTTTATAGAAGAGGAGGAATTGACTAGGGCTTTCATAAAGGCTGACCCATGGTGCACATGCATCATGTTTAGAGCATCTGCTAATGCCTTGAGAAGGCGTCCCTCACACAGGAGGCAACAACATCTACAACATGTGCCACATCAAAGGGTTGTCGCCATAGCAAGGGATGCCAACCCTCAACGTTCTATCATGTTCCCTTGGTGCTCAAAGGTGCCTCTCTCACATAGGCCACCTCACACATAGGTGGCAGAGCCACCACTTGGCGCCCTCACTAACCTCCATCGACGCAGCTCCAAGCCCACCACAACGACCCCATGCCTCGATTTGGCCACCACGCGCTTTGAAATCGGCCTAAGTTAGCCTCAATCTTGGTTGGAGAACAAGATTTTTGAAGCCACGTTTGGGCAACACATTGAACTATGACGACTGTCAAAATATATCCACCGTTTCATGTCACTATTCACATGACATAAGAAACTAGGGGGGTGAGGTCATCAAAGAAGGGGCGGAGCACAATTTTTAAATCCTTAGCCCATTATCACATGGGATATTAAGCTCTTGGTCATGCGCAACCAAAGGGGGCTAAAGTTTTGCCTCTCTATCAAGTTTTTTTTCTCTCATATCAAATTGTATGCAAATTTTTTCCAGCACATTGGAATTTTTTTTTTAGGTGATTTTTTTTTGCATGCAAAATTTTTTAAAATCCTATAACTTTTGCATAACAACTCGAAATCTTGTCATTCTTTTTGTAAAAGTGGTTATTTTTTGTCGCCATTCTATCTAGCCTAATATCACACTAAAATTATAAAGTGCCCAATTAGGCTATTTTAGGGTGACCTAAAAGCACTCCTTCTATACAGTGCACAATTTGGGGGGGGAACACATAATCAAGGGGGATCTAGTGTGTTCATATTTCACACTTCCTAGAGAAGTTCTTTTTGTGTGGGTTGTGTTTCCTTTCACGTCTTCACTCACATTTCTTTACCACTTACTTTAAGTATTTTTGTAATTGCTATCTACCGACTAAGCGTCATGGAGTCTATTGTCCCTATACCGCTCCTAACTCCTTTCAATTATCATGATTGGAAGATTAAAGTAAATCTTGTGCTAAAAAACAAAGGTTTATATAGGATAACTATGGGAACAGAAAAATAATCTAATGCTTCCAAAGAGAAAGAGAAGTTTTTCAACAAGTGTGACCAAGGATTTGGTTTTCTATGTTTAAATCTATCTGTTGAATTGTTGTTTCATGTTGAGAAGTTAACTACACCCAATGAAGTTTGGGATTCTTTAGACAAATTATTCAGGAAAATTGATGAACTCATAAGTCATGAATTGGGAAATCAACTCTTAGGTCTTAGTCTTAAAATTTTCTCAGCTTTAGAAGATTTTTTCACAAAATTCAAATCTTTAAAGTTGTAGTTAAAACATTGTGGAATTGACAAGAAAGAGGATCAATTAATCCTTTTTGTACTTTCCAAACTAGGTCCAGAATTTTTTTTGTTTGTATCAACTTTCTATTCTACTAAAAGTGCTCTTGGAGGATCATGGAAAATGCCCACTCTAGATAACTTTATCTCTGATCTCACAAGGGATCAAGCAAAACTGATTCAGGTGGGTTCTTTGAAGTCTACAAAGCCTCAAGCTCTAATCGCATGAAATGATAAGTGACAAACTTCAAAAGGGAAGAAAAAGGACACTAATAAGGACACAGATGGTAAGAAAGATAATAAAATTGACAACTTCAAAAAGGATAACTCTTCTCAACAAAGTAAGCCAATTACTGAGAAAGTTACTTATGCCTTTTGTAAAAAACTAGGGCATGATGAACATCAATGCATGAAGAAACAAATCAAAAATCTCACACATATTCTTAAAAAGAATAATATTGGGTTATCTGATTTTGTCAAGGCATCTTCATTAACTCAAGATAATACTAAAGACAGAGAAATTGAAAGGCAAGGCCTTAGTTGCTACTACATCTTCATCTGCATCATAGATTATTGATTCTGGTGCCACTCATCATATGGGTTCTTCTTAGGTTGTTTTCTCATCCTTAGAGCCATCCAGAATGTCTTCAGTCAACTTAGGTGATGATACCCCAGCATTGGTAAAAGGGAGAGGGTCTGTTGAAGTTGAAGGTATAACTTTTTCAAAAGTTCTAAGTGTACCTTCACTATCAACTAATCTCCTTTTAGTGTATCAAATAACACACTTAGGGAAAGGCACGAGAGTACATTTCTCTCCAAATTCAGTTGATATAAGAGAATTACAAAGTAACGATTTGGTTGCTATAGGGGAGACAAATGACCAATCCAGATCATATACCTTCTCCATTTTTGCTACTGATATTTTTCCAAAGGCACTACTAACTCATTCAAATGAAGTTAGTAGACTATGGCATGAGTGGTTTGGCCACCTTAACTACCTCTATCTTGAACAACCCCCTCAACAAATGGTGTTGTTGAACGCAAAAATAGATCTTTAAAAGAGATGGCTAACTGTATGATTCATTCTAAAGGATTAACACCATATTACTGGGCTGAAGAAATCAACTGTGCATGTTACATTCAAAATAGAGTTCCTCATAAAGTCTTGAAAGGAATCACCCCCTTTGAAGCTTGGAAATGATGGAAACCAACAGTTAATCATTTCAGAGTCTTTGGTTCACTAGCTATGGCCCACATTCTGAAAGAACATCGCAAGGATATGGATCCACAATCCAAACCTTGAATCTTTGTTGGATATCTAGATAGTGTTAAAGGCTATTGCCTACTTCACCCAACCACACATGAGTTGTTCTTTGAGAGAAGTGTCAAGTTTCAAGAAACACCCCTTGAAACAGTTCTAGACATTCCTCGGCATACTATTGATTCTCCAGATCCTGATAATATATCTGATGATTTAGATCATTGACAATAGATTCCTAGTGCAGTAAGTGGTATTTCTTCTTCATCTAGTTCACAAAGTGATGATAGTACTGAGAATTCATCTTCATCCAGTTTAGGAATTGAATTAGATGTTGACATTTCTACACCAGACTCACCTACATCTAGAACTCTACACTCACTTCATAAAGCAGCTTCTTGGGTACAACCTACAGCAGATGACAGACAACTTTAGACAGACTTTCAGGGGGGATCACATGCCTTCTTTGCTTCAGTGTCTAATCTGTAGACATTTAAAGAAGCATCAGGCACACCTGAGTGGGATATTGCTATGAATGAGGATTATGATTCCTTAATTAGAAATCACACTTGGGATTTAACTTCTCTTCATAAGGGAAGGAAGACAGTTCGATGTAGATGGATATATCGAACCAAATTTGCAGCAGATGGGTTAGTTGATAAGTACAAAGCATGGTTGGTCGCCAAAGGTTTTTCACAAGTTGCAGGCATTGACTATACAAAAACCTTTACCTGTTGCAAAGATGACTTCAATTCGACTCACACTAGCTATAGCCGCAACACATGGATGGGTTGTACATCAGATGGATGTAAAGAGTGCATTTCTTCATGGAGACCTTAAGGAGGAGATCTACATGGAACAACCACCACGGTTTGTTCAGGATTCATCCTTAGTGTGTAGACTGAGAAAATCTATCTATGGTCTCGAACAAGCCCCCAGAGCTTCATATGCCAAGATGGATTCTTACCTTCTATCTTTAGGATTTACTCGATGCCATTTAGATCCTAATGTGTATCTTTTGCGGCAGGATGATTCACTTTTGATACTGGTTCTATATGTTGATGATCTTTTAATTACTGGGAGTACCTCATCTACCATTATAACAGTAAAATCAGCACTTCAGGACAGATTTGACATGGTAGACTTGGGTTTATTACACTACTTCCTTGGTATTGACATATCACAGTTAGATTTAGGGACTGCTCTTGCTTAGCCTAAGTACACTCTTGATTTACTTGTATATTTTCACATGACTACTTGTAAACCATCTCCGACTCCCTTCCTATCTAGAGTAAAGCTTGAGACTTCTTTCCCTACACCTTTAGTTGATGCTACATTATATCGGCAACTTGTAGGTAGTCTTATATACTTAACACATACTAGGCTTGACATATCATATGCAGTTGGCATAGTTTCTAGATTTATGTAGGAACCTCATGAGTTGCACTTGAAAGCAGCTAAGAGGATTCTTCACTACCTTCATGGTACACTTGCATTCAGGATACACTACAAAGTTGGTTCATCAGTTGATTTTGTTGGTTTCACATATTTAGATTGGGCTGGTGATACTGAGTATCGCAAATCCACTTTCGGTTATAGTTTTTCACTTGGTTTAGGTTCTATTAGTTGGTCTAGCAAGAAGCAGAATGCTATTGCTATATCTTCTGTAGAGGCAGAGTTCTAGGGAGATGTTAACTCAACTACTGAGGCCATATGGCTTCAAGGCCTTCTTTCTGAGTTTGGTATTCCTTTTAGACAACCTACAATTATCTTTTGTGATAACTAGAGTACTATACAAATATGCATTATATTTGAGAGCTTATTCATGATCAGATTATTGACTTAGTCTTTTGCCAGTCTTCAGAGCAAGTTTTTGACATTTTCACCAAACCCTTTACCGAGAGGAAGTTCATTCATCTATGAGCTCTTCTTGGCGTGTGGTCTACATTAGTATCATCATCTTTTGTGGGGGCTATCTAAGCATTTCCTTCTTTTTTCTCTCTTCTTGGAGGAAAGTTTTTTTCCCAATGGGTTTTCTTTCTTTCTCCACTTTTTGAGAGATGCATTTGTACATGGGTACCTCATTAGGCTCATAGTTGGGACCCATCTTTCATAAACTCACCTAAGCTATGCTTAAGGGGGGGTGTTGGTGTATAAATACTTATCCTAAGTTGTTTATACTAACTTAATCATAGTTAGGCAAATTCCACACATGCTACTTTGACTTTGTCTAAGTTGTTAGTTGTTTTGATATGTGTCAACTCAATGGACACCTCATGCTATTCTCATGGATAGTTGCACTATTCTCATGGATGGTTACTCGCCACCTATCCCTGTATTGTGGAGAATTAGGTATCCAATCTTTGTTATTTATAGTTTCTCATTTGTTAATACATTTGTTCGATTTCAATTGCAATCTCGTGCTTGTTTGTTTTTCCATGATCTTGGCAGTTTCTACCAAACTGAACTAAGCATTAGAATCCACCTCATAGTATTCATTGATGAAATTTGCCTCTGTTTATATATTTTATTTTTATATATCAAAATACTTTCTTTTACTATGTAACTATTTAATAATTATTTTAATTTTATTTACTTAAATATTATTTTTCAAATATATATCTATTGTATTTTAGTTTTATGTAGAAGGTGAATTTGGCCATGTTTTATTTACTATAGTTATTTTATTTATTTATGAGTTGTTTTATTTACTTAAAAATTATTTTAACTATCTTAGAACCATTTTATTTATTAAGAGTCATTTTACTTAATTAATAGTTCTTATATAGTTTTAGTTTTCTTAAAATAAATGTGGCTCTAAATGTCTCTCCACCTATTTAATATAAATATTTAAATATATTTATTTAAAAGATGCAAAGATATTTGTATGGAAGAGTCTATATTGAATGTGTGAGATGGGTTAGGTAGGTGAGATTAATATTTTTGGAATCTTATATACAAAAATATTAATCTCACCTACCTAACCCATCTCACACATTCAATATAGACTCTTCCATACAAATATCTTTGCATCTTTTAAATAAATATATTTAAATATTTATATTAAATAGGTGGAGAGACATTTAGAGCCACATTTATTTTAAGAAAACTAAAACTATATATATATATATAGAAAATAAAAGGATGGATGCTAAGATAGGAAACAATATAAATTCTAACACATGTAATTTTTTATTTTGAAACAAAATAGAGAACATGATGAACCTTTCTCACTACATTATCCTCGTATACTTTTCACAATTAATGTTAGTCTTCCTAAATGCTTGAGGCTGCTTAAATTACTTTTATTCTATCAACTATACTTTCAACCAATCTAGAAAGTTGCTCTACTAAGAAATCACTTAGTCATCAATATTTAACAAATCTTTATTCTAAGGAACAAACTCAACTTCAACTATGCTGCTAGGGATTTGGCTATCAAAATCAAAACCAACTAATCAATCACCAATGTTTAATACATATTTGTTCTAAGAACAAACTCAACTTCAACTATGCTACTTGAAGTTGTACCTAGTAAGAATCAAACTTAGAGTCAAACTCAATGTTAACAATTATGATCTTCATTATAAAATCACCATACATTTTGCTTCTAACATACCTTATGTATTTGATTTCAAAGTGTTATGTAGTTGACTTCAAAATAATTTTTTCTTATCTCATCTATTGATTACAAAACAAATACTATTATTACAATACTTCAACGGTAAGTACTGGCCACTACGTGACACTTGTTCTATTTACTAAAGAGTTGTTTTATTTACTTAAAAGTTATTTTAAGTCTCTTTAGAACTATTTTATTTATTAAGAGTTATTTTACTTAATTAATAGCTCTTATATAGTTTTAGTTTTTTAAAAATAAATGGTAATCTCAATGTCTCTCCATCTATTTAATATAAATATATTTATTTAAAAGATGCAAAATATTTATGGGGAAGATTCTATATTGAATGTGTGAGATAGGTTAGGTAGGTGAGATTAATATTTCAAGAATCTTTTGGGTATATATATATATATATATATATATATATATATATTAGTTTATTAGGTTTATTAAATTTGATACATATGAATGTCAATTTTTTATTATGAGGTTTATTTTATCTACTAGCTCTATTACAACTCTCTTGCTATCATTATAATTAAACCCTTTATAAATCATTTATAAATTAAAATGATTATAAACATACAGTATTCAACCCTATCTAAAAAATAGTATCTACAAGTTTTGAAAATATACACTAGGCTATAATTTTAAAAATATCTACAAGTTTGAAAAATATCCATTAATCTATAATTTTAAAATTATTTACATTATAAATTTAAAAGATAATAAATTACTTATTATTATTATTAATAAAACATATCACTACATAAATTTGTTATGCAAACCCCTTTCCTATTTAAAAAATAATAGATTCAACTAAACAAAGCATCCCTACGTGCTATGCTATTAGGGAGCAAGTTAGATTACATATATAAATTGAAAGTTTGGGATGTATATTGTATGCACTAAACCTCACCACCTATATAAAATTAGAATCACATTTCTATTAATCTTTTCAATTACGAAACAAAAACTATTATTACAATACTTCAAAAGTTGCATTCCCACTAATAGCATTTGTTTAAATATAATAGTTAACTCTTTACCAAAATAGATTATTAAAGGAGTTTTTGCTTTTCAATTACAAAACAAAAACTATTATACAATAGTTCAAAAGTAGTACTCCCACTAGTAGCACTTGTTTAAATATATAATTGTTAGCTCTTTAGGAAATAGACTAGGGGAGAGGGCCCTCTAGCTGCCCATGTACCAATAGCAACCCACCTGTGGTGCACCTTACCCCCTAATTAAATTTATGAAAAGAACCAATACATTTGTCATGTACCAATAGCAGCGCACCTACGGGGTACCTTACCCCCAATTAAATTTATGAAAAGAACCAATTCATATGTACAAATATTATAGAAAATTTAATAAGGAACCAATACATGTGCACATATATATGTGTAATAATACATTTCACATGTCACATCAAAGAAACAACCAATCATATGGTGACACATAAGGCAATAGTAAGGGAGTAGGTGCCTTATGCACATGTTTCGGTCCAACTGTTTTTTTGGGTGCTTTTAGATAACTCACTGAAGATGCCGCTGATTAAACTACACGGTTGATACCAGAACCCTAAACAATAATTTTAAGTTGAAAATACAAAAATTTTCGTCTAAATCCAATATACCGTTTAGGACCTTAAAATGCGCTAGGCTACGGGGTGCTCTCCTAGCTGTCATAAATTTGTGGTAAACGGGCACCAAAACAAAACAAAATTAATTATAGAAGCATCGAAGGTAGTGTGAAATGCAAAAGTCGTATTATTATTTCAATATTTCAGACCATTTTTTTCCCAAGAAATTATATGGCCCGGAAGCCCAGATCGCCAAATCCGCAGGCATCACATGCTTAGGATGAGAAAAAATGTGAAGTATTAAATTTTAATACAACTTAACAGACAAGTGGCGGGGATGACATTAGCGCCTATTTATATCTTGACAGCCCCAGTTGTCACAGATTTGTGAAGGCCGGAGAAGCCACACAGATGGGAAGGGAATTGAAAAGTGGTATCGATTTACAGGGGCGGCCCCAAATTCTCCATGTGGTTGTTGCGATTATTCTGAGTTTAGCTGTGTTATCAGCGATTGTGTTTTCATGTGTGGAAAGTAAGAAGAAGAGGGAACGCCCTTCGGCATGGATGAAGCCTTCATACGATGGTGGCGGAGGAGGAGGCAGCGGTGGCGGCGGCGGTGACGGAGGCTGTGGCTAAGATCTCCTTTTCATCAGAATCTGTTGGCCGTAAACAATCGGTGCGTTTTTCAAATCTGACTGAATAATGGGTGAGTTGTTCACATCCAGTTCTTTAATCTCTTCCATCAAAATCCCAACTGCTCCATTTCGTGTTCCTTTTCTGTAATGTTTCTGATGAAGACCTGGGCTTCATCTTGGTTTGAAGGCAGATCCTTTATCTAAAATTGTTCTGTATGGATCTGATATTAATTAGCTTGGGGTTTCTGCATCTTCCCCCTAATACTAATAATGAATCCTGGAAATTGACATCCAGAAGGCCTATTTATTTTGTGATCATCGTTTTATCCATTTTAATACAAAAGGTGAAGCGATATTTTTATTGATATATAATGGCGTTTTACGAGATTGACGAGAACGGGATTATGTTGCCGTCAGCGATTTGTTTGGATGGCATGGCGCGGTAGGTAGTCAAACTTCAATTTGAGTGAGTTAATGGCGAATGCAAAAATCTCAATTCAATTGTTTGTTACAGTGGATATTTCACAAGTCAGCTCAGCCGCCCGACTGACTTTTAAGGTTTTTGGACGAGATAAAACCTATTACAGTCTGTAAATCTTTTATATATGCTTTTTTCTCGATAAATTTTTATATACAATCTTACTCGAAAAGGAAACTACTCCTAATCTTTTAAATAAATGTAAGGTAAATAAAAAAAAAGACAGTTATTTTCATTTTGGAAATTATTTAATGATTTGGCACATATTATGTTTGTAGACATGATTCTCTTCCTTTCTCCCTGAAGATGGATCACAATCACAGAGTGTAATCGGAAAGTTCATCCAAAAAAGCAACACAGTTTTCTAGAAGCTCTATTCTTACATATTATGTTATTAAAATAAATGTTGGCATTTAAACAAATGTGAATAAAACTAGTATATTTATATTTTTAAAAAAATATATCTACGCCAAGAGATATCTTCCAATTTGTTGGCATTTATAAACTAGTATATTTATATTTAAAAAAATATATCTACACGGAGAGATATCTTCCAATTTGTTGGCATTTATAAATTACTTGGAGTTAGAATATTTGATATGCTCACATGAGTTAACTACGAGACTTTTCATATTCTTCAAAGGTAATAAAGATCTCACTCCATAATTGCCTAAGTTTTTCTATTTTTCTATCCATTTGACTTCCACAAATTTATTTATTTACACATTTTATGAATTTGTTTACTTGGGAATGTGAATCTTAATTGTTTACAAGAATCTGAATCTTTCAACCCTTGTTCTGAGTGTAGAACACTCTTCGCGTAAATATTTAGCATAAAAATTGAAGACTTGGTATGTTAGATGTCCCAAATCAATTCATTAATTTGTTAAGGTTTTAAGAGATGTCAAATTGTGGCTTTTATATCAATGAGTTCATTGTGTGATGTTTTAGTTCAATTTTACACCTAGAAATTTGAAACCTACCTACAAATTTAAATTCTGTTTGGAAAAAGAGATTTTAGAGAAATTTGTACTTAGAATCTATTTGTCTCAATGTCTACAACCAGTGTTTGGAGAAAGGGATTATAGAGCTTATCTAATTTACAAAGTGTTGTCAACTTCAACCTCTTTAACTAATTGTGGCCATGCTATAGACAACTAAAAACTAGATTTGTTAAGTGTTGGACCTCTCTTTTGGCTCTTGAATTTGTGTTTTCAATTTTCAACATAAAACATCAAATGTAAACTTCATTCTTGTTAGCATTACATTTTTTACAATAAAATTTCATGAAATCATCAGCGAAATGGCAAGCTACTTCTTATTTTTCTATATATATATATATATATATTTATTTATTTTCTTTGAACAACATGTCGTATTCTTCAAATACATGTATTGATTTTTCTTTATAACTTTTGATCTACTTATCCAAATTTGAAAAGAAAAATGATCATTCTATGTTTCATTATATACACATTCAATGATGTAGTTTTTATAATGCATCTTTGAAAAAAAAAAAAAAAAATTAAAAAATACACAACTTATAATACACAACTTATGTTATATTTTAATGATAAAAATATGAACACTTTTTGGTGTTCACCCTTTTAATCTTAACCATTTTAAAAAAAATATTATCAATTTATAAAGTAGATTTAAAGTACTACAATTTGTGTTCTTATCATTTCTTGAAATTTTAAGTGTAAGCATCTTGAATTACTCATTCAAATTTAGGTTTTTTTATTTCAAGAAAAAAAATGACCAATTTTGACCCAATTTTTATCCTCCACTTCCATGCATTTACTATCACACCTTTATTTGATTTATTGACCAATTTAGAACCATATGCAACCAACATATGGTGGGCTCTATGCTATAAGTTCCCGCATTACAACTGGCATAAAATAAGAATCCTTGAGGTACAACTAGCACCATAAGGGTTTCACACCTTGTGCCATACTATCCACATAAAAAGGACTTCCATATGCATGCGACATCTATCAACATATTCTTAAAGCCTAGTTGATGGCCCATTTGTATGAATACTAATGCTATACACAAGGTAAAGGTAGAGAAGAACACACCATTTTTTTTCATAAATGTCATTAACATAGCTTTTCCTATACATTACATTTACCTTTCAAATTATTCCATCCCTATTGACTGTGTATTTACATTCTATCTTTGGTTTTCATTTACATATTCTATAATCTTATAGATTACTAGCTAATTTATATAAGTTTTGACACTGATCCACCTTATAATTGGAACATTATATGGATACTATCCTCCATCCATCACCTTAATATTGAAGGTTCCACTAAGACTTTATGTTGTGGAAGATTACATTGGTGATCAACAATAGGTACTTTATAGTCTAAAGGAGAAATTAACCATGACACAAGACCAAATGAAGTAATAGGATAGAAAACCAACACTATAGTGAAAGGAATTTTGAAGTAGGAGATTGGGTGTTTCCAAGGTTACAACCATATAAGCCAAATTCCTTGAAATAGAAAAGGAACATAAACAAGCTCTCACTAAAATATTATGGTCCTTATCAAATTTTATAGAAGATTGGCATCATGGCATATAAGCTAGATTTAGCTCCAGCAACAAAAATACATCCAATTTTTTATGTCTCTCATTTAAAGATGGTTATTGGGAAAAATATTCTAGGATAGATAGTGTTGCCTAAGACTAATGAAGAGGAAGAATCATCATGGATCTTGAAGAATCCACAATTGATCCATGTTGAGGACAACACTTATTGGAAGGGGAGTTTCTACATCATTAATCCATTGAGTGTATTGGGATATGTGATAACCATGTCCCACATAATCCTTATTTAACTCATTTATCAATCCCTAGGTATACTTACTATAAAGATATCAACCTCATTGGGATTATGGTATTAAACCTACCTAATGATGCCTATATAGAGAGGGTAGTGAGTAGTTGTTTAGAATTGTATTACAATTCTATTTTTATTGAAGAATTTTAGAGCTTTCCCCCTCAATGTAGATCATTATTATCAAGTATTTGTGTCTTTTATTCTCTTTTATTATTCTCTTGTGCTAAGCCATTTCATTACAATACCACAAGATGAAACCTCACTAGATGTGTACTTGACACTATCACAATCTATAAGATTATCAATAAAGTCATGGACAAATGACATAAGTGTATTTAAAAGAAAGGGATGACCACTAATCAAGTCCATGAAGGAGGGAAAATATAAGACAAGGTAGACCAAAACCTCCATAAAGGACATCCTTATCCTTAGTGCCATATATCATAAGAGTGTCAAGGATAGAGGGATGATGTGTTATGAAAGATATGAACACATCAAAGTATCGAATACAGAAATGTATATCAATCAAGACAATCTAAAATGCAACTATAAAAATAGATTATCCAAGGGTTGGATAGTGGGATGAAAGATGTATATTAGTATGTATACCCACAAAACATAAGTGTATGCAAGTAAAATGAATCCAAACCATAGGAAATTAGAAAGTGAATGGTAAAGTTGAAATTATATTATATTTGAAAACCCTTAAAAAGTGAAGGTATACCCCTAAAGTCAAGCCTTAGGGCATGTAAGCATGGATTAGTTCACAAAAAATGTAGATTTAAAATAGACTTCCTCAAGTTGATCTAGCCTAATTTTATAAATCCACACAAATGAAGCATAAATTAACCTAGGTTGAAATTCATAGTTAGGAATGGCTAATTGAAATGATATCTATGAAATTAAATGCAAAAGATAAAGTATTTAGCTACAAAAACTATGATGAAGAAATAATCCTCATGCCACAAAGAATCTAATCACCTTGATATTATAGAAAATATGCTTTTTGTTTGGTCAAGGCCTTAGGATAAGAACAATCACTAAAATCTCTACGGGTCAAATTTGCTCCTTGTGGGATCAATCTTGCCCTCAACAGTATTCAATTGACACATAAAAGTGATCTAAAATGAGAATGAGACTAATCCTACCAAGTATGGACTATAGAAAGTAATTCTACCCTTCTCTTCGATATTTTCTTAGGCATAAATATTAGTAGTATTGAAAAATACCTTGGGTGATTGATAGATTGCAAGGGTCATGTTCTTCTCGATTGACCTCCCGATTAGACTAGCTTCATAATCATGGAAGAATATCAAATACATCAAGATTGGGCATGCAAGTGTCTTAGATGAAATGGTGTAGGTAAATAGATTCATTTTAGTGCTCAAAAACTAAGTGCTCATAGAATTATTATTCTTTCAATGCATAGGACTTTCTCTTGACAATTGATATGAATTAATGCACATTGAATGCCTAGGATCATCAGTAATGG
This sequence comes from Cunninghamia lanceolata, assembly GCA_027924645.1. NCBI lineage: Eukaryota > Viridiplantae > Streptophyta > Pinopsida > Cupressales > Cupressaceae > Cunninghamia > Cunninghamia lanceolata. The sequence continues at coordinate 840,611 of BSBN01001617.1, read as the reverse complement.
CTAGTGAAATAGGTGGGAGTTGACCAAATTTGAATATAATTTTTTGAAATTTAGGGGTCTACTCTACAAGGTGTGAGATTGAACTTGCATGCTACAAGATTGAAGAAATCACTTGCTCACCAATGTTTAATAAATATTTGTTTTGAAGAACAAACTCAACTTGAACTATGTTACTTGAAGTTATGCCTAGTAAGAATCAAACTTAGAGTTAAGTTCAATGTTTACAATTATGATCTTCACCATAAAATCACCATACATTTTGGCTCTAACCTACCTTATGTCCTTGATTTCAAAGTGTTATAGTTGACTTCAAAATTTTTGTCTTAGCTCATCTATTGATTACAAAACAAATACTATTATTATGATACTTCAAAGGTATGTACTCACCATTACACGGCACTTGTTTTAGTTACTTAAGAGTTATTTTATTTACTTAAAAGTTATTTTAACTCTCTTTAGATCTATTTTATTTATTAAGAGTTATTTTATTTAATTAATAGCTCTTATATAGTTTTAGTTTTCTTTTAAATAAATATTGCTCTCAATGTCTCTTCATCTATTTAATATAAATATTTAAATATATTTATTTAAAAGATGCAAAATATTTATATAGAAGAGTCTATATTGAAAGTGTGAGATAGGTTAGGTAGGTGAGATTAATATTTTAGGATGTGTGTGTGTGTGTGTGTGTGTGTGTGTGTGTGTGTGTGTGTGTGTGTGTGTGTGTGGAAGGTTTATTAAATTTGGTGTTTTTCTCTACTCACTCTATTACAACTCTCTTGCTATCATTATAATTAATCCCTTTATAAATCATTTTTAAATTAAAATGATTATAAACATATACTATTCAAGCATATCTAAAAAATAGTATCTATAAGTTTTGAAAATATACACTAAGCTATAATTTTAAAAATATCTACAAGTTTGGAAAATAATCTATAATTTTAAAATTATTTACATTATAAATTTAAAGATAATAAATTACTTATTATTATTATTAATAAAATATATCACCACATTAATTTGTTATGCAAACCCCTTTCCTATTAAAAAAAATAGATTCAACAAAGCAAAGCATCCCTATGTGCTTTGTTATTAGGGAGCAAGTTAGATTATATATATCAATTGCAAGTTTGGGATGTATATTATATGTACTAAACCTCACCACCTATATAAAATTAGAATCACATTTCTATTAATCTTTTTAGTTACAAAACAAAAAATATTATTACAATACTTCAAAAGCTGCATTCCCACTAATAGTACTTGTTTAAATATAATTGTTAGCTCTTTACCAAATAGATTATTAAAGGAGTTTTCTTTTCAATTACAAAACAAAAACTATTATATAATACTTCAAAAGTAGTACTCCCACTAGTAGCACTTGTTTAAATATATAATTGTTAGCTCTTTTGGAAATAGATTAGGGGATAGGACCCACTAGCTACCCATGTACCAATAGCAGTCCAGAGGCACCTTATACCCCAATTAAATTTATGAAAAGAACCAATACATGTGTACAAATATTATAAAAAATTTAATAAGGAACCAATACATGTGCACATATACATGTGTAATAATACATTTCACATGTCACACCAAAGAAACAACCAAACATATGGTGACACATAAGGCAATAGTAAGCCGGTAGGTGCCTTGCCACACATTTTTGGGTTCAACTGTTTTTTTGGGTGTTCTTGAACAACTCAGTGAAGATGCCGCTGTTTAGGCTACACCGTTGATACCCATAACCCTAAAAACTTTAAGCTCTTAAGTCACATACAAAGAAACTCATAAAATTTCGTCAAATGCACCGTTTAAGACCTTAAGATGTGCGAAGTTAGGCGAGCAGCTACTCGGTGCTCTCCAGCTGTCATAAATTTGTGGTGTACTTGAAAACGATGCCCAGCCTGGTTTAAAACGGGCACCAAAACAAAACAAAATTAAATTATGGCAACATCGAAGGTAGTGCAAAATGCAAAAGTCGTATTATTATTTCAATATTTCAGACAATTTTTTTCGCAAGGAATTATATGGCGAAGCCCAGATCGCCAAATCCCCAGGCATCATCACATGAATAGGATGAGAAAAAATATGAAGTAATAAATTTTAATACAACCCATAACTTAACAGACAAGTGGGCGGGGATGACATTAGCGCCTATTTATATGTTGACAGCCCCAGTTGTCATAGATTTGTGAAGGCCGGAGTAGCCACACAGATGGGAAGGGAATTGAAAAGTGGTATCGATTTACAGGGGCGGCCCCAAATTCTCCATGTGGTAGGTGCGATTATTCTGAGTTTAGCTGTGTTATCAGCGATTGTGTTTTCATGTGTGGAAAGTAAGAAGAAGAGGGAACGCCCTTCGGCATGGATGAAGCCTTCATACGATGGTGGCGGAGGCGGAGGCGGAGGCGGAGGCGGAGGAGGAGGCGGCGGCGGCGGCGGCGACGGAGGCTGCGGCTAATATTAATATCTCCTTTTCATCAGAATCTGTTGGCCGTAATCAATCCGTGCGTTTTTCAAATCTGACTGAATAATGGGTGAGTTGTTCACATCCAATTCTTTAATCTCTTCAATCAAAATCTCTGCAACTGCCACATTTCATGTTCCTTTTCTGTAATGTTTCTGATGAAGACCTGGGCTTCATCTTGGTTTGAAGGCAGATCCTTTATCTAAAATTGTTCTGTATGGATCTGATATTAATTAGCTTGGTGTTTCTGCCTCTTCCACCTAACACTAATAATGAATCCGGGAAATTTACATCCAGAAGGCCTATTTGTTTTGTGACCATCGTTTTCTCCTTTTTAATACAAAAGGTGAAGCGATATTTTTATTGTTATGTAATAGCGTTTTACTAGATTTATTGACTTCAATTGTGTATGTTTTTGTTTGGACATTTTCAATGATCCATCATCACGAAGAGGAGAATTATGGTTTAGGGTTATTCTTAAATATCATCTACTTTAACAGTCAAAAGTTAATTTTGGCCAGAAATACTTATCACTCTTTATTGTGAATGAGGTGTAAAATTGCTATTAATTGTTTGATCATAAAAGTGGATGATATTTAAATAAAGTGATTATTTAAATAGCAGACTTGAACTTTTAAAGGAAATAAAGGAAAAGATATAAAAAGAAAGAAAAAAACAAAAGACAGAGGGGAGCAGATAAAATAAAAATGGGATTATATGTGTTTGGGTGGCATGCAGTAGGAAGTCAAACTTCAATTTAAGTGAGTTAATGGCGAATCCAAAAAACTCAATTCAATTGTTTGTTACAGTGGATATTTTACTAGTCAGCTCAGCCGCCCCACTGACTTTAAAGGTTTTTGGACGAGATAAAACGTATTACAGTGTGTAAATATTTATATATATTTTTTCTCGATAAATTTTTATACATAGTCTTATTCGAAAAGGAAACTACTCCTAATCTTTTCAAATAAATGTAAGGTAAATTAAAAAATTAAGGAAGACAGTCATTTTCATTTTGAAAGCTATTTAATGATTTGACACATATTACGTTATTAAAATAAATGCTGGCATTTAAACAAATGTCAATAATAATATTTAGTTTAAAAAATGAAGTTTTGTTATGTTAGATGTCCCAAATCAATTCATTAATTTGTTAAGGTCTTGTCAGATGTAAAATTGTTTCTTTTATATCAATGAGTTCACTCTAACGTTTTAGTTCAATTTTGCACCTACAAATTTGAAATCTACCTATAAATTTAAACCTTGTTTGCAAAAGGAGTTTTTAGAGAAATTTGTACTTAAGAATATATTCATCTCAATGTCTACAACTAGTGTTTGGAGAAAGGGATTAAAGAGCTTATCTAATTTACAAAGTCTTGTCAAAACTCTTTAACTAATTGTGGTCGTGCTAGTTCAATTTTGCACCTACAAATTTGAAATCTACCTATAAATTTAAACCTTGTTTGCAAAAGGAGTTTTTAGAGAAATTTGTACTTAAGAATATATTCATCTCAATGTCTACAACTAGTGTTTGGAGAAAGGGATTAAAGAGCTTATCTAATTTACAAAGTCTTGTCAAAACTCTTTAACTAATTGTGGTCGTGCTATAAAAAACTAAAAACTAGATTTGGTAAGGGTTGGACCTCTCTTTGGGCTCTTGAATTTGAACTACATCCTCATTAGCATTACATGTTTTACAATAACATGAAACCATCAACGCAACATCAAATGCAAACTTCATCCTCATTAGCATTACATGTTTTGCAATAAAATTTCATGAAACCATCAACACTGGTGCGACCTGCGAGCTCGTTGGCCCAGTGAAGGCTTTACGCTCGTTGGCCCAGTGGGGTTTGAAATCTGGTGGCCGCCACTACAACCAAGTGACTTAACCATCGAACCATGCCCTTATCGGCATAAGAATCTTTTTTTTTAAATACATGTATTGATTTTTCTTTACAACTTATGAACTAGTTTTGAAAATTACCCAATGCAATGATAAAAACATTAACACTTTTTTGTGCACTTGGCATTTCACCTTTTTAATCTTAACCATTTTTTAAAAACCTTGTCAATTTAGAAAGTAGATTTAGAGTACTACAATTAATTAAAAAAAAAAATATTAAAAAATACACAACTTATAATACTCACTTTTGGTTATATTTCTATGAACTAGTTTTGAAAATTACCCAATGCAAGAAAAAATAGGGGATACACGTTAGATGTTATGTTATATTTTAATGATAAAAATGTAGATTCAGAGTATTACAATTTGTGTTCTTATCATTTCTTGAAATTTTAAGTGCATGCATCTTAAATTACTCATTCAAATTTAAGTTTAGTTGGTTTCAAGAAAAAAGTGGCCACTTTTGACCCAATTTGTATCCTCCACTTCCATGCATTTACTCCCACACATTTAGTGATTTATTGACCAATTTAGAACCATATGCAACCAACATATGGTGGCCTATATGCTATAAGTTCCTGCAAATTACAACTAGCATACAATAGGAATCCTTGAGGTAAAACTAGCACCATAAGGGTTTGGCACCTTGTGCCATACTATCCACATAGAAAATGCTTCCATATGCATGCGACATCTATCAACATATTCTTAAAGCCTAGTTGATGGCCCATTTGTATGAATACTAACACTATACACAAGGTAAAGGTAGAAAAGAACACACCATTTTTTTTTCATACATGTCATTATACATATCTTCTCCTATACAATACATTTACGTTTCAATTTATTCCATCCCTATTGAATGTGTAGTCACATTCTAGCTTAGGGTTTCATTTCCATATTTTATAATCTTATAGATTACTAGCTAATTTATATAAGTTTCTACATTGACCCATCTTATAATTGGATAATTATATGGATACCATCCTCCATACATCACCTCAACATTGACGGTTCCACTAAGAATTTATGGTGTGGAAGATTACATTGGTGATCAACAATAAGTACTTTCTAGTCTGAAGAAGAAATTAACCATGACATAAGACCAAATGAAGTAATAGGATAGCAAACCAACACTATAGTGAAATGAATTTTGAACTTAGGAGATTGGGTTTTTCCAAGGTTGCAACCATATAATCCAAATTCTTTGAAATAAGAACATAAACAAGCTCTCACCAAAATTTTAGGGTCCTTATCAAATTTTATAGAAAATTGGCATCATGACATACAAGCTAGATTTAGGTTCAAAAACAAAAATACCTCCAATTTTTTATGTCTCTTGTTTAAAAAAGGTTATTGAAAAAAAGATTCTAGGATAGATGGTGTTACCTAAGACCAATGAAGAGGGAAGAATCATCATGGATCTTGAAGTAATTCTCTAGACATGCATAAGGATGTTGAGGACTATGACAATCACAAAGTACCTCATCAAGTGGAAGAATTTGCATGTCAAAATTACTACATGAGAAGATGAAGATTTTATCTAGAAGTGTTCATAATTGATCCATGTCGAGGACAACACTTATTATAAGGGTAATTCTACACCATTAATCCATTGAGTGTATTGGGATATGTGATAACCATGTCCCACATAATCCTTATTTAAGTCATTTATCAATCCCTAAGTATATTTACTATAAGAGATATCAACCTCATTGGAACTAGGGTATTAAACCTACCCAATGATGCCTATATAGAGAGGGTAGTGAATAGTTGTTTAGAATTTTATTACAATTCTATTTTTATTGAATACTTTTAGAGGTTGTCCCCTTAATGTAGCTCATTATTAGAAAGCATTTGTGTATTTTACTCTTCTTTTGTACTAAGTCATTTCATTACAATACCACAAGATAAAACCTCACTAGATGTGTACTTGACACTATGACAATCCGTAAGAGTATCATTAAATTCATGGAAAAATGACATAATTGTATTTAAAAGAAAGGGATGACCACTAATCAAGTTCATGAAGGAGGAAAAATATAAGACATGGTAGAACAAAACCTCCATAAAAGATATCATTATCCTTAGTGTAATATATCATAATAGTGTCAAGGATAGAGGGATGATGTGTTATGAAAGATCTAAACATATCAAAGTATCAAATATAGAAATGTATATCAGTCAAGGCAATCTAAAATGTAACTATAAAAGTAGATTATCCAAGGGTTGGATAGTGGGTTGAAAGATGTATATTAGTATGTATACCCACATAACATAAGTGTATGTAAGTAAAATGAATCTGAACCCTAGGAAATTTGAAAGTGAATGATAAAGTTGAAATTATATTAGATTTGAAAACCCTTAAAAAGTGAAGGTATATCCCTAAAGTCAAACCTTAGGGCAAGTAAGCATGGATTAGTTCACCAAAAATGTAGATTTAAGATACATTTCCTTAAGTTGATCTAGCATGATTATATAAATCCATACCAATGAAGCAAAAATTAACCTAGATTAAAATTCATGATAGTTAGGAATGGCTAATTGAAATGATATCTATGAAATTAAATTCAAAAGAAAAAGTATTTAGCTACAACAACTATGACGAAGAAATAATCCTCATGCCATAAATAATCTAATCACCTTGATATTATAGAATATATGCTTTTTGTTTGGTAAAGGCCTCAGGATAGGAACAATCACTAAAATCCCTATGGGTCAAATTTGCTCCTTGTGGGATCAATCTTGCCCCCAATAGTATTCAGTTGATACATAAAAGTGATCTAAAATGAGAATGAGACCACTCCTACCAAGTATGGACTATAGAAAGTAATGCTACCCTTCTCTTTGATATTTGCTTAGGCATAAATATTAGTAGTATTGAAAAATACCTTGGGGGATTGATAGATTGCAAGGGTCATGTTCTTCTCGGTTGGCCTCCTGATAAGACTAGCTTCATGATCATGGAAGAATATCAAATACATCAATATTGGGCATGCAAGTGTTCTAGATGAAATGGTGTAAGTAAATAGATTCATTTTAGTGCTCAAAAACTAAGTGCTCATAGAATGATTATTCTTTCAATGCATAGGACTTTCCCTTGACAATTGATATGAATTAATGCACATTGAATGCCTAGGCTCACCATTATTGGCTAGTGAAATAGGTGGGAGTTGGCCAGATTTGAATATAAGTTTTTGAAATTTAGGGGTCTATTCTCCAAGGTGTGAGATTGAACTTGCATGCTACAAGATTGACCTAGGATAGGGAAGTGTGAATCTGAAGATGGGGAATGAATATACAAATTTAAGTAAAAGGATAGATGTAATGAATGGGTCATTAATAGGAATATGTGCAAATCAAGATAGGATAGCGCAGAATGTGTGGAAGTATGTGTAAATGGGAATGAGTGAAAGATTAATGAATGAACTCAACTTTGCACAAGAGTACACAATTTGTTGATATGTAAGTATATTAAATAGTTTCATCAGAATGAGCCCAAAACTAAATGGAGATTATAATGGGTATGTGAATTTCACTATTACAACTATTTAATTGAACTTACTTGGTGTTTGGTCCCACCATGTTTACAAGGGTACATGATACCTAATAAATTGGATGGGATATGTAACACTATTTTAACACTTTATCACATGTTTCTTGGCACTTTACACAAAAGTAATCTTTTGGAAGTGAAAACCTCCATTGACATTTCAACTAAATTTTTTATTTTTGTGAAATTAAATTTTGTTAGCATTGAACTTTATTGAACTTTTTCCAATTAACATAACATTTAAACTCTTTAATGGAAAATACTAGAATTAAGTGAAACTTTAAAAAAAAATTAATACTTCTTTTTTCTTTTCTTCTTTAATTGATCAATAATAACACTTCACTTATTATATTTGAACTTTGGCAACTTGCGGTTATTAGACTCATTAATATTTCCCATAAACGTATGTTAAATTAGAAAGCAACTGTTTTTATATATATAACTGTTAACTCCATAAGAAAATAGATTAAGAGTAGTTTTTTTTGGTAAGGAGAAAACTTACATATCGTTGGGGGAACTTTCAAACTGACAGCTGTCATAAATTTATGGTGTACTTGGAAACAGTGCCCAACCTGGTTTAAAACGGGCACCAAAACAATATAAAATAAAATTATGGCAACACGGAAGGCAGGAGCAGTCACACAGATGGGAAGTGAATTGAAAAGTGGTGGGTGCCTCAAATTCTCCATGTGGTGGGTGCGATTATTCTGAGCTTAGCTGTGTTATTAGCGATTTTGTTTTCATGTGTGGAAAGTAAGGAGAAGAGGAGACGCCCTTCGGCATGGAGAAGAGGGGGCAGCGGAGACGGAGGCGGCAGCTAATATCTCCTTTGTCTATCAGATTCTGTTGGTCACAAACAATCGGTGGGTTGTTCACATCTGCCCGTGAATAATGGGTGAGTTGTTTAGATCCAACTCTTAATCTCTTCCATCAAAATCCCAACTGTCAGATTTCATGTTCCTTTTCTGCAATGTTTCTGATGAAGACCCGGGTCTTCATCTTGGTTTGAAGGCAGATCCTTTGTCTAAAATTTATCTGGATGGATCTGAGACTAATTAGCTTGTGGTTCTGTCTCTTCCCCCTAGCACTAATAATAAGTCATCCAAATTGACATCCAGAAGGCCTATTTTAGTGAACGTCGTTTTCTCCATTTTAATACAAAAGTAAAGAGATCTTTTTATTGTTAGGCTTTTTATAAGTGGGCTCTTTTGTTATTAAAGGGAGGATTTTTTATAAGTGGGCTTTCACTTAACGGGGAAGTTGTCTCACGTTTTTAGCCGATAGGCTTTTAGTTGTGAGCATGATAATGTTAGGAATTGTCTCACGCCATAAAATTTTCGCCAGAAATTTTTTAAAATCGGTTAATAATGCTGAAAAAAAATTAAATGGGAATGAAAATTTTCAAAGTTGGTTAATAATGCTGCAAAAAAATTAAATAGGAATGAAAATCTTCTCAACTCATGGGATGTTCTCACACCGGGAAAAAGTCGTGCCGCCCAGGATGTTCTGTATGCTTGCCAACAGTCATCCGATCGAATATAGATTTCAGGAGTAAATGCAGAGATCTTTCATAGATTTATGAGTAAATGCAGAGTTCGATTGATAGATTTTATACATTAATTCACTGGTCCCTTTTATCGCCGCCTCAACAATCTATAAATAAAATGAATTTTTGCAGACATAGGACAACAGACAGAAGCAAAAGCAACACAGAAGCAACTGGCGACACAGACAAAAGCAACTACACACATAGAAATAGCTACAGACGTGATGGGGAGTGCCCAGTGAAAACGTAGAACGGGTCCCACTTTTCTCACAGACGGCAAGACTTAACAAATGAGCCGTCGATACATCTTGGTTCTCAGACAACAAGGATCGATATGACCTTCTCAAGTCTTACCGTTGATCTACGTTACACCGATAGCTCAACTAAATTCATCTTCGGCGAGATACAACAGGACTCACACCGAGTCGATCAACTCTTCATCATCAACGAGACTTACTTCTATCAGTGAAGTCTTCTATCCTTCAACCGATGCCCCGATGACAGTTAAGTCCCCTCTCATCTTAATCATGATGGTTTTAATGCCGGTGAAACTCCTTTGATGTGCTTCCGATATGCCAATGACATTTGTCTTCGGTGAGACTCTTCTCGTCAGTGAGCAATTACAAACTCTGGCCGATGTGCCGATGGACCAACTTTCTTAGCGAGACTGCTCGACTTCGGTGGACTTGTTGTGAGTCCCAATGATTCACCGATGCACAACTTACTTTCTTCCTCTTCAACTGAACCCTAGCACATGGAGATGCTAGGTCACCCTACTGTGCAAAACATTCTATTTAGATCCTCTGCACTGTTAAACACAAAAACAAAACAAGAAATAAAAATAAATACTTGTACAATGAAGCCATTCCACTGATTTCGATAGAAATCGTACTAGTGGAATGCTTCACGTCGACATACTGCAACAATGGAATGCATAGAAAGAATAGAAATCTATAGTTATACAAATTGCAGTTACAGGGAACGGAAATCAAATTGATGGAACATAATAGTTTTATTGCTCCTTAGAACAATACACACTCACACACTTCTCCTTCCTCTCTTCCGACGGTTCCTTCCTCTGGTTGTTATCAACTCAACCTGCCAGCAATTGGAAAACCAACTGATGCAAATAGTTGGGAGACCAATCGATCCAAAACTACTTCAAACTATCCTACTGCCGTGTTTTGGCACTATGTGATTACAATATGACAAAAGTGTGTTTTAAGTCACTTTGGACTTACAAAAATGGGTTCTAGGTCCTGAAGGACCTAGAGAGAAACTGAAATAAAAATGCATTGGTCAAATAGACCTTATTACAAAAGAAAACATGATTTTCTAGGTGCTCCTGCACCATACTCCCCAGGTGAAAGTTGTCTCAAGTCCTCTTAGAGACTAACTACTGCAAATCACCACCCTTCTTTTTGATGTCTTCTTCCAGCATCCATGTGGCTTCTAAGTCTAGAAGTCCTTGCCATTTGACTAAGTGCTCAAAATAGGTCTGATTTCTTGTCTTCTTGGCTGTCCTGCTATCCAAGATGCACTCCATCTTAAGTGGTTCCTTAGGTGGTAAATGTTGCACCCACTCTGCATTGTCTTGGACAGAATCTGCTATACCTTCTCTTGTATCAGGACTCCTATATAATGTTAGATCAACAACATTGAATATAGGGGAAATATCAATATCATTAGGGAGTTCAATTTTGTAAGCATTAGGACCATATTTCTCTAAAATCTTACAAGGTCCAATTTTTCTCATCATCAACTTGCTGTGGTTTCCCTTGGGTAGTCTGTTCTTGTTGAGATGAACCATGACCATATCTCCTATTTGGTACTGCACATCCCTTCTTTGATCCACTCTAGCCTTGATCTTCTGACTATTCTTGTGTAGAGTATCTCTGACTTGTTGATGGATCTCTTTCATAGCCTCTACAAATGTATCATCATGTCCACTCCTTTTGTCCAACCCTTGAACATCTCTCAATTCAAAAATTCCTCTAGGATGACTACCATAGACAACTTCAAAAGGACTTAGACCTATACTTCTGTTTATAGAATCATTATAGGCATATTCTGCTTGTGGGAGTACCACATCCCAACTACCTCCATGTTCTCTTATCAAACATCTCAGCAGATTGCCTAATGACCTATTCACAACCTCAGTTTGGCCATCAGTCTGAGGATGATAGGCTGAACTAAAGGATAAATTTGTACCCAATCTTTTCCACAAGGTTCTCCAAAAATGTCCCACAAATTTTCTATCTCTGTCAGATACAATACTCAAAGGTAATCCATGAATCCTGACAATTTCTTTAAAGAACAAGCCTGCAATGCAACTAGTGTCATTGGTGGTTTTACAAGGAATAAAGTGAGCCATCTTGTTGAACCTGTCTACCACAACAAACACACTGTCATAACCTGTCCTTGTCTTTGGTAACCTCATCACACAATCCATACTCAAACTTTCCCAAGGTTTGTTTGGTATGGGCAGAGGTTGGTATAGTCCTACATTGGTTGAGACCCCCTTTGCTCTCTGGAAAATCATACAACTCTCAACAAACCTTCTGATATCAGATTGCATCCTTGGCCAAAAGTAAAATCTTCTTAGTAGATCTAAGGTCTTATTGAGCCCAAAATGTCCTCCTAAACCACCACTATGTTTCTCCTTCACTATATTATCCCTCATTGAACACTTAGGGATACATAGTTGACTCCCTTTAAACAAAAATCCATCCTGCAATGTATAATCTAAAAATTCACTATGGAAAGCATTGGCAAACTCACTGCATACCTTGTAAATCTCCTTGAAATCTTGTTCCTCTTCATACAATCCTTTGAGTGCCTCAACACCCATGCTTTGTAACTGCACTTCTTGTACTGTCAACACCCTTCTACTTAAAGCATCAGCAACTTTATTGGTTATCCCCTTCTTATGTTTGATGATGAAGGTGTATGCTTGAAGACTTTCCACCCACTTCATGTGTCTATGACTGAGCTTTTCCTATCCATTCAAAAAACTGAGAGCATGATTGTCAGTGTATACAATAAATTCTTTAGGAAGCAAGTAGTGCCTCCATTTTTTCAGAGCTTGTACCATGGCATACAACTCTAAATCATAAGAGGAGTACTTCCTCTTAGCTTCATTCAATTTTTCACTGAAAAAGGCTACTGGTCTGCCTTCTTGGCTCAACACTGCCCCTATGGCCAGCCCACTTGCATCACATTCAATGGTGAAGACCTTATTGAAATCAGGAAGTTCTAAGACAAGATACTCAACAACTTTCTGCTTTAGACTTTCAAAACTCTGATCTGCCTCTTTTGTCCACACAAACTTCACCTTACCTCCACCCTTGATGGTCTCTAACATAGGTGCACAAATATCACTATAGTTCCTAATGAATTTTCTATAAAATGTGGCCAAACCATGAAAACTTCTGACCTCTCCTACTGTCCTAGGTGTAGGCCAATTCAAAATAGCTTCTACCTTGGAAGAATCCATTTTCAAATCACCCTTTGAGATGAGAAAGCCTAGGTAAACCAATTCTTGTTTCATGAAGTCACACTTTTCCAAGTTTATCATTAACTTCTGATCTTTTATCTTCTTCAAGACTATCTCCAAATGTTTCAAGTGTTCTTCCCTGCTCTTACTATACACCAATATATCATCAAGGTAGACTACCACAAATTTTCCTATGAATTCTTGCAACACCTCATTCATTAGTCTCATAAAGGTGCAAGGGGCGTTTGAAAGACCAAAAGGCATCACAAGCCACTCATACAACCCTTCATTGGTTTTGAATGCTATCTTCCACTCATCCCCCTCTCTTATTCGTATTTGGTGATACCCACTCTTTAAGTCTATCTTGGAGAAATAAGTAGCCCATCCCAAACAATCCATTAGATCTTCTATTCTAGGAATAGAAAACCTATACCTGATGGTTATCCTATTTATGGCCCTAGAATCGGTACAAAGCCTCCATTTCCCATCCTTTTTTGGGGCTAAAATAGTAGGTACTACACATGGGCTAAGGCTCTTCCTTATTAGCCCTTTGTTTAGGAGTTCTTGAACCTGATTTGCTTCTCTTCATTTTGCTGAGGGGTCATTTTATATGCTGCCTTATTAGGAAGTACTGCTACTAGTATGAGGTCTATCTGGTGGCTAATATCTCTGACAGGTGGCAGGGAATCAGGTAAGTCTATTGTAATCACTCCTTTGTAACTTTCAATCAAATCTCTAACTTCCTTAGGTCCTACTTCTCTCACACTTTCCTTCCTTTCCCCCTTAGGCTTCATAATCAAAGCAAAACCTACTCCATCACCTTCCTTTAATGTGTCCATGAATTCTTTTTCTCCTACCATCATTACACTAGACCCTACATGCTGTGGATCCTCTTCTACCAATGACTATATCCTATAAGTCACACCATCCTTTTGGAATGAGTAAGCATTCTTTTCTCCATCATGATGAGCCTTTCTATCAAACTGCCATGGTCTACCTAACAAAAGATGGCAAGCATCCATTGGAAGGATGTCACACAAGATTTTATCTCTATACCCCCCAATACTAAATTCTACCCATGCTTGTTCATTGATGAGTATGTGCCGCCCCTTCTTCAACAACCTAACTTTATATGGATTGCTATGGGGTATCTTTTCTAGATTCAACTTATTCACTACTTCCAAAGATATGATATTATTAGTAGAACCAGAGTCAATAATAACTTTACAAACCTTACCTTGGATCTTGTAGTTGATTCTAAACAAAGCCCTTCTTTGAGATAGTTCAGTCTACATAGGTTCCTTGAGCAATGTCCTCTTGATCATCAGATTTTCTCCCACCTCTGATGTTAGATTCACTTTAGGAGATGTCACACTCCTTGCATCTTCTTGCTACCTCTGAAACTTCTTCCTCCTCTACCTCTATTATTCTGTTCACTCTTTCTCTTTATCTTCTCTTCAACCCTTAAGGCCATTTGGAAACACTTGTTCACTGTTTTTGGTGCTAAGATGCTGATCTCATCTTGGATGTTCATCCTTAGGCCATTCAAATACCTTGCCACCTTCTCTGACTCTTCTTCTTGTCTCTTTGATCTAAGACTAAGTTTATGAAACTCTTGTGTTTATGTATTCACATCAAGGTCTCTATGTCTAAGGTTCTGCAATTTCCTATACATCTACACGTTATAGTCCAAGGGTAAGAATTGTGCCTTGATTTTGGTCTTCATCCTTTCCCAGGAGGTTATCATATTCTTCCCCTCCTTGACTCTCTCTCCTTGCTCATAATTCCACCATGCAAGAGCAGACCCCTTCAATCTTGCCTTTGCCAACTTAACCCTCTTATCATCAGGGACTTCTTTGTATTCAAAATCATTGTTCAATGCCTCAATCCAGTCAATCACCTCTTCAGCTTCCATACTTCCACTATACATAGGTAACCCATCTATGGTGTCCCTATTGACTGACTTCAAGGCATTTACAAATGCCCTTTGGTTTACTGGTATCTCCTCTGTCCTCTTATTGGTTTCCTCAATTTCTGTATCTCCTTCATCACTATCACTTTCATCTTCCCTCTCCTTACCCTTGGTTCTTTTCAACTCCTCGAGCTTGGACTCAAACATCGCTTCAATCAGTTTCTTCACTACGTCTTGTGACATGCTTTTAGGAGGCATCGTGTCAGCCTCTACTTCACTTTCCTTGTCTGACATACACCAAGACCACACCACCTGAGTGATCTTAAAAAATTGCTTTGATACCAATATGATGGGGAGCGCCTAGTGAAAACGCAGAACGGGTCCCACTTTTCTCACAGACGGCAAGACTTAACAAATGAGCCACTGATACATCTTGGTTCTCAGACAACAAGGATCGGTATGATTTCTCAAGTCTTATCGTTCATCTACCTTACACCGATAGCTCAACTGAATTCATCTTCAGCGAGATACAACAGGACTCACACCGAGTTGATCAACTCTTCATCGTCGGTGAGACTTACTTCTATCGGTGAAGTCTTCCATCCTTCAACCGATGCCTTGATGACGGTTAAGTCCCCTCTCGTCTTAATTGTGATGGTTTTAATGCCAGTTACTCCTTTGATGTGCTTCCGATATGCCGATGACATTTGTCTTTGGTGAGACTCTTCTTGTCAGTGAGCACTTACAAACTTTGGCCGATGCGTCGATGGACCAACTTCCTTAGCGAGACTGCTCAATTTCGGCAGACTTGTTGTGAGTCCTAGTGATTCACCGATGCACAACTTACTTTCTTCCTCTTCAACTGAACCCTAGCACATGGAGATGCTAGGTCACCCTACTGTGCAAAACATTCTATTTGGATCCTCTGCATCGTCGAACACGAAAGCAAAACAAGAAACAAAAACAAATACTTGTACAACGAAGCCATTCCACTAATTTTGACAGAAATTGTACTAGTGGAATGCTTCACGTTGACATATTGCAACAATGGAATGCACAGAAAGAATAGAAATCTACAGTTATACAAATTGCAGTTATAGGGAACATAAATCAAATTGACGGAACATAATAGTTTTATTTCTGCTTAGAACAATACACACTCACACACTTCTCCTTCCTCTCTTCTGATGGTTCCTTCCTCTGTTTGTTATCAACTCAACCTGACAGCAGTTGGAAAACCAACCGATGCAAACAGTTGGGAGACCAATCGATCCAAAACTACTTCAACCTGTCCTACTGCCCTGTTTTGGCACTATGTGATTACAATATGACAAAAGTGTGTTTTAAGTCACTTTGGACTTACTGAAATGAAAATGCATTGGTCAAATAGACCTTATTACAAAAGAAAACATGATTTTCTAGGTGCTCTTGCACCAAGATGTGACTATGCTTTCCATTGGTATTTAATTTTTATAAGTGGTTTGATATGTCCTATTTTAAATGAATTGTTAAGTTTTAAATTCTCAATTGTGGTAATTGAAATTGATATGGAGGAATGGTTTTGAATTTATGGCTAGGAAGCCACGGTTTATGTTTAGAGAACATGGAAAGACCGTATTGTGCTGTAGTATATGAAATTTCACCGCGGACAAAGATAGCCTCTATTCTCTAGTATTTACTCACGCATGTAGGCAGTGAAATAGGTTTAGTTTTAATATGACTAGTATTGATTTATTGTTGTGTGGTGGTTGCATTGGCCGTGAAACGCAACAACAGTCGATCTCATGTGACCCTAGCTTTGATTTATTTAGAAGAAGATGGTATATTGGGATTAAGCACCTGGCAAAGGTGGACTATTGAGTCACTGACACCCGCCCTTCTCCGTGGTAATTTTCTATAATTAGAAACTTCCTGACTATACTCCCAGAGTAGAATACTCTTGCTCTGCAGAGAGGCATTCGTTGTGATTACATTGTAAATATCTTCAACTATTCAATGTTCACACAGACACACACACACACACGTACACACACACACGCACGCACGTGCGCACACACACACACACATGTGCTTGTTGAATTTCTGGTGCTGTGCCAAATCATATTCGTCATCAATTTGGGTTGAAGCTGACTGTTATATATACTGTTGTGTAAGAACTAGTTGATATATGATTTGTCTACAAAATTGTGTGATGGGTCATTCAGATTATCTTGAAAGTCTTGTAGAAACCCATTATCATGAATATGATTTATGAATTTTAAATAGTACTCTACTCTGTTCCCTATATATGATTTATGAGTTATGATTTTTGTTTCATCCAATGAAATTGACTTTTTAAAATTAGCACCAAAACATTTCCATCATTTTCATTGGAAAATGAAAAAAATCAAATACCAAAATAATACAATAGATGGTTACAGAATATAATGAGCAATAGTTGCCCATGTTTTGGGATCTATAACTATTTGTTTATTTCAATTACTTTTAGCTATGGAAACTCTTTTAGAAGAGGTGTGGTTGAACATTAACAGGAGTAGAAATAAAAGGTATGTTTTTATTTGTTGAATGGGACTGCACTTGTACTCCTAATGGAGAAGAGCTCACTACTTGCATTTCTCTTTCAGTAATTTTTAATGAGGTACAATTATTTGATTAAAAATCATTAGCCGATAGGCTTTTATATGTGAGCATTATAGTGCTCAGAATTGTCTAACACCGTAAAAAATGCCAACAAATTTTCTAAAATCATCAGTTTTTCTATCGGCGTATTCCTTGAACCTCTTATGGGTGCAAGTGCTAGTTTTATAAGTGGGCTTTCACTTAACGGGAAAGTTGTCTCATGCCAGAAAATTTTTTAAACTTATTGGTTTTTGACACGCCGGGAAAAATCATGCTAGAAAAAGTCTCATGTTGTTGAAATGTCCCCCCTGGGATACTCTCAAAATGGTTGAAAGAAAATAACTCAGGCGAGCATATCAAATTGAATATTTGAGGTGGGTTGAAGGGGAGCACGAACAGAAAACAAAAGAATTGCCTTCTAGGAATCGACGCAAGGCCGTGGAGGATTTTTTTTAAAGGTATTTGCATCAGTTCTTTGTTTTTCTGGCACAAAAACTAAAATCTGTTATACCTGGAAATACTAAAACCTCATTACTACCTTTTAAATGTTCTAGGTCCAACATATTAAGTTTCACCATAATCTCTTCATTGGGTTCAACCAATATTGGATATGTAATCTTATTTCCAGGGGATCATGTTTCAACATCAGGTACCCATGCTCTATGTGAATCCATCTCATCAAAGGACAAGCCCAAATGCTTCACTCAATGCTTCTCAAATTCACCAATGTAGTTTGCAATCCTTCCAAGCTACAAACCCATGTAAAATCAACTGACCCAAAAAAAGAATGAAAAGTGAGAAGATAATAGCCTAGTTGTCCCCATTGTAGTCATAGAGCCTAATGTAGCCATGAGTGGAGTATCCCTCCACATTAGGAATTTTGTCTGCCAAGGCAACTCTTGGCATTTTATGTTGCACGAAAAAAAAAATTATAGTCTACTACTTCAAGCACAAAGATTTATGCCCAAACCTTATTGTATATGGTGTAAGAAAATGGAGGGGTATATATAGTAGTTAAGGGGTTGATAACACAATTGGAATTGTGTGTCATACATATGATTGCAAGTGACATTGTATTTCACATGTTTGCCCCCATACTCCATCTTCCCAAGCGTGGATTAGACATTAATTGAACCCATGCTTTATTATTTGAGCTCCATTAGTTCACACCCCCCAAAAAAGAAAAGAACTTATATTTTGAGCTTCTTTAGTGAATGTCAATATAATTAAAAAATAAATTTATAATTAAAAAATTGAAAATAATAAAAAATAAAATATTTATTTATTTTAATAACATAAAACTACCTTTCTCAATAATTATTAGAGAAATTTCCTCATCTAGAGATGAAATCGCTGTAAAAGTCTTTAACAAACAAGTATTTTAGGCAATCATCACATTGATTCCTCCTATTCCTTCAATTCCTCCTAATCTCCTTAACATTCCCTTGAACTTCCTATCGGCGAATCCCTTGCACCCCTAAATTTGTAAGTGCTATTTTAATAGTGTTTTACAAGAATTGACGAGAATGGGATTATGTTGCCATGAGCGATGTTTTTGGATGGCATACTATAGGTGTCAGACTACAATTTGATCGAGTAAATGGAAAATGAAAGTAATCTCAATTCAATTGTTTGTTACAGTGGATATTTTACAAGTCAACTCAGTCACTCCACTGACTTTTAACATTTTTAAATGAGATAAATCCTATTATAGTGTGCAAATCTTTTATATATATTTTTTCTCAAGTTTTTTAAAAATCCTAAACAAAGTATATTTTTAGAAATGTAAAAGGATTGAGTCAAGGAATGCACTCTGCTAGGGTTTCTTGTGTTTACGTTTTTCCTTGGTCTCCCTTGCGTCATACTGTGCCCTTGGTGTAGGATTTTTTACTGCATCTGTGAGTATGACTGCATTTACTACGGTTTTAGGGATTTATAATGCCTCCAATCAGATCTAACCTAGCAATTCTTGCTAGTGTTAGTGGTTTGACGGCTCTGCTCAATGGCTCCTCTCTGAACAAGCATCCCCAAAAATTTGTTCCGAAAGTCTTTCACAAGGTAATTGTTTTGATTCTCCCGCGGATGTGGTTTTACCCACACATGATTTTGATTTTGCATGTCAATGGTTAGAACAACATACTCTTGTTGGTTATTTTGTTTAGAGGACTCCCCCTGAAAGTGTGCTTAAAGATTGGGTTCAAAAGGCTTGGATCCCCCATGGGGTCCACCTTGATATGGTCCAAAATTTTACAAAGGGATTTTTCCTTTTTCACTTTGCGGAAGTTAGTCATGTCTAGGCAATCCTGAATCATGGTCCTTGGTATGTCTGGTCCTCTTTGCTGGTCTTCTAGCCCTAGACCTAGGACTTTGCTGTCTCAAATGACACCAAGTTGCAGGTTCCAATCTAGGTTAAGTTATCCAGTCTACCCTTCCCTTGCTTGCATTTTCTACAAGGGATTGCTTCTTCCCTGGGGAGAGTTATTTGTGTCGAACATGATCGATTCTCTCAATCTCGCCCTCAAAAGCAATTCTATGTTGAAGTGGACCTTTCATAGGATTTGAAAGAGTCCATTGATATTCAAATTGGCTCTCTGCATCATACCCAGAAGGTCACCTATTTCAATGTACCAAATACCTACTATTGGTGCCAGTCCGCTGAACACAAGATGAAGGATTGTCCTCTTGCAATCCCCCATACTCAATCTCCACTATAGGAAACTGACAAGCCCTATTCGGTGGATGGAGCTGCTGCTAAACTAGATGAAAAATGGTCAACGGTTACCAGCTAGAAAAACAAGTCCAATGGCTCTGGGACAGTTTCCAAAACCCCTGGGCTGACAAAAGATGCTTCAAACCGTTCTACGAAGCGGAAGGAAACCCACAAGGTTTCTCCTAGCACTTCAGCTCAAACCAGGCCTTCGTCTATGCCCCAACCTATTTCAATTATGATCACTCAGCCTACTCAGTCTCCTATGTCGGGCTCTCTCAGGCACTCTCACAGCCCTTCTCAACCTCTTGAGGAGGGAGAATATGTTCATGAGAAACAGATACATGCATCTCCTCCCTTTTAGATTGGAACAATCTCACCAATTTTTTTCCAACATCACTATTCCTCTCTGGAAGAGCTGGATTCTGATTCCATGGTGGAGGTTCTCCAATGAAATTTATTTCCTAGAATGCTTGAGGTCTCACCAACCTCTCTAGGAAGTATTTTGTTAGGAATACTCCTCAGAAGTATGCTGGTATTGATGTTTTGTGTCTTCAGGAAGTGAAAGTAATTAGTTTTTTGCTCTATTCAGCTTGCCGTTCTATTTGGCCTTCTAGTCAGATGTTCTGTACAGATCACGAGGTCGGGCATGGTAGACTATCCCCACGGTGGAACACTTCGGTGGTTGCTAATGGGTTTGACCCCACGCATTGGCTTATCTTGATTCTTCTGAACATTGATAATCATTCCTTTGGGATTATTAATGTTTATGCCTCGAATGATGCTATTGAAAGATCTCACCTTTGGAATTGGATTGTTGAATCTTTACCAATTGCCACCTGGGTGATTTGTGGGGATTTTAATATGGTTGAAATGACATATGATAAATATGGCCACCTACCATTTTGTTGGGCAGTTGGTGAAACAGAGGCATGGTTTTACATGTGACATAAATTGGTCTTTTTGATCCCAACATTGGTCACCACCACTCTCATTCTCTCTAGCATACTCGATGCAATTTTTGAGCTGGGTCTGATAGGATATTTAAACGTCTTGATTGGGTGATGATTTTGACACAATATTTTTTCTCCTTTACCAACTCTTCACCACTCCTGGTAACGTTGTTAGTGGACGTGACATTATCTGACCACTTTCCCATTATGTTTTGTATTGAATAGCATGCCAGACAAGCCCATGCCAATAGGACCCAAATTTTTTTGAATACCTCTCTGCTGAGTCACCAGCTCACGCTGGCCCACATCCACACCATCTTGAATGCCGTCCACCTCGCTCAACGGGTTGGATCCAATGGTGGAATGATGCTATCACATAGACTGTGAGATTTCTCTACATCTATGGGCACCAATTGGCCATTTTTCACAGGTGGTCTTATGCAGCGACAATAGTTGATCTCCATGCTGCCACAGAGGCTTTGGTGGCCAACCCTTTCTCCCCATCTTTACAAGTTAGGGTTGTCTAACTTTGGCATCACAAGCAAGTTGCTGAAAACTATGCAACCAGAGGGGCACAACTCAAAGCCAAGTTACACTAGCGCAAGATTGGGGATTGTGCCTCAAAAGAATTTTTTATGGAACTTCAAGCTAGACATTCCTCACCTAGCATCAAGCGCATCAAAGAAGGTACCACTACTGTGATTTTAGAATTACCTGATATTCTTCAAGCTTTTGTTAAGCACAATGAGCAAATTTTTATAGCCCAAGAATATACTCCTGAGAGGTCAAATGCGCTCTAGGATTGTCTTGCTGTTGTGCCAAATAGGCTTTCCTCAAGCCATACAGCCTTCTATGAGTAGTTTCTCACTATTGAAGACCTCAAAGAAGTCATCTACACTATGGCAGATGATAAGGCTCTGAGAGTTGATGGATTTCCCTGTGAATTTTATAAAGCTCTGTGGCCATGTGTTGGACAAAATCTGCATAAAGTTTACCTTGAAGCCTTTCATTCTAAATCCCTAGGTAATCTTATCAATAAAGGTAACATAAATTCATACCTAAGGCTAGTGATCCCAAGGATATTTGTAACTAGCGGCCCATCACGCTCCTCAATGTATCCTACAAAATCATTTCCAAAGCCCTTGCTCTCAAAATTTGCCACCTCTTACCCAAGGTTGTGCATCCTGAGCAGACTGGTTTCATCAAATCCAGGTTCATCTTGGATAACATCATTGTTGTCTGGGAGGGTATGGAATGGGCAAGCTGCTCTAATCAACCAGTCATTTTCCTTAAGGTTGATTTTGCCAAAGCCTATGACTGCATTGAATGGGCTTTCATTTTAGCCATGCTTTCAAAGCTCGGTTTCGGCCCCAATTTCCTCCAGTCTATTAATATGTTGTTTTCTGACACCTTATCTTGCATCACCATTAATGGCCACCAATCCCCCTCCTTTGGTTTGTTCCATTCCATTCATTAAGGCTGCCCACTTGCCCTTTCCCTTTATGTGTTAGTTGCTGAAGGGTTTGGTTATCTTCTTGCTCACTCTATTTCCCAAGGATTGGTTCATGAGATCTCCTTGCCTAATTCATCCACTTATCTTCTCAATGACCACTTTGCCAATGATACCTTCCTCACCTTGTTGGAAGAAGAGAATACTGTCAAAGTCGCTTTGGGTTGTCTTGAGACCTTTTGCTTGGCCTCTGGTTTGGCCATTCAATTGCACAAAACCTTATGTTATAGACAATTGGTTCTTCCCAACCCCCTTTGGATTCAATAGTATGGGTGGAAATAGATTGCACTTGGTGAAATCTTTCGATTTATTAGTATTCCCTTTGCCTTTTCAGCTTCTTCTGCTGATCTCTGGTAGGCGGTTCTCTCTCATATTAAGCAGAAATTAGCCTTTTGGGTTACTAAAGCACTGTCTCTGGCCAAGAAATTTTAAGTCTGTTCCAAAGTTATCACAGTGACTCATGCATATTACTCTTTTTATTGGGCCCCTTCCAAGGCCTCATATGCTAAGTTGGAGAAATTACTCAGAGATTTTCATTGGGCATCTTCTGAGACCCATCGCGGATTTCACCGCATTACCTAGGATTTTTGTTGTCTCCCAAGAGATTCTAGCAGCCTTGGCCTTCTCTCTACTCAATGGCAAGGCATTGCTCTCTACATCAAATGGATCATCCGTGCTCTTACTAGTAATGAGGCCTGGAAAATCCTCCTCAGGCACAATATTGAAGCAGGTTTTCCCACTCACAAACCCTCTTGGAAGGGAATTGGTCTCCCTACCCTTTTTATTATGTAGGAGCCTATTCAGATCTTCGGTACCTTTGTGACCAAAAGCATATGGCGTGCCTGGGAGGTGGTAAAGCCCTAGATCCATTGGTCAGGGAATGGTTTTTATGATGGGCTCCCTCTTAATCAATAGAACATATGGTGGTCTCCTCTTTTTGCCAGTACTGGTTAGCCGTTGGCTAAGCTTCCCTGGCTCAAAGCTCTTAGATTTCACAAGAAAGGTATTTAGACCTTACAAGATATCTTTCATAGACCCACTATGCACATTCTCTTGTGGGAAGATTTTTCGTGCCCAGTTCGGCTTTCAAAACCATGACTGTGAAACCTACAATGACCTGGTTAGTGCCATCTCGGCTGATATGCTTCATAAAGTGGGTATTTGTTCCAATAAATTATGGTGGAAGGATTGGAAATGGTTTCCAGAAACCCCTTTCACAAATTACAAGCCTCATCTTGGATATCAATAGCTTTCGCCTGACTTTCCCATGAGTGATGCCCTCAATCAACAATGGCTTCTTCAGTCCTCAATAGCTGTTTGGCAAAAAAGATTTTCAGTTGTTTGGTCTGCAATTGTTGAACCCAAGCTTTCCCACTTTGCTTGGTGTATTCTTCTCCAAGGCTTACCAGTGGGAGCTCGGCTATTTCATTTAGGGATTCATGACCCTCACTACCCTTTCTGTGGGCAGGTTGAATCATTCCAACATCTCTTTTGGTATTGTGCTAGAGCACAACAACTGTGGACTTGGATCCAATATTTATTTCAACCACTTTGGCTAGAGCCTTTTTCTTGGCATATGGCTCTATTGGGAGACTCTCTCAGGATTCCCACAAAGTATACCCAGATTTGGCACACTTTCAGGGTGGAAATCCTTTTCACTCTATGGAAAGATAGAAATTCATTCATCTTTTCTCATAGAAAGATGGATACTATTGTTTCTTTATATTCTAAAGCTATTATTTGTTCTAATGTTCTCCTATAGATTCAAGTGCAAGCTAACAAAGTTGCGCTTGAAGTTTCTCACCTTCAAGAGCTGCTGGACCACTGGGGCACTACCCCTTGCACTGTGGCTTGTGTGCCTCCCTCTCCCACTTCTTCCAAGGGTTGGTCACCTTCACAGGGCCAGCGGAGAACTGACTCTACCAGGGACTCTCATCCCCATTCTCAAACTCCTTGTCGTGGCTCCCACCCTCGCCAGTGGTAGTTGTCCTCCCTCCTTTGTGGGATACCCTGGGGTGGTGTTCTAGCGGAGCTCCTAGGGGAGGAAACAAAGATTCTAGGTGGCCTTCTAGTGGTTCTATTCCTAGTGGTAGTTCTAGTTGGCCCATGGGTAATTCTAAATGGGTCCCGCATTTGGATCTAGCAATTTCACCTCGTTGTGAAGAAAATGCTACAGATAAACAAAAGGATGACAATGGTTGGGCTCCTCTTGATGTCATTCTAGACCCCGCTGCTGGATAGGGTAACCCGGATGACATGGATCCTCCATCCGCTAGCATTGCTTTGGCCGCTTAGTGGCCTTCTTTTTTAATATTGTTTCTGTTATGTTTTCTTATTTCTGGGCTTAGGCCATGACATTGTGACTTTCTAGGCACTGCCCATGTGACTTTGGGGTGTACCTTTTAACCACCCACCCTTTTTTGTTGATATGTGTACTCTATTTTCTTATTAATATAGATATGGTCGCTTATTCATTAAAAAAGTATATTTTTATATACAGTTTTATTTGAAAACAAAAAATGAACAAATCTTAATCTTTTCAAACAGATGTAAGGTAAATAAATAAATTAATCAAGATGATCATTTTAATCTTAATGATTATTAAAGACTTGACATATATTATGTTATTGAAACAAATGTTCAGGTTTAAACAAATGTAAATAATACTAATTAGATTACATTTTTATGAAGACTTGTTATATTAGATGTCCCAAATCAATTCACTAATTTATTAAGGTCTTAGGAGATGTCAAATTATGGCTTCTATATTAGTGAATTTTCTATCTAATGTTTTGCTTCAATTTTACACCTATAAATTTGAACTCTGTTCATAGAAAATTTTTCATAGAAATTCATGCCTAGAATCTCAATGTCTACAATTTATGTTTGTAGAGAGCGATTATGGAACTTATCTACTTTATAAGGTGTTTCCAACTTTGACCTCTTCGACTAGCTATGACCCAATATTAGAAAACTAAAAACTAGATTTGGCACTAGAACAATTATCAAGAGCTTGTGACAAATATTCTGGACTTCCTATTGTCTAAAACTAGGTTTCACCCATAATCTAGTTTAGAACACTTTACTCTCAAGTGTATTGGTCTATTATGGATTTTTGCATCAAGATCTATAATTTACCTATTTGCATTTGTTTGTTCTTGCATCTAAGAAAATTATGGTGTTGAAAAGCATATTTTGGGCCTACGATAGACCATTTACTTCCTTGATAGTAGTTGATCCCTATGGGCAATGCAGCAAGATCAAAAATATGCCAAAAAGATAATACATATTGTTGATGCAATGAGACTAATTCGATACTAAGACTAGGTTTTCTATGATTGATTATGGATGCATGATGGTAATAGTTTAGGATTAAAACTACCATGGATAATGTCATTAAATGCAAGTTTGAGACACACAACAAAAGATCCCTAGAGAACAAGCCAATGGGTAATAGTCATATTCATAGAAATTCATCTTGAGAAGCAAGAGATTTTAAATTTAAAACTAGAGGACTAGATCACATAAACAATCTTGTCCATGGGATAAAACTATTTGAGGGACCTATTCAGGAGGGTAGAAACCTTAGTAAATGAACCAATCATGTTATTAAGTGATAAATTTAGCATATCAGGGTGATTGGTTCAAATTTACGATTAGATATCACAACAAAATAGTTAAATTGGATGCTAAGACCATGCACTTAGGACATTCACATGTATTGTAGCATAAAACAAAGGATTAGAGTACAAGGTACATGTTATTTTATCCATTTTAGAATGTCCCCTACATTGACGTGTGTGCAAGCTTATAGGAGCAAGCATGATAAAATAGAAATTAAAGAAATAACAATCATAATATGATATAAATTTCAAGAATTTTGGTATCTAAAACAAATAGAATAAGTGTCTGCTCCCTTTTTTCTTGATATGTAGCACACATTCATCAAGCATGTCATATTGTTGAACAAAAAGCACTAACATGTGAGAACAATGCATAAACTAAAAATAGAATTAGTAAAATTGTAATGTCCCCTTTTTGGGATTGCCCTAAATCTTGCCCTAGAATCACAAATTTAACATAGATAGGGTTGTAACTTACCTATTGAATGTTTTAAGCAAGATAAACCTAATTTAGGTCCTGCAATCATGTTAGTTTTAAACAGATAAATAAACATATAATCCAATGATGTTATAGATAGAATCATAATCACTATTATAATATTCAGCATGTACACATGTGTAATGTCCCCTTGCTGGATCAATCTCTATCCTGTCCAAATTTACAAAACCAAATGGAACAAGCATATAAGGTAGTTAGGGATACATCTCTTTACCTAGGAATAAAATGAACTAATTCTATTCTGGAAGCCTGCAATTAGTTAGGTAACATTGCAAATACAGTTCATCAAATAAACCTATTATTATTGCAAGGGAATCATATATTCAACATTATGCAGCAAGTTTGATTTGTATGTGAATCTCTAGTTTCATCAATAGTCCCTCAACATAGGGGTTGGAAGGCAAATTGCAATAGGGTGCCCTTAGCCATTCTCTCCCTTTCATAGTGCAATAGGGTGCCCAACTAGTTGTTCTCCCTACTTGCCACTGTAGCAGAATGCCCTAAGTTGTTCTCCCTTAAAGAAGATCTCCTTACTTTCATTTTGACAGATTGTTGCAGTGTTTTATGTATATTTTACTACTTATTAACATGTGGCAGAGATGTGCACTAGATTCATATATAAAACCAAACAATAATCTCTATATTAATGCTAAAGTCTACATGTTTATCTCTATTCTAAATCAGTTTTGTATTCCTTTTATTTCTTCTTCTTATGCTGTTATAATATATATCTACTAATATATTACTGTAGATATATATCTATATATTTACATTTTGGATATATATTCCTTGATCACTTCAGATTTATGTTTCATCTTTATCCTTGTATTTAGTTCTCCCTCCACATTTTATATCAGTCCAAATGGAGGCATCCATTGTGAATGGATGTGACTATTAATAGGAAAACAAATTACAACCTTTCAATAACTAATATCAAGATCATTGCCTTTTTACTAACTAATGTTGATCTCTGCCTTCCACTATTAATCATTGCACCTTTATTAAATGATATTAATTTCATATATAATATCTTTCTCTAATCACACCTTTTTGGCTTCTTTTGAGTTTTCATTGATACATAAACAGACACACTCCTTGTACGTTATCTTCAGAGCCACTACTTCATTCTTCATAAATCATATGCCTTATCTTTAAATCACATCTCATTATTCCTTCATTCCATTAAGACATGTATATGTGGAGCGCTTAGTTTGATAAGGATCGACCATCATATAATAGAGTCTTTTCTATATACGATAAGGTCATCCATCATATAAATGGATAAATCTTAATTTCAAGGAGTCATCCATCTTGTGAGTTGGCTAGCATATGATTCTTTTAATCTTTTGAGTTAGACCATAGGGAAGGGGACATTATAGTCCACCCCATCCAAGATTGCTTGTCCTCAAGCAATCACAACTAGGATGCTCCTAAGTAATCAGCATCCCAAATCAATCCTCCTTGAAGAATGGTTGCTAGTAGGCTTGTCTTCATCCAATCACCAACATAGTCCTTTAAGATCATAAGGTTGATAACCTTCTCTAAAGTATGAGGATAATGTATTTTCAATAACTCTTAACAACAAAACCAAGAGTTGAAAATTTGCTAGACTTCGTTACTTAAGACAAGTTTTCTCTCACTTCATCACCACAAAGATCCTATGCAATGATACAAACTCTTCACTACCCCTTGTTGAAATCTAAAATCATGATGAATTGCAAGAATGTTATGAATATCAAGATCATATCCCTTTGTGCGAAATCACTTTTTCTTTCGTGTAAAGGATCTAGATGTTTGAATGACAACTTTTCTTAGATAGAGTTTGTTTCTAATGAGGAGCTTATAGGGTTTTGAACTACTTAACCTAGTCACCCATGGTTAATTAATATTTAAGTAAAAATTTATGGGATTGATCAAGTCAATAAAAAATGTACAATAGTTTAGCATTCCTCACACAATAGGAGACTTAAATTTATAGGTTTACCCTAATATCCGATTCTTGTTCCATCTTCTAATTCAATTGGAGGTTATTACTCCTCTTTGTCATATCTCCATGTTTGGTACTAAATTTATTATTATATCTTGGGAAAGTACCTGATTTATTTAAACAATATCAATTTATCCCAAGGTTGATAGGTGAGAATGATCCTGGGATTTGTGGGTTATGGGCCCATAATATAATTTAGCATAGGCTTATGTAATGTAACTTTGTTGTAACTTGATGTGTATCAACTTTATCTAAGTTACTCTAATCAAGAAAAATAACTTAGAACCTTGTATGAAATGATCTACTCTAGATATTATATATAGAAGTGAATTTGGTCCCCAAACAAAGTTCACTAAATCAATTTTATAGCTTACAAGGTAGATCATATGTGGTATGGACTGGATTGTATTGCCATTATCTCAATGAGTGTGGGATAGATCACTTATTTTTACATTGGTTCTTGTTCCAAAGGAATAGAACAATTTATTTTCAATGATGTTCCTCTTCCATGAAGCTTGATGAATATATCTTATGATAAATTTCCAACATTTCTCCAAATTTGTAGGTTCCTAAAGAATTGAGTTGTCTTCATTACATTCTCCCAAAATTTTTGTTTTGACTTTTAAGAGATTGAAGATCCTAGGTCAAGATGATACCTCAGTGTACCTAAATCTCGAAGTTTGAAAGATAACCTTAATCCATCTTTGTATGATCTCTGGTTATGCTGAAGTTTCCGTGACAAGTAGGTTTTCATTTGAGAATTGGAAGTCAAATTATATCATTAGATTCAACTATGTTGAGTGATTATGATTTGATTGCTTGATTTTGTGATGAATAGATGAGTTACGATTGCTTATTTCAATGAATTGATTTATCCTTTATATCTATTTCTTAAAGGTGTCACTAATCTTCTTGGCTACCTTTTTGAGAACAATACTTTACTTTTGAGTTGATTGTTAGATTTATTTTCTCTTGATGGTTTATTCACAAGGAAATCATTCCCCTTTTTATATTTTATTGTTAAGGAAGTCCTACATTTGAAGGGTCACACTTTTCGTATTTGGGGTTTCATCCTTTCTCGCATCATTATTATTCTTGAGAACCTAATTTAATTTACCCATGAAATCACTTAGGGTTCTATGCTCATTTGAATTCCTCCATGATGTTTTGGATGTCTTTCTTAAATGACACATTCTCTCCTTCTATATCTCAAGTTTGAGGGAGTCATACCTTTTCACTTGATTAATTATGACTCTTCATTATTACATATGTTAATTTATTAGTTCTTCTTAACCCAAGAAGCGTTTGACAAATAAAGCCTTGATTGATTTGGAATTTTCATAATTTTTTTTAGCATAAAGTAGTCTTAACACACATAGAGTAAACTTGTTGAAGAAACATTAGACATGAAGCAAACACATAGATATACGTAATACATGAAATATACACATAAATACATGCAATACATGAAGTATACACATAAGACACAAAGCATGAAGCGTACACATATATACATGCAAGTTATGATGTACACACATAAATACACATGATACATGAAGTATACATGTAATACACAAAGTATGAAGTGTTCACATAGATACATGTAATATATGAAGTATACAGATAAATACATGTGAAGCATGAAGCATACACATAAATCCATGTGATACATGAAGTATACGAAGACACAAAGTATATGCATAAATACATGTAATACATAGAGGATGAAGCATACATGTAATACATGAAGTATACATATAAATACACGTAATACATGAAGTATACGCATAAGTACATGTAATACAAGAATCATAAAGCATACACATAATACATGAAGTATACGCATAAATACACGTAATACACAAAGCATGAAGCATACACATAATACATGAAGTATTTGCATAAATATACGTAAGACATGAAGCATGAAGCATATGTAATATATGAAGTATGCACATGAGTACACATAAGTCATGAAGCATACACATTAATATATGTAAGTCATGAAGTATACACATGAATACACGTAAGTCATGAAGCATACACTTGAATATGTGTAAGTCACGAAGCATGTAAGACATGAAGTATACACATGAATACACGTAAGTGATGAAGTATACACTTGAATACATGTAAGTCACGAAGCATGTAAGGCATGAAGTATACACATGAATATATGTTGCATCCACTATCATTCATAGGATGGCAGGAAGGATGCTATGATACCATTTGTAATGTCCCCTTGTTGGATCAATCTCTATTCTATCCAAATTCACAAAACTAAATGGAACAAGCATATAAGGTAGTTAGGGATACATCGCTTCACTTAGGAATAAGATGAAGTAATTCTATTTTGGAAGCCTGCAATCAATTAGGTAACATTGCAAATACAGTT
Organism: Cunninghamia lanceolata; assembly: GCA_027924645.1. Lineage (NCBI taxonomy): Eukaryota > Viridiplantae > Streptophyta > Pinopsida > Cupressales > Cupressaceae > Cunninghamia > Cunninghamia lanceolata. Next base: position 809,432 of record BSBN01001617.1, on the reverse strand, counting down.
CATGAAATAAACCTATTATTATTGCAAGGGAATCATATATTCATCATTATGCAACACGTTTGATTTGTATGTGAATCTCTAATTTCATCAACAATCCCTCAACACAGGGGTTGGAAGGAAAATTGCAATAGGGTTCCCTCATTCATTTTCTCCCTTTCACAGTGAAATAGGGTTCCCGACTAGTTGTTCTCCCTACTTGCCACTATAGCAGAGTGCCCTAAGTTTTTCTCCCTTAAAGTAGATTTCCTTACTTCCCTTTTGATAGACTATTGCAATGTTTTATGTATATTTACTGCTTATTAACATGTGGCAAAGATGTGCAATAGATTCATATATAAAACTAAATAATAATCTCTATATTACTATTGAAGTCTGTAGATTTATCTCTGTTCTAAATCAATTTTTTATTCCTTTTATTTCTTCTTCTTATGTTGTTATAATATATATCTACTAATATATTACTACAAATATATATCTATATATATACATTATGCAGATATATTCCTTGATCGCTTCATATATTTGTTTCATCTTATGATCCTTGTATTTATTTCTCCCTCCACATTTTATATCACTCCAATTGGAGGCATCCATTATGAATGGATGTGACTATTAATAAGAAAACAAATTGCAGCTTTCACTAACTAATATTAATCTCTACCGTTTTACTAACTGATGTTGATCGCTACCTTCCACTATTAATCATTTCACCCTTATTAAAGCCAATTGGCTAATAATTGAAATTGAGGATTCAAAATTTGGCTAATAGTACAAGTTATAAGGTGAAGTTTGAATCGCCACATTTTTACAAAATTTTATTTTAGTCCTAATTAAATCACCAAAATATTTAATTTATTAAAATTTTAAACTCAAAAATTTGCCACAATATTTGATACCTAATTAGATCAGATTTGCCTAAATTTTATAAGTTTTAGTAGAAAATGAAATTGATTCACCAATAATATTATATAATTATTGGTTACTTTAGGGCCATTGCACCAATTTTTAATCACCATCATTGATTTTTATAATATAACAACCGTGGTTCTATTCCATGGGTTAAAATGTACCCATGTAGCTCCAATTCCCATCAAGCCTAAAATTGTATTTGGGCCATTGATCTCAATTTATAATCTAATGGCTAGGGTTAAATTCCATGCGCTAAAATGTACCCACGAAGCTCCAATGCGCATGGGGCCCAAAATTGCATTTGGGTCATTGATCTCCATTAAGATCAACATCCCAAATGCAATTTTGATCCCCATGGGCATGGAGCTCTGCGGTTACATTTTAGTCCATGGAATAGAACCCAAACCATTAGAGTATAAATAAAATCAATGGTGGTGAAAAATAATTTAGGGTCAATTTAAAATATTTAATGTTTGATTTAAAATATTAAGGAATTAAGAAATTATAGATTTGAACACTACACCTTAAACTAGTCAATGATTATCACCTTCATGCCTTTACTTTTCCATAGGAATTTATTTTTTTTAGGAAGGAGTCGCCATGTTAATTAATGCATTTTACTATTTTTTGTCAAGATTCGCTAGGATTTTCTACAAATTTCTAGTGATCTAAAAAATTTGCCAATAAAATTAAATATTCTTTTCAAAAAAAGGAAAGATTCGCAAATAGAAATTAATTTTTTTTTCCAAAAAAATGAAAGATTTACCAGGATTTTATATCTTTTTTCAGGAGGGGTTTCTTAAAGTTATCACTGCTTCAGAGCCCCTACTTCATTCTTCATAAATCATATGCCTTATATTTAAATCACATCTCATTATTCCTTCATTCCATTAAGACATGTATATGTGGAGGGCTTAGTTTCATAAGGATCGACCATCATATAATAGAGTCTTTCCTTTATACGAGAAGGTTGTCCATCATATAAATGGATAAATCTTAATTTCAATGAGTCTGCCAACATGCGAGTTGGCCAGCATATGAGTCCTTTAATCTTTTGATTCAGCCCATAGGGAAGAGGACATTACAAAAATAAAACCCAAAAATTGTGTGAACTACTACAGGAGAAAAGAAAAACAAAGATACAAATCTAAAAACTAAGGATATGACAAGTAAATGAAGTTGAGTAAAAGTGTGTACATTTGGTATACTTACCTATGTGTGTAATCAATGTGTATGAAAGATGCCCTCAATTTTCACCCGTGTGAGAGAAAGCATGAGAACATAGAACTTACAAAAAGAAATGAGAGGTTTGCTACTCACATTGCAGGATCAAGTGAAATTATTTAAAACACATGATCATGTGACATATAAGAAACATAATACTACAATATGTAATAGGATGGTAGTTCAAAATTATCTCACCTTTTTTAGAAAGGAAATGACCAACATAAGTCCAAATTTTTTACTTGAAGCATCTAAAGTGACATATATGTTTTGAATTTTAAATGGTAGAAACTAATGAAATGTAGAATATTTAGCATAGTTTATATGTATGTAATGTATTTTCTTTTTTCCAAAAAATAATTTGAAATAAGTTTTTAATAAAATTGTCACTATAATTTAATTGCTAGAAAAATACTTAGAAAGTGAGGTCTAGGCCATCCACTTTTAATATACAAAATTTTATATTTTTCCTATTTTTTAATTTAGTTAACTTGAATCTTTAGTTTATGGAAAAAATTGATAAGTATATATTTTAAAATAATTTTAAAGTTAGATGTATTGAAAACATAACATCTTTGACATGACTCCACTTTATGTCTAAACTACTTATCATAAAGAAAAATAAATTATACCTTTTTGACAAGGATTATCTCCTATAGTGCATGATATATTTTTAATTTTCCAAAATAAATTTTGATATTCTTTAAAAGTTTCAATTAGCCCTATGTTTGACTTTAATGACCTACTTGTGGGAAACATAAAGATAAATTACTAGCAATAATTAAAATATACAAATATATATTTTTAGAATCTACACTCTTAGATCTACCAGGGTTTTTTTAGATTTTTAAGAAAATGTATCAAATGTAAGAAAATGTGATGAGAAAATAGGGTTTTCAAAAAAAATGAAAAGTCATTGGAAAATTGATGTCAATCATTTTAGGTGAAATAGTTCTAGGCGAAATAGTTGAGGGCAAAATTGCTTTAGCCAAAATTGATTGATACTAATTTTTGAAAACATAGTGAAAATATGCCTCTATGTATGGTTGGAAGTTGAAGAGTTCCAATTAAAATTTATTTGAATAAAAAAATGTAATCCACATAGGTGCAATGACATTCACTATTGCTCCAATCAAAAATGTTCCAAGAGATTCTTTACGTGAAACTATTTCATCTAAAACCTCTAAGTTAGCAAAAGGAGTGACACAACTTTGAATTTTTATCCAATATAAAAAAAAATATAATTAACAAATAGGCTAACCAATCATCATGTTACATACTCAAATGTTAATGGGTCAACTTCAATAGGGTCAAAATATGTCATACAAATAATGTTGAACTATCATATACATCATGCCATGGTGTGCAAATGCTGATTGTGCTGACATATGATCATGGAGCTTTTGTGTATGAATAAAATGGGTAAATAAAGGTGGTAGTTTTGATGTTATATTTACATAAGGCCAACATGTTATCAATTGTGCCACATTCACTTGGTTCTAAGATTATAGATGTTTAGATTTCTTAGTGATTCTTCAAGTATTATCATTAGACCATATAACTAATGATACCACCACATTGTAATCCATTTATTCTAATGTGTATGTAAATCTTTTCTTGATTTTCATCATGTTTGATATCATAATTTGTAATATTGATGTTGGATGTGCTAGACCTATAACATTGGATTTTTCAACAAAATCAATATGATCATTATAACTAGCATTAGGAGGATCCTCATCATCTATTCTACTTGATTAGATTCATCATGTTGAGCTGCTACCAATTTGCTTCCATTTTCGTAAACACACTCATCTTGAAGCAGATTAATTTCAATAAGGTCTCGCATTGTATACTTGAGTATTACTTACCTACTTGTAGTGTGCCCATGTTTCTAATGATAATAGCAATAAAAACTAGTATTGAAATAGTTTGGGACACCTATAGATGTATCAATTGGTTTAATGGGAGGTAAGGTGACAAGGGGATATGTGGGCAAAAGAAAAAGTGCAACGTAGTCAAGGGAGGAAAAAAACTTTGGGAAATGGACTAATCCTATTATGAAGTGACAAATTTAGTATATCTTCAAGATTAGGGTTCTCTAGTGCACAAAAAGAGTCATATTGGATGCTATGACAATGTATTTATGACGTCCATGCAAAATGACATACAACAAAAGCATAAGAGTGAAAGGTATGCATGTTTATCTCTTAATATCATTTTATCATATCTTCTTAGAATACCTGCTCACAATGAATTGGTAGAACATAAGGCTCCTTATCCTCCGGTAGGAAACATGAGGAATCTATAGAAAATAATCCACTATGGGTATCATGTCTTCATGTCCTCTCAAATGCTTCATACCATCTACACTTAAAAATATAACATTTAAAAGAGCAGTAATCGAACTCAATAATTTCTTGTATTTTCCCAACATATTGTAGATTCCTTTCAATTATATTCTTATCTTTTGAGCTTGATCGACTAGATTGCTTGAAGTCAACCATGATGCCACAATTGAAGGATCGTCTCTTTACATCTACACTTTCTACATGATAATGTTGACCATATGCCCACATTGATGGATATTTCCTCACCTATGAAAGACCATTTATTTCAGTGAAAACAAATATAATGACAAATATTAAAATAGTTAATAGTGTGAAAATTGTAAGGAAACAACATTTTGTAAAATTCCAACTATACCTTTCTTTCACATCCTCTAGACATGTTGATTTCATCTTTTGTTATGTTTGAATCTATACCTACATCTTCTATTTGATTTTGAATTTGTTCAGTAATCCATTCTAGTGTGCAATCTTTGCCCCATTCCCCAAATAGATCAGTGGGAAGTGGAGTATTCCTTGGGTTTGATTTCTTAAATTGTCTCCTTCCTTCTAACACTTCTCTCTTTTTATCATACAGATCAATCCATTTGTTCATAAAGTCCATGTGGTACATAATGAACTTGTCGAGTAGAGCACTTTTGTCTACACCTATTACATGTCAACATGTTTATTTCAAACTCCAAATGTCATGTTGTTAATTTGACAAATAGATTACAAAGTAAATTAATGATTGCAAGAAAAAAAACCACATTGATCATGAATTTACTTACTAATTTCTAATTGAAGTGTCCATTAGATTGTGGTTTTTCTCCATCAATAATATTTGATGCTCGTTCTTCATCCCAAAAGCATGGCCTATCTTCAAAATCCTTACCAAGGAATTCACACAGGAAGAAAAATGCTTCATTCAATACATACCCTTTAGCCATGCAACCCTCTTGATGCACCTTTTGTAGGACATATCTTTTTAGAGTTTTCATATACCTCTCAAATAAAAACATCCACCTCATTGATACGACACCCACCAATTCAATGTCATCGACTAGGTGTATAAGTAAATGGACTTGTAGGTCCATGAAACTTGTAGGGAGCTCCTTCTCAAATACAATTTCTACAATTTCTACAATTTCCTTCTTCCATTTTGGCACTTCACATTCATGGATCTCCTTGGAGGTCAACCACCTAATATAAGAATAGTGAATTAGTATGAACCTTTAGTCAAAAATTAAAATGCAATATAATATCTCTATGTCTCTCACACATGAACATTTCGTATAACCACATACCTTGTAAATGCTGACAATTGACTTATGACATTCCTTATGTCAACTGTAAGACAAGAATCCCCCCTAATTGCTAATGGCATGATATGCTATCAAACACATTTATGAAAAGGTCATTAGTAATTTTTTTTCACATAGCAAAATATCAAAACATATTTAGTACTTAATCAATGTTACCAGTAAATGTTAAATGATGATATATAATACCTTCATAAAATTATGAAAATCATGTGATATGTCCATCAACTGTAAAAGCTTTAGCCAATGATGACCCATGGCCAATAGGTGTCCTTATTGAATGGATGACATTTTTTAATTGGGCTAGCTCTTTTTTTTTTCAAAATCCATGGAGCTTCTACATATGTTTCATTTTCCCTGTTTGGCCACAAATGTTTTCTATCAATTTTGGTATGCGAAAGAGAAATATCTGTCCTCGAAGACAAGGTGTCCTTCTCTTTGCTTGATATATGTCGAAATATAGAATTCAGGACATTTTTGAAGACGTGCATAGGATCTAATAGGTGAGATATTAATAGATCCTTCTAGTAAGGGAACTCATAAAATATGGATTTCCTTTTCATTCCTCCTGGCATATTAACTACAACTTGTTGTGGTTCTTCAATTGAATCACCCTAATCAAAAAAATCCTCCCAATCTTTCAATTCAACATCTTCATACTTCTTAATCCAATTACATGGACCCATAATCATGGGAGGGCCTCTATTTTCAACTTTTCAATCAAATTGATTCTTTAGGCGATTTCTAAACTTATGATCTAGTGGTAGAAAAACCATGTTGTTTGCGTAAATAAATTTATGTAGATCTTTAGAATACCGCCCTTGAAATTGTTCTGCACATCTTGGACATGCAAATATCCCCTTTGTTTGAAGCCCTGCAATTCAATAAGTAATGTTAATAACATCAAAAAAATAGTATAAAACTAAGTATGAAAGTTGGGATGAAAATAAATTATGAGTGTAAATACGTAAATATTTTATCTTACCAGAACAAACACCAAGTCCTGGGAAATCATGAATAGTCCAACATAGCACACTATACAACATGAAGGACCTATTTGATGGGGGACGTGATATGTCATACATTCTTATGCCTTTCCATAGAAGTTGCATCTCATCAATAAAAGGAGCAAGATAAACATCCATGTTTTTAACTTGATGTTTTCCTGGAACAATGAGAGTCATCATAAGGTGCTCTTTTCTAACACTCATCCATGGGGGAATATTGTATACTATCAATCCGACTGGCCAAACACTATAATTTGAGCTCAGGAAAGAGAATGGGCACACTCCATCAATTGCAAGACCAAACCTAATACTACGGGGTTCATCTTTGAATTTTCTTGGCCATTTTTTCTTCTATGTGTTTCATTGCTTTGGAGTCGGCTGGAATTCGTATGAATCCATATTTACTCCTATTCTTTGAATGTCAGTCCATCAATTGTGCAAGTGACTTGCAACGAAACATTCGTTGAAGTCTAGGTATAATTGGCATGTGATGTAAAACCTTCTTTGGAATTGTAGGACCTTGTACATTTGTATGATATCTCTTCTCTTTGCATACAGGGCATTCTACCTTGTTTTGATATTCATCTCTGTATAAAATGAAATCATTTTTACATGAAAGAATTTGCTTATATTCAACCCCTAACTCAACCAACAACAGACGTGCCTCTCTGCAAGTTGATGGCAACACATTCTCTTTAGGTAATATTTTAGTTTTTAGTGCCCTGTAAGATTGGCAAAGATTAAATCAATTGAATGTTTGACTTATGATGAACATGTTTGATATGTCAATCTATACTAGGACTGTTTATATACAATATATGGTTTTAAAATCCCCTTAAATAAATATAAACGAAGTTGAATGTTTACGAATTATGTACACCAATTGACAATTGCAAAGTAAGAAATAGATTTCAACTCATTTCAATAGGGTAGTGAATCCTTTGTCTAACCAACCAAATAGTGACTTGATTTCTAATAATATTAATGTGCATGCCAGTTTTGAGGTTCTACTTGCACTTGATTTCAACACGAGTGTCTTCGCTGCTTGCTTGATGGAGTCTTTCAGGTTGTTATCATCAACATTACGTTGGTGGTAATTACCCCTAGTATCATCATTATTCTCAACCATATGATCATTATTGTCATCATTGTTTTCATCCCCAAAGAAATCTGTAAGCATTTCATTCAATTCTTCTTCATGCGCTGCATTTTCACTATCTTGATCATCATCATTAAGGCTAGGTGGCATGTCATCAGTGTATGCGGATATCATCATCTCTTCAAATTACTCAGTTGGTAGAATTCTCTTCAATAATGCTCTTTTCATCCTGGTATTGTTTAAAAGATGGTTTGGATCATCCCATCCAAATCTTAATAACCCAGTTGGATCTTGGGTATTAGTATGTGTTTCATGAACATCTTCTACCTATCAACAAATGCAAGCATTATTTAATGTTTGGCAACAATTGCATAAATCATAGATGTATCAATTTCAAAGAAATATAATCAAATATGGCTTAAAAAATAAAAATAAAAATTGTATGAACATATATACATGAATTGAATAATGGAACATTATTTTATAGACTACCTTTTTTATACAATAATTTAAATAAAACACAATTTTGACAACATAGTTTATAAAATATCAGTCCACACTCATTTATTATTCTTTGGTTTTCTGCCCTTAAGAACATCCTTAGGAAGACCTTTTTCTTCCCTCTTCTTTCATGCAGGAGTGCATTTTAAAAAGGGGTAATCAATCAATAACTCATCCCCAATGGTAAGGTCCATAGTAGCCTCAACCATTATCAATCTATCAACCTCTCTTTCAATATCTCCATCTTTATCATTTATAACCTCAACAAATTGACAATTCAGTCTTACAGTAGGGTCCCTTCCCTTACTACTATTTATAAATCCTGCAATATTTTTGTGTGTGTATGCACATCCATCTATATACATAAGATGACCTCTATTCATTTCTTTTCCACTTTCCAATTGGAGACAATGTGTATACATATTCAAATTTAGACCATATACTGACATGCTAGGCTTATATTCTGCTAGCCTTCTCACCACTGTAATATGATGGACCATAATATGGCATTAATCTCCTAGTGGTTTGTTCTGAATTGTTTCTATGTTTAGATCCCACATGTACATTTTAGACAATAAAGAGGCCTAGATTCGCTCCATGAATATTGGAGGGTCGTATCATGTAGTTGTATCCCCAAAATTGAAAAACCTCGTACACTATAGGTAGTTGTTGATCACTAGGCCAAGCACAATATAGTCGATAATCAAATGTCTCTTTGTAAATTGATCTCAAACTCAAGGGCAAGTCATGATCTCCATCACATTCATTCTCATAGGGTATGTAGTCCACCTTCCCCTTGTCTTTAAGCAAATTATGCATCTTTAAACCGGTTCTTGTTCTATTGCTTGTTTTCATCAATTCATTCGCTTCCGAGCTGGTATGTTGGCACATATTTTTGTTAGATGTATCATCCGATAAATGATCATTGCCCTCTAGGCTGGAAGTTGGTGATCCAAGAAACTTTAAACCAAGAACTTTACTCTGCAAGTATCCATTAAGAAAAAAATTAGTTATTTAAATAATATAAAACAATGTTTAAACAAAGTATACATGTTATTTATATCAATTTGGAAAATTCCTTATCACAATTCCTATTGGATTGGAATCAATTGTAGGAGGCATACTACTAAATGGAAGCTCATCATATATGTAATGTATTTGTATAATCACTCATTTTAATTGTTTCTTTCCATGACATACAGAACATCCACAAACAATAATTTTCTCAAAGTATTCATCCCATGTAATATAGTCCTGACCAACCTCTTGTTTAGTGCAATCATTTGTTGTGTCTGCAGGATCCATTATCATGTCCTCTTCCACCCACTATCGTCTACGTGATTTAACAATTTTAGGTCCATGTCCACATACATATCTTTTTTGTTTTCTAGTTGAATGCTCAAGCTCTATATTTGCTCCAAGCTCCATCTAAAATAATCAACAACATGCATTAATTTATGTCAAGATTGGATAATACATTATAAATTTCAATAATATTGTGAAAAAAGATGGACGTATCACAAAATGCCATCAGATCATTTTTTCCTAAGGAAATTGGATTTGAGTACCTGATTTCCTGCTTCATCCATTGTGTCCTCATTTGATATGACATGATCTATTACCATGGCCTCATCTGGCCCCTATAATACACAACATAGTAAATAATGTTTTGTACACCAATTATATCATTTCAACGAATATGCTATCCAGCACAAAATCTCACTTTAGTCATATATTTGACATATTGATATCATGTTTTGGCCATCCTAATTTTCAAACTTTTCCCTTGATCATAGAATCACATTTAATCACCATTCTTGTGCATTTTGAACCAATAAGTTTGACCTCAGAGGCTTCGTGGACAGAAAAATAACTTTATCTCCTATATGTTGTAGCATTTGTGAATTCATAAACACCTTCCTCCTTTGGTTGAGGTTGCTTTCTCTTCTTACCTCTATTGTATCTGCAGATTCCATTATCATATATTTCCACCCACTTTCCCCTCTACGATTTAGTAGTTCTACACCGTCCACGTCCTCTCTCCATGGCCTCCTCTGGATCCTGTAATACACAACAATGACAATAGTCACATAACAGTTGTGTACCAAGATAATATTCTTGAATTTATCTTGTTAATACACTCACTTTTCATTAAGATGCACTATGAAAAGCAAAATAGGACATTACAACATTTTGCTCTTCAAAAAAAGTTTACACACGTGTAAACTTGACAAATAGAGCTCAAATCTTATGATTACAAGATGACTACAAATTCACATTAAAAGGACATTTATTTCATATTTGACTCTCCTTTTTCTTTTATGGGTCATTTTAAGGCAATCTATATCTCTCCAAGTGGCCATAAAACCTTCAAAACTATCATGGAACCCTAAAAATAGTCTCAAAGAGTCTTTGGCACCAAAATTTTAAATTCTTGATGGAGGGAAGGATAATTTGGATGTTAATATTGAAACCATGTTGTTAGATCTTTTTTAGGTTAATCCTAGCCATTGGATATTCTGTAATTATAGGGACTTTATGTTATATTTCACCATTACCTTTCACTCCAAAATTAATGGTTTCCTTTGAAAAGAAAACCCTCCATTAGCTATCATAACCCCAAATATCTATTGAAGTGAACTTAAACATTATGTGCAATTGTCATTACCTCCCTTCTTAGTGGTCCCACATGTGTGATGTATGCGAATGAGTCATATGGTACCTATGCTACATGTTTAAAGTTTGAATTTTGCTCATATTGTTGGAAAAGTGCCCAAAAAGACCTTTGATTTTTGAGTTTTATATTCTATAACACGTATCTCCTTGATCTTTTCATCTAATCTATGACTAGTTTCTATTGTTTCAAACCATATGTGCAATAAGTCATTAGTTTGAGAGAGGGAAGTTTTGAGTCACCATGAAATCCAACATTTATTCTATCTTTTTTCCCTCAGATGTGAGAGTTTTGTCACCTAGGGTCTGATATTTTGGAGTTTTAGTAGAGGGTTTGATGTTATAGTTTATGTATAGATATATTGAAAGACTTAATGATCCTTTCTTTTGCTTGTAGGGTTTGTAACAATTAAGAAGATAAAGGGCATGGTGTAAGAGAGAGGTAAAGATCCTTTGAGTACCAAGATTTGATTGCCTAATGGTCAATCCATCAAATCTTCGTAACATGCTTTCCTAGGTGATGAAATTCTGAGCCCTTGGCATTGATGTGACAAGCTTGTGATCTATGTCACAAAGGATGAAGGAGGAGTATGCATTCATGGTAGGAGAGTGAAATTACAATGAAACTTTGATATGATTGAGATGTAGTTGGGGTATTTAGGGATGTTGTCATCATGCCTTAAGGATTGACAAGATCTAAGGAATAACTAGATGTATAAATAAGACTATCACAGGTATGTGAGGAAGTGGAAGGTTGTTAGATAGTGAAGGAGATAGTTCATGGCCTCTTAAACCATGCCTCAAGATTATAGTGAAGTCACATAATATAAACAAATATTGTCATGACTTAGCTAAAATATTGTCAATCTCCTATCACATATCTTAAGGTTGTCCTTAATCCCAAATCTAACTCTCCAATGTTAGATGGAAGGTCATGGCTCCAACTAAAATAATTGGTGTCAAAATGATAAGGCAGGGGACCATCATAGTGTTGATCTACTATTGTAGTGGGATCATGAGGATTAACATTGTAGAGGTTGTCATACCATGAGGCATAAGTAACAACTGTAGGAGGTTTAAAAGCAACACTAGCAACATTAAATTATTGTCATAGTACACCTAGGATAGCTAGGTATGCATCCATAGAGTTATTACTATAAAATTGTCTCATTAATCTTATGACCAGGTTAAGTCACTATCATAGTAACAATGTAGTTAGTCATCAATCAACATGTTGTCTTTGCATTTCAATGAGATCAATTCTTGAAAAATGACAATCCAACAGTTAAAGAGACAAGTTGATACCTTACCTAAGTTGTCATGTTCTTGAAACCTTGTCACTATAAAGAGGAGATATCTAGAGAGTAATGTCACAAGGACATAACCAAGGCATGCACTATCATGAGCCATAGGGACAACTTACTAAACCATCCAAAACTCCATTTGAACTAGTTACTATCAATAATTCACATTATTGGGGACTATCACGAAGAAAACACCATGCATAGGACTATCATAGTCAAAGTGGAGAGGATTGTCTACTCATTGTATGACTGTCATAATATCTAGTGGGTTAGTTACCATGCTTCAACGTAAAATAGGTTAATGAGAACATAGAAATGAAAATCACAATACCATAAGCACACTTCATAAGTTGCCAATATAGTCCCAATATCATGTCATCATGATAGTAAGAGAAGAGTTGTTTAGTTTTTCCAAAGCCATATCACTTGCATAAGGATTGTCACCAACCATCTGTGTAAGATTGTGAAAGAGTGAGTCATTATTGATCTAATCATAAGAGAAGCATGAAGTCAAAATGCTATCATGGAAACAAGATATAATTACTTATTATAAGGACAATCCAAATTTGGTGAGGTTACTTTTTTACCAACTTCCAAGCAAAATACATCATTTTGCACTGATTAGCGCTAAATTAGATGCACTTTTTGCTGCCTTTTGCACCCCAAAAAGATTACATTTAGGCCTAAAAGTCAGTGCTAAAGTTTGCGGTAACTGCTCTACCTATATCATTGACTATTGGATCAAAAAGATTAAAAAAATTCCCGCCTGCACATACCCCCCACCAAAAAAAAACTTTATTGATTTTTGGTGTTCATTTTTTGTTGGGAGATCAAGCATTTGGTGTGTAGAGATCGAGCGTTTGGGTTTTTTGTGTTCGCCCCTATTTTGGCAATGGTGGGACATGTAAATAAAAAATAAAAAATAAAAACTTCCCTCCTGAATTATATGAGAAATTTGATAATTACAGGAGAAAAACGTTGCGTGAATTAGAGGAGAAAAAGGTAGAAAAACACTGCGCGAAGAGAGGAGAAAAAAGGGAAAAACAAGCAAGTAGATGAGAAATTTGATTTAGTTTGCGACACCATAGGTAAGGTTGCAATTACAATAAAAAAAATTGTTCCCAAAAATATTTTTGTTTTGATTAAATGGAGAGGATTGTGAAGAAAGGGTTGTGAATATTGTTTTGTTTACAGGTGAATTATTCAAGTCTCATGTGGTTGCAAAGGAGGAGGGTAAAATTGTAGACATTGCATTACTTCCTCTACATCCAAGAGTAGTGAACATATTTTTCAAACCCCAATGCCTAGGTTCACTTATCATTCCCATCAATACCTTTCTCTGAAGACAACTTTCTCGCTTCCTTCCTAAAAAAGTAGTCGAGTGCTTTAAGACAAGTCGATTGTGAGCAAACTAAAATTAGGGATTTTGAGACAAGGGTGAGAAAACTAAAACAAAGGTTGGTCGAGATAATATGAGGAGATAGGGATTTTGAGATGAGGGTGAGAAAACTAAAATTAGGCTCAGAACTATAGATTCCCTCCTTGGAAGGCACCAATTGATTCATAGGAAAACAACTTCATGATTTTCTCTACAAAGTAAAGGTCAAAAATGTTGAGGAATACAGAAAAATTGGATGAAAACTTTCATACTTGGCAGTGTGTACTTCGTTTGCCTCCATAGATTGAATGAAAATAATTTTCCCTAGGTCACTTCAAAATGTCAAGAAATAGAGGGAAGAGAGCAACGGGAGCATACTCTAGCCACAATGAGGTAATTCATTGTCAATTTATAGATTTGTAAATGTTTCCATTGTTTCTTTGATTTTTAGTTTTTAGTTTTTTACTTTAAGTTTCAAAGAAGAAATTTATTTTATATATATATAGAACATGAGACTAACAAAGATAAAGAGGCATTGGCTTCCATATTGGGGGTAGAGGCAGTGAACAAATTGGATGGTGTGGACTTGTCAATGCTTGCCAGATACATAGAAAAATGACCTAGTAAAGCCCCTGAAACATTACAACCAAATCAATAGTGTCAAAGGAAATCAATTGATTCCCTAACTAGTCCTAGATCGAGCAAAAGATCCAGGAGGAAATCAATAACAATAACCTCTAAGAATGTGGAACAGGGAATAGAGGCTTCTAATGTCCCACCCACTTCTGGCACACAGACTTCTTTGACCACCATGCCATGTTTTGCATCTTGCATTGGTACCTGCAATACCAAGATAGAATACGATGTGGTTTCAGGGGAAGTTTGAATGATAGATGATGGAAAAACATTTGTGAATAGGTTGAAGGAATCATGCCTTCAACAGTTCAAAGACCATCTACATTTGTCATTCTCAAAGATACCCATGCACCTACAAAAAGCAGTTATCCAAGACATGGAGACTAAATTTGGCATAGGTTGGTCTATAAAGAAGATAAAGCTACGAATGTCTCAAAACTCCAAGAGATTTTGGTGCAACCAAACAAAGAAGATAAAAAAATTCACTCTCGAGCAAAGGCTTAAAAAAAGGCCAATTGATGTAAGTTTGAAAGTATGGAAAGAGCTTGTAAAAGCATATGAAAAGTCTGATGCACGGAGGAAGTCTAGTGAGGAGAGTACACAGGTATTTGAATTTGCTCATAAGATTATATCAAATTTATTAAATGATTTTTAAATTTTATTTGTGCATAGTTAAATAAAATTAGTATATGTTTTAGGACAAGGCCTCCAAGGCTAGGCTTGACAAACTTCGTTCCATGCATCACAATGGCCAGAAAGGTTTACAGGCCTTGATCTGTACATTTGTAAGTATATTTAATAAGTTAAATGATTTTTTTTATTTCCTAGGAAAATGTAAATGATTGCATATTAATTAGTTTAACTAGTCCATGTGCCATGTTTTGACAGGAGGAGAAATATGGGCGACATCCAAGCCAATTTGAAAAGGAAATGTTACAAAGCAAAAAGTGGACCGATTTTGTAATCTGGATGTAGAATGAGGTATCAATAGTTGACTTTCAATAACTTAGTTGGATATTGTTGTGTTAATATGTCAATTGCATTTCTAGTGTTGAGTTGTTTATTGATGTGTAGGATGAGTTCTAAAGTGCTTCTCTATTGGCCCTAGCGCCCTTAAATATAAGATTTCTCTTAGATGACAAATTATTACTCTTATATCTTTTGGGACCCTTCTTGGTGCCATTAGGATCATAATGAGTATACTAGTCTTGTGCTTGCTTACAAAAAGTGGTTGCAATTAACCTAATGTTGTGGGCATTATCCACAACATTTTGTGTGTGCCATGCTATCTCATATGCTTAAGTTTAAGAGGCTAATAATGAATAGAAAACCCTTGTTTGCTTGCCTCGAACTAATGGACTTGTTGGAACCTAAAATTTCCTACCATTTTTTGCAAAAAATTTAGGTTCCCATGATTAAAAATCTGACTGTAGCACTCAGAAATGCACCTGTACAATATACTCCAGTGGCCTACTTTGAAGGGTTATAATTTGAAGCCTATTCATTTTTATGCCAAACCACTTGGTAGGCATACTTATCTGTCATATGTGAGTGTACATGGTTGATTTCATCTTCCCATGATCAAATTGGACAAGATTTTATAGTGCCAAGTTAAAGGGTTCTAGTGGTATCTAGTGGTACCCACCTAGGGTTAGGGTTTTAAGTCAAGTCTGCAAGCCTATATTTTTATTCCTTCAAACCCCATAAGGCCTTAAGTTTTCTTGTCCTTTGGCATCTTGTACTTTATCTTTTAAAACTCCATTGACTTCCTGTATTAAAGGGCAAATGTCTTGAGGTCTTCTTAGAGGGGTGATATGTGACTAGGGTATGAAGACTAGGACTTTGTATGTAATCTTAAGCCCTCCTTTTGGATTTATTGGAAGCCTTCTTCGTGCTGATACATAAGGACTATCAAGACTCCTATGATAGTGCATTAGAGAGGCATTAAAATCACAAAGGAGATAAATGTTATTAGGCCATCACCCAATGGAGAAGGGATTTCCATAAAGAGCATGACAGTATTACCTTATCATAGTCACAAAGGGGATATTCTTTGTGGTTGTAATTAAAATCACTAAGTTTACATCCACCTTCCTAGGGTCTGCAGAAATGCCTGGAGTTGAATATCCCTATTTTAAAGATCTTGCCGTGAGTATTTTCCATGTTTTTACAAATGGAGACCTCCCCAATCCTCATCAAGCTTCAAATGCACAATGAAACGATGGAGGACAATCATAACTGTCATAATAGTACATTAGCATTTTTTGTCTCAAGGTGGCCCTTGAGACTGCCAAGGGGATGGATATAGAGTTGGGATTATGGTTTTTGTTTAAAATCCTTGTGTCATTGACCTAATATTTATTTGTGGCAAGGATCCCAATAGTCTAAAGATTACAAATTATTGTCAAGAAGGGACTGTCATAGTAAAGTGTGGTAAAGTGATACAATTTCATCTTGGTTGAGTATTGTATAAATCTCAAGCTATTTAGAATGCATGGGGTATTAGGGTGTGGTATCACTATATAGGTAACCGTCAAGTGATTTCTTCAACCCAATCTTGGCCTATATAGTACCTAGTGTGAAGAGCAAGATAGTGTTGTCCAAGAACCTTGCTACGGTCACAAATGAGGGCAGTCTTAGCTATTGTAACCATAGTTGGAATCCCTTGTTATTACCATAACATACGTGACCTAAAACCATGACTCTATGAGTATGAGTTGTTTGAAAGCCAAATTCCACAACCTTTTCTAGCATCCTCTGTGCCTGTGTCAAAATGGGAGCTTTGGAATAGGGTATGGACATCCATCAATATATAAAGGATAGAGGAATTTTGTCAGATGTTGTAGTTGCAACTACCCTGTTAGACATGTATGCAAAATGTGGAAACATAGACAAGGCACATGAACTATTTGATAGAATGCCTCAAAGAAATGTGGTCTCATGGACTAAAATGACTGGAGGATATACACAAAATGGGTATGTTGAAAAGGCTTCAAAAATTTTAAAGAAAATGTAATTGGCTGGTATAAAGCCAAATTCCACAACCTTTGCCACCATCCTCCCTGCCTATGTCAAAATGGGAGCTTTGGAATAGGGTATGGACATCCATCAATACATAAAGGATAGAGGAATTTTGTCAGATGTTGTAGTTGCAACTGCCCTATTAGACATGTATGCAAAATGTGGAAGCATAGACAAGGCATGTGAACTGTTTGACATAATGCCTCAAAGAAATGTGGTCTCATAGACTAAAATGACTACAGGATATGCAGAAAATGGATTTGTTGAAAAGGCTTCAGAAGTTTTAAAGCAAATGCAATTGGTTGGTGTAAAGCCAAATTCCACAACCTTTGCCACCATCCTCCCTGCTTGTGTCAAAATGGGAGCTTTGGAATAGGGTATGGACATCCATCAGTACATAAAGGATAGAAGAATTCTGTCAGATGTAGTTACAACTACCCTGTTAGACATGTATGCAAAATGTAGAAGCATAGACAAGGCATGTGAACTATTTGATAGAATGCCTCAAAGAAATGTGGTCTCATGGACTGCAATGACTGCAGGATATGCACAAAATGGATTTGTTGAAAAGGATTTAGAAATTTTAAAGCAAATGCAATTAGCTAGTGTAAAGCCAAATTCCACAACCTTTGCCACCATCCTCCCTACATGTGTCAAAATGGGAGCTTTGGAATAGGGTATGGACATCCATCAATACATAAAGGATAGAGGAATTTTGTCAGATGTTGTAGTTGCAAATACCTATTAGACATGTATGCAAAATGTGGAAGCATAGATAAGGCAAGTGAACTGTTCGACAGAATGCCTCAAACAAATGTGGTCTCATGGACTGTAATGACTGTTGGATATACACAAAATGAATTTGTTGAAAAGGCTTCAAAAATTTTAAAGCAAATGCAATTGGTTGGTGTAAAGCCAAATTCCACAACCTTTTCTAGCATCCTCCCTGCCTATGTTAAAATGGGAGCTTTGGAATAGGGTATGGACATCCATCAATACATAAAGGATAGAGGAATTTTGTCAGATGTTGTAGTTGCAACTGCCCTATTAGACATGTATGCAAAATGTGGAAGCATAGACAAGGCAGGTGAACTGTTTGACATAATGCATCAAAGAAATCTGGTCTCATGGACTATAATGACTGTAGGATATGCACAAATGTGATTTGTTGAAAGGGATTCAGAAATTTTAAAGCAAATGTAATTGGCTAGTGTAAAACTAAAATTCACAACCTTTGCCACCATCCTCCCTACTTGTGTCAAAATGGGAGCTTTGGAATAGGGTATGGACATCCATCAATACATAAAGGATAGAGGAATTTTATCAGATTTTGTAGTTGCAACTGCCCTATTAGACATGTATGCAAAATGTGGAAGCATAGACAAGGCATGTGAACTATTTGACAGAATGCCTCAAAGAAATGTGGTCTCATGGACTACAATGACTGCAGGATATGTACAAAATGGATTTGTTGAAAATGATTCAAAAATTTTAAAGAAAATGCAATTAGCTGGTGTAAAGCCAAATTCCACAACCATTTCCACCATCCTCCCTGCATGTGTCAAAATGGGAGCTTTGGAATAGGGTATGGGCGTCCATCAATACATAAAGGATAGAGAAATTTTGTCAGATGTTGTAGTTACAACTGCCCTGTTAGACATGTATGCAAAATGTGGAAGCATAGACAAGGCATGTGAACTGTTTGACAGAATGCCTCAAAGAAATGTGGTCTCATGGACTGCAATGACTAGAGGATATGCAAAAAATGGATTTGTTGAAAAGGCTTCAAAAATTTTAAAACAAATGCAATTGGCTAGTGTAAATCCAAATTCCACAACCTTTGCCAGCATTGTCCCTACCTGTGTCAAAATGGGAGCTTTGGAATAGGCTATGGACATCCATCAATACATAAAGGATAGAGGAATCTTGTCAGATGTTGTAGTTACAACTACCCTGTTAGACATGTATGCAAAATGTGGAAGCATAGACAAGGCACATGAACTGTTTGACAGAATGCCTCAAAGAAATGTTGTCTCATGGACTGCAATGACTGCAGGATATGCACAAAATGGATTTGTTGAAAATGCTTCAGAAATTTTAAAGCAAATGCAATGGGCTAGTATAAAGCCAAATTCCACAACCTTTGCCACCATCCTCCCTGCTTGTGTCAAAATGGGAGCTTTGGAATAGGGTATGGACATCCATCAATACATAAAGGATAGAGGAATCTTGTCAGATGTTGTAGTTGCAACTGCCCTGTTAGACATGTATGCAAAATGTGTAAGCATAGACAAGGCATGTGAACTGTTTGACAGAATGCCTCAAAGAAATGTTGTCTCATGGACTGTAATGACTGCAGGATATGTACAAAATGGATTTGTTGAAAATACTTCAAAAATTTTAAAGCAAATGCAATTAGCTTGTGTAAATCCAAATTCCACAACCTTTGCCATCATCCTCCCTTCCTGTGTCAAAATGGGAGCTTTGGAATAGGGCATGGACATCCATCAATACATAAAGGTTAGAGGAATTTTGTTAGATGTTGTAGTTGCAACTGCCCTGTTAGACATGTATGTAAAATATGGAAGCATAGACAAGGCACGTGAACTGTTTGATAGAATGCCTCAAAGAAATGATTTTTTTTTGGTAAACACTACCAGATATGGGGGCAGCTCCCTATATTAAAATATCAAAAAAAAGTTACATAGAAAGCTAAGGCATTACATCTAGTGATATATATATATAACTTATGCCTTCAGCAATATCCACCATCCTAGCTATTACATTTTCATCAATCAGACCTGGGTTGGCTTCTAGGAATTTCAAAAACTCTCCTATGTTATTTTCTTTCTCCACACCTTTTCTGTAGAGGGCCCAAGCTTTTTGCAGCTTCACCTTCTTCTTCTCCTCATTTAGGATGAGGGTGGCAAGAGCAAATATGTGTTCAGGCTCCACTGCCACACCATCCATGGCAGTCTTGACCATGTCCATCAGATTTTCCCTCACTAATCTCATTGCAGCTCTTAGCCCCAGAGCCTTGCTCCCACAAATTGTACATAGTTCCGATCATGCGCATACCCTCCTGACTAGAAACCAACCCTGATCACTTTCAAGATGGCCACTTTTTCTTTAACGGAGGCTTTGTTGACCAGGTATGCAATCTTTTGCCCTCTGGTTTCATCCTCCTCATAGTGACACTCCACTCTGAAATGCTGAGGCATCACTTTGTTTGGACCATTCCTAAGAACAAACAACATAATTGGCCATAGGTGCAATATGATATCAGAAGGTTTGTTGAGAGTTGTATGATTTGCCAGAGAGCAAAGGGAGTCTCAACCAATACAGGACTGTACCAACCTTTGCCCATACCAAACAGACCTTGGGAAAGTTTGAGTATGGATTTTGTGATGGGATTGCCCAAGACAAGGATAGGTTATGACAGTGTGTTTTTTGTGGTAGACAAGTTCAGCAAGATGGCTCACTTTATTCCTTGTAAGACCACCAATGATGCTAGTTACATTGTCGGTTTGTTCTTTAAATAAATTGTCAGAATTCATGGATTACCTTTGAGTATTGTATCTGACAGAGACAACAAATTTGTGGGATATTTCTGGAGAACTTTGTGGAAAAGATTGGGTACAAATTTGTCTTTTAGTTTAGCGTATCATCCTCAGACTGATGGCCAAACTGAGGTTGTCAATCAGTCATTAGGAAATCTGTTGAGATGTTTGACAAGAGAACATGGCAGTAGTTGGAATGTGGTACTCCCACAAGTAGAGTATGCCTATAATGATTCTACAAATAGAAGTATAGGTCTAAGTCCTTTTGAAGTTGTTTATGGTAGTCATCTTAGAGGAATTTTTGAATTAAGAGATGTTCAAGGGTTAGACAAAAGGAGTGGACATGTTGATACATTTGCAGAGGCTATGAAGGAGATCCATCAACAAGTCAGAGATACTATACACAAGAACAGTCAGAAGACCAAGGCTAGAGTGGATCAAAGAATAAGGGATGTGCAGTACCAAATAGGAGATATGGTCATGGTTCATCTCAACAAGAACAGACTACCCACAGGAAAACACAACAAGTTGATGATGCAAAAAATTAGACCTTGTCAGATTTTGGAAAAATATGGTCCTAATGCTTACAAAATTGAACTCCCTGATGATATTGCTATTTCACTTATATTCAATGTTGCTGATCTAACATTATATAGGAGTCCTGATACAGGAGAAGGTACAGCAGATTCTGTCCAAGACACTGCAGAGTGGGTGCAGCATTTAACACCTAAGGAACCACCGAAGATGGAGTGCATCTTGGATAGCAGGACAACCAAGAAGATAAGAAATTAGACCTATTTTGAGCACTTAGTCAAATGGCAAGGACTTCCCGACTCAGAACCCACATGGATGTTGGAAGAAGCCATTAAAAAGTAGGGTGGTGATTTACAACAGTTAGTCTCTAAGAGGACTTGAGACAACTTTCACCAGGGGAGTATGGTGCAGGAGCACCTAGAAAATCATGTTTTCTTTTGTAATAAGGTCTATTTGACCAATACATTTTCATTTCAGTTGTATCTAGGATCATTTTGTAAGTCCCAAGTGACTTTAGGACACTTGTCAAATTGTAACCGCATAATGCCAAAATAAGGCAGTAGGGCAGTTGGAGGATGTTTAAGACGGTTGTCTCCCAGCCGCTTGGATTGATCTCCTAGCTGCTTGGATTGATCTCCCAGCCGTTTGGAGTTAGTTTGGTACTACTCAGGGTGAGTTGATAAATGCCTAGAGGAATGGCCAAATGATCATCGAATGTAATCAGATCAAAGAAAGGCGTGAATGTGGTTGTATTGTGCTCAAGAGAAATAAAGCAATTATGTTATGTCCATTTGATTTCCATTTCTTATAACTGTAAATCATGCAACTATAGATTTCCATTCATTCTACATTTTCCATTGTTGCCATATGTCATCGTGAAGCATTCCACTGGTGAGATTTCTGTCAAAATCAGTGGAATGGCTTCGTTGTATGAATATTTGTTTTACTCTTTGTTTTGTTTTTCCTATTCGGCAGTACAGAGGATCCAGACAGGGCATTTCACATAGTAGGATGACCTAGCATCTCCATGTGCTAGGGTTCGCGGGAAGTAAACTGTGCAACGACGTATTGGCGCATCGGCCAAAGGTTACAAGTGTTCACCGATGGAATGAGTCTCACAAAAGGTAAATGCCATCGGGGCATTGGAAGAAGGATGAGGGACTTGGCCGATGGAGTTGAATCGGTGGCTCATCTGTTAGTTTCTCGACTATGAGAAATTAGGGCATTGGTCTATGGTATTCGCTGTGCACTCCCCATCAAGACAAGGTTTTAAAAAAAAAATGAAAAGTCATTGGAAAATTGATGTCAATCATTTTTGGTGAAATGGTTCTAGGTGAAATAGTTGAGGGCAAATTGCTTTAGCCAAAATTGATTGATACTAATTTTTGAAAATATAGTGAAAATATGCCTCTATGTATGGTTGGAAGTTGAAGAGTTCCAATTAAAATTTATTTGAATAAAAAAATGTAATCCACATAGGTGCAATGACATTCACTATTGCTCCAATCAAAAATGTTCCAAGAGATTCTTTACGTGAAACTATTTCACTAAACCCCCTAAGTTAGCAGAAGGTGTGACACAACTTTGAATTTTTATCCAATATAAAAAAAATTGATAGATAACAAATAGGCTAACCAATCATCATGTTACATACTCAAATGTTAATGGGTCAACCTCAATAGGGTCAAAATATGTCATACAAATAATGTGGAACTATCATATACATCACGCCATGGTGTGCAAATGTTGATTGTGATGACATATGATCATGGAGCTTTTGTGTATGAATAAAATGGGTAAATAAAGGTGGTAGTTTTGATGTTATATTTACATAAGGCCAACATGTTATCAGTTGTGCCACATTCACTTGCTTCTAAGATTATAGATGTTTAGATTTGTTAGTGATTCTTCAAGTATTATCATTAGACCATATAACTAATGATACCACCACATTGTGATCCATTTATTCTAATGTGTATGTAAATCTTTCCTTGATTTTCATCATGTTTGATATCTTAATTTGTAATATTGATGTTGGATGTGCTAGACCTATAACATTGGATTTTTCAACAAAATCAATATGATCATTATAACTAGCATTAGGAGGATCCTCATCATCTATTCTACTTGATTAGATTCATCATGTTGAGCTCCTACCAATTTGCTTCCATTTTCATAAACACACTCATCTTGAAGCAGATTAATTTCAATAAGGTCTCGCATTGTATACTTGAGTATTACTTACCTACTTGTAGTGTGCCCATGTTTCTAATGATAATAGCAATAAAAACTAGTATTGAAATAGTTTGGGACACCTATAGATGTATCGATTGGTTTAATGGGAGGTAAGGTGACAAGGGGATATGTGGGCAAAAGAAAAAGTGCAACGTAGTCAAGGGAGGAAAAAAACTTTGGGAAATGGACTAATCCTATTATGAAGTGACAAATTTAGTATATCTTCAAGATTAGGGTTCTCTAGTGCACAAAAAGAGTCATATTGGATGCTATGACAATGTATTTATGACGTCCATGCAAAATGACATACAACAAAAGCATAAGAGTGAAAGGTATGCATGTTTATCTCTTAATATCATCTTATCATATCTTCTTTATGGAAGGTTGTAAAGTGAAAATTTAAAATAAAAATTTATGTAATTACAAATAATGTATCTTAATCTATATTCTTTATGAAAGAATGTACAATGACACTTGAAATTAGAAAATACATTGTATAAACATAAAATATGTTTCTTTTTTCTTTTTGGCTATGTAGACCTAGGTTAGGCACCTAGGGGATGCAAAAAAGGATATCTAATGGTAACTTGTGGTTCACTAGATCCAATCCCTTTTTAGAAGATCATCCCTCTCACTTTTAACAATGTAATCAAATTACAATCCTATCTAAATAAACTAATTCAAATTGGATGATCTTTGTCTCATCATTTTTGTGTTGTTGCAAGAATATTTCTTCTTCTTTTTCTTCACCTTAGTCCACTCCTATTCTTGAGTTGTATCCACCTATCAATACTTAGAAAATAAATACCTACATATGATGCTCTAGAGACTGTATCGTGTTTATCTCCAAGGCCCTCTAACACAAATATAATGCCCATCAACATAGCAAAAACATGCAAACCAAAGTTCTTCCGAATTACTCTAGTAAAGAATAACCATCCCTATTCAAATGGAGAAGAATGTTCTAACATTAAAACCACCTTAGAACTCTTCACAGAGCAATCACCAATATCCATGTTTTCCTTATCTAGAGTAATTGACTTATTAAATTGAGATCCTACCCCAATTTTATTATGTGCTAATTTATAAGGAGTAACAACATGGTGATGAGGTTTGGATCCCACCCACTAGGTGGGTTTACTGAAATTTACCCTAAATTTGAAGATCTTTCTTTCACATTGAGAAGTGAGAAGCCCCCATCCAAAGCACCTCCTACATCTAAAATTAAGTTTTTCATATTCCACTCGTTGCTTCCTTTCTCTTTCCCCTACCATTAGAAAAAATGTTTCAAAATTCCTTCATGAAATCCATCTCCATGCACAATTGAGCAAAAGTAATGCATGTTTTATTAACAGTCTTTGAGGCCAAATAGATAAACCTACCCATGGAATTCACAACTATTGTTAATGCAGAAAACCCTAGAAATTGCCAAGGTAAGTAAGGTAGTATTATCCAAATGAGGCCAAAGGTATAGGAGTCACAACAAGGGTCAATGGAGGGAAACCATGGTCTAACACTTAGAAAATTATCTTTCATGATCCATAGACCAAACCTCAAAACATACTCCTTGATCAATAGACTATTTCAAATTGGATTATCTTTGTCTCATCATTTTTGTGTTGTTACAAGGATATTTCAAGATCTTATTTTTCTTCACCTTAGTCCACTCCTATTCTTGAGTTGTATCCACTCTATCAATACCTAGACAATGAATACCTCCATATGATGCTCTAGAGACTTATCTTGTTTATCTCCAAGGCCCTCTAACACAAATAGAATGCCCATCAACATAGAAAAAACATGCAAACCAAAATTTTTCCCAATAACTCTAGTGAGAAATCACCATCCTTATTCAAGGGAGAAGATGGATCTAACATTAAAACCACCTTAGAACTCTTCATAGAGCAATCACCATTATCCATGTTTTCCTTATCTAGAAAACTGACATATTAAGTTGAGATCCTACCCTAATTGTATTGTGTGCTAATTATGAGGAGTAATGACATGGTGATGAGGTTTGGCTCCCGCCCACTAGGTAGGTTTACTGAAATTTACTCTAAATTTGAAGATCTTTCTTTCACATTGAGAGGTGAGATGCCTCCATCCAAAGCAGCTCCTACATCTAAAATTAAGCTTTTTATAATCCACCTATTGCTTCCATGCTTTTCCCCCTACCATTAGAAAACAATTGTTTCAGAAATTCCTTCGTGAAATCCATCTCCACGCACAATTGAGCAAAAGTAGTGCATGTTTTATTAAGTCTCGGAGGCCAAATAGATAAACCTACCCATGGAATTCACAATTATTGTTAATGCAGAAGACCCTCCAAATTGCCAAATGAGGCCAAAGGTATAGGAGTCACAAGGGTCAATGGAGTGAAACCATGGTCTAACACTTAAAAAATTATCTTTCATGATCCACAGACCAAACCTCAAAAGATACTCCTTGTCTTTCACATAATCAAATTCGAGCATAAAAAACCACTGGTGTCAGGGTAGATAGCGATTTCCCCTACCAGAGAGGGCCTCCAGGTGCCAGGTATCCATTCATGGAGATCTACCGATTTGGGCCAAAATTCATAAAATTTAAAAATTAAGGCATGAGTGATCAGAAACTCTTCCTGCTCAGAAACCTCTGAATCTAATTTAATTTGCGACATTCCGTCTTCAGAAGTATGGTTTGAACCTATGTTAAGAATATTGGGGTTAATTTCCTCTCCATTACTAAATGTGCAATCAGAGGGATGGAAGGGGGGAACCTTGTCCGTAGGTTCCTAGGTAGAATTGGCAAGCCGAGGGCTCAAAGTGGTGGATCCAAATGTCATTGCCATTTCACTGGAATCCGATCCTTCCATTGACACCCTACTTACATGCCCCACAAATTTTCAATCCACATCATCATCCATATAAGAGGAATAATAACATGAACTCGATCCATCGTCACTAGCACCAACTGCTCTGCTAGGACACAGACCTTCACAAACCTGATTTTCCTCCATAATTTTACTAGAAAACCTCATGGGAAAGGTGGAAGGATTCCCTAGTCTTTATCTTAATAGACGGAGCATTTGTTTACCCATCGAATCCCTAGTCTTTATCTTAATAGATGTTCCACGCTTATCCAGTGCTTGGATCATAAAGAAAATGGAATAATATTAATCCTAAGGTAAGAATGTCAGTTAACATTCTCAAAAGATAAGAACCTTTAAGGCCACACATAAAGTTTAAACTTCTTTAAACACTGTAAGAAGTTAATAGCTATAATGTGAAATTCATGTGGCAGTATTACTCACTCACTCATTTTATTGGTATCTAGACATAACCTCTAGGTTTACTCATTCCTAAGAAACATTATCCCTTCTTTTGATGACTTCACATCCACTTAGGTATTCACCTAATAACTCTATAAAATAAACACCACTTAACCACTTGAATGGTCTTTACATTCTAAAGATAATTAATAATTTGAAAGGTTAATGTCAATGTTGAATTCCAACAGATTTTGGCTAGCAAAACTAAACTGTAGTAAGGTACCATGTTATTAACAAAAGAGTGTCAAAATGTCACCAATTTTAAGTACAAGAAATACATAAAAGATTGGCTCTATACCATATCCCTCTATTCATTCATAAGTAATAATAGTACTTTTCATACAATTAGTTAACACTAAATTAAGTGAGTATGACAATATTAAGAAAAAATTACCCCCTTCATATTTTTGTTTTAAAATAAAAGAAGAGATATATTTCATTTCCTGTTCACCCCTTCAAATATTTGCTTTTAAAATAAAAGAAGAAATAAATATTTCATTTCCTTTTCCTTAGAATATTTAAATATAATGCTATCAAATTACTTTCTTTTCCAAATAAACATATTCCAACTTTTATGCCCATACAGATAAACCATTTGTTTACCTTATAATAATAATTATAATTCACTAGTTTACTATTGTTCTAAACAACAATTTCCCTTTTCATTATGTAGATATAAGAAATCTTGATGGATTTGGAGGACTATTAAATATACTATACATAGTAGATAAAACTCTTAATAAGAATATGATCAAGATCTATTTTTTTCTTTTAATTCCCAACACAAAGCTAGGTGCCTTTGATGGAGGCATCTCTATTAGAGAGCACCTCTCTGATGGAGATGTCTCCATTGGAGAGGTCACCTCCAATGGAGCACCTTATTGCTGATCGTTCAAGATTTGTTTTTTTTTCCTTGTCTACTCTCTTAGACACATTAAAATTGGTTTTTAAAAGCATGTTCTTTGTTGTACATTCACATCCAAAATCTTAGCTACTCAAACCGGTATAAATTTTGATTCAAAGCTCTATTTTAAACTTAGCTCAAACACTATGTTAGATATGCAAGCTTGCATTTTGAAAAGAACTTGATTCCTTGTCTCTGTTTATTTGATTTGTTTGTTTTCATAGGTATTATTAGCTGGTTATATCAGAATCAAATTTCACAGCTGCCCTAAATGGGTGAAATTTACATACAACAACAATTGAATGTATTTGTTATCACTTAAGGTTCAATTAAAATTTAGGGAAAGGAAACCCTCAATATGTACAATAGATTATATTTGCATAGAAAAGAAGATTTTATCTGCCCTTTATGCATACTTGATAAATAATTTATGTTCAGTCAAGCAATCTGGTAAAACCATACCTAATATTTCTGTGGATCTCAATGCCTTGTCAAATTTTTCTGTCTTGTTTCCCCTTTCTTTTTCTTCTCTTTCTTGTTCTTCCTCTATTCCTCTATCGACATTCCCCTCTAATTTAGAAAATTCTTATTTTAAGAGTCTTTCCCCTCTTTTTGCTAGGTTCTAGATGTTTCAATCATGTTAAAAGAATGCCAAGTTGCTTTGATAATTTCCCCATGTTCTTTATTTAATAGTTCATATGGAGCGATTGCTAAATGCCTCTTTGTTTTACAGATGTCGGGCATGGTAATTGCCTCAGGCAGAAAAATGGTTTTATTTGGAAAGTGCTAAAATTTCACTTCATCTTTATATACCCTTTAAAATATGAATTTTGCTAATGATTAAATATAATCTATCGTACTAAAGCAATACCCACCTTGGCTGGCAATATTTAATATTACTAGAATTGCACATTAACACTATTTTCTTTTAAATTGAAAAAAAAATAACATTGTTTTATTGAACAACATAGGAACTACAAGTAACGTCAATTCTCATCAACACATTATAAGTTACAAAGAAATTTATTACAATTTAAAATCATTCATGAGAGAATTTATGCATTAATTCTTCTTTATTAAATTTTTTGCATAAGTCTTTGTGAAGGCTTTCATGATCGGAAGTGGCACTTGCAACTACAACATCTACCAAAATTAATATTATTTTGTTCTTATTTAAGGATAGTAATATATTGTTGCTAGTATGAGGTTAACCAGTGTTGTCATTGATGTCAACATACTCATATTGCATTGATAAGAAGGATTGGATGAGCTGTGTGCCAAGGTTATTGAGGAAATCAGTCTCAATCAGGAACAGTGAAGAACAGTGATGAGAAGAAGGCAAAAAGCACTCAATAGGTTGAGTATTAGAGGATGCGGATTAAAGGGTTTATAGATATGAGTCCTGAGATGTTCCAGGTAAGATTGTAGAGGTCCACATAAAGATATCAAGAAGTTGTGATCGATCAAGTAGAACCGGTTCCAGGAGATGCTCCGGAGTGACAGAGTGTTACAAAAAGGTCCGGTGAGATCCGAAAGTGCATTGTCCTATCTTGCGGATTGGATGGAGTGTTTGGGATGTCCTTGTGATGTGTCATCTCGATTTGTTCATGGTTTGGAGGTCCGGAAGCACCCTTTTTAGTATGACAGTGGTGATAGACTATGTTCTTGAAGTTCCAGATGAAGGAGAGAAGAGATTCTAATAAGTAGAGGAAGTGCGGATGTACCCGATCATTCAGGCAAGCCTGTGAAGGTTCTTGAGTAATGTTGAGGTTGTGTTGTTGGTCTGCATTAGTGTTAGAGCCCAGAATTGAAGATATTCTTCTGGATGAAGATGTTCTTGCTGGTCGATTGGATGAGCTCTTCTGGATGAAGATGTTCTTGATCAGGCTGGCTAACCAGATGAGTTATTCATCTTGTGAATGTTCTTGTGGATGATTGCTGACTTAGATGATTGTTCCTAATTCGATGCCTTGTATAAATGAAGGTTTGTGAATTCATTTTGAAGTGTGTTGTGGAGCGGATGAGTGTGGTATAGTGAAAGAGGGAAAGACAGAGCAGGTGTGTCTCGGGCTTAAATGGAACTGATCCAGACATGGTAAAGATGTCATTCTCTAGTTCAAGTTTGTGATACTTATGATCTTGTAGACAATGTGTCTCTTGTAGGCAGTGTGCCTCCTTGTGAGCAGTGTGCTCAGGCAGTGAGCCCTAATTGGCATGTGCCATCCATTTTTCTTATTCTTCTAACAAAGAATAATCCTTGGGTTGATCACCCCGTGGTTTTTCCCTTAACCAGGTTTTCCATGTCAAAAACCTTGGTGTCTAATGTGTTGGTGTTTATCTACTCCAGTGTTCATGCTTTATGCTTTGATGAATGGTTAATTGATATGCTATTAACTAACAAAGAAGAATCAAGTGTTTGAAGTAGAAGCAAGTTTTTATACAACTAATTCACCCCCACTCTCAGTTGTGTGCCCTAGATCTAACAATTGGTATCAGAGCCAAGTTCCTCTAAAAGGGGCTTAACTGCTTGAGGAGATCCAAGATGTCGTCATACAAGAAGGATAGTTCGAAGTTCGATGGAACCAACTTCTCTCTCTGGAAAGGTCGCATGAAATGTCACTTGGAGTGTATGGGAAAAGCTTACTTGTCCATGGTCACAAAAGCATATGTTCCTCCACAGGGTGGTCTGACAACTCTGAATGAAATCACAGATGCTGAAAATAATTTGCGGACCAAAGAGACTCTTCTAAGCGCATTGACTGACTCAGAACTCTCAAATGTTATTGACCTACCAACTACCTATGAGATCTGGGTTAAACTAAAACTTCTGCATGAAGGAGATGAGTTTGTTAAGAGTGCAAGGCTGCAAAGTCTCAAAGGGAAATTTGAAAGATTAAAGATGAGAGATGATGAAAATATCACTACCTTTATGCCAAGAGTAAATGAGCTGGTATGTGATATCAAGAATGCTAGTGGAGTTCTGGATAAAAATGAGATTATTTGCAAAATACTTAGATCCCTTCCTGCTGCCTACAAAATCAAGGTTGCTGCCATTGATGAATTCAGAGCCCATACAACTGTCACAAGAGAGCAATTGGCTGGCAAACTGGCTACATTTGAAATGACTGAGTTTAGAGATGATCACCCCAAGACTGAATCTATATTCAAAGCTAGTGCCTATGTGAAAGGCAAACAAAGATTTGATTTGGGAGAGAACTCTTCAAGGAAGCTGTCATGGTATGATCAAGCAAAGAAAGACATGGAAGAGGAAGAAGCAGAAACAACTCAATTTGAAGCCCTCATTGTAAAGAGACTGCCAAGAGGATCCAGTAAGTATGAAGGAAAATTACCCTTCAAGTGCTTCAACTACAATAAAATTGGTCATTTTGCTTTAAGATGTCTGGAAAGATCTGCAAGGTCAAATTCTAACAGACAAAGGTTTGAAAAGAACTGTTACTTTGTTCATGAAGAAGATGATAATGAAGGTGTAATAGATGATGAATCAGAAATAGGAAATAGATCTGGAAATGAATGGGTGTTTATTGCCATCAAGGAAGAAGATCCAATATCCTCTAAATCTGTCAATCATAAGGTTGTAGAAAGAGCTTTGGCTACCCAAGTTGAAGAAAAGGATGATTGGGTTATTGACAGTGGATGCTCTCACCATATGACAGGTGACAAGAACAAGTTCTTAGATTTGGAAAGGTATGAAGGAGGAATGGTAAAATTTGGTGATAATTCTGCTGGTAGAATCAAAGGTAGGGGAACTATTTCTTTTGATGGAAAGAGCAAAACTGGTAATGTACTGTATGTTGAAGGATTGAAGCACAATCTTCTCAGTGTTGGTTAGTTGGTAGACAAAGGTTATGATCTCCGGTTCAAGAATGGAAGATGCAGGATCTTTGAAAGTTTCGGAACTGAGATTGCATCCGGTACTCAAACAAAAGGTAATATCTTCCATCTAGTTGGTTCTAATAAAATTTATTTGTTTGTTCAAGTTGATCAAAGTTGGTTATGGCATAGAAGGATGTGTCATGTGAATTTTGACAACATCATCAAGATAAGCAATACTCAGGCTGTAAGAGATCTTCCAAAATTGGTGAAACCTACAAATAGTTTGTGCAAAGAATGTCAGCTAGGTAAATAGAGCAGAGTCTCTTTCAAAAGCAAGGATCAGTCCTCTATCAGATTATTGGAATTAGTTCATACTGATCTCTGTGGTTTGACAAGAATCAAGAGTATGCAAGGTGATAGATATTTTATGTTACTGATTGATGACCATTCCTGGATGATGTGGGTTACCTTCCTAAAAGAGAAATCAGAAGCCTTTGAAAAGTTCAAAATATTCAAGGCTATGGTAGAGAATCAAACTGGATTGAAACTAAAATGTCTGAGGTCTAATAGAGGTGGTGAATTCACATTCGGTGAATTCATAGACTTTTGTGAGAAGCATGGTATAAAGAGACAATTGTCTGCTCCTAGGACTACACAGCAGGATGGAGTAGTTGAGAGAAAGAACCGGACCATCTTGGAAGCATCCAGGACAATGATGATGGAAGCAAATGTTCCCCAGATGTTTTGGAGAGAAGCTGTCAGCACTATAGTCTATACTCTCAATCAAGTTCAAATCAGAAGCAATACCAGTAAGACTCCTTATGAACTTTGGTATGGTATAACTCCCACTGTGAGATATTTTAGAGTATTTGGTAGCAAGTGTTACATCAAAAGAGATGAAGATCTAGGAAAGTTTGATGTTAGAAGTGATGAAAGAATTTTCTTGGGTTACTCCACTCAAAGCAAAACATACCAGTGTTACAATAAGAGATTGAGAAAGATGATAGAAAGTACAAATGTGAAGGTTGATGAAGGAATTGAGAAGCCCTCAAGGTTTTATGAATATGATGAAGATGATCAGAATGATTCTCTGGTGCAAGGAGCTCAATCCTCTTCTAAAATTTAGATTCAAACTGATCCGGTAAATCAGGAAGAAGAGGTTTGTCTGAATGACCCTGATCAAGAAACAGTAGTGCAAGAAACTCCCAAAGTTCCAAGGTATGTAACTCTAAACCATTCTGAAGATCAGATCATAGGAGACAAAAGCAAAGGGGTACAAACAAGGAGAATTGCTCAAGATTCAAATGAATACTGTCTGATTTCAAAGAATGAACCTAAGACAATTAACGAAGCTTGCAATGATAAAAATTAGACCAAAGCAATGGAGGAAGAGTTGATGCAAATTGAGAAAAATCATACTTGGGATCTTGTTCCCAGACCTAGAAACAAGAATGTGATTGGAACCAAATGGGTCTTCTGGAACAAACTAAATGAAGTTGGTGAAGTAATCAGAAACAAAGCCAGATTGGTCTATAAAGGCTACTCTCAAATAGAAGGAATTGATTTTGAAGAAACCTTTGCTCCGGTGGCAAGAATTGAAGCAGTCAGATTATTTCTTGCATTTTCTACCTTCAAAGACTTCAAGGTATATCAGATGGATGTCAAGTCTACCTTCCTAAATGGTGATTTGGAAGAAGAAGTATACATTGAACAATCGGATGGATTTCAATTATCTGATCATGATGATATGGTCTGCAAGTTGAAGAAAGCATTGTATGGATTGAAGCAAGCCCCAAGAGCATGGTATGAAAGGTTGGATAAGCATCTTTTGTAGATTAGTTTCAACAAAGGCACTGCTGATAGTAATATATATTTCCAAATAGATAATGAAAACATCTTGATTGTTGAAGTATTTGTTGATGATATCATCTTTGGAGGAAGAGACAGTATGTGTAAAACCTTTGCAAATCAAATGAAAAGTGAGTTTGAAATGTCAATGCTTGGTGAAATGAATTTCTTCTTGGGTCTACAAGTTACTCAGACAAAGAAAGGCATCTTTATCTCTCAGACCAAGTATGTGAAAGAATTGTTGAGGAAATTCAGAATGGAAGATTCAAAGCCAATGAACACTCCTATGGCAACTGGATGTAAGTTGAGCAAAGATGATGATTCTCCTAAGATAGATCAGACCAAGTATAGATCAATGATTGGAGGATTATTGTATCTCACTCAGACTAGACCAGATATAATGCAGGCTATTGGTCTTGTGGCAGGATTCCAGGCTGATCCTAGAGAATCTCATGTTATGGCAATCAAGAGGATTTTTAGATATCTAAAGGGGACAGTTGAGTATGGTCTATGGTATCCTAGAGATCATGATTTCTCTCTTCATGCATATATAGATGCAGATTGGGCAGGAGATGTGGATGACCAGAAGAGCACTAGTGGTGGAGCTTTCTTTTTGGGAAAAAGGTTGGTTTCTTGGCTAAGCAAGAAACAAGAGGCAATATCTCTGTCTACAATTGAAGCAGAATACATTGCAGCAACAGGTAGTTACACTTAGATCTTATGGATGAAGTAGATGTTAAGAGACATTAAAGTAGAATATGAGGAGCCTATCACAATTTTCTGTGATAATTCAAGTGTAATAAATATTTCTAAGAATCCGGTGTTGCATTCTAAGACCAAGCACATATCTATCAAGTTTCACTTTCTGAGAGAGCAAGTGAACAAGGATGAAGTCAGATTGGAGTATGTACCCTCCAAGGATTAGATTGCAGATATTTTTACTAAACCTCTTCCCAAGGACTCTTTTGAGTATCTCTGAGAGAAGTCAGGGCTCATGACCCCTCTAGTGATTAACTAGGATGCACTGATGTGCATCAATCCAATGGATATCACAGTTATATCTTGTGATCTGGATTGATGATGGGGAGTTGCTACTAAGGGGGAGCAGCTGGTATGATTCTGATGTGTTAGAGTTGCAACTATGAGCCCTTTGCCATTGATGTCAAAGGAGGAGAGAAGACATGTGAAAAACAAGTGGTTGATGATCAAAGGGGGAGCAGTAAAGGAAGAGAAGACATGTGAAGAGTTGTTGTTGATAGGGGGAGCTGTGGCAGAAAGGAGAAGTTCTTGTCTTGATGGTTTTTCACATCATATGTTGCCATCAATGACAAACGGGGAGATTGTTGCAAGTATGAGGTTAACTAGTGTTGTCATTGATGTCAACATACTCATATTGCATTGATAAGAAGGATTCGATGAGCTGTGCTGAGGTTATTGAGGAAATTAGTCTCAATCAGGAACAGTGAAGAACAGTGATGAGAAGAAGGCAAAAAGCACTCAATAGGTTGAGTATCAGAGGATGCAGATTAAAGGGTTTGTAGATATGAGTCTTGAGATGTTCCATTTAAGATTGCAGAGGTCCGCATAAGGATATGAAGAAGTTGTGATCGATCAAGTAGAATCGGTTCTGGGAGATGCTCTGGAGTGACAAAGTGTTACAAAAAGGTCTGGTGAGATCCGAAAGTGCATTGTCCTATCTTGCAGATTGGATGGAGTGTTTGGGATGTCCTTATGATGTGTCATCTCGATTTGTTCATGGTTTGGAGGTCCGAAAGCACCTTTTTTAGTATGACAGTGGCGATAGACTGTGTTCTTGAAGTTTTGAATGAAGGAGAGAAGAGATTCTAATAAGTAGAGGAAGTGCGGATGTACCTGGTCATTTAGGCAAGCCTATGAAGGTTCTTGGGTCATGTTGAGGTTGTGTTGTTGGTCTGCATTAGTGTTAGAGCCTGGAATTGAAGATATTCTTCTAGATGAAGATGTTCTTGCTGGCTGACCAGATGAGCTCTTCCGGATGAAGATGTTCTTGATCAGGCTGGCTGACTTGATGAGTTATTCATCTTGAGAATGTTCTTGTGGATGATTGCCAACTTAGATGATTGTTCCTAAGTTGACGCCTTGTATAAATGAAGGTTTGTGAATTCATTTCGAAGTGTGTTGTGGAGTGGATGAGTGTGGTATAGTGAAAGAATGAAAGGCAGAGCAGGTGTGTCTTGGTCTTAAATGGAACTGATCTAGACATGGTAAAGATGTCATTCTCCAATTCAAGTTTGTGATACTTATGATCTTGTAGATAGTGTGTCTCTTGTAGGCAGTGTGCCTCCTTGTGAGTAGTGTGCTCAGGTAGTGAGCCCTAATTGGCATGTGCCATCCATTTTTCTTATTCTTCTAACAGAGAATAATCCTTGGGTTAATCACCCTGTGGTTTTTCCCTTAACCAGGTTTTCCACGTCAAAAATCTTGGTGTCTAATGTGTTGATGTTTATCTGCTCTAGTGTTCATGCTTTATGCTTTGATGAATGGTTAATTGATATGTTGTTATCTAACAAAGAAGAATCAAGTGTTTGAAGTAGAAGAAAGTTTTTATACAACTGATTCACCCCCCTCTCAGTTGTGTGCCCTAGATCTAACATATATATTACTATACCCTTTATTTAACTCAATTAATTGAAAATAATTATAAATTTTATTATTATAATTATTTTAGGTATTAGGGGAGAAAAATCCCTTCACTTCCATAACCATTTTGATTAAAAATATATAAAGATAATTGTCCTTACTCAATTATCAATATTATATGTACCTATACAAACATGATTTGACAACTATTCTATTGAAATATCTTCGTTGCTTGGTGTTGTTGTGGAAGTATTTTGTGTTCTTGTCTTTATCATTGATCCATGTTTCCCTGGACTTTTATCTCCAAAACATTTCTTCTTTGGTCAACACTTCCTCATAATCCCTCATCAACCCTTTATCTCTTAGAAACTTCTCTTGGTCCATTCCTGAAATGAATACATCCTCATTAAGCCTGCTCAATTTATCTTCCAAACCTCTTTTGACAACAAAGATGTCTTTGAAGTGATTCAAATTCCATTCCTTATGCCGTTGCTTAACCAATTTCAGCTTAGTCACCAAGAAAAACATCTTTGATCCACTTGGCTTTGTTTAGGGGTTAAAAAGAGGGGTTTATGTTTCAAAGGCAAATCCTCCCTTCACCACTAAATATTCAAGGGAATATCAACCGAGTTGAATCTCCACTGGTAGGAGAATTCACCTATTAGGTTAGGCTGGCACTTGGAACAATGTAGAAGCTCAGATGTATCACACAATATGTCAATCTAATGCTCAATTTCACTAAAAAACCCTAAATATGCAAAACAATAGGCAAATTATAGAATTACGACAAATCCTTTCAGACCAAGGTGAAGGACAGAGATATTTAACTCACTATTTTTTGAAGTCTGAAAAGTACAACAGTCAGGGACACAGGGACTAACGCCCTAGTCCAAGGTACACTTTTTGTCTTGAATCTGGAACTTCGCCTGACACTGATTTGCACTGTATCGTTCATTTCTACCTTAGGAAAAATGGAGGACACAAGGACGAATGCCCTTGTCCTGAAATGTTCACCGGAGTCCCCTGCTTCTCAGATCCTGAATCTTTGTTGTTTGCAACCTCCTTTCCTCAACTCCACTCTGTGAAACTCAGTACCTCAAACCTGCAATCACAAAGGAGTGTGGGAGGGGGTTGTGGTGTTTAGAGGCTTGCCTCGGTCAAGCCTCGGAGAGACATTCAAGTCTTCCGAACACCATTGTCAGATATGAGTGCGTATCCCAACAGCATAGAGGCTAAAATCCTAATGATAAATGATTGAAAACACAATAGATATCACCTTGTAGTGTAGATCTCATGGAAGGAAGATGATCTTCATGCCATGAGGAGATGGGGTCAAATCTACAAGTACAAACACAATAACAACAAAGTACTACTCCGCAACACAATGAATGCCTTGAATCACTTTCACAAAATCACAATGCTCATCTAGTTTCCATCGAGTTTTCAAATGAAACCTAATCATGCTTATATATGCTACTACAAACATTCCCGCTAAGAATTTCAAACTTGAGATGTCAGCATAGGACCTAAATAATGGTCATAAAACTGACATTTAAATTTAGGGCAGACCCAAAATATGGCAGGACTAGGGTGCTAGTGTCCAAGTCCGCCCCCTTATTTTTGTTTAGTGATCATCAAGATAGCACCCCTAGGTCCTATTTGCCACAAGACTTCAGGTTTTTCTCATCAGGAGTCAAAATTATTATGCAAGATGATCTAAATGCAATTTAAGGACTCGGGAGCTAAACCTTAAGAGGGAAAAACCCCCAAGTGGATATTTTCTAACATAACATTTAGCCCCCACTTTAATGTATGTATAAATGCAAGGCCAATACATGCATTAAAGTACAGTCGACAAACACAACAAACACACCAAGCACGGTGAAGACACGTCAAACACATTGAAGACAGTAACGTAATAGGCATGCAAAACACAGAGAAGATAGTTACATCCATGTAAAACACAGAGAATACAACATTGAAGACACAAAACACAGTAAATACAATGAATGCAGTAATTATTTTCTTTTTCTTTTTCTCATACATGAAATGCAGATACAAGTGCAAGGGAATTAAACGCACAACCTATAGTGTAGGAGGGACTCATCTCCACTAGTCCTTAGATTGCACATGGGGCAACAAACATGCAATACAAATCTTAGAGTGTAAGAGCGACTCATCGCCACTAGTCTTTAGACAACACTTGAGAACAAACATGCCATGCAAATCAAGCATGCCATACAAATCCCAAAGTGTAGGAGGGACTCACCTCCACTAGTCTTTAGACTATGAACACACACACATAGAAGACATGGAGAAAACATGACAGACAAGCGATGGAAGAAACTTATTGCTAGGTTCGTAAGCATCTTAGGCACACTACAGGCACACACCGACAATTGGGCTTCACCACAACAATCACCGAAGACATGCTTAAGGGTTAAGATAGTCTCAGATCTGCTCCCCACCTCCGTAGAGGACTTTTAGAAAATGACAAGATGTGTAATCTCCTCAAGAAATACACCATCCCCGCCTCTGCAGAGGGATTAAGATAAAAAGGATATGCGCAATATCCCACCTCTACAGAGGGCTTAAATGATTGTAATAGATTCAAGTCTTTACAAACACACTTTTCTAGCATCTAAATCAGATAGCTTACCTTATATGCCCCCACCTTAAGGTGGTTGATATCGTGTACCGATATCAAGCGTGTTATGGTAGGAAGAAAACACACAATGGAACACGAGCTCTCACAAAGCCCATGCCCCCCAGAGGTGACATGTACTTATGATTGCCAAATGTTCCCACAAACACCTAATTTCCTGCAAGAAAATGTGTTAGCATCCATATAATCATGATAATAAACAATGCATATGATCATCCACATAGAGAACCGAGGAATGCAAGATCCAAGACAGTCAAAGTGCACAGAGCAACAGTATTGTTATGTTTTGTAAGTGCAATAAGACAACATCAATATCACACAGAGTGATTCTACTAGCCAAGTGTCGGATAACATATATCAACTCCATCGTCATGTATGGACTAGGTCCATTTTTTGATTTCTTACTAAAGGGACACCAGGTCCGTATCAGTATAATATGTTTTTCATCATCTGCCAGCTAGATAGAACCACTAGAGGAAGGTAAACAATAAATCAAGAGAGGAGAAACAAGTGCCTTAGGGACAGTCACATAGGAGGGTGCCCCCAAGTCACCAACCACAATGCTATGTCCATAATTCACAACACACAACAATGAAAATAGAGGAGAAGCAATGTAGAAGAATGATGATACAAATAGAAGAAGGGTCACAACAGAGGTGGTCTCCCAGTATCCTTGACCTTATAAGAGAATCAAGGGTCATCCTAGGAGGCCTAAACAACACATAACACATCACAGAGAAACACAACATGAAGGTAAAGGGTTAGAAATACTTACTTATAGGGACAACCAATCTAAGGGTTGTCAACAAGAAAATCATCCTCTTCCTAATCTCAAATGCTAGAGGAAAGAGGTGTGTAAGGTACCATAGCCCAACTGTTGTTCTTATCTTCTAATTGATCAGTGTCGAGGTTTTCTATGTTTGATTCAATGTTAGGTTGAATGTTTTCTTGTTGAGTTGTAATTAGTTGGGCAAAAGCTTGTCTTCTCCTCCTTTCTCTTTCTTGTCTATTCCTTCTTGTCTTACCACTTATCTCTTAAAAGGCATTGTCATGTTTTTCCATAGGGTTTTGCATGTTAGAGGAGGAAGAACCATGTTCAAATTTCATTGGTCTTGGTGGAATGTTTTGGTGTCGATGAAAACTTCCTGATCCTTGTAAGGATGACGAGAGAGGGACCTCAGCATAGATAACATCTCTCCATGAATGAGGTGAGTTATGAAACTTTTCCTTATCCACATCTACCATGCCAATTATCTCATCATATTCATAATAATCTTGTGCTATTCTTATGTCATTTTGTCATTTTCCTTTTTCTCTAAGGGGATCTTCAGATATATGTTGTTCTTCCCTTGTTGTTTGTAAAGGAGCCCTGGTCACTCTAGCTAGTTGTTTTGCTTTGTATCATCAGTAATTTAGGAAGGATTCATCTCGTTGTGGCTTAGGGTCTATATCAGGTTGTGGCTAGAAGTAATCAAGAGTGAAATTCTTGCTCTTAGCTGGAGGATGATATGAATTTTGATGGATAGTATGGATCTCTCCATGCAAAGGGAATTTTAAGCATTTATGAATAGTTGAGGGGACAAAATTCATAGCCTTAAGCCATGGATGTCCTAGTTTTATACGGAAGTAGTCAGAGAAGGGGATAACATCAAATAAATAATCTATGGCTTTATCATAAACTAAGACCAACAAGGTTATCTTTCCAAATGTATTCATCAAAGCTCCATTATGTGTTTTTATTCTTAAATCCGACGGTTGGTAATAGTCTTGTGCCAAATCATGGTTAAGAAGAAACTCTTCCATAACCATATTAGTCATACAATTAGGTTCTATAAGTGTTCCATCCACAGGTCTATCTTAGAGTGTAAGAGTGACTCATCGCCACTAGTCTTTAGACAACACTTGAGAACAAACATGCCATGCAAATCAAGCACGCCATACAAATCCCAAAGCGTAGGAGGGACTCACCTCCACCAGTCTTTAGACTATGAACACACACACATAGAAGACATGGAGAAAACATGACAGACAAGCGATGGAAGAAACTTATTGCTAGGTTCGTAAGCATCTTAGGCACACTACAGGCACACACTGACAATTGGGCTTCACCACAACAATCACCGAAGACATGCTTAAGGGTTAAGATAGTCTCAGATCTGCTCCCCACCTCCGTAGAGGACTTTTAGAAAATGACAAGATGTGCAATCTCCTCAAGAAATACACCATCCCCGCCTCTGCAGAGGGATTAAGATAAAAAGGATATGCGCAATATCCCACCTCTGCAGAGGGCTTAAATGATTGTAATAGATTCAAGTCTTTACAAACACACTTTTCTAGCATCTAAATCAGATAGCTTACCTTATATGCCCCCACCTTAAGGTGGTTGATATCGTGTACCGATATCAAGCGTGTTATGGTAGGAAGAAAACACACAATGGAACACGAGCTCTCACAAAGCCCATGCCCCCCAGAGGTGACATGTACTTATGATTGCCAAATGTTCCCACAAACACCTAATTTCCTGCAAGAAAATGTGTTAGCATCCATATAATCATGATAATAAACAATGCATATGATCATCCACATAGAGAACCGAGGAATGCAAGATCCAAGACAGACAAAGTGCAGAGAGCAACAGTATTGTTATGTTTTGTAAGTGCAATAAGACAACATCAATATCACACATAGTGATTCTACTAGCCAAGTGTCGGATAACATATATCAACTCCATCGTCATGTATGGACTAGGTCCATTTTTTGATTTCTTGCTAAAGGGACACCAGGTCCGTATCAGTATAATATGTTTTTCATCATCTGCCAGCTAGATAGAACCACTAGAGGAAGGTAAACAATAAATCAAGAGAGGAGAAACAAGTGCCTTAGGGACAGTCACATAGG
Organism: Cunninghamia lanceolata; assembly: GCA_027924645.1. Lineage (NCBI taxonomy): Eukaryota > Viridiplantae > Streptophyta > Pinopsida > Cupressales > Cupressaceae > Cunninghamia > Cunninghamia lanceolata. Next base: position 767,624 of record BSBN01001617.1, on the reverse strand, counting down.
AGGGTGCCCCCAAGTCACCAACCACAATGCTATGTCCATAATTCACAACACACAACAATGAAAATAGAGGAGAAGCAATGTAGAAGAATGATGATACAAATAGAAGAAGGGTCACAACAGAGGTGGTCTCCCAGTATCCTTGACCTTATAAGAGAATCAAGGGTCATCCTAGGAGGCCTAAACAACACATAACACATCACAGAGAAACACAACATGAAGGTAAAGGGTTAGAAATACTTACTTATAGGGACAACCAATCTAAGGGTTGTCAACAAGAAAATCATCCTCTTCCTAATCTCAAATGCTAGAGGAAAGAGGTGTGTAAGGTACCATAGCCCAACTGTTGTTCTTATCTTCTAATTGATCAGTGTCGAGGTTTTCTATGTTTGATTCAATGTTAGGTTAAATGTTTTCTTGTTGAGTTGTAATTCGTTGGGCAAAAGCTTGTCTTCTCCTCCTTTCTCTTTCTTGTCTATTCCTTCTTGTCTTACCACTTATCTCTTAAAAGGCATTGTCATGTTTTTCCATAGGGTTTTGCATATTAGAGGAGGAAGAACCATGTTCAAATTTCATTGGTCTTGGTGGAATGTTTTGGTGTCGATGAAAACTTCCTGATCCTTGTAAGGATGATGGGAGAGGGACCTCAGCATAGATAACATCTCTCCATGGATGAGGTGAGTTATGAAACTTTTCCTTATCCACATCTACCATGCCAATTATCTCATCATATTCATAATAATCTTGTGCTATTCTTATGTCATTTTATCATTTTCCTTTTTCTCTAAGGGGATCTTCAGATATATGTTGTTCTTCCCTTGTTGTTTGTAAAGGAGCCCTGGTCACTCTAGCTAGTTGTTTTGCTTTGTATCATCAGTAATTTAGGAAGGATTCATCTCGTTGTGGCTTAGGGTCTATATCAGGTTGTGGCTAGAAGTAATCAAGAGTGAAATTCTTTCTCTTAGCTGGAGGATGATATGAATTTTGATGGATAGTATGGATCTCTCCATGCAAAGGGAATTTTAAGCATTTATGAATAGTTGAGGGGACAAAATTCATAGCCTTAAGCCATGGATGTCCTAGTTTTATACGAAAGCAGTCAGAGAAGGGGATAACATCAAATAAATAATCTATGGCTTTATCATAAACTAAGACCAACAAGGTTATCTTTCCAAATGTATTCATCAAAGCTCCATTATGTGTTTTTATTCTTAAATCTGACGATTGGTAATAGTCTTGTGCCAAATCATGGTTAAGAAGAAAATCTTCCATAACCATATTAGTCATACAATTAGGTTCTATAAGTGTTCCATCCATAGGTCTATCTTAGAGTGTAAGAGCGACTCATCGCCACTAGTCTTTAGACAACACTTGAGAACAAACATGCCATGCAAATCAAGCACGCCGTACAAATCCCAAAGCGTAGGAGGGACTCACCTCCACCAGTCTTTAGACTATGAACACACACACATAGAAGACATGGAGAAAACATGACAGACAAGCGATGGAAGAAACTTATTGCTAGGTTCGTAAGCATCTTAGGCACACTACAGGCACACACCGACAATTGGGCTTCACCACAACAATCACCGAAGACATGCTTAAGGGTTAAGATAGTCTCAGATCTGCTCCCCACCTTTGTAGGGGACTTTTAGAAAATGACAAGATGTGTAATCTCCTCAAGAAATACACCATCCCCGCCTCTGTAGAGGGATTAAGATAAAAAGGATATGCGCAATATCCCACCTCTGTAGAGGGCTTAAATGATTGTAATAGATTCAAGTCTTTACAAACACACTTTTCTAGCATCTAAATCAGATAGCTTACCTTATATGCCCCCACCTTAAGGTGGTTGATATCGTGTACCGATATCAAGCGTGTTATGGTAGGAAGAAAACACACAATGGAACACAAGCTCTCACAAAGCCCATGCCCCCCAGAGGTGACATGTACTTACGATTGCCAAATGTTCCCACAAACACCTAATTTCCTGCAAGAAAATGTGTTAGCATCCATATAATCATGATAATAAACAATGCATATGATCATCCACATAGAGAACCGAGGAATGCAAGATCCAAGACAGACAAAGTGCAGAGAGCAACAGTATTGTTATGTTTTGTAAGTGCAATAAGACAACATCAATATCACACAGAGTGATTCTACTAGCCAAGTGTCGGATAACATATATCAACTCCATCATCATGTATGGACTAGGTCCATTTTTTGATTTCTTGCTAAAGGGACACCAGGTCCGTATGAGTATAATATGTTTTTCATCATCTGCCAGCTAGATAGAACCACTAGAGGAAGGTAAACAATAAATCAAGAGAGGAGAAACAAGTGCCTTAGGGACAGTCACATAGGAGGGTGCCCCCAAGTCACCAACCACAATGCTATGTCCATAATTCACAACACACAACAATGAAAATAGAGGAGAAGCAATGTAGAAGAATGATGATACAAATAGAAGAAGGGTCACAACAGAGGTGGTCTCCCAGTATCCTTGACCTTATAAGAGAATCAAGGGTCATCCTAGGAGGCCTAAACAACACATAACACATCACAGAGAAACACAACATGAAGGTAAAGGGTTAGAAATACTTACTTATAGGGACAACCAATCTAAGGGTTGTCAACAAGAAAATCATCCTCTTCCTAATCTCAAATGCTAGAGGAAAGAGGTGTGTAAGGTACCATAGCCCAACTGTTGTTCTTATCTTCTAATTGATTAGTGTCGAGGTTTTCTATGTTTGATTCAATGTTAGGTTGAATGTTTTCTTGTTGAGTTGTAATTCGTTGGCCAAAAGCTTGTCTTCTCCTCCTTTCTCTTTCTTGTCTATTCCTTCTTGTCTTACCACTTATCTCTTAAAAGGCATTGTCATGTTTTTCCATAGGGTTTTGCATATTAGAGGAGGAAGAACCATGTTCAAATTTCATTGGTCTTGGTGGAATGTTTCGGTGTCGATGAAAACTTCCTGATCCTTGTAAGGATGATGGGAGAGGGACCTCAGCATAGATAACATCTCTCCATGGATGAGGTGAGTTATGAAACTTTTCCTTATCCACATCTACCATGCCAATTATCTCATCATATTCATAATAATCTTGTGCTATTCTTATGTCATTTTATCATTTTCCTTTTTCTCTAAGGGGATCTTCAGATATATGTTGTTCTTCCCTTGTTGTTTGTAAAGGAGCCCTGGTCACTCTAGCTAGTTGTTTTGCTTTGTATCATCAGTAATTTAGGAAGGATTCATCTCATTGTGGCTTAGGGTCTATATCAGGTTGTGGCTAGAAGTAATCAAGAGTGAAATTCTTGCTCTTACCTGGAGGATGATATGAATTTTGATGGATAGTATGGATCTCTCCATGCAAATGGAATTTTAAGCATTTATGAATAGTTGAGGGAACAAAATTCATAGCCTTAAGCCATGGATGTCCTAGTTTTATACGAAAGCAGTCAGAGAAGGGGATAACATCAAATAAATAATCTATGGCTTTATCATAAACTAAGACCAACAAGGTTATCTTTCCAAATGTATTCATCAAAGCTCCATTATGTGTTTTTATTCTTAAATCTGACGGTTGGTAATAGTCTTGTGCCAAATCATGGTTAAGAAGAAAATCTTCCATAACCATATTAGTCATACAATTAGGTTCTATAAGTGTTCCATCCATAGGTCTATCTTAGAGTGTAAGAGCGACTCATCGCCACTAGTCTTTAGACAACACTTGAGAACAAACATGCCATGCAAATCAAGCACGCCATACAAATCCCAAAGCGTAGGAGGGACTCACCTCCACCAGTCTTTAGACTATGAACACACACACATAGAAGACATGGAGAAAACATGACAGACAAGCGATGGAAGAAACTTATTGCTAGGTTCGTAAGCATCTTAGGCACACTACAGGCACACACCGACAATTGGGCTTCACCACAACAATCACCGAAGACATGCTTAAGGGTTAAGATAGTCTCAGATCTGCTCCCCACCTCCGTAGAGGACTTTTAGAAAATGACAAGATGTGTAATCTCCTCAAGAAATACACCATCCCCGCCTCTGCAGAGGGATTAAGATAAAAAGGATATGCGCAATATCCCACCTCTGCAGAGGGCTTAAATGATTGTAATAGATTCAAGTCTTTACAAACACACTTTTCTAGCATCTAAATCAGATAGCTTACCTTATATGCCCCCACCTTAAGGTGGTTGATATCGTGTACCGATATCAAGCGTGTTATGGTAGGAAGAAAACACACAATGGAACACGAGCTCTCACAAAGCCCATGCCCCCCAGAGGTGACATGTACTTACGATTGCCAAATGTTCCCACAAACACCTAATTTCCTGCAAGAAAATGTGTTAGCATCCATATAATCATGATAATAAACAATGCATATGATCATCCACATAGAGAACCGAGGAATGCAAGATCCAAGACAGACAAAGTGCAGAGAGCAACAGTATTGTTATGTTTTGTAAGTGCAATAAGACAACATCAATATCACACAGAGTGATTCTACTAGCCAAGTGTCGGATAACATATATCAACTCCATCGTCATGTATGGACTAGGTCCATTTTTTGATTTCTTGCTAAATGGACACCAGGTCCGTATCAGTATAATATGTTTTTCATCATCTGCCAGCTAGATAGAACCACTAGAGGAAGGTAAACAATAAATCAAGAGAGGAGAAACAAGTGCCTTAGGGACAGTCACATAGGAGGGTGCCCCCAAGTCACCAACCACAATGCTATGTCCATAATTCACAACACACAACAATGAAAATAGAGGAGAAGCAATGTAGAAGAATGATGATACAAATAGAAGAAGGGTCACAACAGAGGTGGTCTCCCAGTATCCTTGACCTTATAAGAGAATCAAGGGTCATCCTAGGAGGCCTAAACAACACATAACACATCACAGAGAAACACAACATGAAGGTAAAGGGTTAGAAATACTTACTTATAGGGACAACCAATCTAAGGGTTGTCAACAAGAAAATCATCCTCTTCCTAATCTCAAATGCTAGAGCCAAGAGGTGTGTAAGGTACCATAGCCCAACTGTTGTTCTTATCTTCTAATTGATCGGTGTCGAGGTTTTCTATGTTTGATTAATGTTAGGTTGAATGTTTTCTTGTTGAGTTGTAATTCGTTGGGCAAAAGCTTGTCTTCTCCTCCTTTCTCTTTCTTGTCTATTCCTTCTTGTCTTACCACTTATCTCTTAAAAGGCATTGTCATGTTTTTCCATAGGGTTTTGCATGTTAGAGGAGGAAGAACCATGTTCAAATTTCATTGGTCTTGGTGGAATGTTTTGGTGTCGATGAAAACTTCCTGATCCTTGTAAGGATGACGGGAGAGGGACCTCAGCATAGATAACATCTCTCCATGGATGAGGTGAGTTATGAAACTTTTCCTTATCCACATCTACCATGCCAATTATCTCATCATATTCATAATAATCTTGTGCTATTCTTATGTCATTTTGTCATTTTCCTTTTTCTCTAAGGGGATCTTCAGATATATGTTGTTCTTCCCTTGTTGTTTGTAAAGGAGCCCTGGTCACTCTAGCTAGTTGTTTTGCTTTTTATCATCAGTAATTTAGGAAGGATTCATCTCGTTGTGGCTTAGGGTCTATATCAGGTTGTGGCTAGAAGTAATCAAGAGTGAAATTCTTGCTCTTAGCTGGAGGATGATATGAATTTTGATGGATAGTATGGATCTCTCCATGCAAAGGGAATTTTAAGCATTTATGAATAGTTGAGGGGACAAAATTCATAGCCTTAAGCCATGGATGTCCTAGTTTTATACGGAAGTAGTCAGAGAAGGGGATAACATCAAATAAATAATCTATGGCTTTATCATAAACTAAGACCAACAAGGTTATCTTTCCAAATGTATTCATCAAAGCTCCATTATGTGTTTTTATTCTTAAATCCGACGGTTGGTAATAGTCTTGTGCCAAATCATGGTTAAGAAGAAACTCTTCCATAACCATATTAGTCATACAATTAGGTTCTATAAGTGTTCCATCCACAGGTCTTTTCATTATTTTTACTATAATGTAAAGAGGACCTTCAGTATCTACCATTTCTTTGTCATGAGGTGTAAATGTTATTTCAAGTTCAGGGGCTTGTCTTTTCAAATGAGGCCTAGGAGGAAGCCTAGAATTATTGTTGTATCGAGAAGCCATGTGTATGTTTTAAAATGAATGCCAAATCATATTTTAAATATTTTCAAAACTTATACAAGAAACTAATGCAAAAGTATGTATGAATATGACCTAAAATGCTTGATTTTTCAACTTTTTTCAATGCAAATGAATGAAAGAAGAGGTGTTGTGAAGAATTTAAAGAGGGACAAACAATAATATGTCTAATAACAGTCCAATGATGCATAAATATATTTCACAACACACTTTTGATGCAAACCTAGAGTGATGACAAGTCAAAACCTAGTGAAAATGTGCTAAAATATGCAAATTTTCAACAATTCTCAATGTAAATGAGTAAGAGAAAGGGTGTTGTAGGGAAAATTGTGATGGAAAGAAGATTATAACAGTAATATCAGTCACTCAATGCAATAAAATCCATCACAACATGCCTATAGTGCCAATCTAAGTCAAACCCTTGTGAAAATGTAACTAAAATATGCAAATTTTCACAAATTTTCAATGCAAAGGCCTAATAGAAAGGGTGTTGTAAGGAAAATGAGGAGGGTTAGAAATAATAACCCTAATAAAAACCAATTAATGTAGCAAAATCCCTTAAAACACGCTTGTGATACAATTCTAGAGAGACGAGAAGGCCAAATCTAGTGAACATGCAAGGTTTTCAAAACCTAGACATGAAATTTTACAAGAAAATCACTATGATGCAAAACTAAAATTAGAAATTGGTCCTAATGAGTGTTTGAAAAGGGTAGTAAAATTTGAAACAAGATTTTGACTACAAACCCTAGCTAATGCAAAACTAGGTTTTTATTAAAAATGGACCATTTCAAGTAATTTTTGACAATTTAAGCATGCAAATGCAATGCAAATGAATACTAAATGATGAATTTATGTAATTTAAATCAGCTATAATAAAAATGACAGAAATTTAATGAAATTAAATGCCAATTAATTTACATTATGCTAAAATGCAAGCCTAAGATGTCAAATTTTTCAAATTTTTCAATTTTTTTGTAATTTTTCAAATGCAATAAGATGAATGAATGCAAATCTATCAAACAACACTCAGCGAGGTGCAAAAATTCTAAAAACATGGGTTCACAGAAATGTTTAGGGGTTAAAAAGAGGGGTTTATGTTTCAAAGGCAAATCCTCCCTTCACCACTAAACATTCAAGGGCATATCAACCGAGTTGAATCTCCACTAGTAGCAGCATTCACCTATCAGGTTAGGCTACCACTTGGAATGATGTAGAATCTTAGATGTATCACACAATATCTCAATCTAATGCTCAATTTCACTTAAAACCCTAAATATGTGAAACAATAAGCAAATTATCGAATTACAGCAAATCCTTTCAGACCAAGGTGAAGGACAGAGATATTTAACTCACTGTTTTTCGAAGTCTAAAAAGAAGAATAGTCGAGGACATAGGGACTAACACCCTAGTCCAAGGTACACTTTTTGTCACAGAATATGAAACTTCTCTTGACACTGATCTACATGGTATCTTTTGTTTCTGCCTTAGGAAAAATGAAGGACACAAGGAGTAACACCCTTGTCCCAAAATGTTCACCAGAGTCCTCTGGCTCTCAGATACCGAATATTTGTTGTCTGCAACCTCCTTTCCTCAACTCCACTCTATGAAACTCAGTACCTGTAACCTGCAATCACAAAGGAGTGTGGGAGGGGGTTGTGGTGTTTAGAGGCTTGCCTTGGTCAAGCCCCAGAGAGACATTAAAGTCTTCCTAACACCGTTGTCAGATAAGAGTGTGTATCCCGATGAGATAGAGGCAAAAATCCAAATGATAAATAATTGAAAACACAATAGATATCACCTTGTAGTGTAGATCTCATGGAAGGAAGATGCTCTTCATGCCATGAGGAGATGGAGTAAAATCTGCAAGTACAAACACAATAACAACAAAGTACTGCTTTGCAACACAATGAATGCCTTAAATCACTTTCACAAAATCACAATGCTCATCTAGTTTCCATCTAGTTTACAAATGAAACCTAATCATGCTTATATATGCTGCTACAAATATTCCTGCTAAGAATTTTGTAATTCAAACTCGATATGTCATCATAGGACCTAATTAACAATCATAAAATCAACATTTAAATTTAGGGCAGGACTAGGGCACTAGCGCCCAAGTCTACCCCCTTATTTTTGTTCATTGATCATCAAGATATCACCCCCTAGGTCCTATTTGCCATAAGACTTCAAGGTTTTCTCATGAGGAGTCAAAATTATCATGCAAGATGCTCTAAATGCAATTTAAGGACCCGGGAGCTAAACCTTAAGAGGGAAAAGCCCCCAAGGGGACATTTTCTGACATAACAGGCTTGACTTCTGTTACATCCCCAATTTTTGTCTTGCTAATACTTCTTACTTTTACTTGGACATAAGTAAATCTATTTTGATGTTTAGATTTATATCAAGGAAATACATAGATTCTATTGAATTTCATTTATGGAATTATGGAAATGAATATGTTATATCGATTTAATAATTGTATTATGAGAATTTGGTTTATTATTTGAATAATGATGCACTAATCATAATCTGTTGATTTCAAGTTTTATACAAGATTACAGGGTTCGGATGACTCTCAGAGAAAAGAAAGTATTTTTGAGGAGAGAAATATAGACCTTGGGTTACGAGCACAATTATTTGCCAAAATGAGTATGAGTGTTTAACAAAAACGTGAATTGGTATCGATAGAGGTAAGTCATGTTTTGTCAGTATACTTTTGGATCTAATCGACAAGTAGTCGATATCTTTTGTTTCTTTTTAGGGCAAGTCATTTGTGTGTCAACATTGTCGTTTGTAAAGAAACGACGTCTTTTGAATAGATCGTCGTCCATTTACGATTAACGTAAATATTACATCATCATTGTCGCAAATTTTTTATGTTAGTACCCTTGAGTCGTATAACATTTTATTGTTGACATTAAACATCATACGATGATCTCATCAAGTCAAGTTGATGTGATTTAACAAAAGTCTATGAAGGGGAGACAAGCTTGATCCTCTCACATTATTTGTAAGCCATTTGACTTATTATTATTATTATATATATATTGATCAAAGCCTAATGATCAAGTAGGGTTGGTGTCATGATTAGACCATACTTAATTATATAAACATATATATGTATGCATCGATTTGAGGTTAATACCTCATAATTATCAATGCTTGGTTATGGAGCAGTCGTAGGCTTGCAAATAGGAATTCCTTCATTTGTATCAAGTGATGGATCAAATCACTTAACTTGATCATTAAATTATCAACAGTAGCTTAAATGATATGTCGGCCTTATTGGAGAGGAGTTTGTGGTGTTTCAAACCACATTTGATATACTCCATGCGTAGGACATTTCTCCCCATCAACATTGGTAAAGCCTTGCATCTTTTGAGGTATTGGTTGTAACTAAAAACAGCATGTGGACTCGTTACAACAAATCCCTATGATTAGCTCCCTTTTTTGCTCCATTTTTTGCTTCCACCCACTATTTTTATGTATTTCTCTCCATTTTTTTGAAAAAGTCGATGCTATTTATTGGGGTGGCGCTATTTTTGGCGTTTGTGCACTGACCAGAACAAGTTGATGCTAAATTAGGTGCCAATTAGTGCCTAATTTAGATCCTACTGTAGCACCTAATTTAGTGCCACATTTAACGCCTTATTTAGCACCTAATTTATTACCTTTTTAGCACCTTATTTAGTGGCTGATGTAGTGCCTGATTTAGCACCTATTTTAGCACCTAATTGAGTGCCTAATTTATGGTTACTTGGGTTTAGGAGTATTATTTAGGGTTTAGGGTTTTGGGGTTAGGGGTTAAGGTTTAGAGGTTTAGGGTTTAGGGTTTAGAGAGAGATAGAGGACCAATAGGGAGATATAGAGGAGATTGAGGGGAGAGATAGGGAGATAGAGAGTGAGGGACATGGCCAGAGACATAGGGAGAGAGATTGAGAGGTAGAGGGACAAAGGTGATAGGGAGAGAGGGGAGAGCTATGGAGATAGATGTTTATGATTTCTCAGGTTTAGGGGTTAGGGGTTGGGGGTTGGGGTTTAGAGGCATTATTTAGGGTTTAGGGTTTATTATTTAGGGGTTAGGGGTTCAGGTTTAGAGGTTTAGGGTTTATAGAGAGAGTGGAATGATAGGGAGATATAGAGGAGACTATAGAGAGAGAGGGAGATAGAGAGTGAGGAACATAGCCAGGGACATATGGAGACAGATTGAGAGGTAGAGGGATGATAGAGATAGGGAGATATGGGATAGATAGGGAGATAGAGGTTTACAGTTACTTGGATTTAGGGTTGCTCAGGTTTGGAGATAGCTAGAGAGAGAGAGAGATAGAAGGATTGAGAAGTAGAGGGACAATAGAGATAGGGAGATAGGAGTTTAGGGTTTCTCGGGTTTAGGGGTTAGGGGTTAAGGTTTAGGAGCATTATTTAGGGTTTACGATTTAGGGTTTCAAGGTTTAGGGTTTAGTGTTTAGAGAGAGGACAAATAGCTGGGAGATATAGAGAGTGAGGTACATGGCCAGAGACATAACCAGAAGAGATAGGGATATATATGGAGAGTGAGGGACATGGCTAGAGACATAGGGAGAGAGATTGAGAGGTAGAGGAATGATAGAGATAGAGAGATAGGGAGATAGAGGTTTAGGGTTGCTTAGGTTTAGTGTTTAGGGTTTAGCGGTTTGGAGTTTAGGGTTTAGGGGTTTAGGGTTTCTCAGGTAGGGCATTATTTAGGGTTTATATATGTTTTAGGGGTTAGGGGTTAGGGTTTAGGGTTTAGGTGCATTATTTAAGGTTTAGAGGTTTAGGGTTTAGGGGCATTATTCAGGGTTTACAGTTGCATGTCAAAGGAAGTCTCTCTCTCTCTCTAAATCCCTCAACCCTAAATAATGCCCCTAATCGCTAACCCCTAATCCATAACCCCTAAACCCTAAACCTGAGCAACTCTAAACCTCTATCTCCCTATCTCTCCCTTATCTCCCTCTCTCTAGCTATCATCCCTGTACCTCTCAATCTCTCTCCCTATCTCTCTAGACATCTCACTCACTCTCTATCTCCCTATATCTCACTCTGTCTCCTCTATCTCTTCCAATCTATCTCCTCTCTCTCTACCTATCTATCTCTCCCTATCTCTTGCCTTTCTCTCCCCTATCATTCCTCTATCTCCCTATCTCTCTAGACATCTCTCTAGTGATCACTCTCTATCTCCCTATCTCTCCCCTCTATCTCCTCTATCTCTCCCTATCTGTCTCCTCTCTCTCTCTCTCTACCTAGCTATCTCTCCCTATCTCTCTATCTCTTTCCTCTTTCCCCCTATCATTCCTATATCTTCTTATCTCTCCATTCTATTAATTCTCCCTCTCCCTTATCGATGAAGGAATTAATGAACAAGAAAACTAGGACTCTCTCTCTCTCTCTCTCTCTCTCTCTCCCTCTTATCAACAAAGCAAATGGAAACAAGATAACTAGGACATGAAAAGAGGGACGAGGATATAAATTGGTAGGATGAAATGGAAAAAAGCTGATAAAACTAAAGTTCATTGGATGGGAAGAATGATGAGAGGAGAGGTGGAAAATAGTAAAATAGGGAAAAATTGGTGGGATCTAAAGGGAAATTGGAAAGGAAAAGGAAAACTAGGAAAGCTAGGAAAAGGATTTAACTAGCTAGGAGCTGGTAGATAATATATAGGTCAGAGAGAGAGACAGAGACAAAGAGTTGCTTGGGGTTAGCGGTTAGGGTTTAGGGGCATTATTTAGTGTTTATGAGTTTAGCATTGCTCAAGTTTAGGGTTTAGATTTACTAGGGTTAGGGGGATTATTTAGGGTTTAGGGTTTAGTGTTTAGAGAGAGAGGACCAATAGGGAGATATAGAGAGTGAGGGACATGGCCAGAGACATAGGGAGAGATATTGAGAGGTAGAGGAAAGATAGATATAGGGAGATAGGGAGATAGAGGTTTAGGGTTTAGGAGTTTGTAGTTTAGGATTTAGGGGTTTATGGTTTCTCAGGTTTAGGGTTTATGGCAGGTCAAGGGTTAGGGCTTAGGGGCATTATTTAGGGTTTATGGTTTAGGGGTTAGGGGTTAGGGTTTAGGGTTATTAGGGGCATTATTCAGGGTTTATAGATCTTTAAGGATCTAGATAGTGTGGCTATACACATTGCTACACATGGAACATCAATAACCACATGTTATGCTTCCATACACATGTGCCGCCTAATGACATTTGTACTACAAAACATGATCATATAATTGGTACTGTACATGCATCTGATACATGGTGATGTCCACGTATGCCACATGCCACAATGATCTACTAGTTGGCACCATACAAGTTTGAGTACATTTGTTCTCATCCCATCCATATAAGAAATGCACCATACAATATGTTGGATACTTGTCAACATCTAGATGGAGAATAACTGATGGTATTCTTGAACAAATGCCTACTTTGTACATTTTGTAGAGTAAAAGTGAGGTATATATAACAAATTTTCATCTTACCTCTATGTATATTTCCTTTGTTCATTTTGAATAGAAGTGACATATATGTTAGAACCCTTCTATATTTGAATGTGTTTTGGTTTACATATCTATTTTCCTTTATGTATTCTATGATCTTATTACATTAATAGATAATATAGGATTGTCCCTCAATTCACCTTGGGAATTAGATGAAATAACATCTGAAATTGACTGTAAATTGACAACATGGTGAGCAATTTATTGATTTTCTTGCTTATTTTCACCCTTTTGAAAACTAATTTTTCCTATTAAATTTTTGAAGGATGAGATAGATATTTAAGTGTATTAGACTTAAGAATTTGATAGTGTATCAAATTCATCATTAGGAGTTTGATAGTGTATCTTTGTTGACAAAGTTTGAAATCCAATAACCTAATCATGATTGCACTCATTAATTTGATCCTTGTTTGATGCTCTCCTATTCCTAATTCAATCAATCTTAATAGTAAAGGAAAAATAAATACATGGGCAACCCATAGAGAAATTTGTCATCAATTTTGTTCCTCAAAATTGTCTCATGATATGGTGAAGGAAAAAATTACCAAAGATAAATTGTGATCATTATTCATCGACCCAAAAACTAATGCACTGTTAGAAAGGTAGACACCTAAATCTTACCATGGCCTAACATCACACCAGATCTATCCCACATCTCCTTTACAATGTTAATTAAATAAATCATATTTATTTAATTAACCACTTTGATCATTCCTCCTAATATCAATTTAATATGTCACGCTATTTAATTAATAAATCTAACCGTTCTTCTAACATTAATTAAATATTAACCCTTCCTCTAAAGTCTCATCCTTAATTAAATAAATCCACATTTATTTAATTAAATCAATCACCCCCAACATTCCCCCACAACTAAATAAATACATATATATCATGGCAATTGTGAAACAATCTTGACTATTTTTGACTATATGAGTGTTTTTGTTTATTACCATTGTCCCGCAAGTTAATTGATTATCTTTTGCGGTTATGCAGGAACAAGAGGAATGAATGACACATACCGCATTCCCATAGAGCATAAAATAACAATTTGTGGCTTGGTGGTAGGAAGTGATTGATATCAAGAAGCTACCGCTAACCTATGGACGGTTCATCTCATGCTTGCAGATTGGCGGTGTTCAGGTGCAGATAGTCTCTTCCCGCGGTTTCGCAGAGGTTTGAAAAGTAACCGGTGGCATTGCAGTAATAACACTTACTGCATCCCCGCAAGGGTTTCAACTGAGGCCCGCGGTGGAGTGGCAAGAGGAGAATGTAATGGGTTTTCTCCCTGCCATCCCACGATAGTCATTCATAACATTTATTGGTGGGAAGTAAACATAAGGACATCAGGTAATAATTTCCCGTGGTCCCACAGGGGTCAATCTAAGAATTTGTGATTTGACAGTAAAGAATGAAATAGAAGTGTAGTGGCTATAAGCCACTGCTATCCCATGACAGTCATTCATAAAAATTGCGGGTGGGCGGTAAACAAAAGGACATCAGGTAATAATCTCCTGCAGTCCCACAGGGGTTATTCTAAGTATTTACAGTCTGGTGGTAAAGGATGAAATAGAAGTGTAGTGGTTGTAAGCGCTCGCTATCCCACAGCTAGTCTGGGCAAGCCTTGCGGTGACACGGTAAAAGAAATAAATGGCAAGCACATTCAATGCAGGGTTGCGGTTATCGAGAATTGGTGTCAAATCTTGAGAAAGGAATTGAATGTTGAGATTTCATGATCTCATGGCATGAACCATAGTAATGGTGATATGATGAAATACTTGGCTGAATAAGATTCAAAGATTTCTTGGCATTTGCTCATTTCAGATAATTCAAACGTAACTTGGAGAAGGCACAACTCAACTTAGTGTGTTTCCTACAAACTGTAATTGACCATGTAAGTTCATTCATGCACTCTCTGATTAGAAGTTGGCGTATATTTCGCTCTATGTTTTAGTTGTTGGTACTGGGGTTTCTTGTAATTACATCTTTTGTTAATATAAAATTTCTCTTTTAAAAAAAGGCTGGGGCTAAGCTTTTGTGTTATACAGTAGGGGGGTTGTAGTCTGTTCTATCTGTGCTACTTGTAAAGTTCCCCAATTTGACTGTGATGCTGATCGAAGATACAAATCATGTTCTTATCCATTCTTGAATGGGTTTATTTTTAATTTTAAATACTATTCTTGTATTCCTATGTCTACCTACATTAATTGGCCATGTCAAGTTCATTTGCTCTTTCACTCTATTTTTCAGTTGTTGGTATAATAAGTTGAATTTTAAAAAACCCTAGCCTATTCAGTCATTAAACATGGAACTCAAGAGGTCTAAGTCTGTCAGTAAAGGTGATGAGCCTCTAGTTCCCAAGAAAAGACCACTTCAACAATCTCCGCTAGAAGTATTACCTCAGTCCATAGAAAAGGGTCCAAAGAAGATGTTTAGAGACGTAGTAGAAGGGTGTCAAGATGCTACAATCCCTATCTCCAGGTGGGATTTGTTTTTGTATTTTTATACAAAAAGGGATGGCGAGGGACCAAGGGGAAATCCATGGAAATTGGATTTGGCAAATTTGGTGGTGTCTGTTGTATTTGTGGATGTGGAATTGATTAGGGCACTAGGACAATTTTACCATCCTTCCACTAAAACAGTCAGAATGCTAAATGGATTGCCATTGGTGACAATAGACAGGAATGCAATTGTTGACTATTTTATGTTGAACAAGCAAGCTCTCACTCAAGTGGATTTGTAGAGATTTGAACGAGATTACATAAGCCTGAGGAAAACACTTAGGAGAGATGCATTGCCAATATATATGAGAAGGGGGGCCAATAACAGAAAAATTGAGATTCCATCAAATGCTATTGAGCCTTTCCTTGTGGAAGAATTTTGCTGTATATTTCAAGAGAACCTATTTTACACTGTGCTGGGTCTTGGGAATTGATGCACAAGGAAGAATGTCAACTAGCCTAATGATGATGGCTATGAAAATACAACATCCAGAGGTGAACACTAAATATGACTTTGCATCTCATATTGAGAAAAAATTACATGAAGGATTCTTCTGTGTGAAGGAGAACAAGAAACCCTTAGATTTCAAAATCTATTCTTTATTGTGTCACTTGATTTTGTATTAGAATAGATGGAGATGGTCAAGCAAAATGGATCTAAGTATGGTTGATGAGAAAGGACAAAGATTGCTGACTTAGTTTTGGTGTTATAAGTGGGATTCCTGTTGCTGAAATAGTGACTACATTGTATTCATGGTTTGTTTGTTGTCAAGATATTGAATTCTCTTGGTATCTAGTTTCCTAGGTTGGCTAAGGGAGTTAGGGTAATGTTGAGGCCGCTTGCACACAAACCAGAGCAGGGCCACAACTGTAATTTTGCTGATTGGTTTTTTATGTTAGATCATACTATAATTAGAGTGTATTTTTTCCTCAGCCACCTCACATAATTAGAGGATGGAAGGATTATAGAATCCATGAGGTTCATAGAAGATGACGACTTCATCAAAACTCCAGAGTATAAGGATTTTTGGCTGAAGATGAAAATAAAAGAATATAATGAAAAAGTTGCAATAAATAAAATGGGTGTTGATGAAGCACAACATGATCAAATCATTACACAAACTTTCAAAGAATTGAAAGTAGATGAAATTGATGTGAGTCCAGAGGAGGTAAGACAAATGGTGTTGAAAATTAATATGCTATCATCCCTGGCCTTGAATTGAAAAAGGTATTTTTTCTTGACCAAGTTAGAAGTTAGGATGATCCACAACTTGTTTTAGAATTTGATTATGAAGATGGCATAAGTGGATGTGGTTTTAATCCAAAGGCAAAGACCCTTGCAATCTGGACTACTCAGAAGAATAAAAGCAAACCAAGATTGCTTGATATTGTTCAAGAAATGAGGGGTACAGCTATGGTAAAGACTTTACAAGATACGTCAACAACAGAAGCAGCTGCTCTCAATGTTCATACTACTATGTTTACTCATGTTGTTGTGAAGAGGTCAAAACAAAGGCTAAAAATTTATGAGCAAACTCACAAAGTAATGAATGATGAAGTAAACAAATTATATTTTGAAAATGTGAAATTAAAGAAACAATTACAAGCTGTGAATTCTTCTCAAGGTCAAGCCATTGTACCCTATCAGCCCCCTATGCCACAAACAACCAGTGATGTCACAATGTCTACTAAAGAATTTAATGCAAAAAGATTGAAATTTGAAAAGGAAATTGAAAGTTTGGGAATAAACAAAATGAAATGACAAAGAATGAGGCAAAGATGAAAGTTTTTGAAATTTTTGAGAAAATTTTGGAGCACAGAGTAAAATTGGTTGTGGATAAGCTTGGAAGTGTGCATGATTGCTACTCTTCTTTATCTCTAGCCATTGAGAAATTGAAGATAAACTTTTCTATTTTGGATTTGTTGTTAAAAAAATAGCAACCCTATCATCACAATTTGGTTACGATGTGCTTAGTAGTGCAAAGGAATCTTGATGCCCCTACAGCTTTGAAGCCCACTGAGAAAATAGTCAAAATGATCATTGATGAATACTAGTATGTGAATGGGGAAAGCCAGAAGATGCAAGAAAATGTTGAATCTTTTACTACGTTCAAGCATAAATTTATTCCTTTCATACTGACAGAAGAAGAGAAAATCAAAAGTCTTGACACATGGAAGAAGGAATTCTGCCAAACAGTATTCCAAGTTATGGATTTTTTGAAGAAGGATGGAGATGTCAGCATTCCTAGTTTCAACATGATATTGGACCGAGTAATTGCCTTGGATGCTGGGTATGCAAAATTTGTGATGGATGTCAAAGCTTTGCTTGATAAAAGATGGAAAGATCACCAGGAGAACTTGCTTCAGATTCAGGCTTACCAATGGCCTGGTGATTTTACAATATATAAATGGGAAGAGAAATATCTTAGAGATGAATCATCAGTAATACAGGTTCAGGTGCAGAGGAGCAATAAGCCATATGATGGCATTAAATAGCACCACCACATCTTGAACGCTCTCTTTTTGTCTGTTTATGTTTTCTTCATGTTTTCAAAATGTATTCAAATATATTTGAAAATCTAAATTGGACTTATAAAAGACAAATATTGTAATATGAAGGGTTAGGAATACAAAGAGCCATTTTGAATGTGAAAGGTCTGAATCTTGTTGCTTCCTTTATAAAAGGAAACCAAGACCTTATGGCTCGGAATCTATTTGGGATTTTGATTTTTTGAAAGAGACATTGTACTACCTGTACTTTGAAGTAAATTAATATAAAAGTTGCTATTCTCTGGTGGTCAAATTTTGGTTCTCATTAGTTTGATGAATTGGATTGCTAATAATTTATCTGGTTGTCTCCAATTTACTTTTTCTTTGTTATTCAAATCAAAAGAGACCCCTACATTCACATTACAAAAGAGGATAGGTGATATTTATCAAACTAAAATTATAAAGTAATAAGTTATATCTCAAAAGATGTTTATATTATTTCAAAATGAAGGAAGGATATGCTACTGTAGAACTTTTTGACACCTTTAATATGATTTTGAGTCAAATAGGTTCAATAAATGTTAAAATTGATGAGGAAGACAAATGTATCTTCTCACTTTTTTCTTTACCCAAAAATTAGGAGAACATAATGCTTGTTATAAATGGTAGTATTGCAAAGGTGACTATGGAATCCTTTATTGTTACAATCCTCAATGGAGATATAAGGAGAATGTTTAATGACGAAGGTTCTAAGGATGCCTTGCTTGTTCTACAAAGGCCTAAGGACAAAAGTGGATCTAAAGGGGAATGGTATAAATATCAATCCAAGTCAAGAGGAAAATCTAGAATCCCTGGGAAGATAAGAGTAAAGTTTTGGAAATATGGAAAAAGAGGACAAGTGAAGAAGGAATGCAAAAAATTAGTTAATCACTGCCACAATCTCATGATCATTATTCTAGTAGAAAATCCTAGTTTTCAATCTTTTTTCATAATGCATTAGTTAATCACACACTTCACATTTGACATCATGCTAAAAAGATTAAATAAGTTTTGTATTTCTTCTCAACTTTTTCATTTCTCTATCTTAATTACTTAATATCTCAATATTTTATTCTACTCTCAACTCCCTATACTTTAAAGTTTAATTAAATCTAGGATTGGACTTAAATCTTCTATTATAGGGTATGATTTATTTCCCTACATTTTTTTGAACTCGCAATTTCCATGCCTATGTTTAGGATAAAAAAAGATTGATTTTTTATTTTGAGATTTTTGTGGTTTGGATTTGTTGGAAACAACCCAATGCCTTTAATTTTGCATTCCTAAGAAACATCTAGGATCCCCTTCAACAAAGTACTAGGTCAAACCCTCACCTTGCAAACATGACTACCTCTTTCTCCTACTTCCTATGATGATCACATGTTGCATTCTAATGATGAAGAAGAATATTATGATCATGATGTCTTTATTAAAAGTGTTGAAAATGAATAGAAACATGAGATCATTGATAAATTGAAATACTTGTGCAATCAATTAGCTAATATAGATGATAATATGTCCACTTCATTTTTCATTGATGGTCTTACTCAAGTACTTATCACAAGATTATATACAATTAAGGATATATATGAAAAATAATTAAAGATAAACAAACTCCTTATGTGGCAGGCACCAGTCTTTCTCTTTTGAAAATCATTCCCTTGTATATATTTTCAAAATCCAAATTTGTTTTTCTATTTTAGGAGCAGGGTTTAAAGATTTATAGAAAACATTAATCCAAATCATATGCCAGATTGGGTTAAGTGAAGTGGATGATTTAATTGAAAAAATTACATATGCTCCTTAATCTATTCTGAAGCATAAGGATTATCCATTAACAAGTTATGAAGAACATCAATCAGTCCATTGATGAGCTTATTCTTTCATTTATATCACTTAATACTTCCATTGCATAAGGATTATCCATTAAAAAGTTATGAAGAACATTAATCAATCATTTAATTAACATTATTACCAACAATTCATACCAAAGATTGAACAATTTAAGGATATAGCAATAGGTAATTTGTCAACAATTGAACAATCCATTTAATTAACATTATTGCCAACAATTTAATCATCCTTTTTTAAACATGGATTGCAAATAATTTTGAAAATTTAGAAGTCTTGGTCATTAACATTATTGTCTACTACAATGTCATCCAGTGTATCATTGTCAATGTTCATATGTTATTTCAAGTATTTAATATTATCATCATCCTCATCTTGACCTGCATCATCTTCATCATCATTGAAATCTAACTGTAGACCATCTATATTGTTACCAGATGTATTTGGATCATCATTTTGTATACCATCCATATTGTTGTCTTCCATAACATCATCCAACTATGGATTGTTTTGCTTGAACATAACCATCTTCAACATCATCATGGATGTTAATTTCTTCGATGTTCTCTAATCCCTCTCTCTCATTTTGTTGGCCATCATTGTTTTTCTCAGTATCCACTAATGCATCATCAAATACATGCCTTAATCTTGGATCATAATGTATGACAAATATCCATTTCAGGTCCAAAATATCTTCATAGAAAAATACTTGCACATGAATGACATACATATATTAGATGTATGGTATAACAATTTTATTAATTAATAAACACATGTATATATTCACAAAAAACTATGAATTAATATATTAATGATCACTACCGCTTCTTGTTTGAGTTAAAGAATACCTGCTCACAATGAATTGGTAGAACATAAGGCTCCTTATCCTCTGGTAGGAAACATGAGGAATCTATAGAAAATAATCCACTATGGGTATCATGTCTTCATGTCCTCTCAAATGCTTCATAACATCTACACTTAAAAATACAACATTTAAAAGAACAGTAATCCAACTCAATAATTTCTTGTATTTTCCCAACGTATTGTAGATTCCTTTCAATTATATTCTTATCTTTTGAGCTTGATCGACTGGATTGCTTGAAGTCAACCATGATGCCACAATCGAAGGATCGTCTCTTTACATCTACACTTTCTACACGATAATGTTGACCATATGCCCACATTGATGGATATTTCCTCACGTATGAAAGACCATTTATTTCAGTGAAAACAAATATAATGACGAATATTAAAATAGTTAATAGTGTGAAAATTGCAAGGAAACAACATTTTGTAAAATTCCAATTGTACCTTTCTTTCACATCCTCTAGACATGTTGATTTCATCTTTTGTTATGTTTGAATCTATACCTACATCTTCTATTTGATTTTGAATTTGTTCAGTAACCCATTTTAGTGTGCAATCTTTGCCCCATTCCCCAAATAGATCAGTGGGAAGTGGAGTATTCCTTGGGTTTGATCTCTTAAATTGTCTCCTTGCTTCTAACACTTCTCTCTTTTTATCATACAGATCAATCCATTTGTTCGTAAAGTCCATGTGGTACATAATGAACTTGTCGAGTAGAGCACTTTCGTCTACACCTATTACATGTAAACATGTTTATTTCAAACTCCAAATGTCATGTTGTTAATTTGACAAATAGATTACAAAGTAAATTAATGATTGCAAGAAAAAAAACCACATTGATCATGAATTTACTTACTAATTTCTAATTGAAGTGTCCATTAGATTGTGGTTTTTCTCCATCAATAATATTTGATGCTCGTTCTTCATCCCAAAAGTGTGGCCTATCTTCAAAATCCTTACCAAGGAATTCACACAGGAAGAAAAATGCTTCATTCAATGCATACCCTTCAGCCATGCAACCCTCTCGATGCGCCTTTTGTAGGACATATCTTTTTAGAGTTTTCATATACCTCTCAAATAAAAACATCCACCTCATTGATACGACACCCACCAATTCAATGTTATCGACTAGGTGTATAAGTAAATGGACTTGTAGGTCCATGAAACTTGTAGGGATCTCCTTCTCAAATACACATACAATTTCTGCAATTTCCTTCTTCCATTTTGGCACTTCACATTCGTGGACCTCCTTGGAGGTCACCCACCTAATATAAGAATAGTGAATTAGTATGAACCTTTAGTCAAAAATTAAAATGCAATATAATATCTCTATGTCTCTCACATGAACATTTCGTATAACCACATACCTTGTAAATGTTGACAATTGACTTATGACATTCCTTATGTCAACTGTAAGACAAGAATCCCCCCTAATTGCCAATGGCATGATATGTTATCAAACACATTTATGAAAAGGTCATTAGTAATTTTTTTTCACACAGCAAAATATCAAAACATATTCAGTACTTAATCAATGTTACCAATAAATGTTAAATGATGATATATAATACCTTCATAAAATTATGAAAATCATGTGTTTTAAATCATGTGATATGTCCATCAACTGTAAAAGCTTTAGCCAATGATGACCCATGGCTAGTAGGTGTCCTTATTGAATGGATGACATTTTTTAGTTGGTCTAGCTCTTTTTTTTTCAAAATCCATGGAGCTTCTACATATGTTTCATTTTCCCTATTTGGCCACAAATGTTTTCTATCAATTTTGGTATGTGAAAGAGAAATATCTCTCCTCGAAGACAAGTTGTCCTTTTCTTTGCTTGATATATGTCAAAATATAGAATCTGGGACATTTTTGAAGACGTGCATAGGATCTAATAGGTGAGATATTAATAGATCCTTCTAGTAAGGGAACTCATAAACTATGGATTTCCTTTTCATTCCTCCTGGCATATTAACTACAACTTGTTGTGGTTCTTCAATTGAATCACCCTAATAAAAAAATCCTCCCAATCTTTCAATTCAGCATCTTCATACTTCTTAATCCAATTACATGGACCCATAATCATGGGAGGGCCTCTATTTTCAACTTTTCAATCAAATTGATTCTTCAGGTGATTTCTAAACTTATGATCTAGTGGTAGAAAAACCATGTTGTTTGCGTAAATAAATTTATGTAGATCTTTAGAATACCGCCCTTGAAATTGTTCTGCACATCTTGAACATGCAAATATCCCCTTTGTTTGAAGCCCTGCAATTCAATAAGTAATGTTAATAACATCAAAAAAATAGTATAAAACTAAGTATGAAAGTTGGGATGAAAATAAATTATGAGTGTAAATATGTAAATATTTTATCTTACCAGAACAAACACCAAGTCCTGGAAAATCATGAATAGTCCAACATAGCACACCATACAACATAAAGGACCTATTTGATGGGGGATGTGATATGTCATACATTCTTATGCCTTTCCATAGCAGTTGCATCTCATCAATAAAAGGAGCAAGATAAACATCCATGTTTTTAACTTGATGTTTTCCTGGAACAATGAGAGTCATCATAAGGTGCTCCTTTCTAACACTCATCCATGGGGGAATATTGTATACTATCAATCCGACTGGCCAAACACTATAATTTGAGCTCAAGAAAGAGAATGGGCACACTCCATCAATTGCAAGACCAAACCTAATACTATGGGGTTCATCTTTGAATTTTCTTGGCCTTTTTTTCTTCTATGTGTTTCATTGCTTTGGAGTCAGCCAGAATTCGTATGAATCCATATTTACTCCTATTCTTTGCATGTCAATCCATCAATTGTGCAAGTGACTTGCAATGAAACATTCGTTGAAGTCTAGGTATAACTGGCATGTGATGTAAAACCTTTTTTGGAACTGTAGGACCTTGTACATTTGTAGGATATCTCTTCTCTTTCCATACAGGGCATTCTACCTTGTTTTGATATTCATCTCTGTATAAAATGAAATCATTTTTACATGAATGAATTTGCTTATATTCAATCCCCAACTCAACCAACAACAGATGTGCCTCTCTGCAAGTTGATGGCAACACATTCTCTTTAGGTAATATTTTAGTTTTTAGTGCCCTGTAAGATTGGCAGAGATTAAATCAATTGAATGTTTGACTTATGATGAACATGTTTGATATGTCAATCTATACTAGGACTATTTATATACAATATATGGTTTTAAAATCCCCTTAAATAAATATAAACGAAGTTGAATGTTTACGAATTATGTACACCAATTGACAATTGCAAAGTAAGAAATAGATTTCAACTCATTTCAATAGGGTAGTGAATCCTTTGTCTAACCAACCAAATAGTGACTTGATTTCTAATAATATTAATGTGCATGCCATTTTTGAGGTTCTACTTGCACCTGATTTCAACACGGGTGTCTTCGCTGCTTGCTTGATGGAGTCTTTGAGGTTGTTATCATCAACATTACGTTGGTGGTAATTACCCCTAGTATCATCGTTATTCTCAACCATATGATCATTATTGTCATCATTGTTTTCACCCCCAAAGAAATCTGTAAGCATTTCATTCAATCCTTCTTCATGCACTACATTTTCACTATCTTGATCATCATCATTAAGGCTAGGTGGCATGTCATCAGTGTATGCGGATATCATCATCTCTTCAAATTACTCAGTTGGTAGTATTATCTTCAATAATGCTCTTTTCACCCTGGTATTGTTTAAAAGATGGTTTGGATCATCCGATCCAAATCTTAATAACCCTGTTGGATCTTGGGTATTAGTATGTGTTTCATGAACATCTTCTACCTATCAACAAATGCAAGCATTATTTAATGTTTGGCAACAATTGGATAAATCATAAATGTATCAATTTCAAAGAAATATAATCAAATATGGCTTAAAAAATAAAAATATAAATTGTATGAACATATATACATCAATTGAATAATGGAACATTATTTTATAGACTACCTTTTTTATACAATAATTTAAATAAAACACAATTTTGACAACATAGTTTATAAAACATCAGTCCACACTCATTTATTATTCTTTGGTTTTCTGCCCTTAAGAACATCCTTAGGGAGACCTTGTTCTTCCCTCTTCTTTCATGCAGGAGTGCATTTTAAAAAGGGGTAATCAATCAATAACTCATCCCCAATGGTAAGGTCCATAGTAGCCTCAACCATTATCAATCTATCAACCTCTCTTTCCATATCTCCATCTTTATCATTTATAACCTCAACAAATTGACAATTCAGTTTTACAGTAGGGTCCCTTCCCTTACTACTATTTATAAATCCTGCAATATTTTTGTGTGTGTATGCACATCCATCTATATACATAAGATGACCTCTATTCATTTCTTTTCCACTTTCCAATTGGAGATGATGTGTATACATATTCAAATTTAGACCATATACTGACATGCTAGGCTTATATTCTGCTAGCCTTCTCACCACTATAATATGATGGACCATAATATGGCATTAATCTCCTAGTGGTTTGTTCTGAATTGTTTCTATGTTTAGATCCCACATGTACATTTTAGACAATAAAGAGGCCTAGATTTGCTCCATGAATATTGGAGGGTCGTATCATGTAGTTGTATCCCCAAAATTGAAACACCTCGTACACTATAGGTAGTTGTTGATCACTAGGCCAAGCACAATATAGTCGATAATCAAATTTCTCTTTGTAAATTGATCTCAAACTCAAGGGCAAGTCATGATCTCCATCACATTCATTCTCATAGGGTATGTAGTCCACCTTCCCCTTGTCTTTAAGCAAATTATGCATCTTTAAACCGGTTCTTGTTCTATTGCTTGTTTTCATCAATTCATTAGCTTCCGAGCTGGTATGTTGGCACATATTTTTGTTAGATGTATCATCTGATAAATGATCATTGCCCTCTAGGCTGGAAGTTGGTGATCCAAGAAACTTTAAACCAAGAACTTTATTCTGCAAGTATCCATTAAGAAAAAAATTAGTTATTTAAATAATATAAAACAATGTTTAAATGAAGTATACATGTTATTTATATCAATTTGAAAAATTCCTTATCACAATTCCTATTGGATTGGAATCGATTGTAGGAGGCATACTACTGACTGGAAGCTCATCATATATGTAATGTATTTGTATAATCACTCATTTTAATTGTTTCTTTCCATGACATACAGAACATCCACAAACAATAATTTTCTCAAAGTATTCATCCCATGTAATATAGTCCTGACCAACGTCTTGTTCAGTGCAATCATTTGTTGTGTCTGCAGGATCCATTATCATGTCCTCTTCCACCCACTGTCGTCTACGTTATTTAACAATTTTAGGTCCACGTCCACATACATATCTTTTTTGTTTGCTAGTTGAATGCTCAAGCTCTGTATTTGCTCCAATCTCCATCTAAAATAATCAACAGCATGCATTAATTTATGTCAAGATTGGATAATACATTATAAATTTGAATAATATTATGAAAAAAGACAGACGTATCACAAAATGCCATTAGATCATTTTTTCCTAAGGAAATTGGATTTGAGTACCTGATTTCCTGCTTCATCCATTGTGTCCTCATTTGATATGACATGATCTGTTACCATGGCCTCATCTAGCCCCTATAATACACAACATAGTAAATAATGTTTAGTACACCAATTAGATCATTTCAACGAATATGCTATCCAACACAAAATCTCACTTTAGTCATATATTTGACATATTGATATCATGTTTTGGCCATCCTAATTTTCAAACTTTTCCCTTGATCATAGAATCACATTTAATCACCATTCTTGTGCATTTTGAACCAATAAGTTTGACCTCAGAGGCTTCGTGGACAGAAAAATAACTTTATCTCCTATATGTTGTAGCATTTGTGAATTCATAAACACCTTCCTCCTTTGGTTGAGGTTGCTTTCTCTTCTTACCTCTATTGTATATGCAGATTCCATTGTCATATATATTTCCACCCACTTTCCTCTCTGCGATTTAGTAGTTCTACGCCGTCCACGTCCTCTCTCCATGGCCTCCTCTGGATCCTGTAATACACAACAATGACAATAGTCACATAACAGTTGTGTACCAAGATAATATTCTTGAATTTATCTTGTTAATACACTCACTTTTCATTAAGACGCACTATGAAAAGCAAAATAGGACATTGCAACATTTTGCTCTTCAAAAAAAGTTTACACGCGTGTAAACTTGACAAATAGAGCTAAAATCTTATGATTACAAGATGACTACAAATTCACATTAAAAGGACATTTATTTCATATTTGACTCTCCTTTTTCTTTTATGGGTCATTTTAAGGCAATCTATATCTCTCCAAGTGGCCATAAAACCTTCAAAACTATCATGGAACCCTCAAAACAGTCTCAAAGAGTCGTTGGCACCAAAATTTTAAATTCTTGATGGAGGGAAGGATAATTTGGATGTTAATATTGAAACCATGTTGTTAGATCTTGTTTAGGTTAATCCTAGCCATTGGATATTCTGTAATTATAGGGACTTTATGTTATATTTCACCATTACCTTTCACTCCAAAATTAATGGTTTCCTTTGAAAAGAAAACCCTCCATTAGCTATCATAACCCCAAATATCTGTTAAAGTGAACTTAAACATTATGTGCAATTGTCATTGCTCACATTAAGCACCTACCTCCCTTCTTAGTGGTCCCACATGTGTGATGTATACGAATGAGTCATATGGTACCTATGCTACGTGTTCAAAGTTTGAATTTTGCTCATATTGTTGGAAAAGGGCCCAAAAAGACCTTTGATTTTTGAGTTTTATACTCTATAACATGCATCTCCTTGATCTTTTCATCTAATCTATGACTAGTTTCTATTGTTTCAAACCATATATGCAATAAGTTATTAGTTTGAGAGAGGGAAGTTTTGAGTCACCATGAAATCCAACATTTATTCTATCTTTTTTCCCTCAAATGTGAGAGTTTTGTCACCTAGGGTCTAATATTTTGGAGTTTTAGTAGAGGGTTTGATGTTATAGTTTATGTATAGATATATTGAAAGACTTAATGATCCTTTCTTTTGCTTGTAGGGTTTGTAACAATTAAGAAGATAAAGGGCATGGTGTAAGAGAGAGGTAAATATCCTTTGAGTACCAAGATTTGATTGCCTAATGGTCAATCCATCAAATCTTCGTAACATGCTTTCCTAGGTGATGAAATTCTAAGCCCTTGGCATTGATGTGACAAGCTTGTGATCTATGTCACAAAGGATGAAGGAGGAGTATGCAGTCATGGTAGGAGAGTGAAATTACAATGAAACTTTGATATGATTGAGATGTAGTTGGGGTATTTAGGGATGTTGTCATCATGCCTTAAGGATTGACAAGATCCAAGGTATAACTAGATGTATAAATAAGACTATCACAGGTATGTGAGGAAGTGGAAGGCTGTTATATAGTGAAGGAGATAGTTCATGGCCTCTTAAACCATGCCTCAAGATTATAGTGAAGTCACATAATATAAACAAATATTGTCATGACTTAGCTAAAATGTTGTCAATCTCCTATCACATATCTTAAGGTTGTCCTTAATCCCAAATCCAACTCTCCAATGTTAGATGGAAGGTCATGGCTCCAACTAAAATAATTGGTGTCAAAATGATAAGGCAGGGGACCATCATAGTGTTGATCTACTATTGTAGTGGGATCATGAGGATTAACATTGTAGAGGTTGTCATACCATGAGGCATAAGTAACAACCGTAGGAGGTTTAAAAGCAACACTAGCAACATTAAATTATTGTCATAGTACACCTAGGATAGCTAGGTATGCATCCATAGAGTTATTACTATAAAATTGTCTCATTAATCTTATGACTAGGTTAAGTCACTATCATAGTAACAATGTAGTTAGTCATCAATCAACATGTTGTCTTTGCATTTCAATGAGATCAATTCTTGAAAAATGACAATCCAACAGTTAAAGAGACAAGTTGATACCTTACCTAAGTTGTCATGTTCTTGAAACCTTGTCACTATAAAGAGGAGATATCTAGAGAGTAATGTCACAAGGACATAACCAAGGCATGCACTATCATGAGCCATAGGGACAACTTACTACACCATCCAAAACTCCATTTGAACTAGCTACTATCAATAATTCACATTATTGGGGTCTGTCACGAAGAAAACACCATGCATAGGACTATCATAGTCAAAGTGGAGAGGATTGTCTAGTCATTGTATGACTGTCATAATATCTAGTGGGTTAGTTACCATGCTTCAACGTAAAATAGGTTAATGAGAACATAGAAATGAAAATCACAATACCATAAGTACACTTCATAAGCTGCCAATATAGTCCCAATATCATGTCATCATGATAGTAAGGGAAGAGTTGTTCGGTTTTTCCAAAGCCATATCACTTGCATAAGGATTGTCACCAACCATCTGTGTAAGATCGTGAAAGAGTGAGTCATTATTGAGCTAATCATAAGAGAAGCATGAAGTCAAAATGCTATCATGGAAACAAGATATAATTACTTATTATAAGGACAATCCAAATTTGGTGAGGTTACTTTTTTACCAACTTCCAAGCAAAATACATCATTTTGCACTGATTAGCACTAAATTAGATGCACTTTGTGCCACCTTTTGCACCCCAAAAAGATTACATTTAGGCCTAAAAGTCGGTGCTAAAGTTTATGGTAACTGCTCTACCTATAGCGTTGACTATTGGATCAAAAAAATTAAAAAAATTCCCACCTGCACACACCCCCCCCCCCAAAAAAAAAACTTTATTGATTTTTGGTGTTCATTTTTTGTTGGGAGATCGAGCGTTTGGCGTGTAGAGATCAAGCGTTTAAGTTTTTTGTGTCTGCCCCTATTTTGGCAATGGTGGGACATGTAAATAAAAAATAAAAAATAAAAACTTCCCTCCTGAATTATATGAGAAATTTGATAATTACAGGAGAAAAACACTGCATGAATTATAGGAGAAAAAGGCAGAAAAACACTGCGCGAAGAGAGGAGAAAAAAGGGAAAAACAAGCAAGTAGATGAGAAATTTGATTTAGTTTGTGACACCATAGGTAAGGTTGCAATTACAATAAAAAAATTTTGTTCCCAAAAATATTTTTGTTTCAATTAAATGGAGAGGATTGTGAAGAAAGGGTTGTGAATATTGTTTTGTTTACAGGTGAATTATTCAAGTCTCATGTGGTTGCAAAGGAGGAGTGTAAAATTGTAGACATTGTATTACTTCCTCTACATTTGAGAGTAATGAACATATTTTTCAAACCCCAATGCCTAGGTTCACTTATCATTCCCATTAATACCTTTCTCTAAAGACAACTTTCTTGCTTCCTTCCTAAAAAAGTAGTCAAGTGCTTTAAGACAAGTCGATTGTGAGCAAACTAAAATAAGGGATTTTGAGACGAGGGTGAGAAAACTAAAACAGAGGTTGGTCGAGATAATATGATGAGATAGAGATTTTGAGATGAGGGTGAGAAAACTAAAATTAGGCTCAAAACTATAGATTCCCTCCTTGGAAGGCACCAATTGATTCATAGGAAAACAACTTCATGATTTTCTCTACAAAGTAAAGGTCAAAAACCTTGAGGAATATAGAAAAACTGGATGAAGACTTTCATACCTGGCAGTGTGTACTTCGTTTGCCTCCACAGATTGAATGAAAATAATTTTTCCTAGGTCACTTCAAAATGTCAAGAAATAGAGGGAAGAGAGCAACGGGAGCATACTCTAGCCACAATGAGGTAATTCATTGTCAATTTATAGATTTGTAAATGTTTCCATTGTTTCTTTGATTTTTAGTTTTTAGTTTTTTATTTTAAGTTTCAAAGAAGAAATTTATTTTATATATATATAGAACATGAGGCTGACAAAGATAAAGAGGCATTGGCTTCCATATTGGGGCTAGAGGTAGTGAACAAATTGGATGGTGTGGACTTGTCAATGCTTGCCAGATACATAGAAAAATGATCTGGTAAAGCCCCTGAAACATTACAACCAAATCAACAGTGTCAAAGGAAATCAATTGATTCCCCAACTAGTCCTAGATAAAACAAAAGATCTAGGAGGAAATCAATAACAATAACCTCTAAGAATGTGGAACAGGGAATAGAGGCTTCCAATGTCCCATCCACTTCTGGCACACAGACTTCTTTGACCACCATGCCATGTTTTGCATCTTGCATTGGTACCTGCGATACCAAGATAGAATATGATGTGGTTTTAGGGGAAGTTTGAATGATAGATGCTGGAAAAACATTTGTGAATAGGTTGAAGGAATCATGCCTTCAACAGTTCAAAGACCATCTACATTTGCCATTCTCAAAGATACCCATGCACCTGCAAAAAGCAGTTATCTAAGACATGGAGACTAAATTTGGCACACGTTGGTCTATAAAGAAGATAAAGCTACGAATGTCTCAAAACTCCAAGAGATTTTGGTGCAACCAAACAAAGAAGATAAAAAAATTCACTCTCAAGCAAAGGCTCAAAAAAGGCCAATTGATGTAAGTTTGAAAGTATGGAAAGAGCTTGTAAAAGCATATGAAAAGTTTGATGCACGGAGCAAGTCCAGTGAGAAGAGTACACAGGTATTTGAATTTGCTCATAAGATTATATCAAATTTATTAAATGATTTTTAAATTTTATTTGTGCATAGTTAAATTGAATTAGTATATGTTTCAGGACAAGGCCTCCAAGGCTAGGCTTGACAAACTTCGTTCCATGCATCACAATGGCCAGAAAGGTTTACAGGCCTTGATCTGTACATTTGTAAGTATATTTAATAAGTTAAATGATTTTTTTTATTTCCTAGGAAAATGTAAATGATTGCATATTAATTAGTTTAACTAATCCATGTGCCATGTTTTGACAAGAGGAGAAATATGGGCGACATCCAAGCCAATTTGGAAAGGAAATGTTACAAAGCAAAAAGTGGACCAATTTTGTAATCTGGATGGAGAATGAGGTATCAATAGTTGACTTTCAATAACTTAGTTGGATATTGTTGTGTTAATATGTCAATTGCATTTCTAGTGTTGAGTTGTTTATTGATGTGTAGGATGAGTTCTAAAGTGCTTCTCTATTGGCCCTAGCGCCCTTAAATGTAAGATTTCTCTTAGATAATAGATGATTACTCTTATATCTTTGGGGACCCTTCTTGGTGCCATTAGGATCATAATGAGTATACTAGTCTTGTGCTTGCTTACAAAAAGTGGTTGCAATTAACCTAATGTTGTGGGCATTATTCACAACATTTTGTGTGTGCCATGCTATCTCATATGCTTAAGTTTAACAGGCTAATAATGAACAGAAAACCCTTGTTTGCCTGCCTTGAACTAATGGACTTGTTGGAACCTAAAATTTCCTACCATTTTTTCCAAAAAATTTAGGTTCCCATGATGAAAAATCTGACTGTAGCACTCCGAAATGCACCTGTACAATATACTCCAGTGGCCTACTTTGAAGGGTTATAATTTGAAGCCTATTCATTTTTATGCCAAACAACTTGGTAGGTATACTTATCTATCATATGTGAGTGTACATGGTTGATTTCATCTTCCCATGATCAGATTGGACAAGATTTTATAGTGCCAAGTGAAAGGGTTCTAGTGGTATCTGGTGGTACCCACCTAGGGTTAGGTTTTTAAGTCGAGTCTGCAAGCCTATATTTTTATTCCTTCAGACCCCATAAGGCCTTAAGTTTTCTTGTCCTTTGACCTCTTGTACTTTATCTTTTAAAACTCCATTGACTTCTTGTATTAAAGGGCAAATGTCTTGAGGTCTTCTTAGAGGGGTGATATGTGACTAGGGTATGAAGACTAGGACTTTGTATGTAATCTTAAGCCCTCCTTTTGGATTTATTGGAAGCCTTCTTCGTGCTGATACATAAGGACTGTCAAGACTCCTATGATAGTGCATTAGAGAGGCATTAAAATCACAAAGGAGATAAATGTTATTAGGCCATCACCCAATGGAGAAGGGATTTCCATAAAGAGCATGACAGTGTTACCTTATCATAGTCACAAAGGGGATATTCTTTGTGGTTGTAATTAAAATCACTAAGTTTACATCCACCTTCCTAGGGTCTGCAGAAATGCTTGGAGTTGAATATCCCTATTTTAAAGATCTTGCCGTGAGTATTTTCCATGTTTTTACAAATGGAGACCTCCCCAATCCTCATCAAGTTTCAAATGCACAATGAAACGATGGAGGACAATCATAACTGTCATAATAGTACATTAGCATTTTTTGTCTCAAGGTGGCCCTTGAGACTGCCAAGGGGATGGATATAGAGTTGGGATTATGGTTTTTGTTTAAAATCCTTGTGTCATTGACCTAATATTTATTTGTGGCAAGGATCCCAATAGTCTAAAGATTACAAATTCTTGTCAAGAAGGGACTGTCATAGTAAAGTGTGGTAAAGTGATACAATTTCATCTTGGTTGAGTATTGTATAAATCTCAAGCTATTTAGAATGCATGGGGTATTAGGGTGTGGTATCACTATATAGGTAACCATCAAGTGATTTCTTCAACCCAATCTTGGCCTATATAGTACCTAGTGTGAAGAGCAAGATAGTGTTGTCCAAGAACCTTGCTACGGTCACAAATGAGGGTAGTCTTAGCTATTGTAACCATAGTTGGAATCCCTTGTTATTACCATAACATACGTGACCTAAAACCATGACTCTATAAGTATGAGTTGTTTGAAAGCCAAATTCCACAACCTTTGCTAGCATCCTCCGTGCCTGTGTCAAAATGGGAGCTTTGGAATAGGGTATGGACATCCATCAATACATAAAGGTTAGAGGAATTTTGTTAGATGTTGTAGTTGCAACTGCCCTGTTAGACATGTATGCAAAATATGGAAGCATAGACAAGGCACGTGAACTGTTTGATAGAATGCCTCAAAGAAATGATTTTTTTTTGGTAAACAGTACTAGATATGGGGGTAGCTCCCTATATTAAAATATCAAAAAAAAGTTACATAGAAAGCTAAGGCATTACATCTAGTGATATATATATATATATATAAATTATGCCTTCAGCAATATCCACCATCCTAGCTATTACATTTTCATCAATCAGACCTTGGTTGGCTTCTAGGAATTTCAAAAACTCTCCTATGTTATTTTCTTTCTCCACACCTTTTTTGTAGAGGGCCCAAGCTTTGTGCAGCTTCACCTTCTTCTTCTCCTCATTTAGGATGAGGGTGGCAAGAGCAAATATGTGTTCAGGCTCCACTGCCACACCATCCATGGTAGTCTTGACCATGTCCATCAGATTTTCCCTCACTAATCTCATCACAGCTCTTAGCCGTAGAGCCTTCCTCCCACAACTTGTACATAGTTCTTGAAAAAAACATTCCAACACTTGTCCATCATGCGCATGCCCTCCTGACTAGAAACTAGCCCTGATCACTTTCAAGATGGCCACTTTTTCTTTATCGGAGGCTTTGTTGAACAGGTATGCAATCTCTTGCCCTCTGGTTTCATCCTCCTCACAGTGACACTCCACTCTGAAATGTTGAGGCATCACTTTGTTTGGACCATTCCTAAGAACAAACAACATAATTTGCTTCAATCTTGCCTTAGCTTAAAAAGAACGTGTGGGAAAGTTCTGCCCCGACCTCCAATCCTGAGGATCACCATTCCATCCGCGAGATTTTTCCACCAATGAGAAAGTGGTACATTGACATCATTTAACTGCCTCCATTTGTAGGTTCATTCTTAGAGTCTGCCATCATATCCTACTTGAGGATTCTCCTGCTTCTATGACGGCCTCTTGTTTTATAGAATCCTTGAGAGGCTTCATCAAAGCATGCAGATTCCAAGGCTAGCAAATGAGAGGACGGACTATGTCGAGCCTACAATTGATTTGCACTTTAGCAGTACTTCTGTGCTCATTCTGCCCACCTCCACTCAGACTCACTTTCGTCCTTGCCTTCAAGAGATTGACGTGTGACAAACCTTGCACTAGTAATTGATAGGAACATCCTTTCACTTTTGCAATAGTGGACAATTTCATGAGTCTCATGACATATGGTGCAATTAGGTATCTGTTGAGCAAGAGGGAAGTATGTGGCATTAATAGCTTGAGCTCCCACCACTAGATAGTTTGTAGTTGTATGCCCCTTAGTGTGGCACTTTGTTCATCATAAACAGAAAATGATAGAGGAATTTTGTTAGATGTTGTAGTTGCAACTGCACTGTTAGACATGTATGCAAAATGTGGAAGCATAGACAAGGCACGTGAACTATTTGATAGAATGCCTCAAAGAAATGTGGTCTCATGGACTGCAATGATTGTAGGATATGCACAAAATATGGAATCGTAGACAAAAAAATGTGAACTATTTGATAGAATTCCTCAAAGAGATGTCATCTCATGGAATGCAATGATTGCAGGATATGTGAAAAATGGATTTTGCAAGGACACTCTCAAAATCTTTGAATTAATTAAACACTCTAGAACATATCCTAACATTGTAAGCTTTGCTTGTATTCTAGGTGCATGCAGCCATGTAGGTTTAGTGGATGAGAGCTGTACATACTTCAATCACATTTGTAACCCTTATTGCATTACACCTACAGTTGATCATTATGTGTGCATGGTTGACCTCCTTTCCTGTGCTAGCTATCTTGAAGACACCCTAAACTTTATCTTTCTTTCTAAATCCCCAAATTTTCCCTATTCTCGCTCACATTGAAGAGCTATGAGCGGGAATAGGGCTAACATGTTTTCTTTCTAAAATCGGTCGGATAAAGCCACATTGCTAACTTCATTTTTTTTTCAAACAAAATAGACCTTTATCTTAAGGTTACTCATGAACCTTAAAATAAATAATTATTGAAAAAAAAAGGTGCATTCCTTAATGACATGTAAGAGAATTTAATCAATTGCTACTTAAAAACTCTTTAATGTTTGTGTCTAATGCAGTTTATTAGATTAATAGTGAAAAAGAACATACATGGACCAAGCAATTTGTGGCACTTAAGGTTATGTAATAGAATTTACAGTTGATAGTTAAATTTATAACAAATTTTTTATGATCTTTACTAACATTTATTAGAATTGTTGCATGTTTTACATCATTGGAATGACATATTAGCTATAACTTTTTTGAAATTTTATTATGGTATGTGCACTTTGATATGATGTAATATGATTATGGTTTCGTTTCATATGTTGTAATATTAGATATATAACAAAAAATTAAATTATTACATGAAATAAATAATAACTTTTCATTTTAAATATTTTTTTGCAGAACATAGGTCTTCCAGAAGATCAAGATGATCCTCATGATAGAGATCCAAATTCTATTGGTTTTGGTATAGATCACATGGCAGAGGATGATGATGACGCAGATATAGAAGACACTGAGGCCTATGCCGATGGTGATGGCGACTATGATGATCATGATGATGATGATCATGATGGTGATGATGATGATGAGGCAGTTGCTGGTAGTAGCCAGTGACATTTATGATCATATAGACTGCATCATGGATCATTGTTGATATATCGTTATGATGCCTCTTTTCATGGTCACTATCATATGTATCATTTTCACGTCCTGCAGTACCATATTAATGAGTTGTATCATAAATTTATGTATCATTTTGACTTATATCATTTGGACATGTATCATCTTGACTTATATCATTTTGAGTTACATAATTTATCATTTTTACTTATATCATTTGTACATGTATCATTTTGACATGTTATTGATCTACTGGCATATTTGACTTTCACTTGTTTTAGTTATATATGATGATGATCTTATCAGCATTGACTTGTCAATTTATATATATTGAAAGTGGTCGATGATTTTTGGATGGATATTTATTACGTATGACAATTTTAATTTACTGCTCAGGATGGATGTTGTCGAATTCAATTAAATTATAGATATTTGACTCACTTGTTTTAATTATAGATGATGATCATGTTATAATAATTATCTTGTTATTTAATCATATGAGTTAAATAATTAAATTACATACTCTATAATCATATGAGTTATTTAAGAGGCATGATATATTTAAATAATTAAATTGAAATAAAACATATAAATTAATAAATGTAAGAAAAACAAGAAGCATTTTTAGAAAAAAAAAAAGAAGAAAGCAACAATGGAAGCCAGACTAGAAGCAAACCAGAAGCAATCTTGGAAGCAAAACTTAGCATTATCTAGGAAGCAAAAACAGAAACAATTCAGGTAGTAAACAAAGAAGTAATAATGGAAGCAATTTTAGAAGCAAAAAAAGATGCAATAATAGTAGCCATATTAGAAGCAATAAAAGATGCAAAAATGGAAGCAAAATTGGAAGCAACAAGCGACATTATATCAAAAGCAAAATTGGAAGAAAAACTGGAAGCAAAACAGGAAGCAAAATTGGAAGCCAAACTGGAAGTAAAACTGAAAGCAAAATTGGAAATGAAACTGGAAGCAAAATTTGAAGCAAAGCTAGAAGCAAAACTGGAAGCAAAATAGGAAGCAAACCTAGAAAAAAAATTGGAAGCAAAACTGGAAGCAAAACCGAAAGCAAAACCAGAAGCAAAACCAAAAGCAAAATTGGAAGAAAAACTGGAAGCAACACTGGAAGCCAACCTGGAAGCAAAATCAAAAGCAAAATTGGAAGCAATAGTGGAACCAAAACTGGAAGCAAACTTGGAAGCAAAATCAGAAGCAAAACTAGAAGCAAAATTGGAAGCAAAACAAGAAGCAAACTTGGAAGCAACACAAGAAGCAAAACTAGAAGCAAAATCAGAAGCCAAACTAGAAGCAACAAAATCTGGTGCTAAATCTAATGCTAAACCTGGCACTAAAATCTGGTGCTAAATCTAGCGCTAAACCTGGCACTAAAATCCAGTGCTAAACCCGGCACTAAACTCGATGCTAAACCTGGCATTATAACTGGTGCTAAACCTGATGCAAAAGTGAAATGCAATTGGGCGCCGAGTTTGGCACTGGTAGAAGTATCCAATTCATGGACTCAAATGCACTAAATTATGGTGCTATTTTAGGTGCTAATTGCCTATTTTGCTGTAGTGACTGTCCCTTATATTCATTGTGCCCCTAACTGTAATTGTGGGAGAGAAAAGATAGGATGACTCATTAAGAGTCATGCTTGAGTCTTTAAAGGAACGACTCAACAAGAGTCGAGGGAATCTATTTTTATGCTTTTAGGAGGATCGCAATGGTAGTAAGGAGAAAATAACAGTTCTGAGAGGAAGTAAAATGTCAGTTTTTCTTGGCGTCCATTAAAGTATTCTATCTACATATCTTTCTTATCATAAGCCATCCCTACTAGGTATCCTTCCTGCGTTATGTGCATTAATAGCATTATAAAATCAAATGTTCTTTTATGTTATTACTGTAGTGTCTTGTTGTAGACAATCGATTATGCTAGTAAGGCATATCCATTCAATTCAATGTGTATTTATTCAAACCAATAGAGTCCACTGTATCGAATAGCTAATAGAGTCATTAGTAAAACTATATAGTTAACTTAAAGGAATTCAGAGAGCATCGACTCAGCATGGAAGGCCGATGCATGCTAATATAAATGAATTCTATATCATTAGCACTCTAAGCCGACAATATACTTATTGTTTTTAAACTGTTAAACATGTCAAACTATCATTTGGTGAATGAATGATCATTACAATCTCATACCTGTAGAAGGTTATTTTAGTTATTGTGTGCCTTGTAAACCAGTCACCTTGATGATTGAATTCATCATATAGCAGGTCGATTATATTGTTATAAGATTAATCATGCAATAGACTTTCGATGATATTAGTGCAAATGAAACTTTGATAGGTAAACTCTTTAGTAATGAGTAATATTGTTTAAACATTAAGCTGTGTTATTATCATTTTAAACCATTCTTGGTTTAGTCTATTTATATATGACAAAATGATTTCTTTTCAAAAGAACTTAGATTCTTAGTAATATGTGGAAAACTATCTTATATCCAATCAAGTGATAGAAAACTAGGAATATTTTGATAGAAGAAATAAGGTCTATTACACAATCCTTATTTCTTATTTTATTAATCTTGTTGAAGACATTCTTGCAAACCATTATGATGGAATACACTAAGTCTAAACTAGAAAATGACCTAGTATGGAAACATATAAGTATATATTGAGATTGTCAATGATATCACGTTAAGGAAAGTAGAAAGTACTCGTACTCCTTTTTGTAGGAGGAGATATCTATTCCAAAACCATATTATTCTTAATCTTGATTGAGTTAACCCAGAGGTTGTTTTTAAACCTTAATCTCATAGTTATGAGATATGGATATTTTGAAACATCAGATTATTAAAGGTTGTAATCAAAACCCTAGAATTGAATATGAAAACAAATGATTAGTTATATCCATATGAACTTGTCTAAAGTCGAGTAGACTATTGTCATGAAAGATGTTAAAACCATTTATGTAAACATAGTTGGTGAGGATAAACTGCAAGAATATCACAGTATCCAAGTCGAGTAGGGGTGGGTGAACATTTCGACCACATTCATTTTGAACATTATTGATATGAAAACTTTAGCCAAAGTAATGCATTCATTTTCTACATTCATTATCAGTTCACTGTATCTGGATTGCATAACCTATCAGAAAATCATTCTTAGCTAGAGGGTATCTAGGGTTGTATGGTTGATAGAGTTGTGTAGGATACAACACTATGTACTCAGGAAGGCAAAATACCACTGGTCACCTTTGGTCTATATTCCTCGTGAAGGGTAGGGCCACTTCCTATGTGGAAGATGTGTGGGAGACCGTCGGTTTGTGGATGGAGGTAAATCACTAGGAAGATACTCTCTCTCTACAGCAAAAAACATGCCAAGGCTTGTTATAAAGATGTCAGATATTTAGAAGCAATAATTATTCCAAATTTGTTTATGAAATTGACTTACTATTGCAAATATTTTAATTGAGAAAGACAATATGATATATTGTATTATGTATGAGAATCTTACAAATTGTCATTACTTGATTATATGTTAAATAAAAGAAAATTTTTCTCAATTTTTACCTTGTTGAATTACTCTATGGTAAATTCTTGACTTTATATGTTTTGAGAACATGGATGTTACATATGGTATCAGAGCTACCAAGTTCAGTACTAGGGCTTATGAGACCACTATGCTTACCTGTAGTCAACATTATGTGGTTAGCTAATGTTTGAAAATTTCTATGCTAGGATGGTACGTCTTAAGAAGACAACAAGAGTCAATTAATACAAGTCAACATTTCCTTAAAGCAAAAAGAGAATGTGAAGCCATTATTAAAACTATTGAGGGAACTAATGATGAGTGACATTTGGTTAAGTGATACTGAAACCTTGGTGAATGCCTTAACTCAAATCAAGCGAGTGAGAAGGGAAAACATTGAAAGAGTTAGGATCACTACTAAAATCATAGAATATATGTCAGATGAGGATACAACTATGGTTAGGCGAGATCCCCACATACCCCCATCTACTAAGATCATAGAAGTTAGGTCCAATAGTGAGTCAGAATGTTATATACCTTGAGATTATGTATCTAAAAATGAATTTGAAGGATATACTCCTCTTGAGCATGACTTTTGAAGTCATTTCTTGTATAAATAAAGAATGTTCTTTACTCTTGAAATGAAATAAATAAAGAAGAGTTGCTTTTGTACCAAACTATTGTTTGATTTGAGTTTATTATGTTTTGATTTAATGTGATGCATTATAATCATGAACTAATAGACAACTCAATATTCTCAGGTGTGAGAAAAATGATAAACATGGTTCAGACAAGAACTAACCAAGGAGAAAGTGAAGAGGAAAACCACCCGCCAAATAATAAGTTGGACCAAATCATAACCATGCTTGATGAAACCAAGAAAATATTGGGTGATTTGGAAAAGAAGGTGGATGATAAAGGAAATTCTGAGGGAGGAGGTGAAAACTCTCATGGAGAAAGTGGAGAGAATCATGAAGATCAAAGTAAGAGTACGGAACCTCATAAAGAGGCAAGGGATAGACTGACCTTAGAACTCTCTAAGGATATGAAGAAGGTCACTCCACCAAAATTTGATGGAAAGGTGACTAGAGATGCAGCAGAAGCTTGGTTGACAGAAATGGAAAAATATTTTGAGATAAGAAATTACTCAGAAGTAACCAAGGCAATTTGGGGAGCATTCCAACTGGTAGGAGAAGCATCCATGTGGTGGATGAATAAGAAGATGGAATTGAATTTTGGGATGAGTTCGTGGAGCTCTTTTGCAAGAGATGGCTACCACAACTTTATTTTGATCAGAAATTGACTAATTTTTAGAATCTTCATCAAGGAGACATGACAGTGGTGGAATATGGAGAAAAATTCACCGTCTTCTGAAATATATGCCTCAGTATCAGAAAGATGAGAGATTCAGGATTAGAAAATTCATCATGGATTTAAATGCTCAAATTGGTGGAGAAGTGGATGTACATGGTCCCACAACAATGGATCAAGTGTATGAGAAGGTGATCAAGCAAGAACAAAAGTTGAAACTTGTTGCAAATATGTGCCTAATCAGTGTTGTCATTGATGTCAACATATCCTTGTTGTCATTAGTGTCAACTGTATCTTATTCTATTACTTGATTAGAAGACTTGTATGTTGAGGATATTGAGAAAATTAGCCTCTCTAGAAGAAACAAGTGAGTTACATATCTCTCTATTAGAGACAATGAAGACAATGTAGTTCAGTGAAGTAGTTTGCTCTGCATTCCCAGTAGGATGATGATTAGAGTCTGTAGATTAAAGGGTTTGTAGAGGATTGTATGAAGTTGCTCCAGTCAAGATTTGAGAGGTCTGCATGGAGAATTGGCGAAGTTATGGCCATCTAAGTAGAACCAAGTTTTGTAGTTGTTTAGAGGTGATAGAGTGACAAAAATTTGGTCTGGATTGATCCGCATTAGAATATTATGATCTGTGGATCTAGAGGTGTGTTTGGGATGTCAACGTGTATTCTCAACTCATATGGTTCAAAGTTTGGAGGTCTGCAAGCAATCGTTCTAGTGTGACAGTCATGATAGTTGGTGTTCTTGAGTTCCTAGATGAAGGTACAAGTGTTTCTGGTGATCTGAGGTGGTGCAGTTGTTCCTGTTAATTTCATTGTACTTGTGGTGGTCTCTTAATCAAGCGCCTATTGTGTTGGTGGTCTGTATTGAGCATTGAGCTCATGGATGAAGATTTCTCCTTGGGTGTTGTTGTTCTTTCCAATCTTGGCTGACCGAATGCGTTGTGCTTGTTGCAGATGATCTAAGAGAGGTTCTATGAAGCATGGCATGTTGTTCAAGGAAGATTTGGGTCCCAGCTATGTTTGGCCGATAGTATAGTTATTCACATTAAGTCAGATGTTTGTAGTGCCGACCTTGATGTTTATTCCAAGGTTGATGAAGCATATAAATACATGTGGTTGAGTTGTGGAAAGTTGTCCTTGTGCAAAAATGATAATATCGTAAGAAAGGAAGAAAGGTAGAGCAGAGAAGATGAAGAGAAAAAGAGGAAGAGCAGTAAAGGATGAGGAGATAGTGAAGAAGTGTTTGGGGGTAGAGCAGAAGTATTGTGAGCTTCAATGGAACTGAACCTTGCATGAAGAAGATGTTGTTTCTCAGTTCAATCTTTCTGTGTTAACATTGTAAATGTTCTTGTAGGCAATGAGCCTCTTTTGAGCAGTGAGCTTTGGGCAGTACGCCTAAAGGCAAGTGCCTTCCCTTTTTATATTCTTTTAATAGAGAATAAATCTTATGGGTTAACCCCCACTGTGGTTTTTCCCCTAACTGGGTTTCCACGTAAAAATCCTAGTGTTATGTGTGTTGATTATGTTTCTGCTCTTGTGTTGTTGATTCATGCTTTCATGGTTATATCTTTAATCTGTTAATAAGTGGTAAAGAAGATAAAATGTATCAAAACTT
This sequence comes from Cunninghamia lanceolata, assembly GCA_027924645.1. Taxonomy (NCBI): domain Eukaryota; kingdom Viridiplantae; phylum Streptophyta; class Pinopsida; order Cupressales; family Cupressaceae; genus Cunninghamia; species Cunninghamia lanceolata. The sequence continues at coordinate 725,165 of BSBN01001617.1, read as the reverse complement.
AAAAGTTTTGTGACAACTGATGCACCCCCCTCTCACTTGTCTGCCCTAATTTCAACAATTGGTATCAGAGCTAGTTCCTCTAAAAGAAGCTTTACTGCTTGAGGAGATCTAGGATGTCAACTTACAAGGATGGTCCAAGATTTGATGGAACAAATTACTCTCTTTGGAAGAGTCACATGGAGTGCCATTTGCAATGCATGGGTGATGCTTATTGGTTAATAACAAAGGATGAGTATAAGCCTCTGGAGAAAGGTCCTTCAAATCCAGATGAACTCAAAGATGCTGAAAACAATATTTGGGCTAAAAAAGCATTATTAAGTGCCCTGACTGATATAGAAATGACAAATGTCCTGGAATTGAAAACTGCTCGTGAAATCTGGAAGAAGTTGGAAACTCTATATGAAGGTGATGAATATGTCAAGGGTAGATACGAAAGTTTGAGGATGAGTAAAGATGAAAACATCACTTCCTACATGTAGAAGGTGAATGAACTTGTGTGCAGTATCAGGTGTGCTAGTGGAAAATTGGAAGAATCAAAGATTGTTGGCAAGGTGCTCAGATCCTTACCTACTTCATACAAGCATAGAGTTGCTTCTATTGAGGAGATCAGGACTGTGACAACTGTTACAAGGGATCAGTTGGTTAGCAAGCTTTCAGCATTTGAAATAAGTGAGTTTGGTGATTCCTTTCCTAAATTAGAATTTTCTTTTAAGGCCAGTATGTCTGGGAAGTAAAGATTTGATCCAGGTGAAAGCTCTTCAAGAAGACTAACCAAATATGAGAAGACAAGGAAGGAACTTGAAGAAGATGAAATGAAGCTCAAAGAAATTGAAGCCCTCATTTCCAAAAGATTACCTAGAGGATCTGGTAAGTATGAAGGAAACTTGCCTTTCAAATGTTTTGCTTGCAATAAGATTGGTCATTTCGCTTCAAGATGTCTGGAGAAGGTTTCAAAGCCAAACCCTAATAGACCTAGGTTTTAGAAGAAATGCTACTATGTCCAAGAATCTGCTAATGAATGAGTTACAAGTGATGAATATGATAAGGGAAGTACATCTAGAAATGAATGGGTGTTCATTGCTATCAAAGAAGAAAATCCGGTGCCTACTGAATTTGCTAGCTATGTGAATGTGGAAAGTGCCTTGGCAGCTCAAGTTGAAGAAAGGGATGAATGGGTGATTGACAACAGATGTTCTCATCATATGACAGGTGATAAAAGTAAGTTTGTAATTATGGAAAATTATGAAGGTGGAATTGCAAAGTTTGGAGACAATTCAGCTAGCAGAATCCATGGTAGAGGATCCATCTCTTTTGATGGTAAGCACAACACTAATGATGTTTTGTATGTAGAAGGGTTGAAGCATAATCTTCTCAGTGTTGGATAGTTAGTTGACAAAGGGTATGACCTCTAATTCAAGGATGGAAAATGCAAAATTTTGGAAATCTCCAGAACTGAGATTGCATCTGGTACACAAACTAGAGGTAATATCTTTCATTTAAGTTGCACTGGTAAAAGATGTTTGATTGCTTAGATTGATCAGAGTTGGTTATGGCATAGGAGAATGTGTCATATAAACTTTGATAACATTATCAAGATAAGTACTACTCAGGCTGTAAGAGATCTTCCAAAGCTTGTAAAACCTACTAATAGCATGTGTAAGGAATGTCATTTGGAAAAACAGAATAGAACTACATTCAAAAGTAAAGAACAATCTTCAAGTGGATTGTTGGAAGTTGTGCACACAGATTTGTGTGGTCTTGTCAGAGTTAGGAGTTTGCAAGGAGACAGATACTTTATGTTGCTGATTGATGATTACTCCCAGATGATGTGGGTCACCTTATTGAAAGAGAAATCATAGGCTCTTGCCAAATTCAAGGTGTTCAAGGCTAGGGTGGAGAATGAGATTGGTGTGAAGGTAAAGTGTCTGAGATCTGACAAAGGTGGAGAGTTTACCTTCAGTGAGTTTAATGCATTTTGTGAAAAGCATGGAATAAGAAGATAGTTATCTGCTTCTAGGACTCCTCAGCAAAATGGAGTTGTGGAAAGGAAGAACCGGACTATTCAAAAGGCTGATAGAACCATGATGATGGAGGCAAATGTTCCACATGTCTATTGGAGAGAGGTTGTGAGTACTACTATCTACACTCTTAACTGAGTGCAGATCAAAGGTAATACTGATAAAAGACCTTATGAACTTTGGTTTGGTAATGCTCCTACTGTGAAATACTTCAAAGTTTTCAGTAGTAAATACTATATCAAAAGAGATGAAGATCTAGGCAAGTTTGATACAAGGAGTGATGAAGGAATATTTTTGGGTTATTCTAACCAAAGCAAGGCATACCGGTGCTTTAACAAGAGATTGAAAAAGATTGTTGAAAGTGCTAATGTCAAAGTAGATGAGAGCATGGAGAGACCTTCCAAGTTTTGTGGATATGAATCAAATAATGAAAATGAAAAACAAGTTCAATCTTAGTCTTAGATTCAGATTGCTCTAGAAAATCTAGTGACTCAAGAAGCTAATGAAAATACTGAGGAACAAGTTCAAGAATTAGAAGCTCAAGAAAATCCCAAAACTCCCAGGTATGTAAGATTGAATCATTTTGAAGATCAGATCATAGGAGATAGAAGTAAACGTGTTCAAACTAGAAGAAAAATTGCTGAAGAACAAGTGGAGTATTGTTTAATTTCAAAGATTGAACCAAAATTAGTGAACGAAGCATGTAATGATGAAAGTTGGGTAAAAGCAATGGAAGAAGAATTAATGCAAATTGAAAAGAATCATACTTGGGATCTTATTCCTAGACCTGAAGACAAAAATATAATTGGAACTAAATGGGTCTTCCAGAATAAATTGAATGAATATGGTGAAGTTGTGAGAAACAAAGCAAGATTGGTGTGCAAAGGATATTCTCAGGTAGAGGGAATTGATTTTGAAGAAACTTTTGCTCTGGTGGCAAGAATTGAAGTAGTCAGATTATTTATTTCCTTTGCTACTTGCAAAGATTTCAAAGTTTAACAAATGGATGTCAAGTCAACATTCCTAAATGGAGAGTTGGAAGAAGAAGTCTACATTGAGAAACCAGAAGGATTCCAGTTGTCTGATCAAGGAGATATGGTCTGTAGATTGAAGAAAGCTTTGTATGGACTTAAACAAGCCCTAAGAGCCTGGTATGCAAGATTAGATAAGTATTTGCTAAAGTTGGGCTTTAGCAAAGGCATTGCTGACAGTAATCTTTATTTCAAAATTGATCATGAACACATTCTGATTATTGAGGTATTTGTTGATGATATCATCTTTGGTGGAAATGAGAGCATGTGTAAAAAATTTGCTGATCAAATGTAAAGTGAATTTTAGATGTCCACGCTTGGTGAAATAAATTTCTTCTTAGGTTTGCAAATCATTCAGTCAGAAAAAGGCATCTTCATATCTCACTCTAAGTATGTGAAAGAGTTGTTGAAAAAGTTTGGAATGGAAGATTCAAAACCAATGAGTACTCCTATGACAATCAGATGTAAGTTGAGTAAAGATGATGATTCTCCTAAGGTAAATCAGAAAAGGTATAGATAAATGATTGAAGGGCTACTTTATCTAACTCATACTAGACCTGATATTATGAATGCAGCTGGTCTTGTTGCTAGATTTCAAGCTGATCTTAGAGAATCTCATGTTGTAATAGTCAAAAGAATATTCAGATATCTGAAGGGAACATCTAATTATGGATTATAGTATCCTAAGGGTGATGATTTCACTCTTCATGCATGTATAGATGTTGATTGGGTAGGAGATGTGGACAATAGGAAGAGTACTAGTGGAGGTGCATTTTTCTTGGGAAAGAGATTGGTTTCTTGGTTGAGCAAAAAGTAGGAGGCAATATCTCTATCTACTGCAGAGGCAGAGTATATAGCAATAGCAAGTAATTGTACTCAAGTTTTGTGTATGAAACAAATGTTGAAGGATATTAGAGTTGTGTTTGAAGAGCCTGTTACAATCTTCTATGATAATTCAAGTGCAATAAACATCTCAAAGAATCTAGTGTTGTATTCAAAGACAAAGCACATATCCATCAAGTTTCACTTTTTGAGAGAGAAGGTGAATAAGAATGAAGTTAGATTGGAGTTTGTTTCATCAAAAGATTAGATTGCAGATATTTTCACTAAGCCTCTACCTAAGGACACTTTTGAGTATCTCAGAGGGAAGATAGGGGTGATTACTCCTCTTATTCAGAACTAAGATGCACTTATGTGCATCAGTTTGGTGGAACTCATAGTCATATCTAGTGATCTGGATTGGTGTTAAGGGGATGCTACTCAGAGGGAGTAGTTAGCATGTTCTAAGTTTAGTTTGGTCTTGTCTAAGAAACAAAAAGGGTGAGAGATGATTGCAAATATGTGCCCTTTGCCATTCATGTCAAAGGGGGAGAGAAGTCATGTGAAAAACTTGGATGGAAGTGAGTAGTTGCTGGTGAAAGGGGGAGTAGTGAAGAAAGTGATTGTAAACGTGACAAGAGAAAGGGGGAGAAGTTCTTGTCTTGATGGTTGAAATAGTTTTTCACATCATATGTTCCCATCAATGACAAAGAGGGAGATTGTTGCAAATATGTGCCTAATCGGTGTTGTCATTGATGTCAACATATCCTTGTTGTCATTAGTGTCAACTGTATCTTATTCTATTGCTTGATTAGAAGAGTTGTATGTTGAGGATATTGGGAAAATTAGCCTCTTCGAAAGAAACAAGTGAGTTACATATCTCTCTGTCAGAGACAGTGAAGACAGTGAAGACAGTGCAGTTCAGTGAAGTAGATTGCTCCGTATTCCTAGTAGGATGACGATCAGAGTCTACGGATTAAAGGGTTTGTAGAGGATTGTCTAAAGTTGCTCTAGTCAAGATTTGAGAGGTTTGCATGGAGAATTGGTGAAGTTATGGCCATCTAAGTAGAACTAGGTTTTGCAGTTGTTCAGAGGTGATAGAGTGAGAGAAATTTGGTCTGGATTGATCCGCATTGGAATATTATGATCTGCAGATCTAGAGGTGTGTTTGGGATGCTGGTGTGTATCCTCAACTCATATGATTCATGGTTTGGAGGTCTGTAAGCAGTCATTCTAGTGTGACAATCATGACAGTTGGTGTTGTTGAGTTCTTGAATGAAGGTGCAAGTGTTTCTGGTGATCTAAGGTGGTGCAGTTGTTCTTGTTGATTTCATTGTGCTTGTGGTAGTCTCTAAATCAGGTGGCTATTGTGTTGGTGGTCCACATTGAGGATTGAGCTCGTGGCTCAAGATTTCTCCTTGGGTGTTGTTGTTCTTTCTAGTCTTGGCCGACCAGATGCTTTGTGCTTTTTGTGGACTATCTAAGAGAGGTTCTATGAAGTGTGGTGTGTTGTTTGAGGAATATTTGGGTCCCAGCTATGTTTGGCTGACAGGATAGTGATTCACATTAAATCATATGTTTGTAGTGTCGACCTTGATGTTTATTCCAAGGTTGATGACGCATATAAATATGTGTGGTTGAGTTGTGGAAAGTTGTCCTTGTGCGAAAATCATAATATCCTAAGAAAGGAAGAAAGGCAAAGTAGAGAAGAGGAAGAGCAGAAGAGGAAGAGCAGTAAAGGATGAGGAGATAGTGAAGAAGTGTTTGGGGGCAGAGTAGAAGTATTGTGAGCTTCAATGGAACTGAACCTTGCATGAAGAGGATGTTGTTTCTCAGTTCAATCTTTCTGTGTTAGCATTGCAAATGTTCTTGTAGGTAGTGATCCTCTTTTGAGTAGTGAGCTCTGGGCAATGCGCCCAAAGGCAAGTGCCTTCCCTTTTTATATTCTTTTAACAAAGAATAAATCTTGTGGATTAACACCCACCGTGGTTTTTCCCTTAACCGGGTTTCCACGTAAAAATCCTAGTGTTATGTGTGTTGATTATGTTTCTACTCTTATGTTGTTGATTCATGCTTTCATGGTTATATCTTTAATTTGTTAATAAGTGGTAAAGATGATAAATTGTAGCAATAGATAAAAGTTTTGTGATAACTGATTCACCCCCCCTCTCAGTTGTCTTCCTTAATTTCAACAAAATCCATCTTGGCTTATCGTGACAGAAACTGTAAGAGATTTAATGGAACTCCTACTAACCAACCATTCAAGAGAAGAAATGATAAGAGTTATGAGAACAAGAGAAAAGATAAGGGATCTCAGAAAAATAGGGGTGGACCTAGAAATGAGAAGAAGAATGGTAATTACAAAAGGAATGAGGATAACAATGGGAGAACTTCCAATAAGAGAGGACCCATTGGAGGATGCTTTACTTGTGGGGTTGACCATTATGCTAATTATTGTTCTAACAAGAATCAAAATAGAAAACAAAGAGGTACTGCACTACCTACTCAACAAGAAGCATTCCAACAAAGGATGTTGCAAGTATGGGTCTAACCGGTGTTGTCATTGATGTCAACATACTCCTGTTGTATTGATGAAAAGGATAGGATGAGCTGAGTGCTGAGGATATTGAGAAAATTAGTCCTAATCAGGAACAAAGAAGAACAGTGAAAACAATAAGGTAAAGATCCAAGATAAGATGACTATCAGAGGATATGGTTCAAAGGGTTTGTAGATATGAGTCTTAAGATGATCCAGTAAAGATTTTAGAGGTCCACATGAAGATCTGAAGGAGTTGTGGCCGCCCAAGTAAAACTTGTTTCGGCAGGTGTTCAGAGGTGACAGAGTGACACAGATAGGTCCGGTGAGATCCAGAAATGCATTATCCTATTCTACAGATTTGAGGGAGTGTTGAGGAAGTCTTTATGAAGTGTCAACTCGATTGGTGCATGGTTTGAAGGTCTGCAAGTATCTATTCCTTTGTGATAGTGATGAAAAATTATGTTCTTGAGGTTCCGGAGAAGGAGAGAAGGATTTCAATAAGTAGATGAAGTGCGGATGTTCTTGGTGATTCAATCAATCTTGTGGAGGTCTTTGGATCATGTCTAGTTCATGTTGGTGGTCTGCATTGAAGTTAGAGCTTGCAATTGAAGAATAACTTCCAGATGATGGTGTTCTTCCTGAGACTGGCCGACCAGATGTATTACACATCTTGCGGATGTTCTTGCAGATGTTTTCCAACTTAGATGATTATTCCTAAGTCAATGCCTTGTATAAATAAGGGATTGTAAAGTCATTTCAAAGTGTGTCTTTTGGAGATGTGAGTGTGGTAGTGAGGAAGAGAGAGAAAGACAGAGCAGAAGTTTTGGACTTAAATGGAACTGATTCAAGCATGGTGAAGATGCTATTCTCTAATTCTAGTATGTGGTACTTATTATTTTGTAGATAGTGAGTCTCTTATAGGCAGTGAGCCTCTTGTGAGCAGTGTGCTTAGGTAGTGAGCCCTAATTGGTGTGTGCCATTTTGTTCTTTCTATTCTTCTAACAGAGAATACATTCATGGGTTAATCACCCCATGGTTTTTCCCTTAACCAAGTTTTCCATGTCAAAATCTTGGTGTCTTATGTGTTGATATGTTTTTGGTCTTGATTTAATGCATTATATTTCCATGATTGATTTATTGATATGCTGCTAAAACACAAGGAGGATTTAAGTGTGTAATTGAAAGAAAGTTTTTGACAACTGATTCACCTCCCCTCTCAGTTGTCTGTCTAGAATCTAACAAAGGATTCATGCAGCTCTCGACAATCATCAAGCAGAGTATCAAATCATGCCAATTGAAATGATAGGTACCTTGTTTGGAGTCTCTATATCTATTTTGATTGATACATGAGCAACTAAAAACTTTGTTTCTCCTACAATTTTGAATAAGTTTCCTAGAAAAGTTGTGTTCATGTCTAAACCTTGGTTAGTAGAATATGCTAACCAATCTAAAGCTTAGGTAGAGCAATGTTTGTTTGAGGCCAAGATTGATCTCCCTAATTTCTCAATGGAAGTAAATCTGTATGTAGCTCTCTTAGGTTCCTATGATGTAATCCTAGGAATGAGTTGGTTGTGGAAGCATAGAGCTAAAGTTGACTATTTTTCAAAATGGTTGAATGCTTAGATGACTTGGGAAATCAAACCCAATTCTAAGGGATTCAAAGAGAAGTTAAGATCGGACCTATTCTGCTAAGCAATTGAAAGGGTTAGATGAAAAGGTTGTTAGTTGTTTGTAGTTAAAATGGAACAAGTGGAGGAAGGGTTAGAAAGCCCTAGTTCATCTTTTGGAGAAAAGTATCCCTTTCGTTAGGATTTTCAAGATGTGTTTCTAGAAGAACTTTCAGGACTGCCTCCTAAGAGGGTTTTTCATTTTGCAATTGATATTAAACTAGGATCTAAGCCTATATCAAAAGCACCCTACCGTATGACAACTACGGAGTTAATAGAATTGAAAGCCCAATTACAAGAATTGTTGGCAAAAGGTTTGATCAGACTCAAGGTTTCACCATGGGGTGCTCCATTTATTTTTGTTAAGAAGAAGGATGGAACCCTTCGGTTATGTATAGATTATCATATGCTTAATAAAGCAACGGTAAAGAACAAATATTATTTGCCATGTATTGATGATCTCTTTGATCAAATATGAGGAGCTACTGTATTTTCAAAGATTGATTTGCGATCAGGATATCATCAACTGTTAAGATTAAAAGATGAGGATATTCATAAGACATCTTTTAGAACCAGATATGGGCACTATGAGTTCACAGTGTTTCCATTTGGTTTGACTAATGCCCCTGCCGCATTCATGAATCTCAAGAATAGTGTATTCAGAGATTGTTTAGACAAGTTTGTTCTAGTCTTTCTGGATGATATACTCATTTACTCTAAGAATGAAGAGGAACATCATCAGCATTTGCAATCGGTTCTGCAATGGTTAAAGGAACATAAGTTATATGGAAAACTATCAAAGTGTACATTCTTCCAAAAGGATATTCAATATCTAGGACATATTATATTTGCAAATGGAATATCTGTTGATCCTGCAAAAATCACAGCTATTCTGGATTGGCCTATACCCACAAATGTGCATGAGGTGCATAGTTTCATGGGCCTGGCTGGCTATTATAGAAAGTTTGTTCTAAATTTCTCCAATATTGCTAGTCCAATCACTTCCGTACAAAGGAAAGGAAAGAGATTTGAATGGACAAACAAATGTCAAGAGGCATTTGATCTTTTAAAGGAAAAGTTAACTTCAACTCCAATTTTAAAAGTTCCTAACCCCCAAGGACAATTTGAGGTAATTACAGATGCCTTGGGAGAAGGATTAGGAGGAGTTCTTATGCAAGATGGGAGAGTCATAGCATATGAGTCTAGAAAATTGAAATCCTATGAGAAAAATTATGCACCACATGATCTAGAATTGATAGCAGTAACTCATGCTTTGCAAATGTGGAGACACTATTTGTTAGGGAAAACTTTTATACTTAAGTCAGACCATCAAAGTCTTAGGTATATTTTCTCTCAACCACATCTGAGTTCCCGACAAAGGAGATGGATAGAATTTATATCTGACTATGACTTTGACTACATCAAAGGAAAAGAGAATAGAGTAGTTGATGCTTTGAGTCATAGAAGACATATATCTTCTATTGTCTCTATTCATAGAAATTTCAAGGGTTTAGTGCTACAGAATTTGTCTGGCGATGAATATTATGAGCAGGTTAAGCAAGCTCTAGAAGATAATCCTAGAGACCCAAGGTATGATGGGTTTTGTTTGAGTCAGATGGACTATTGAGGTTTAGAGGTAGAATGTATGTTCCTGATTCAGTTGGATTAAGGGATCTAGTTTGGAAAGTTCATACCGCACCATATTCTAGACATTCGGGAGTGACCAAACTTCTAGCTGATTTAAAACCTCTTTATTTTTGGAAGGGAATGAAGAACGATGCTACAAGATTTGTAGCAAGTTACTTAGAATACCAGAGGGTAAAAGCAGAACATCAACATCCAGCAGGATTGTTGTACCCACATGATGTACTAGAGTGGATATGGCAAGTCATAAGTATGGATTCTGTTCAAGTCTTCCTATGGCTAGGAATAGACACGATGCCATTTTAGTTGTCATTGATAAACTCACAAAGGTAGCACATTTCATACCAAGAAATTTGACTGATGGAGCACTAGTGTTAGCTCACAAATTTGTACAAGAAGTGTTTAGATTGCATGGCTTTCCTAAAAAGATTATCTCAGATAGAGATGCACGTATGACATCAGGGTTTCGGTAAACTTTGTTCTCTGTGCTAGGGATTAAACTCAATGTGAGTATAACTTATCATCCTAAAACTGATGGGAAAACTAAGAGAGTTAACTAGATTTTGGAAGATTTGTTGCAAATATATTGCATGAATCAACAATATAAGTGGGAAGAATACTTACCACTTGTGGAATTTACTTACAATAATTCCTATCATTCCGCTATTAAGATGGCGCCATTTGAAGCATTATATTGAAGAAGATGTCGAACTCCTATAAGCTGGGATAAGCTAGAAGATAGGATTAGCATTGAACCAGAAATGCTAGTTGAAATGGAAGAAAAAGTTAAACTGATAAGAAAAATACTGGCAGAAGCCAATGATAGACAAAAGAGTTATGCATATGGCTAGCGTGTACCAAGACAATTCTCTGTTGGAGGGAAAGGTCTCTTGAGAGTCAAACATCAGAATAGTTCTATTAAGCTTGGGAAGTCTTCTAAACTAGCTCCTCGTTACGTGGGACCCTTTGAAGTACTCGAAGTGGTCAATCCGGTTGCCTACATTATTGCTCTACTACCAACTTTGTCTATAATGCACAATGTTTTTCATGTTTCTTATTTAAATAAATATATTGCATGTGATAATCATATTTTAAATTGGAATTCTTTACAAATGCAGGACCTAGGGGTGGTCACAATCAAGCCACTCAAAGTGTTAGAAACACGCAAGCTCCGCTTGCATAATAGAGAGGTCTTGTAGTGCAAGGTCCAATGAGACTAATATGCTGAGGAAAATACTACATGGGAGAACTACCATGAATTTTATTAGAAGTTTCCTCATTTATTTAATACTTTTACCAATTGAAAATAATGAACTTGCTTTTTAGTTACATTTTGATACTTTATATCATCGAGGACGATGAATCTTTAGGGGAAGGATATGTTACGTCCCCAATTTTTATCTTGCTAATACTTTTTACTTTTACTTGGACATAAGTAAATCTATTTTGATGTTTAAATTAATATCAAGGAAAGACATAGATTCTACTAAATGTCATTTATGGAATTATGGAAATGAATATGTTATATCGATTTAATAATTGCATTATCAGAATTTGGTTTATTATTTGAATAATGATGCATTGATCGTAATATGTTGATTTCAAGTTTTATACAGGATTACAGGTTTCGGATGACTCTCAGAGAAAAGAGAGAGAGAGAGTATCCTTTGAGGAGAGAATATAGACCTTGGGTTACGAGTGATTATTTGCCAAAATGAGTATGAGTGTTTAACAAAAACGTGAATTGGTATCAATAGAGGTAAGTCATGTTTTGTCAGTAAACATTTGGATCTAATCAACAAGTAGTCAATATCTTTTGTTTCTTTTCAGGGCAAGTTATTTGTGTGTCGACATTGTCGTTTGTAAAGGAATGACGTCTTCTCAATAGATTGGTGTCCACTTATGTTTAATGTAAATATTGCGTTGTCATTGTCGCAAATTTGTTATGTTAGTACCCTTGAATCGTATAAGGTTTTATTGTTGACATCAAACGTCATACGACGATCTCATCAAGTCAAGTTGATGTGATTTAATGAAAGTCTGTGAAGGGGAGACAAGCTCAACTCTTTCACATTATTCGTAAGCCTTTTGACTTATATACATATATTGATCAAAGCCTAAATGATCAAGTAGCGTTGGTTTCATGATTAGACCATACTTAATTATATAAACATATATATCTATGCATCGATTTGAGGTTAACACCTCATAATTATTAATGCTTGGTTATGGAGCAGCTATAGGCTTGCAAACAGGAATGCCTTCATTTGTATCAAGTGATGGATCGAATCACTTAGGTTTATCATTAAATGATCAATGGTGGCTTAAATGATATGTCAACCTTATTAGAGAGGAGTTTGTGGTGTTTCAAACCACATTTGATATACTCCTTGTGTAGAACATTTCTCCCCATTAACATTTGTAAAGCCTTGCATCTTTTGAGGTATCAATTATAACTGAAACCAGTATGTGGATTATCCCTTGTATTCATTATGCCCCTAACTATAATTGTGGGAGAGAAAAGATAGGATGACTCATTAAGAGTCATGCTTGAGTCTATAAAGGAACAACTCAGCAAGAGTCGAGGGAATCTATTTTTATGCTTTTGGGAGGATCGTAGTGGTAGCAAGGAGAAAATAATAGTTATGAGAGGAAGTAAAATGTCAATTTTTCTTGGCGTCCATTAGAGTATTCTATCTGCAACTCTTTCTTATCATAAGCCATCGCTACTAGGTATCCTTCCTGCATTGTGTGCATTGATAGCATTGTAAAATCAAATGTTCTTTTATGTTATTATTGTAGTGTCTTGTTGTAGACAATTAATTATGCCAGTAAGGCATATCCATTCAATTCAATGTGTATTTATTCAAACCAATATTGTCCACTGTATCGAATAGCTGATCTAGAGTTGTTAGTAAAACTGTATAGTTAACTTAAAGGAATTCAGAGAGCATCGATTCAGTCTAGAAGGCTGATGCATGCTAATATAAATGTATTCTATATCATTAGCACTCTAAGCCAACAATATATTTATTGTTTTTAAATTGTTAAACATGTCAAAATGTCGTTTGGTGAATGAATGATCATTACAATCTCATACCTATAGAAGGTTATTTTAGTCATCGTGTGCCTTGTAAACCAGTCACCTTGATGATTGAATTGATCATATAGCAGGTCGATTATAATGTTATAAGATTAATCATGCAATAGACTTTCGATGATTTTAGTGCAAATGAAACTTTGATAGGTAAACTCTTTAGTAATGAGTAATACGGTTTAAACATTAAGTTGTGTTATTATCATTTTAAACCATTCTTGGTTTAGTCTATTTATATATGACAAAATGATTTCTTTTCAAAAGAACTTAGATTCTTAGTAATATGTGGAAAACTATCTTATATCCAATCGAGTTATAGAAAATTAGGAATATTTTGATAGAAGAAATAAGGTCTATTGGACAATCCTTATTTCCTATTTTATTAATCTTGTTGAAGATATTCTTGTAAACCATTATGATGGAATAGACTAAGTCTAAACTAGAAAATGACCTAATATGGAAGCATATATAAGTATATATTGATATTGTCAATGATATCACATTAAGGAAAGTACAAAGTACTCATACTCCTTTTTGTAGGAGGAGATATCTATTCCAAAATGATATTATTCTTATTCTTGATTGAGTTAACCCAGATGTCATTTTTAAACCTTAGTCTCATAGTTATGAGATATGGATATTTTGAAATATCAGATTATTAAAGGTTGTAATGAAAACCCTAGATTCAAATATGAAAACAAATGATTAGTTATATCCATATGAACTTGTCTAAAGTCGAGTAGACTATTGTCATGAAAGATGTTAAAACTATTTATGTAAACATAGTTGGTGAGGATAAGCTACAAGGATACGACAGTATCCAAGTCGAGTAGGGGTGGGTGAAAATTTCAACCACGTTCATTTCAAATGTTATTGATATGAAAACTTTGGCCAAAGTAATGCATTCATTTTCTACATGCATTGTCAGTTCACTATATCTAGATTGCATAACCTATCAAAAAATCATACTTAGCTAGAGGGTATCTAGGGTTATATGGTTGATAGAGTTGTGTAGGATACAACACTATGTACTTAGGAAGGCAAAATACCACTGGTCACCTTTGGTCTATATTCCTCGTGAAGGGTAGGGCCACTTCCTATGTGGAGGATGTGTGGGAGACCGTCGGTCTGTGGATGGAGGTAAATCACTGGGAAGGTACTCTCTCTCTCTCTCTCTCTCTAGCAGAAAACATGCCAAGGCTTGTGATAAAGATGTCAGATATTTAGAAGTAGTAATTATTCTAAATTTGTTTATGAAATTGACTTACTATTGCAAATATTGTAATTGAGAAAGACAATATGATATATTGTATTATGTAAGAGAATCTTGCAACATGTTGTTACTTGATTATATGTTAAATAAAAGAAAAATTCTCTCTCAATTTTTACCTTGTTGAATTGCTCTATGGTAAATTCTTGACTTTATTATGTTTTTAGAATATGGATGTTACAACTTCCCCTCACCATAATTCGATCACCTGTTGGAATTTTGGGTCTATCATCCACATTTTTTTGAACTTAAAGGGGCATCTCATTGGCTGCTTATTCCTAAGATTTTCTAGTTGAATCGGATAATGTTTAGACCTGGACTGAGGAATGATGCTTCCTTCTAGAGAATAGGAGAAAGTCCCTAGATCACCTCTAAAAATAAATATGTCCAACTTTTCAGCTATGTTGTTGAAACCTAGCTTTCTATTAGTCCAAGTGTGCACTCCATTCGCTGTTTGGATTTCCAACAGCTGATTATTTGCCACAAATTATTCAAAATTTGTTTGAGACTACATCTTCATTCTGACACCCCCCATTTTGTCCTCACTATAAAGGATGGAATTAAATTACCCTCTCACAATATAAAACTCATTAGGTGAGGAAGTGACAAAGATTTCAATTTCCCTAGATGGTTCCTTTTTTAGAATGCTTAATGTTCGGCCATATACATTCACCAAAATGAACTACAAATTCAAAGAGAGACTCCTCACCGTGCAACCTAACCAATGTTTTCTATTTGCAACCTTCTCCACATAAACAGACTACGGCCTGCAGAACCTGACCAGACCCCTAGAAGCACCATCAGCCTCAACAACCTATGCTTTCCACAACTTCATTCTTCTACTAAATGCTTCTACCTCTAGGCAACTTAATGTGGTTTCTACAACAAGAAGATGTCAGCCAAAGACACCTCCACAAAGTGCCTAACCAGGTACTGTTTGTTAGGGGCATTTAAGCCCCTAAAACTCCATGAAAGGAGTTTCATGGCTCCTCAGGAAGGGGAAATCTCTTCCCTAATCTCAACATCATGGTTATTTTCACCTATCCTTTAGCTTCCCTAGCAATTGTTCTTTTCTCCTCGTTGGTTTTCCTGCCCTTCATCTTCCCCTCCTTGTAATCTAGAGATCTCATCTCTAAATCTTTTTCTTCATCCCCAACTTCTCCGATGCTAAAAGGAGAGACTTTGGATGCTTCCTCCTATTCTCCTTTTGGAGTCACAAAACCTTCCTCTCCTGTCGCTTCACCTTCTTCCCACATCTCGCCTATCTTTTGATTGTCATTTTCTAGATTGTTGTTTATAGCCTTGCACAAAATAAAAGTCTCCAATCCCCCTTCAAGATCCTCTAACAACTCTAGAATAACTCACATCCAACCTCCATGATTGTATCGATCTCATTCAGAGTTTGGCTTTGAATCGCCTCTATCAAGGCTAGGTTTGGGGATATGATTATTACTCCTTCTACTGTGTTGAGATCCTCCAGTAATTTGGCCTCCCCATCCTTTGCTTTTTGATCTTCTGGATGCGGATCTAGAATGTCCTTCATAGGAGAATTGTTTTTCCTTCCTTTCAACTTCCTTGGCCAAAGCTTTGTCTTCTACTATGCTCTTGCACAACTTGCTCTCCCCTACGAGTAATGGATCCTTTCTCCCAAGTGTGCACTTAGGAGTTGAGTATGCTAATCCTCTACATCTACCACAACCTAGTGAAGGAGATTTGATCTCTACTTTTTCCTTCCATATGCCATCCTCTGTTATTATCTCCAACTCATTCTAGCATGTGCCTCTTGGATACATTTCAATGTAGATTCTAACATGAGATGTGTGAATCCCTCGAAGAGAGTTTTCATCAAGACAGATGAACGATCCTAACTCCTCACCAATCAAAGTCAGGACTTCTTCATTCCTATACTCTGAAGGTAGATTGCACAAATTGAACCATGTAGGGATGTAGTTCAATTCACGTGTTGTTGGATCAAAATTTGGATGCCATTCCCTAATGTAAAACCCTACCCCATCCAAAGTCAATGATCCATCCTCCATGATGGATTTTTTGAGTGCTTCTAAACTACATTCAACCAATAGGTAATTTCTTTGCTAAGAATAACCCTAACATTGTCTCCCCATCGCTCTGACCACCAACTCACAATTCTTTCCATGGAAAGCCCTAACCTACACCATTTGGCAAAAAAGAAGATCTCCACATCTATTCTTTCAATGGCCAAAGGATTCTATCTTGTATAACCATGGACTTGTTGATGATTTGTTTTAGCCTCCTTCTATCACCCCTGTAATGAGGAGACTGCCCCTTTATGGATCGTCATTCCTTCTTCTGCTAATTTTTTTTTCTGTGGTGTTATTACCAACACATTGGGAGGATCATCCGCATGTATGCTTGTAACCCCATGGTATGGCATTTGCCCTTGTTGTAAAGGCAAGGATCTGTTCGCTATGACCACAAACCCCTTTCCCTTTGTCCAACCTCTAAAAGTTTCTCTAACCTCCCGGGTTCCTCTCGGCTACTACCTCTGCCCTAGCACCTTCCGTGCTCTTGCGAAGTTGTTCCATTTTGTATGTTTTGTTTCTAACTTTTACTAGATAACATTTTGTTTTGTTGATTTAAAAAAATCAATCAAAAAATTTTCCAATGAAAAATTAGTTGACATAAAAAATTAACTCATTTCTAATATCTTCTTAGGAGGACCCACTAACACTTATAATAGCATGAATGCAATTGATATTAACATTTAACTAATTCTCAATGTCTTCTTAGCACCTTCTAATATTTTGGTAGGTAGGGTGTGTGGTCCTGTAGCTGGATACGTGGCATTCTCTAAAATAGTTGCCTATGCTTCCACATTTTGCATACATGCATACCAAGGCAGTTGCAACTATAATATTTGGTAAAGATTTTGAGTGATGATTTAATTCTTTAATCTAATTTAATTGAAGTGTAGTGCATTGCCAATTTTGAGCAGTTTTTAGTAACCACCTTGGTTACTACTAATTTTTTAAACGTAATACACCTCGAGTACTACTTAATTGACCAAGCATCTTCTATTTGATTTAGAATTGCTAACTTCATAGAATCACCATCCATATCCCTAGAATCCACTTTGTGCCATGACTCATATTCTCACTCTAGAATATTGAAATCTCCCAAAGTCAATGCCATCCCTAGACTTAAACCTAAACCTGGAAGGCTCATTCGTATTGGCCTTGCCTATGTATCCCTTTCTGGGAATTTGAGGCTCTGTAGTTCATAAACCAATAATAGAGAGAATTTATCCTCTCATTTGATATGAGCTCCATAATCAATTTTTTAAATTCTAAGCATTAGTTGATCTTATGCTTCCAAATCCATCCCTACACAATATATTTAGTTTACACATACATCACATATACTCAATGTTGTTAGCCTAGTCAAGTGTCACATATACATAATGCGACTTATTCAAAAATAACATCACATATATACAATGTGACTAGTTCATGCATACAACATACATACCCAATGTGATTATTTCACTCATACATCACCTATACTCTAGGTGATTAGCTCGTGCATGTGTCACAACTTCATGATGTGACTTGCTCATACGTATATCATAGGTACATGTAGTAACTAGCTAGAAAAATGGATGAAGTTACAACCTTACTACAAGCAAATTCCCCTTCACCTAGATCACTAACATATAAGCCCATAAATACAAAAAAGGAATGTTAGTGCATCTCATGCTACACCATGGGTCCCATCCTTTCTTCAGCTCACTGCCAACTATGATGAAAATCTAACATCCCATGCTACTTGTTGTCATCAATGGATAATGTGTAAGTGTAACAAAATCTTACACATGAGGTCACTAATAATATTTTCATATCTCACCAAGCATTTGATTCATCTTACAACCGAATAGACATAATCATGGTAACTTATGGATTTACCTAAACTAAAACTAGTGCGTGTACTATGAATCACTTGGACTAATTTAACAATTGGAACCTTGAGAAACATACTTCAAGAAAAGAAAACACAAGAAGAACACATAATCATTGTGATAGCCCAATGCTAATATTAAACTCTTGATATGGGTAGATACTGACATCAATTTCTTGCATACCACTAATGAAAGATGAACTAGTATTGACATTTGTCACATGCATGCCACTAGAAAAAGCCTATCTAAACACTATGAATTCAGGTAGCTCTTGGTATCTATCACCTACATGCTACTCGTGAGAACCTACTAATTCCTATGAAACTAGGTAGCTCCTGGCATCTATCACCTACACGCTACTTGTGAAAACTTGCTAGCCAGGTATGATATGACTGAATACTTCTTTAGGCATCTAGCATGCTCTCTGACTCCCATTAAGATGGATCATCGATAATCTTATCTTTGATGCATGTCAAAGGATTTATAATGTTGGTGATCACCATGGAAGGAGTGAAACAAGCCATGTTCTAGGAGGTATTACATTCCTTCTACCTGTGCCCTCATAGATTCCTTACTCTAATTCTCATGTGATGGCAAGAAGTCACCTTCTATATCAATCTTACTTCAACATTCTGACACTTAAAATATGAACATTGATCTAAACACATACTTTCCTAATGGTTTACACCTTAGACTAGTTAATCTGATTATAGTTACCATACATGGATCAATTAACCTATACACATGGTCTTATAGGTCTTGGGATTAAAACTACTAACATGCAAGTAACACATTGTATGCATAGGAGCTGGGCCACATATACATAACAAAATAACTCATATAGTAATCTTAAAGGCCATTCACATAATTCTATTGTTATTTGAAAAGATAATATTTATAAGACATAAACATAAACCCACAATAATACTATTATACAATATTCTACTTTTGAGTACATAACATTTATATATTATCAATCATAAAGCTTAACATACAATTATCCACCAAAATGATATAAAGGTAACACTAGTAGAAAAACAGAAATAAATGACTAAATAAACTACCAAAAATTGGTCATGTGACCATTAGTTTGGTCACATGACCATTGGTAGTTTATTGCCGGTCATTTATGATGCAAGAGGTACTCCCTCCTATCCACCCAATTTACAAACTTGCAACACAAAAATAGATTGCAGAAAAAAAATTTATTTTATTCAAAAAATTTGCAACATATTTACATCACAAATTTGTCTCACAAACTACAGAAAACTTATTTTCTTTCTCACACACTCACCCAACAATTCTCTCCTTCCTAAGCCCCTTACATGAGCTGAGATCTCCCTCTTCCCCAAAATCTGCCTCAGAGAAATCTACCTCCTCTAGGCAAAAAAACATGTCTTTTAAATAACATGCTATTTGCAACCTTTGATCTTTCATTTCTACCACATTTGGCACACCGTATCCTTTGTTAATAGGCTATTCATGGAGTCTCAAAAAAAGACATTTGATCTTCCCTAAATGGTGCCTCACTTCACTTTATCATTTTAATTACTATTGTTTCCTTACAACGCTGAAAACCTCCAATCAACCTCCAACTCTAACCACAGCAGCCCACATATTCAAATACACTACACTTTCTTCTTTCCCAGGTAGTTTTTCTGATGTCTACTCTCCTTTTTCCATCGCCTTCCCAAAGACACAAAAATAAAATGAAAATCCAAACCAAAATCTTCAAGAGGCGTCTCCAATCTGGCGCTTTACATGCTTGCTCATTAGCTAGAGATACAGATGGCAGCATCCTTTGAATCATATATTCGAGGTTAAGTTTGGTATCAAATTTGTGACTAGCTGATTTTGAAAAGGAAGCATCTTGAACTATATGGTACAAATTGGTTATTTTATTTATGCATTACACAAATGTTCAGAGTGTTCATTTTTAAAACACCTATAGACAATTGCAATTGTATTTCTATTGAAGTTTTCTCCTAAAGCAAAACAAGCCAAAACTGAAATAAAAAACCTGAAAATATTTTTTTATTGATGCAGATCACCAGTTCACTTGGGGTGCACCTGCATCAGACATGCCATGTAGAAAGTTTGTGAGGATGGGCTCACAAAGTGGAGTTAAATGGTAAAACCACTCTTTAAGGTTGAATACAACCTGCAATGAACTCCATCGCTGAATTAGACAGAATGAATTTCTTCCTCCACCTCTTCCAACACTTAGCTGGGACACTTGTTGACCTCCTCCACCAAGTGTGAACTTTATTCCTCCTTCCTCTTGTGGATTCACATCCATTATAGACCATCCTCCTCTGCCAAAGAGTCACTCTCCACATCCTTACTCCTCTCTTCTCGTCCTTCACCTTCGTGGGCTTCAACCCACTACAGACTGACCACCTCCACTAAATCTCTCCTGTCACATCCTCTACAACTTCTACCCACAGGTAGGCATCTCTATTCCACTCTACCATGTCTGCACATTCAACAATTTTTGCTACCATGCTACTCATCTCATTAGGTACATGCACTTCAAATCCAATATCACAAAACTCATAAACAATAGAGTTTACCTCATAGTCCTCTGTTGTTCCATCATCACCAAGTGTAACATTCTTCTTTACTACAACATCATCGGGTGCAACGTTCTTCATTGTTGCACTGAACAATTGTTCAATCTTCTGTATCTCTTCACCAAGCAACCCTTGATCTTCACCAGGTTCCTCATCGAACACTAGACCATCATACAACATCAAATCTTCTTCTTTACTAGTCACTTCTCCTTTCGAGAATCTTTCGATTCTTCTCATCTCCTCTTTCAGTAGGAGATCATCCTCACCAACTTCTCCATCGAACATAGGACTCCCAAACTCCAATTTTTGCACCTTTTCACCTCTCTTTTTCTTTTACATCTACAACCTCTGCACACTCCATGGTTGCAAATTAATCTGCTGCACACATGTTGTCACCTTCAAAGAAATAATTATCAAAAGAAACATGGGATTCTTCTCTACCCACTTTCTTCTCTGAACAAATCTCCTTTAGGTTTTCATACAACTCTTTCTTCAATTCTTCTAATAACTCTTCACCCATCTTTGCAACTTGTTCCTTCCATCTTTGTCTTCTCTATCTCTTCAACACTGGGATTATCAAAACCCAGCCAATCACAAACCCTCTCTTTCTTTTCCTTATTTCCTCCATCATTGACTTCGAGTCTTTCTTTCTCTCACCATTGTAGGACTCCTTCACACATACCCCATCTCTCAAGCTTTTCTTAGATTCTCTACTGCTGCAACTGTTCACACATCTTTACTCTCTCCTTCATGGCTTCAAACTCTCAACTGATCAAGACTTCACACACTTGCAACGATCCCTTCGAGTTCTCACAACTGTCTTCTTTGCTGCTCCACAGGTCTTGGTGGATACTCTCCATGCTCAGGAACAACTTGCTCTAATACCAATTGACGCAAGAGGTACTCCCTCCTGTCCACCCAATTTACAAACTTGTAACACAAAAACAAATTGCAACAAAAATTTTATTTTATTCAAAAAATTTGCAACATATTTACATCACAAATTGGTCTCACAAACTACAGAAAACTTATTTTCTTCCTCACACACTCACCCAACAATTCTCTTCTTCCTAAGCCCCTCACATGAGCTAAGATCTCCCTCTTCCCCAAAATCTACCTCAGAGAAATCTACCTCCTTTGGGTAAAAAAAACATGGCTTTTAAATAACATGCTATTTGTAACCTTTGATCTTTCATTTCTACCACATTTGGCATGCCGTATCCTTTGTTAATAGGTTATTGGTGGAGTCTCAAAAAAAGACATTTGATCTTCCCTTAATGGCACCTCACTTCACTTTATCATTTTAATTACTATTGTTTCCTTACAACACTGGAAACCTCTAATCAACCTCCAACTCTAACCGCAGTAGCCCACATATTCAAATACACTACACTTTCTTCTTTCCCAAGTAGTTTTTCTGATGTCTACTCTCCTTTTTCCGTCACCTTCCCAAAGACACAGAAATAAAATGAAAATACAAACCAACATCTTCAAGAGGCATCTCCAATTTGGCGCTTTACATGCTTATTCATTAGCTAGAGATATAGATGGCATCATCCTTTGAATCATATATTTGAGGTTAAGTTTGGTATCAAATTTGCGACTAGCAGATTTTGAAAAGGAAACATCTTGAACTATATGATGCAAATTAACTGTTTTATTTATGCATTACACAAATGTTCAAAGTGTTCATTTATAAAACATCTATAGACAATTGCAATTGTATTTCTATTGAAGTTTTCTCCTGAAGCAAACCAAGCCATAACTGAAATCAAAAACCTGAAAATATTTTTTTATTGATGCAGATCGCCAGTTTGCTCGGGGTGCACTTGCATCAATTTATCTCATGAACAAATTTATGACTAAACAAATTTTAGTCATTAATTTGGTAGTATATTTAGTCATCAATTTGGTAGTCTATTTGGTAATTTGGTAGTATTAGTCATCAATTTGGTAGTATATTTAGTCATTGATTGTTGTTAACTAGTCATTTATTTAGTCATTGTAATCATTAATTGCCATCAATTGGTAGTATATTTAGTCATTTATTTATTTAGTATATTTATTTATTTATTTAGTCATTTATTTATTTAGTAATAATTAGATTTCTAATATTAAGGAAGTTCTAGTGATTTCTGTGCAATGTTAAACTTTTGTGCCTATTTCTCAATAATCTCTACAAGAACATTGTCCCAATTTAAAATGATGGAAATGGTTCACAACTCTCACAACAATTTCTCATGCAACAGTCTTGGAGATAAGTTTCATTCAAAGAACATTGTCCCTGTTTAAAATGATGAAAATGGTTCACAATTGTCACAACAATTTCTCTTGCAACAATCTTGGAGATAAATTTCGTTGCAGTGTGACAATCAACATATATTCGAAGGTTCTTAACAACTCTAATAGTTGTTATAGGAGGCATGTTTAACAAACCAAATGCAATTGCCAACTTTTCACCATGGTGCTAGAGAAATAATTCCTTTCCCCCTCTTCCACATCATTATGTAAATGTCTTGAATCTGGAAAATACCCTACTGCCTTCATCTCCCAAGTTAATTTCTCCAATTTTGCATAGATCTCCTATATCTTTGGATGTGATTTGTCTCCTACACAAAAGACATTACCATTTTGTGGCCTTCAATCCAACTACACCCTGGGATGTTTTTAATTCCTCTATCTTTCATCAATCTCCTTATCATTTGAACCTCACCCCAGTTGCCCACTTCTACATAGATATTTGAGAGAAGAACATAAGTCAGAGCATTTTTAGGATCCAAATCAAAAAGTAGCATCACTGTAAATTCCCCTAAGCTTATATTCATATGTAATCTACATGCACCAAGAAAACACATCCACACAACCAACACAAGTTTAACTGGCATCTTAATGATAAAGTTTAGGGTGTCCTCAAGATAGCCTGCATGGGCAAGAAGGTCAACCATGCACACATAATGATTAATTGTAGGTGTAATGCAATAAGAGTTTCTCATGTGATTGAAGTATGTACAGCCCTCATCCACTAAACTTGCATGGCTTCATGCACATAGAAAACAAGCAAAGCTTGCAATGTCAGGATATATTCCTGAGTGCTTCATTAATTCAAAGATTTTAAGAGCAGCCTTGTAAAATCCATTTTGTGCATATCCTGGAATCATAAGAAACTATGAAGAATCAACATTGAACCCCCAGAAACCAAATAAGAAACAATCAGGGCAAATATTAAATACTCCAAATTGGGGGAACAACAAATAGATACCTAAAATTATAGAGGTAAAACAATAGATACACATGATTACAGAAAATTTTTATAGATTAGAGAAGTGCACATACGTGGACTGAGACACATCATAGATCTAGCCCTTGATTGCCATGAGCAAGGGCTTCTTGGGATCCGTTCCATCATAGGCCTTCAATTCCTCCTCTATGACATCACCAATCTAAACTGGTTTAGGCATAGGATTCATAGGCACATATTTCCTGCTTCCATGGGATTCAGGCACTGCAAACATGCCACTTACAAGGTGATAAACCCCCACCAACATAGCCAATAGAGTGAAAAATGTTATAGGGATTAGCCCTGTGTATGCAAGAATGGCTTCCATGAAAGTTCCCCATAAACCCATTTTGCCCCCAAATCAGAATAAACCCACTATTCTCTGCAACAGATACCAAAAGAGACCGAAGACGCACAAGAAAATCCTCACTGTGAATGTCTGAATATATAGTATATTAATAGTATATGCCTGGAGTATCTTTTCGTAGCTCCCTCGACCGGCCCTTTTTCAAAGGCGACCCCATTCTGGAATGGCAGGAGCGCCATGAAATAGCAGTACTAAAATTTAAGCCACAATCGATCTCATGAATGGGAGATGCTCCAGACGCGACGATCAGAAGATTGACAAAGATCCCTTTCGGCCGTGAGCTCGTAGGGGGAAACATCGGTGGTGAACCACTGTTCTACTATAAAGAGTTGCTGATGGTAAGGAATGTGAGGGATTGTGGAGGTGATCTCGACATAGTTGCAGTACCATTCATGATGAGGGCCTATGCCGTCAGAGGAAAGGATCATTTTGCACACAAGGGACAAAAGACAGGGGCCCCGCATGCTGAAAATGTTGAGATTTCCTCTCTCGAAGTAGTTGTAGCTTGGCCCCATTAGGCCGCCCCAGCCTTCCAGATTGCTCATGCATATTTCCTCACCCAGGGAATCAATGAGAGATAAGTTGATGTTTGAATCCATTCCACCCTTCCATATGTTGCCTGTGTGGACATATTAAACGCAATTCGCCTGAAAGAAACAAAAAATGAAAGAATTTTAGATGAGATAAATTTACATGTAGATTTGAAGAAAAATGTAATGATTTGCTTACTGATGAATCGTCTACAAAGGCGAGGGATGAGGGAAGTGAGAGAAGAATAGGAAGAAGCAGCAGCAGAAGAAACCCTTTGCAGGTCGCAAAAATTATGGCCAAGATCTGTTATCTCCACCACAGTTGCCACGAAAATTATGGCCAAGATTTGCCTGCCCTTTAAGGTATTTGCCCGCCCATTATGCTCGCCTATTAGGGTATTTGGCCGCTAAAAAAATTTCAAAATAGAATCAAAATTAAATAAATTAAGATATATAAATCTCTGGCTTTTATACAATAGATATTATTAAATATATTATAATATTATAATATAATAATATATTATATAAAATTATAATATTATATAATATAAATATTATATTATATTATAACATAATATTATAATATTGTATAATATAATATGATATAATATAATATAATATAATATAATATAATATTATATTATAATATTATATAATATAATAATATAATGTAAATATAATATTATATTATATAATATTATAATATTATATAATATAAATATTATATTATATTATATTATATTATAATATAATATTATATAATATATAATATATATTATATTATATATATAATAATAATATCTATCTAGTTTGTCTAACCAATTATTTAGTTTTGTTTTTTGCCCGATGACCAAATTAGTCATTTATTTAGTTATTTATAGCTGTGTTGCAAAAAATTAGTAGAATTTTGGTCACGTGACTAAAAGTTTTAGTCACCTGGTCATTTATTTGCCATATTTCTACTTGTGTAAACCACCATACCATATAAATGATAATACTTATTGTTAGTCGCTTGCATTTAACAAAGACAAGATCATAAGAAATTTCATCCTAATTCAACACAAATCTAGGCACATACTTATAGTAGATAGATCTTCCACACATATTAAGAGTTGTTTACACCATTAGATCATAATGTCTTAATTCAACATCAACATTAAATGCAAGGTTAGCAAGTTCCCATAACACATTTATAACCTTATCATGACCAAGTTTATCATACCCTTATTTCATAGAAGAATAGACCTCTCAAGTGTCTTGAGTCTAACCTATACCTTCTTAAACTTATCACTAAACCCAAACACAATGTCATAGTGTTCGTCATAGAAAACTCTAATAAACTTAGTCCCAACAAGTCTAGGTGTTGTCTCATGCATTCACATTAGAGACTAACCATGATGAAAGTGACTCTAAAATTTCATCCAAGATTAGGAGTAGATTGTGTTAGCCAAACTCCACAAAGCTCAGAGTAGGTAAGCTTGATGATAATGGAGTGCCTTTTATCATCTCAGGCCTATATAGTTTGGACTTATTAATTGAAAGGTGGGTTCATAGCCATTAGATTTAATTTAGCCTCAAGATAGAACATACCAAAGAGTGAAGGTTCATCAAGTTTAGGAACACCCCACACTTAAATTCATTCCCTAAACCCCTCCCCTATAGACTTGGGGTCCGTGGGCATCCTTTGCCAAAGAACTGCATACATACCCACTTCCAAATGGGATCAAAGTTGCATGTATTTCTCCTCACTTAATCTCTCTAGGGTTATACACATAGGTTCCTACCCTTAGGTTTTCATTGTCATCACAATTTCATACCAATAATTACTAATATTCTCATAATCGAATCCATAAAGAGAAATAATCATAACAACATAATCAACATAAAATAAGTCATCATATATGAACACAAGACAATATTTGTAATGTCCCCATTTTCGAAGTGATCACTACTGGAGGATAGGAGGACTTGTTTTCACACTCAAGAGGATTTGGAGGGCATGTTAAGGTTTGAAGGTATTCTCCTAATGTTGATTCTATGACTCTTCCATTTACTATCATAATTCTACCTTGGAGCAAACCACTTGGAAGAGTGACAAATATGGAGATTTGTTATTGGGAGTGTGAAGACTTGTCATGCTTTTTGCCAAGAGATGAAGTTGTTGTAATCCTATGCTTGATGCCACTTTAATGATGAGATATCGGTCCTATACATGTATGTGCCTACCTTGTGAAAATCATCTTCATAGTTTTATTTGGGACGACTTGTGATGGAGAAGTGAATATTGGCTAACACCTCACCCTTGGCGCTTGGAGATGGCATGAGAAAGAAAATAGAAAATAATAAATTCATATATTTAATTTGAATGTATTGGGCGCCAAGAGACACTAATTTTGGTCCGCCCTCTAGGAGGGAGAACACAATGATAAAAAGGAAAATATTCCTCTAGATCAACCAAGAGGAAAAGGTGAGTAAATCATGTATAAATACAAGGTCAAGATGTGGCATTAAAATGATCATTCAACAATCATTCATTTTTACATCAATTGGAGTTTATCTCTAGCAAAGAGCTTGGGACGAAAACCTCAAGCATCTTAGGAGGAGTTGGACGAAAACCTAACTCTTTCTTGTGGAGGATTCCATGATGGGAGTTCACTTGCACTTCATTGTTTTGGAGCATAATTGTAAATTAGATTTGGAGATCATCTCGAGGACTTTGCCATCATTATTTTGCACTACTTTTGGTATGTACAACCTTAGGGTTTAGGGAAGATTTGAGTTGGGCTTGTTTGTCTTGATCACCCATGCATTGGATGTAATTGAAGACTTATTAAGTTCTGATTTTTATAGCAGGAAACTTTTGAAACATATTTCAATCATTTGTGGTTGTCATTTGAAGTGGTTTAATTACATAATTTGTGGTGAAATTCAAATATGATGTTAGCAATATTGTTGGCCAAGATATTATGTTAATTTTTCATGTTTCATGGGAAGTTATTGGAAATTGTTTAAGTCTGAATTAGAGGGTAGAAGTTAGGGTTAGAACAGAAACTAAAAGAGCAGAAAATCAGGGCAGAAGTTAGGGTTAGAATAGAAAATTAAAGTGTAGAAAATTAGGGTAAAATATTGTCATCATTGGAGCAACAAACCCTAGGTGCCATTCCTTGGAGAATCTGCCTAGCTAGGGTTTATCACTTGACTTCCTATTTTGCATAACATTTGTGTGTACTTTCATAAGTTATAAGACTGATTTGTAATGTAGAAATTTTGGGCAGTGTTTGATTTGTTTATTCAAATCAAAACTTCCATTTTTGTAGCAGTAATTTCTAACTCAGAAAATCAAACTTGGTTGATTAATGCTTGATGACCTAGAATGTGTGTTTCATGGTGTAATTCATGGGAGATGTGGTTAGGGTTTTGGGTAGAAATCTAAAGTACAGAAGTTAGCACAGATTTCAAAGTAAGAAAAATTAGTCATTCCAAACAATTTTCATTTGGAAAGCTTGTAAATCTAAAATAGGAGAAAATATCCCCATTTGGGATATTACAGTGGTATCAGAGGCATGATCTTGCTAGCCTAAGGGTTTGATCATACATAGAGGACAAAGAGGTGGAATCATTTGAATCTATTAGACAAAGTCAAGATGAATTGAAGAAGGAGCTTGTTAGATGGTTGTATGAATAAGAAGCCACACAAATCATTGAAGAATACAATGCTTCATCACTTGATTTTAGGTTAGCAACTCCTTTTGAATTTTTCCTGAAGGTTTATGAAGATGGAAATCTAGGGAAGGAAGATCTCTATGCCTACATCAGAAATTTGAGGAAAGAAGAAGAAAAATCAGGAGACACCATTGAAGAGAGGTTAGGGATGGATGAAGGATCACTTGCTTATGACTTGCAGCCTACAAATGGCATGAGCATGATGTAAATCAGTCTATGTATGTTGAAGATTGGGCTCCAATCCCTAAAAAAGACAAAGCCAAAGGTACATCACAGCCATATGAAGATAAGATTGAAGAAGATGCCACCATGAAAGAGGAAGGTATACTTGTTGCTAATTTGCATCCTACAAGCCATTACGAGGGTTTGGGTGAAGAAGTACATCATACATTGCAAAGGACGAATACCTAAGGCTTCATAATGATCACATGAAGGAAGGACATGCTATAACAAAGATTGCCAAACCTACAAGGTTGAATCAACTACAAAAAGGTATGAGTTCATTTGTCATTCCTTTGATTGAACCTAGCATTGCTTCATCACCTATGCATCACAATGGCATGGAATCAAAGGGTAGTTTGGATGTCTTTGAGATGGGCATTGCTCATGGAAAGGTTGTTAAGGTTGATTTAAATTGGCAAGAGATGAATGATCCCTTGGTGGTCAAGGAGGTCATAGCGGTACATTCACTTCCTAGGTCAGCCATTAAGGAAGATCATGAGGTAGAAGATTCTACCTACTATTTTGATGGAGATCCTTGGATCGAGCATGGTGATGACTTAGCACATGGGTGTCATGGAGAAGATGGCAAGGAAGGAATTGGTTTGGGAAGGCATGATGGTGATATGTTGCATGAAGACATTGGGTCTCATAAGTCACATCACTTGGAAGGACAATGGAAGACACATGAAGGTAAGCTTGTGGAAGCCCTAGGTCATTTTGATCATGTTCATAAGGTGATGGCAGATTTGTGTAGGATAGCTCTAGTGAGGCATGAACACTTTGAAGAAGATCTATACCTTGTTGGTTTCCAAGATCTCCAAGAGGTTGTGGCTATGGTGAAATCAAAATACTTGCATCTACTTGCGGATAGAGATCATCTCTTCAAGATTGGTGAGATATATGCTAACGCTTTGAGAAGTGAGGAAGATGAAGTGAATTAGCTCACTTTGGAGCTTAAGGACACCATGGATTCTTTGAACAGTACTCAAAAGGCCCTTCAAGAATTAGAAGATCAAACGAAGAAGCTTCGTTGGGAGTTGAGCATGGCACATTCTTTATCATACACGGCTGGAATTCAGACTTCTATGGCCACCACATTAAAGGAAGAACAATGCAACGTGAAGAGGGCAAAGAGTGGAGACATGGAGGAAGGTCTTGAAGGATCCTATGACGAGGTCATGAAGATAGAAGAGATGTACACACATGAGGATTCAGCTTGTAGCCATGAGATAGAAGTTGTGGCACATGACATATCTGATTTTCCATTGGAGACATCACGTGGACCTACCCTAGTTGATGATCACTCACTCATGGAGGAAGAGGAGGTTAAGGTCTACAAGGATATAACTCAAAGACATGAATAAGGTCTAATTTTTGGATATGTAACAGTAGTTTCTTACTCTCACAATATTGAGACATGACAGCCAAAAGAATGGAGTTTCAATTCAGATTTGAGGCAAGAGATTTTTAGCTAGAGGCCCCTTTTGGATCTACACTCATAGGAGGACATGTGGCGAAGGATGAGAAGAAGATGAAGGAACTAAGGTATGATGACATGTCTAATTTTTTTATTCATGACAATAGTCCTACTTCTTTCATAGCAGCTACTTCATATGAGGAACACATAGTGGAAGAGGCCCTTGAGATGGATACTTGTGATTCGGGCATGGAGCATAAGGAAGATATGAAAGTTGCAAGTCAGAACAAGTCAGAATTTATCCACCATACCACAAAAGATGTCAAAAGAACTCAAGATTTGTGCAATGATTGGCTGCAACGAGTGAGGAGGGTAAAGATGTTGACTGCCTAGGCGAGACAACACTTGTACGAAGTCAAAGAGCAATGTCATCAGCTAGATCAAGCAAGGAGACAAAGGGAAGCACACATACAATCTCTATTCCTTCCACAATAAGAATGTATCATGGTGGAACAAGCAAAGGAGAGGCCTATGGAGAAGAGCGAGCAAGAGGAGTATGCAGATTTGGATTGGCAAGTAAAGAGGTATGATTTAGAAATTCTTGCATTTGATTTGCATCATGAGTTGTTGGGTTTTGAGAGCCCTCTGAAGGCTCAAGCAGTAGAGGAGCTTGGAGTTGTTGAGAGTACACTTAGTGGATCAACCACTAATATCATGACTTCACTCGAAGAGGGAGTCATAAGGGACATTCTTGGAGGAGATGTAGAGTTGGGTGATAATGTGATACAACTCTATCATTATATTGATCCTTTTGTAGCATTGAGGGTTGTCCTATGTCCAAGTTTGATGATGCATAACACTGGGGCACTTGCATTGAATGAGCACACTTCAGAGATACAGTTAGTTCATATGCCTAGGTATGGAGATGTTGTTCCCATTTCTGATTTTGAGACAATAGGGTTTGTTTTACAGTTGGACTTTGTCATTGGAGTCAGAGGTGAGTATGATGCCATTGACATTCCATCTCTAGTACATAAGGTTCTTTTGCATATATGGGTGAGAGATGATTATTCTACTTCAGGGTGCATGGATCTCATACTGAGTAGGTGGAGGACCGCAATTGTTTGGGAGTTGAGAGGGGAGCTCGATCATCTCCTCATCATGGGAGAATGACACAATGATGATATCATGTCATCCTTTGTCGTTAGTGACACCCGTTGCACTTTCATGGAGCTGATGTCTACAGGAGTTGGAGGTTGGTTGGTGTTGAGGACACTTCGAGATGCTTCCACTACCTCATATTCTATGTATATAGAGGGGTGATGATTTGGGATCCTGGAGGTGACACTTGGGATCTAGATGGGTTGTTTCACAACTTTGGAGTTCAGATGATGATAACACGAGGTAGTTAAGGCTTGGTTATAGGTGGGCATGTTTCATAGATTACACTCTTCACCACTTGTTGATAGGCATGTTTCTCTTTGAGGCTTCAATTTGGATCAGCCATATGTGTTTGATGGATGGAGCCTTGGGAGTTTTGGAGATTTCTACACTTGTGGTTACAGACATGTTTTCAGAATCGGGAGGATGGGGCCAGTTCGAGCTCGAGTGTCTATGGATACGGCTACTGGAGCTCACTTCGCATTGCATTATTCACATTCTTCTTGGAGGGTACAACCGCAGGTGGAGATTTGGTGTGATCACAGGGCATTTGATCGGATGGAGATACATGTCATTTGACACTCTCATAGGATGTAGGGTATTTGGGTGGATGGAGGTATATGTCATTTTACACTACCTCATTTGTTGCATATTTTCCATTTCTTGAGGACAAGCAATTCCGAGAAGGGAGGACAGTAATGTCCCCAATTTTCGAGTGATCACTACCAAAGGACAGGAGGACTTGTTTTCACACTCGGGAGGATTTGGAGGGCACTTTAAGGTTTGAAGGTATTCTCCTAATGTTGATGCTATGACTCTTTCATTTACTATCATAATTCTACCTTGGAGCGAACCACTTAGAAGAGTCACAAATATGGAGATTTGTTATTGGGAGTGTGAAGACTTGTCATGCTTTTTGCCAAGAGATGAAGTTGCTGTAATCCTATGTTCGATGCCACTTTCATGATGAGATATTGGTCCTATACATGTATGCGCCTACCTTGTGGAAATCATCTTCATACTTTGATTCAGGATGACATGTGATGGAGAAGTGAATATGGGCTAACACCTCACCCTTTGCGCTTGGAGATGGCGTGAGAAAGAAAATAGAAAATAATAAATTCATATCTTTAATTTGATATTATTGCGTGCCAAGAGATACTAATGTTGGTCGGCCCTCTAGGAGGGAAAAAATAATGATAAAAAGGAAAATATTCCTCTAGGTCGGCCAAGAGGAAAAGTTGAGTAAATCATGTATAAATACAAGGTCAAGATGTGGTATTCAAACCATCATTCAACAATCATTCATTCTCACATCAATTGGAGTTTATCTCTAGCAAAGATCTCAGGATGAAAACCTCAACCATATTAGAAGAAGTTGGACAAAAACCTAACTCTTTCTTGTGGAGGATTCCGTGATAGGAGTTCACTTGCACTTCATTGTTTTGGAGCAGAATTGCAGATCAGATTTGGAGATCATCTTGAGGACTTTACTATCATTATTTTGCACTACTTTTGGTATATACAACCTTAGGGTTTAGGGCAGATTTAAGCTGGGCTTGCTTGTCTTGATCGCCCATGCATTGGATGTAATTGAAGGCTTACTAAGTTCTGATTTTTATAGCAGCAGACTTCTGAAACGTATTTCAGTTATTTGTGGTTGTCATTTGAAGTGGTTTAATTGCATAATTTGTGGTGGAATTCAAATATGATGTTAGCAATATTGTTGGCCATGATGTTATGTTAATTTGTCGTGTTATTGGCAATTCTTTGAGTCTAAATTAGAGGAAAGTTAGGGTTAGAGCAGAAACTAAAAAAGCAGAAAATCAGGGCAGAAGTTAGGGTTAGAGCAGAAAACTAAAGTGCAAAAAATTAGGGCAGAATATTGTCATCATTGGAGCAAAAATTGGACCAACAAACCCTAGGTGCCATTCCTTGGAGCATCCATCCAGCTAGGGTTTATCACTTGACTTCCTATTTTGCATAACATTGGTGTGTACTTTCATAAGTTATAAGACTGATTTGTAAGGCAGAAATTCTGGGCAATGTTTGATTTGTTTATTCAGATCAGAACTTCCATTTTTGTAGCAGCAGTGTCTAACTCAGAAAATCAGACTTGGTTGATTAATGCTTGATGCCCTAGAATGTGTATTTCATGGTGTAATTCATGGGAGATGTGAATTGTAATGTTTAGTATCATTTGCCATCATTATATGCTATGTTTGGATGCATATTTGGGTGTTATGATTACATGTTTAAGAGTAGAAAATAAAATCAGAGATTAGGGTTTTGGGAAGAAATCTAAAGTACAGAAGTTAGGGCAGATTTCAAATTAAGAAAAATCAGTCATTCCAAACAAGTTTCATTTGGAAAGCCTGTAAATCTAAAATAGGAGAAAATATCCCCATTTGGGATATTACAATATCAATCCAAATATCTTGATGATACAATAGTTATGTAAGGCCTTGATATGGCTCCATGATGACATCCTACTATATAGGATTCAATGATATCAAGTTCCATAACTATATTATATTGTAACATCTTTCCTGACAAGACACAACACGTATTAACGAAGTCACATTAACATTATTTGACACCTTGAAGGCTTACAACAATACTATGTACATAATGCTACATTCATCTCTCCAATAATTTTTTAATCATCAAGATCAATAATGGCATACTAATATCTCACCATTTTATAATGACTATAACTTACTCAAATCCCACCATAACGAATCTCTGCTCCCAATCAAAATGGAAGTCATACAAATGTTGTTCATTGAATGAGGGCCAACTAGAGTTAGCTTAATAAAGTCTCACACTCCACCATATTTATTATTACTACTCTCAGTTCAACATAACTAACAATGTTACAAGAGAACCCAACCTTGATGGCAATATGACAGTCTTCTATAACAGGGGCAACAATATTGTTTCGGGCAATAATATGGTTTCTCAGCAGCCCTGCTAAGTAGAACTCTTACCATATTACTATTTCCATGTTTATAAGAAAAACATTCATAATATCTGCCATCCTCATTCATCTAAACTATAGAATACTCTTATCTTGAAGATACGATGGCAATATGTACAAGGACTGATATATCAAACCAAATTACAACCAACTCACACCATGGTGACTTCTCACTTTTCAATATGTGGGGAAAGCATGCACATCATGGCACAATGTTATTCAAGAGTACCAAAATATCATTGTACAAGGATATTTATGTTTCAATTGAAATCTTCAAGCCTTAACAAGGAATAACTTTCCATTTCACTACAAGGTTATCTCAGCCTTTGACAATGAATTTCTGGAAAGATATCAATGTTCAATGTAAATTTCAATCATCTCCTCTAATGTGCTAGGGACGTTGATATTTCTATTTCAGATTTATTTAGTCTCCCTAGATAAAAAAAAAATAATACAACTAATACTTCTATCATTTGCAATATTCAGTTCATAAATACAACAGTTCCTCATAACCCCACTAAATATCCAGCTCTGTAAACATGTTGAGATCATATCAATAATTAGGAAACATACTTGGATCACCTATAATAAGATTCCTGACAGAAATAAAACCCAGTTTGATCCCATTCAAGACTAAACATATAATCTCTATGAAGATGCATTCACCAGGTGCAAGAACTGTTTGGCTAGATATCAAAGGAAATATATGCCTCTATGTAAGGCACAAGAAATGTTTGACAAAATGTCTCTAAGACATGCAGCCTTATGGATTGCAATGATTACAGAATATGCACAAAATGGACTTTTCTAAAGCTCTTTCAAAACTTTCAAGCAAATGTAACTGGAAAGTGTAAATCCAAACTCAACAACCCTTTATAGCATTCCCTCCCCTGACCTGTGAGAAAATAGGAGCTTCAGAATAGTGCACTTCCGTCCATACGAGCATAATAGGACAAGAATGTTTGTCATAGGTTATAGTTACAGCTACCGTGGAAGACATATACACAAAATGGGAATACATAAATAGAAGGGGGATTGACCATGGAGCTGAGAGAAAAAATTAGAGGTCTCCTGTTCAAATATTTGACATGGTAGAAGCACAATTAGAGTAGCCAGAGACAACAACGAGGAGCGGCTTGCTCCTTTTTTCTCCTCCTCCCATGAAATTCCTCTATCCTTTTATGCTTTCAAAGACATCCACCCTTGTTTCCCACCAAACTTCTGACTCATGCGTTGATGGATGTCCATATCATGCTCCCAGTCTCCTCTGTCATGCCATACTTTCCTCTCCATCCTTGGCACTTTTTCCTCATGCATTTTATTCTTTGCCCCCCCCTTCGACTCTACATTTGATTTGAAATCTCTTTTTAATTAATTAATTAATTTTTGTTTGTTTATGCCTATACAATATCCACCAGGCAGGTTGCCTACCACCGGGATATGACATGATTGAGAGACTGGAAAGCCCC
Organism: Cunninghamia lanceolata; assembly: GCA_027924645.1. Taxonomy (NCBI): domain Eukaryota; kingdom Viridiplantae; phylum Streptophyta; class Pinopsida; order Cupressales; family Cupressaceae; genus Cunninghamia; species Cunninghamia lanceolata. Next base: position 689,427 of record BSBN01001617.1, on the reverse strand, counting down.
AAAGGGTTTGGATTTGTAATTTTTACATATGATCAGTCGATGAGAGATGCCATTGAAGGGATGAATAGATGGGGTTTGGATGGGAGAAATATTGCTGTAAACTATGCCCAAACTAGAAGCGGCGATAGTTGTGGCCGCGATAGAGGATATGGTGGTGGGGGCAACAATGGCTATGGAAGGTGCCTAAGTGGTTGTGGATGTTATAGTGGAGGAGGTGGCTGTGAGTAATCTGGGCATGGTTATGATGGCAGAAACTATGACTGGTGAAGATATGGTGATTATAGTAGCAACACTCTCATTACAGAGCTTTACTAGTTTCTCAATATTTGGTCTCCACCTCTCTTAAAACCCTATTGGTAGTTGATGCTTCCCAGTCTTCTAAATTTACTAGTTGCTAGTGACTTCTTTGGCTTAAAAGTTGGGGTGATTGGTTGGATTTATGATCCTCTGCCAAATCATGAGAACTGCTTTAATGTTCAAAAAAATCAAGACAATTTTCTTACTCACAAAAATGGTGACTTTAGTACTGTTGTGAAAGCTGCGAGAGGGTTATTAAATATTTTCTTGCTAAAACCCTACTGTTATGATAACTTCCTATTGTCGGTATCACTGTTTATGGTGGCATTTAATAGAATAATGGATTAGAATCCCCCAATCTTCTTGCTCCTCTCGTTTCTGGTTTTTACTTATCTAATCAGCAGTGTTACATTTTGGTTTTCACTCTTTCTTGACAACTTGATTTTGTAGTTCCTTTCGCACTTGATTATTTGTTTTCTATGGTTGGTTTTGGATTTTTGTAGATATTTTGTCTGTTATTTCCTATCTTATAGCATGACAAATCTCAGCTTCGAATTGTGTGGAGTACATTTATGTAGCCTGGTATGACTATGAATACTTTTCCTAATTCACATGTTAATAAATATTTAATTCTTGAAACTCTCATTGAAACTTGTTTTTGCTTTGTTATTTGCAGGAAATGTTTTGAAGAGATTTTAAAGCATTTGAGCTGAAAGGCTCACAGAGTGCTGAATTGAAGAGAAATATAAAATTTGTTTCCCTAGCAATTTTGTAAATGTTATACAGGGATTTAAGTTGGTTTCACTTTGATTTTTAACAATTTCTTGATTCAAGAGCTCGCTGCATTTTAGTTTAATGTTTGTTTGGTGTTTACCAAATTCAATAACCGTTTCAAAGACATTTCTTTTGGTTTGGTTTTCTCTGTCTTTACTAGAACTAGCTAGTCATTTTATGTATATTGAGTTTATTCGTATTGTTTTACGGATATTACATCAATTCCTCATTAGTTGTTGTATGACAATAAAATATTTTATTCTTTTTCTAGATATTGAATTTATTCCTTAGTATTTGTTGAATGAGCACTGATTATAATATGTTAAATATTTGTGCTCTGTGATGGACGAGTGGCGTGAGGATCTAGCAGTTCGTTTATGGAAGCAGGCTCATGTACTCTGCACCACACTTGTGCTCATTCACTCTCCATTTCATCAGGGCTAGTTCACAGATAGGTGGCGAAATCTGAACCCACATTGTTGGACACAATGATGGTTCCTTTCCCAATCATTCCTCTCTCCTCAAGCAGGAGAAAATCTAACATCTTACATTGCTTGGAGTGATCCATTGCTTGGAACCCCTTCATCCTCTAAGATCTGACACAAGTCGTCCAATCTGTCATTGTTCCTTCCACGACTTCCACCTTTGATGCAAGCCCTGAGACCAATCTAAACCAGAAAAGGAAAAAGGGAAAAATGTTAAAGACAGTAGTTTCTCTATAATGTAACTTGAAATAAAGTGCCTAAGAGAAAACCCTTGTTAGTCTTTGTGGGGGGTGAATTTACACTTTTAAATATTATCAGCATCCTCATGTTTACAATAACAGCCAAAGGAAAAGAAAATCTAGAAAAACTTACCTGCATGATTTATCATTGCTTTGGCAACATAATTATTTGGATTTATTTCTATAGAGATCAGCTTGCTATCAGGATTTGTCGTCTTGGAAGCAATTTGAATGTCCGAATACCCACAATAAGCTCCCAGCTCTAAGGCCAATCTGGGATCACATCTCTGCACTGCAGATTCCAGAATGGAGCCCTTCTACTTGTCAATGTTCATCATCCACAAATATTGAGTGTAATCATCAATGGCACTGAACACAGCATATGCATTTCCTTCCTCATCCTTCTTAAGAACATAGTGAAGCAGGGTTATTTCCCTGCTGTCAGGGGTCTGCCCTGTGAGCCTTGCCTTCCTGCTGGAGATAAACACAAAGTATGACCATAGCCTTGACAACATATGTGGGATCATCATTGTAATCCTATTGATGAAAGTCATTTCAAAGGAAGAACAATATTGTTATATTATATATGCTTCAAAAGGAGACTGAAGAAAGCCAAGCATGCAAAATGTGATAGGCAAATGGTAAATAGATCTTGTGATGAAATATTTATTTTATCTCGTTTACAATCCATATTTATAAGGGAGCGATTGTGGATATGTTTGATTTAGGATTTCATATTGTGGATTAGAATGGGGTTTTAGTATTAATAGATCTTTTAATAGAGTGAATTGAAGTATATTTCTAATCACTAATTATTAGGAGTCTAGATGAGTACATCCAACGTCGACGATAAGTAGTTTACATTGAAACCATCTTACATTTGGATTTCTCTTACATGCAGGTCAACAAATCTTTGGGTCCTATGACAGCTTAGAAGTTCTATGAGTTTGTCATGGCAATGTTAGCTAGATGGGGTGCTAACATGCTTGTTTACTAGGTCTTAGAATATGAAGATCCCCTAAAAACTATTTAAATCATACATAGATAACCAGTGAAATCTTTATTTTACAATGTAAAAATCAGGGGAGCTAACTTTGAAGAGCAGTGCTTATAGGATGCGAGACAAGTCACAGAATCAAAAACCATTTAAATAAAATGCCACCTAGCAAGTCTGTTCTCTGAGAGAGTATAATCGGATCAAGATTATACATATTGTGGAAAGTGCTTTGTCTAGTTGAGAAGCATTAATTTCAGACGGGAGCGATCTACCATTTATAAGGTTACTATTGTAGTTATAACTCATAATAAACTGCTAATTTGCATCCACTATTTATTATGATAGCAAAGAAAATGTGGCAGGGAGCTGCACAGAGTCTGACGAAGGTAACAATAAAAGTCAAAGTAGGCATACAAATGTGAGTTTGAAAATAATTCTAGGAAGTTTTCTATTTTTCTTTACAGTCTCTTTTTGAGGAGGAATAGTAAGTTATTATATCAATAATAAAACAAGAATAGAAATTTGATTTTTTTTGTTAAAACATAATTGCTCTAGATATGTGGTTCACGGAAAGAAGATCTTGCAGCCTCATCATCTGCTGGATTGGCTAGTAGAAGTGATGAACACAAAAAGCTCAAAGATGGAGTCTTTGGAGATATGCTGAGGTCCACATAGGTATGCCCCTTTTCATTGTTTGGAAGCTAAAATGCATGATTGTCTTGTCTCAAGCAGTACATTTCAAAATTAATGTTATTGGTGCATGGCATTTACCGGGTTGGTTGTTAATTTTGAAGAAATTGGATATATGCTGCATGAAGCCATCATTATTCCCCCATGGGTTGCCTTAGTGGTATGACCGAGGCCTGGTGTTTGGGAGTATGTTCATGTCAATGTTGATGAGCTTGTGGTTGAGTAGCTTTCTGTGTCTAGATATTTGGAATTAAGGGAACAACTTGTGAATGGAAGGTAATAACATTCAATGTTTATTACAGAGTAAATTATGGGAAACCGGATTCCAAGTAAAACTCCATATATGGAAAAATCTGGGTGTACATGGACAATATTCCTTTAAGAGCAAAAATATATAATTATATGGTGTTTTCCTTACATGCTTTATCATATGTTGGTAGATACACACCAATTTCTCTTTTCATCGAAATGAGAAAGCAATGGTTGCTGCCCTTTTTTGCAGAATCAAGGACAACTATGTGTTGGAGCTAGACTTGGATCCTTTCCTCATCCAGCATGACCATGTTCCATCGGCAGTGGAGTTCAACTTTTGAACCAACACTTGTCCTCAAGACTATTTTGTGATAAAGAAAGCATGCAACCCTTGTTGGATTTCCTTAGACAACACAACTACCGGGGACTGGTTGGTTCTTTTCCTTTGGTTCATAGCCCAGTAACACACACATCTTGTGCCATGATGTTATAAATTTAATTTCAATGTACAAGAGAAAAACCAAATGAAAATTTGTTTAAATGTTCTATTTCAAAGAACAATGAAAACTAACCTGGTTAGAAACCTATAGTTAATTTGTACTTTAGTCCTTTATAACAAAATCTATATTTAATTTATTTGAGTACTATGAACTCAAGTATAATTTAGGAAAAGGTTCATTTGGAAGATGATTTTAATCCTATGCTATCTTTTTTAATTGCTCAAAGTTCCTTGTTGATGCTAGGCAGATCACACATAACATTTTTGGAGCACATCCATGTTGAAATGTGAAGTCAGTTTGACTTATTCCAGCAGTGACAAGCAGTCGACAATGAAATTTTTTTGGCCATGTTCCATGTGTACACCATGCAAAATTGCATGTAGAAGTGCCACTCACGCTTTTATGCATGGAGATCTATCTTTAGATTTGATCAGTTTTTTGCATGTGCTTTTTCATGATTACTTAAAGTTGTCAAGCTTGAATGCCAAGGCATGACAAAAAGTTTTGTAACTACAAATTTTCTTCTAAGAATAAAATTGAGAGATCTTTGCCAAGGGTTTTTTCCTGGTACATTATCAGGTTTTCCACATAAATCTGTGTTGTCTATTTTGTTCTTTTATTGCTAATTCACTGTTATTTCAATTCTACACTGCTTATTTTTTTAACAATCCACATTAGAGTAGATACATATCCTACATAAATATTCTAAGAACTATAAATTTTTATTTCCGGGTTGTAAAGAAGATAATTCAAATAATTCTATATGTAGCTTCAATGTTATGAGATCAACACAGTAAATTCTGAGATTAAATTTTGCATCATGGGCATTAGATGTTTATCCTTCATATCCTTTTCAATATAGTGTATATAGTATTCCAAAGACAATGCAAGGAAAAGTTATAACATGTACCATTCAATTTACAGATGCTCATGCTAAATAAAAGGATACAAAGATTTCTAAAGTTGTGTTCTACTGTGGTATAGGCTGAGGAACATCTTAACAAGCTCTAGTACACCATATGTAGAGTTCAAGCACAAGTAAGTTAGATTTCTAGTATTTATTTTACACAGTATTGTTGTATGAGAAGAATTGAAATTAACATTTGTTTGATGATATGATTGAGCTTAAACATATACATATTTTTCCTAAACATTAGTAACTTTTATTTTGAGAAAAATCTTATGATATTTGCTTAGCTTTGATTGCTTGAGGGAAAGTTCAAAATATATTTCAAGAAAAAAACAATATGCCAGGAAATCAGATCCAAATATATACGCATAGAAAAAATCACTATATCTTCACTTGATTCTAAATGATTGATTCAAGTAGATTTCAAGAAATTGGATTGGCAAAAGGATGGGGGACACTACAAAAGGATGATTCATTTGATTATGGAGAATCTTGTAATAACCACCCTGGTTACTATTAATTTCTTTTTTTGCCATTACACATCAAGTACTAACTTAATCAACCAAGCAACTTCTATCCAATTTAGAAGTGCCAACTTCAAAGCCTTACCAACCATAGTTGCGGCAACAACTCTATACCACAACACATATACTCACACTCAAAATGGCAAGCTCCCAAAGTTAGTGTCATCTCTAGACCCAAACCTAAACCTTGAGGGTTCATTTGTAATGGCCTACCTATGTATCCCTTTAAGGGAATTAAAGGCTCTATAGTTCTCTTCATCCCCATCTCTAACATGAGATCTATGATCTCACCTTTAAATCACAACCATTAGTTGATCTTACGCTTCCCATTTAATCCATACACAATAGTATGATAGCAATGCATTCCAATCAAATGTTAGTTCAATGCCACATCAGTGTATGAAGACACACAAACCACATAGTAAATAGCTCATATAAATATGACTTCTTCAAGCATAGTGATTGGCTCAAGCATACATTACCTTTACATAATGTGAATAACTCATGCATGTGTCACATATACAACTTGTGACTAGCTCATGCATACCACATACACAATGTGAAAGTTTCATAGATACATTGACATATACACAATGTGAATAGCTCATGCATGCATCACATATACACAATGTGACTAATTCGCACATACATTGATGTACATATACACAATATGAATATCTTGTACAAGAATCATATATACATAATGTGAATAATTTGCACATCCATTACATATACACAATGTGGATAGCTTGTGTCGAAATCACATATACTCAATGTGATTGCCTCATATGAACATCATAGGTACATAGTGACTACCTAGCAAAAAGGAATAGTCGCAACTTATTGCGAGCATCTTCCCCTTTACTTGATTTACTAACCCATAAGCCCTCAATATATCCCAACTAGAAAAAAGAATGTTGATGCATCTCATGCTGCACCATGGGTCCCATCATTTTACCTTGTTCACTACCAACTGTGTTAATAAGAAAGCATCCCATACTACTTGTAGTCATCATTGGATAAGGTAAGTGTAACAACATACAACACATAAGGCCATTAATAAGATTTTCATAGCCCATTGAACCTTTCAAGTTGGTGGATCTTGACATCTATTGCCTCTGTGCCACTTGTGAAAGTTAGTCCAACCTGATATGGGGTAGCTGCTAGCATCTATCACCTGCATGGTACTGGTGAAAGTTAGCTAAGCCCTATCATACTATTGGGTAGCTCCTGGCATCTGTCACTTCCATGGTACTAGTGATAGTCAACTAAACCCTAAGATATGATGGATACAACTTGGCATTTGTCACTTGCATGGTACTAGAGACAATCGGCTAAACTACTCCTATATCATAACATGGATAGCTCTTGGCATCCATCACCTCCATGCTACTAGTGATAGCCACCTAATCCTAAGATATAATGAATAGCACTACTATCCATCCACCTACATGTCAATATGTAGTTAGCTATCCACACCTATATCAGAGTCAATTTTGACATGTGGGATCTTATAGTTAGTTACACTTAAGCAAGACATCGCAAGGATTCATAAATACTGGTCAGGATGACATAGTTACATAGTACGTAAAGTGATCCATAAACCTATGCACATTGTCTTTAGGTCTAATGGTCTATGTTATTGGTTAACACTCAAGTAACACATTAAACTCGCATGAGCTGGCCTCTATCTAGACGCATAAACATTTAAATCTGTACGAAATAATAAAGTAATCTTAATGGTCATTACATACATTTGAATTATTACTTGGAAACACAATATGCATTATATAGAAGTCAAACCCACTATATTAATAATATATAATATTTTACCTCTGAGTACATAACCTTTGCATAGTACTAATCATAAATCTTAGCATACAATTATCCACCAACCATATGTAAATAAAAAACACCATACATAGTTTGTAATTCTCACCATTAATTTCCCATAGTTAGTAAAGGTAGTCGTAAGAAACTTCGTCCTAAACTCAAATTAGATCTAGGCACATATTTTGAATAGGTAAATCTTCCATAGAGATCAAGCATTGTTCACACAATCAGATCATAGTTTCTTAAGTCATCATCATCATTAATTACAAAGTTAGCAAATTTTTTAACTCATTCATAGCCATGACATAGCCATGTTGATCATGCACATTGAAAGAATAGACCTCCCTAACATCATGAGGCTAACCAATATCCTCCCATACTTATCCTTAAGCTAAGACACCATGCCATAGTGTTCCACACACAAAAGCTCTAATAATTATCCTTAAGCATATAGAAGAGGGAAGGTTGATCAAGTTTAGGAATACCTCATACCTTGGATAAAATTCCCTAGGCAACCTTCACCCAAAGACTAACTACATACCCACTTCCAAATGGGATTGAAGTCCCATGTAGTTCTCCTCACAGTAACCTCTCTAGGATATACAGATAGATTCCCATACCTCTAGGGGTTTCATATAAATAATTACTATCACCACCATAATCAAATCCATACATGGAAGTCATAATAACATCATCAATCTAAAATAAACATAGTTATAATAGAGTACATGACATCAACAAACATAATATCTTCACAATGTAACAATTATACAAAGCCTTGATATGGCTTTACATGATGTCCTATCATAATGTGATTCAATGATATCAATATCATAATCATATTATATTACAACACCCTTCTTGATTAGAAACACAACATGCATCTACAATACAACATAACACTCATCTAAACATGGAAAGACATACCACAATAATTATAGAATTTCTTTAAGCATGATCAATACTCAAGTCATACTTAAGATAGTTGAACACACTATATTCATTAGACCATCATATAAATATATACACTTAATAATATTAGAAATAATAATATTCTTAACCTTCTAACTCATTTACCTTGTGTGATAATCCCATATTCTAATAATAGTCCATTCAAGAAGAGATCTTGTAAATAGATACAAGGAAGGTAAGGGAATAAAACCAATTTAAGTTTAATTCAAACATCCTAGGCACTGATAAGGATAAGAATTAACTATCATTAAACCCCATTCAATCTTAGGCAACCAAGACCACCTAGAGATCTTCACATCCCAACTTTCCAAGCCATGGTTTTATTAAAAAAATAGAACTCTAATAAGCTCTTTAACATTAACTAGATTTTTGACAAGATAAATAAGTAATACCTTTGAAAGGCCTATGGCATCATAACTCCTAAACAATATTTCACTTAATTCCATGCCTACTAGGAACTCTTCACAAGATAAAAACAATCTAAATTTCAAGATAAAGGTTATGTTCTAGTTACTTTTCTTGGTCATGAATTGATAAACATATTGATTACACAAGCTTCTTGTGCCACCACTAGCTCTAATATTTTAAGTTGATTCCAACCCATTCAAGATGAGTTATCAAGCACCTCATTAACCTACACTATTTTATTTAGTAATATTGATATCATGCCATAGTTACAACATCTTACATTCCAAATCTATATCAAATGCACTAATAGAGGTGATCCATTAATCAGAGTGAAAAATATATGTATTTATTTACCACTACTATATTGAACTCATTGTAGGAAACTATGAAAAAGCTAACATGGTTATAGAAATTTCATGGTCTTGATTTCATGATTGAAAATTCTTCCTAATAGTCTAATTTGATCTAAAATTCATAGATTTAGAACATAAAACTTAATTTAGGTTTTCAAAATAATACTCTAGATTCTCTCGATAATCACATCCTAACATAGTATAATAGAGTGTCCATGCTCAATAGGATGCACAAAATGGAGAAGTGGATATGGGTAACACTAAATAGAGGAGATAGGGAGCACCTCGAGGTGGCCTAGTGCCCATTTGTGAATCTAACAGAAATCCTTGACAACTTCACTATGTTTGAATCCACCCCATGCCTTCTTTCCAACCCCATATCTCACCAAATCTAGAGAAATACAACTCTTCCACTCTACTTCAAGTGAAACAACAGCGTGTTTGTATAATACATATGAAGAGTTAAGATTGAAAACCTCCATGCTCCATTAGTGAGTTGCTCATTGTTGGAATTCTCATGAAAAAGTAAACAAATGTCTCTAGTATACATGCATCATAAGCATGAAAAGGAGGTGCATTCAATGTTTGAATAAGTTTCCCCCATTTTTCACTATCATTGCTCTTATTTTTTTTTCCATTGTAGTGTTACCACCATTATTACCATGATAATGATAAAAAAGTGCAAGGAGGTTGTAACTGTTGGCAAGAGACATTGTGTGGCTTCATGAGTGTTGTCATTGATGGCAACAAAGTTCATCCCACACATCCGCAGGACATGGTGTGTCTATACCAGAAGTCAGATTGTAGAGTAACTTGGACTGGTGACCAAGAACAGAGCATGCACCAAGGTCCAACAATCAGGTCTGAATCTCTCAGAGGAAGTATCTATGTAAAGTGCGGACTTGGGGAAGTCAAGAGAAGTACCTTGACTGATAGATTCCAGGGATTGAGCCTCTGATGATGAAAGAGTGAAGAGATATGAGCACCTAAGTATTGGGTTCCTATTTGGCAGAGTAGATAGAGGAAGAACTGACCAGCAGAGCATCAGACCTTAATCCGGATGAGATATTGATGGTGATCAAGGTTCTTAAGGTATCATTCATGATTGGCTGACATGATTGATGACTTATATAACTATCTCTTTGATACGCATCACTTGGTAAGCAAGGATTCAGCCGACATACCAGAATTTGGGAAAATATTGACTATTCTGGATATATATACCAAATGGATTTTGATGAGAAGAGGTGTTAAGTGAGTTGTATAGTGTGAAGAAAAGTAGAAGACAGTGTGGAAACAGAGATAGAGGTCTGGTATGTGACAGAATAGCAGCACTAAGGCAGAGGAAGAATGAAGTGTAGTAGATCAGTATATTGAGCCTAACCGGAACTGAACCTAAGCACATGTGGATGCTTCTCATCAGTTCAAGTATCTAGGTTCCTTCTTTAAACTATTGTAGGCAGTGAGCCTCTTGTGAGCAGTGTGCTTAGGCAGTGAGCCCTAATTGGCAAGTGCCATTTGTACCACCTTATTCTTTTAACAGAGAATACAATCTTGGGTTAATCACCTCGTGGTTTTTTCCCTTAACAGGGGTTTCCACATCAAAATATTGTGTCATGTGTATTAAGCTTGTTTCTTCTTTCATGGTTATGGATGCTTATTTGTTTTGATGCTGTACTAGTTGTTAAAGAAGAACAAAAAGTTAAATTAATTAAGATAACTGATTCACCCCCCCTCTCAGTTATCAACAATTGGTATTAGAGCTAATTTCATCTAGACAGAGCCTAACAGCTTGAGGAAGATCTGGGAATCTCAAATGGATATGTATGGTATGAGGGAACAACTTCAGTCTACTCTAGATGATCTTGATCAATCTCACTCTGAAGTCAATGAGATAAGGGAAAGACTCAAACAAGTTGATGATTTCATAAATGAACTCAAAGATAAACTAAGTATCTCAATAAAGAAAAGAAAGGAACTTCTTCAACAATTAGCAAATCAGAATGAAGCCAATGATACTAATGAAGATTTGAATGAGAAAACCAAGTTATGTGAGAAATTATCAAAAGAGGTCATTATGGTAAGATATGAAATGGAATCAGGAGTTATGAAATTTACCCAAGAAATTGAAGATAGAAGAAAAAGTGAAGATAATCCAAAACAATCTCTCAACGAGAAGTCAGAAGACTACCACAAAATGGATAGAATAATCAGGCACTTGGAATCTGATCTTGAAGAAGCTAGAGACAATGAAGAACAACTTGAGAATCAGAGAGGTACTCTTAAAAGGGATCTTCAAACAACAAATGAATACAAAGAGAAATTCAAGATAAGCTCTACTCAACTTGAAGTTCTTCTTGAAAGCCAAAAGAGGGTAGATGACAAACAAGGCTTGGGGTATGAGAAAGGGGAAAGCTCCGGATCTGGTCAAAAAAAATTTGGATCAAGAAATCCAAGGAACAGGGCTAGAAGACCTCTAGTAAGGCAACCGAATGCTCAAAGATATCCATCCTTCAATGGATACTACCACAATTGCAATAACTTTGGTCATAAAGCAAATCAATGTAGAAGAAGAATGAATTAGAATAATTCATCCTTCTCCAGATAGTGTTTTAATTGTAAAAGGTATGGTCACAATCTCATGAGTGTAGAAATATGCAAATGAACAATTCATTCAATGGTAGATGCTTTGCATGCAATAGAATGGGACATATGGCTAATCAGTGCAGATCAAAAGGATATCAATCAAATATGCAAAGAAATGTTGTTTGCTACAATTGCAATAGATCCGGTCATATTGCCAAATTCTGCAGAAGCAAGAATCAGGACAAAAAGGGTCTGGTGAATCATAATCAAAACCAAGACAAAGGAAAGGGAAAAGTGAATGTGGATGAAATTCAAAGGGAGATGAACAAGATTTGGGTGAAGAGGAGTACAAAAAATGTTGAGGATGGATCCGCACCAGAATCCGGTGTTGATATTCCTTCCGGAAACTAAATAGATGAGCTCTGGCTCAGGGGGAGTCACAAAAGAAAACAAGTTCCCCTAGCCAGTCAATTAGTGCCTGAAATTGGCACATGGAAAGATGCGGATTAAAGGGTTCTTAGATAAACATCTAAATAAGCCTTGGTAAAGGTATGGAAGATTTGTAAGAAGTTTAGAAGAGGTTAATCTTCCTAGATTGATCCGGTTTAATAGTCATTCGGTAAGAACAGGATTCTCATAGTTAGATCTGGTATGATTCAAATTTGAGGTATCTTGATCTGTGGATAAGTGGAATGATTGGGGAAAGGTAGATAAATAGTTAATAGTGCATACTAGTGATCCAGAAAGATCTCTCTCAGAACAAGGAAAACAAGGCAACCAGAATAACTTAGGTTGTGCATTTATTGCAAAATGGAATTAGGGTTTGCGCAGAAATAAAAGGGTTGTTTGGTTCATCATTTGCACATTTGCATTCGAAAAGAAGAGAGAAGGAGCTCTGCAACAAGTTATCTCAAACCTCTCAAGATCAATCACAGAAGTCGATTCATCCAAGCAACTCGATCTGAATCATACCATGAACCCTAGAAGCGTAAGAGGTATTTTCTGCTCTTGAAATCTCTCTCTGAATCTTTTGAAGATGGCTACTCTGAATGTTGTGAATATTACTGATAGGCTGCATCCTGAATTCAAGAAACATCCCTACAAATCCCTAGAAGTTGATCCCCTAGGCGCCTTTTCAAGCATTCCGTATGGGGTTTTGCACGTAGAAGATGTTAGGGCATATATTCATGTAAACATTAAGGAATTTGGGGAATCCAAGCTAATGGATATCTATCACAATCAGTTAATAGATGATGCTTTTGAACTCAAACCACAGTACAAGGCTATCTGGGACAAGCATTTTGGGCATTGCATCCATTTCCCCTCTTTTGCAGAAGATGAATGGGTCTGGTATGTTCTAAGTAGAATGCATGACAATTTTCTATGGTTAATGACGCCATTCAAGATAACCAAGGATGCCATTAGGGTAGTTACCAGATTGCACTCATCCAGTGGGTTACCTGCTCTAAAATCTGTCAAGAATCAGACAGTGAGTGAGGCAACCAGATCAAAATTTGACAAGAGAGCAATGACTATAGAAGATATCAAGTTTACATCTATGATAATAGGCTATAAGATATATCACTCCAGTAGGGAGAATTCAGTATCCAGAACTACTGTGTATACTGCTTATGAAATGCTAAGGAAAAATGCTGACTATGATCTCTGTGAACTTCTTCTGAGCCAACTATTAGAAAACTTACAAAGGATCAATAAGGACAAGAAAAACTCATTCAAATATGGTGGTCTAATATTGTGTCTATTCTTTTACTTTATGAATGAGCTACCTGGATCTAGTAGTTGGATATGGCAGAATGACAAACCAATAGCCATACAAATCAGAGATTATATGCATGGGCTTGGTGATGCCAAGGCTCAGAATACAACACTCTGGGGCTACTTCAAGAATTTTCAAAATATGATGCAAACCAGAGAAAGAATTCCCCAATCATTGGTTGAGAAGTACAAAGATACAGTGTGTTTCATGGTAGACACTGATCAATGCCTAATGGAGGCAGTGGAGCCAAGGACAGCCTGGATCATGCCAATGGGTATGAAGTAGATGAGAAAATTGTAGAACTACATGTTCAACACATGCTGAGTCGGCCCAAGGATCCTAAGGCAAAAAGGTTTGGAACCTACCAAGAGCTAAGTGTAAACGTTCATATTGAACTAAGACAACCTAAGATCAAGAGAAAAGTAAGGAGGAAGTAGAAGAATTTGCCAAGAGGCATGGAATTTCAAAGGAGGCACTTGATGCAAATAGAGAGAAGATGGAAAGGGCAGAGAAAGAAAGGTAAGAAACTAAAAAAGAAAGTGCTCAGGTGCAAGCCCCCTCCCGGACCAGATCCTCCAAGAGCTCTGCACCTACCACCTCTAAGAGCCAAAAGGCATCAAAACTGGAAGTCAGGACATACGGAAAGGGAGAGAAGAGAACTAAGACAAAGGCCACAAGGTCTTACATCAGCCAGAAGGATGATGAAGAAACTAAAACTGATGAGGAAGTCAAGAAAATGAAGAAGAAGAAGAAGAAAACAACTGGTGAACCCTCTACTGATCAAGGAAAAGAAGAGAAGGTAGAGGAATTTGTTGAAAAGCCTACTCTCGACATTGATGATATCATCAAATTAGTCACTGTGGATGGGAACCTAAAACCAATGACTGAGTTCTATGATGAGTATAATGAAGCTGACCAGAAGATCCTGCAAGAAGCTACAGTCAGGTACCTGAATATCTCTAATAAGGCATTTATTGAAATCATATCTCTAATTCCCAAAAGCCTAGAGAAGGAACTAGAAATAAGGAAGAACAATGCCAAGGCAAAGGACCTTGAGATCTGGGAACAGATAGCTATTCAACTCTATCCTTCAATCACTCTAAAGCAAATGAGCATGATCTTCAAAGATTGCAAGGATGAGTTTCGGAGCAAAGCTAGAATGAATAAGCTTATGCTCAGAGAGATTGATCAGGTGGCTAAAGAGACTAAAAACATCCACTGGAATACCTATAAAAGATTCAATATTCCTGTTATAGAGGACATAGATGATGAACCTACTAAGAAAAATGCAGAAGATCTAAAGGAGACAAGTGAGGAGAGATCTAAGGACTTGGATTCCTCTGCTCTGGAAGAGGAAGTCCTTGAAGAAGTTAATATCTCTCATCCAGATTCCCCAACAGACTCCGAACCTAATGGAGATGAAAGAATAGAGGAGAAAATAAGCCAAGAAGAAGAGGTAAAGGAAAGAGAAGGAGATCAAATAGAGAAGACTCCAGGAGATAGTTCTGAGGCTGAAGAAGGGAAGAAAACTCTATCTCTGGCAAGAGACACTGTAGAAGCAGTCAAAGACTTTCTGACAAAACAAATGATGGAATTAGATGAACCAGAGTTACTTCAAGGACCATTCAACTTTGATTCCCTCTCCCCGGTTCAAACAATGAAGATAGCTTCCTTTTCCCAAGCAAAGGCAAAAGAAAAACTTCTAAAGTCTCACATGGAAGACTGTGAGCTAATAGAAATTGCATCCGGTGTATTGGAAAAAATATGCCATCCTTCCAGAAGGATCTTTCGACCTCCTCATCCGGTAATCTAAAATCACTTGTCAATTTTGTCAGTACACATTTTGATTCACTGGAGAAATCAGCTGAGGAGAAAGTCTGGAAAGAGTCTTTGGATCAAAGATTCTCTAAAGTACAGGGGTACATAGCAAATGATATGAGAAATCTAAACATTGGAATAAAGAGCCTAGAAAATGCTCTTAAAGATGGTGGAGATCTATACAAATTTTGTCTATCTTGGTCCACCGTGACAGCAGATATTACCAAGAAGATGGAAGATCAAGAGAATAAACTATAAAGCCTATCTCAAAGTTTTGATCCTCTCTCCTTTTCCATAATGAATCAAGAGTGCCAGACTCTTGTAGCTATAAATGAAATAAAGAAGCTTGAGAAGGAGAAGAAAAATAGGATAAGCAGGCTAAGTGAACTAAGAGGGATTATTATCCCCAAGTTAGACACCATGCATGAGGCCCTAACTGATGCTCAGACCACAGCCCAGACTAGTGATCCGACAGACCTAAAGAGGGTAGAAGCTTTTGCATTAATGTTGAGTGGTCACATCTCAACTTTGGACAGGATGAAGTAGAGTTGGGAAACAGAACTTGTCCAATTGAAGAAATTTTTTGCAGATATACTACAATATATGTAAGTATAACATGTATATATATACTTATGCGACTAAGTATAGTTCGATTTTTGAGAGTTTTGGTGTGCGGAATCTACCCTTTGCCATTGATGTCAAAGGGGGAGTGAATAGAAATGAAAAATGTGGAATCTAGCTAAGGGGGAGCTCTAGTAAAATGTACATTAGAACAGAGCATCAGCCAAGGGGGAGTGTAGTGTGACACTTAGTCATTTTTCACTAAGTGTTGCCATCAATGCCAAAGGGGGAGATTGTTGGCAAGAGACATTGTGTGGCTACATGAGTGTTGTCATTGATGGCAACAAAGTTCATCCCACACATCCACAGGACATGGTGTGTCTATACCGGAAGTCAGATTGTAGAGTACCTTGGTCTGGTGACCAAGAAGAGATCATGCAGCAAGGTCGGACAATCAGGTCCGGATCTCTCAGAGGAAGTATCTATGTAAAGTGTGGACTTGGGGAAGTCAAGAGGAGTACCTTGACTGATAGATTCCAGGGATTGAGCCTCTAGTGATGAAAGAGTGAAGAGATATGAGCACCTAAGTATTGGGTTCCTGTTTGGCAGACTAGACAGAGGAAGAACTGACCGGCAGAGCATCAGACCTTAATCTGGATGAGATATTCATGGTGATCAAGGTTCTTAAGGTATCATTCATGATGACTTCTATAACTATCTTTTTGATACGCATCACTTGGTAAGCAAGGATTCAGCCGATAGACTAGAGTTTGGGAAAATATTGACTATTCTAGATGTCGACTAGAAAGATGATGAAATCCTTGGTGCAGATATATATACTAGATAGATTTTGATGAGGGGAGGTGTTAAGTGAGTTGTATAGTGCAAAGAAAAGTAGAAGACAGTGTGGAAATAGAGATAGAGGTCCGGTATGTGATAGAACAGCAACACTAAGGTAGAGGAAGAATGAAGTGCAGTAGATTAGTATATTGAGCCTAACCGGAACTGAACCTAAGCACATGTGGATGCTTCTCATTAGTTCAAGTATCTAGTTTCCTTCTTTAAACTATTGTAGGTAGTGAGCCTTTTGTGAGCAGTGTGCTCAGGCAGTGAACCCTAATTGGCAAGTGCCATTTGTACTACCTTATTCTTTTAACAGAGAATACAATCTTGGGTTAATCACCCCGTGGTTTTTTTGCTTAACAGGGGTTTCCATGTCAAAATATTATGTCATGTGTATTGAGCTTGTTTTTGCTTTCATGGTTATGGATGCTTATTTGTTTTGATGCTGCACTAGTTGTTAAAGAAGAATAGAAAGTTAAATTAATTAAGATAACTGATTCACCCCCCCTCTCAGTTATCAACAGTAACTTGCCACTTCCATCAGTGCCTAAACTAGGAATTATAATCTCCTCCTCCTCATGAAATTTCCCTATCCTTAATGCCTTGATGGATGTCCATACCCTACACTTGCCCCTATCGCTGCTAGTAGAGCCGTAGTAGGTGGGCACCATTCCTTCTTCAATGACATTGTAGGGGACCCCCTTCTTTCTCATGACATCCATACTTGTACCATAAATATGGTTGTCTATCCCAACTACCTCCTCATTCAATGTAGACCTCTTCTATTAAAAGATATTTTGATTTACTTTATTATTATTATTGTCACGTAGTGTCCCATGAGCAAGCCTCCTTCCACAAGGGATGTGAAAAATCTTTAGGCACTTAATCCATCCACCTTAGAAAAGTTTTTGGGAAAAATTCCAATGGTCTTTAATGTTGTGATCCTTTCACCTCATGGGTTTTTTGGTCAAGCAGGTGTTCAATGAGTGCCATTTGATTTTTAAAGTAAAGTATATTAAACACAATATTTTTATTTTAAAAATAAAGTATACTAAACTCTATAAGAAAATGAGTTGTCTATTATTTGAACACTCTCCAGGTCTATAGTGGTAAATTCTTATCATTGTAATACTAAATTTTAAAAATTAAATGTTAACTTTTATGTTCTCATTATTTATTTGTGGAACATAGATTGTATATATCCTTGATCAAGCTTGTACCTTGGAGAATGGAATTTTGCTGAGAATAAAACAAGGCTTGGTCATCACACTTAAGAATCTTATGGTAAAGTGTTTCTCTATTGTCCACATTTATGTCTCTTGTATTTATATTAGCATTGACATCCTATGCTGAAATTATTAGCTTTGATGGAATGCTTTGTACTCTTGCCAACTCATGGGTGAGGTGCTTCTTTTAATGTGTAAAATATTTCTTAGTGAACTACTCATGTTGTTGGTATATGTATGTTATTTAGTGAAGTGCATAGATTATGTGTCTTTATGTGCGAGAATTATTATTTATTTCCATTACCTTGAATTTGATTTGGTAAAGTTGTATTTTCATGTTTCTTCTGATATTTGTTTAAGGTGACTTGTTTGATTCTGAAAGCTTATGGGACTGCATGCAACTAGAGAATTGAAAGAACTAGTGGATCACAACATTCACAGATACTTCAGGTGCTCTTTAGAATTGAGAAGGGCGTTTTGCATCATTAGGTTTCTTGATTTGATGTGTGGCCTTACCTAGAAACATATGCAGAGGTAAATGCTTATGACTTGTCAATATTGAAATTGGCAAAATAATTGTTGGTGTGCAGGAGCATATCATTTTTTCATAATTTCTAAAAACTTCATGCTCTTAAATGCTATAATTCAATCAACAAAAGAAGGTGAAATAGACTTATTTCTGAAAAAAAAAACTCATTGAATGAAGGAAAGAGCTCATTATATTTTACACAAATTATATATATTTATTGTTTCTGTACCTTCAATACCTCATATGAAACTAAAAATTTTCCTCTATGTTGATTTAGGATGTACACAATGAAATAACATCATAGCTATAAGGTCAATCTGATTTGATTATTGGAAACTATAGTAATGGAAATTTAGTGGTATCTTTTATCACACATAAACAAGGAATCACTCAAGTTTTTTCACTACTATTATCCTATATGCATTTGTGTTGTGATAGAATTAATATTTTCTTCAATTTTCCTACAAAAATACTCAAACTAAAATTTCATAGAATATCAAATCATTAATGAGTAAACTCAAATTCTAGTGAAATATATATTTTCCTTTTAGTTATTTGTACATGTCAGAATTTTAACTCCAACCCAAAGTGTAGTTTATCTTGTTGTGTCAATTAACCCTCTATTCATTTTGTAGAGCAAGTGCAGGTAGGGACCATTTGTTTTAGTATTAGCTTGGCTTCAACACTTAAAGTATTTTGAATATCTATTTCTTTACAATGTAAGATAGGAACTGTAGCTGCACCACAACACTTGTTTGTTCTTTCTAATATCTCTATAAATATATATTTTCAATGATGCATTTTCTTGTTGAAGAAAAATTGGAGTACATTGTGGTGGATAATGTTGAAAACAATAGTGAGTTGTTCTGTGCACAACTTGTCATCCATGGTTTTTTACCAACCATAACTATAGATAGAAAATATATGGTAGATTAACTATACTTCATTTTTCATTTTCATTTGTTTTTATATCTGAAACACAACAATGTGTTTTGGTATTTTGTCTATATGGTTGAAACAAATTTTAACAATCTAACAAATGCTACAATAAACCAAACTATGTAACAACATCACACAATGTGTTATTCTTATTTTAATACTAAAATTCTAACATTTATTCCTCAATAAATTGTTGTTGAGATAACATATAATTATATGGGTATAATTGACCATTTTTTAGTCTTCACATAAAATCTACACATTACTTCTTGGAAGGTGGTTGAAAGGTTATAACAAGACAATAACATGTAACAAATCATGTTGCACATTTTGCACAATGTAAACTTTTTAAAAGTTAATCAAAATGATAAAAATGATTAAAATTTTCTTTCAATACTTTTTGGAGGAAACTTTATACTTTGTTTTGTATCTTCATTTTTAAGAATATGTTGGGAAGATATTGGTGAACATTGCATAGTTTGGATTTACACTAGGAAATTGCATTTTTTTTAAAATCTTGGAGGATTCTTAAGAAATCAAATCCATTCAACCAATCACAATTATATCATTTGTTAACTTTTTTAGTTTTAGTTGGCCATGCATATTCTATGTTTAAGTTTATAATTAAATTTGGCTTTCCAAATGCCAAACTTATTGTCTTGTGAGTATACATATTTATTATATTCCTATTCAACAATTATCACAATTATCACAGTCCATGAACTATGTATCATTTAGACCTCCTATCAAACAATTATGGGCATTCATCTAACCTTAGAACTTTTAAATACTATTTTTTTATTTGATCCATCTTGTAAATGTTATGTTCTAAATGATTATTCATATGTAAATGGAAGAAAATCTATAGGTTTTATGATTAGTGTGAATGATTGAAAGAGATTTGAAAAGTGAGGGAGGGTATGAATTTCCATTTTAAAATTTTTAAGTAGATAGAGGAGAATTCCCGAATTGATCTAGATAATATGAATGGTGTGCTTAAGTAGGACTTTTCTCCTTTCTTAGATTGTATTCATTTTTCAAATTTAGCACAAAGACAAGGGTGTTATGTGAGTGAAAACTTTGTTTTTCTTTTTTTAGCTTGTTATTTATATTTCATGTGAAGAGGATTGTGAGTGGAATATGTATTTTTCCATTTTTTTAATATTTGGTTGTTATTTATATTTTACATAGAGAGGGTTGTGAGTAGAATATGTATTTTTATTTTATTTTTATAATTTATTTTGGTGCCTAATATATGGAAAGGATTACATCTAATGCTAACCATCATAATGAAGATAATTATAAAATGGTAATTTAAGGTAGATATGACTCTAAATATGTGACTTTCCATTATTAAAAGAGGATTTTGTGGTATAATTTTTCTATAGTATAATACTTTTGATTTTTCTAGTCAAAGAGTAAATCTCAAAGTTAAAAATGATTTACAATAACCTAGATGAAAGGCGAAGATTAAAACACAATAAAAATGGATCTAATTTCTTAAACTTATTAAAATTTTGAAAACATTAGTAGAGTAGAGTTCAAATTTTATTTTTATGATAGGTTTGTATATATAAATATATACATGTAATATTAGATAAGAAACAACTCTAATTGAAAAAAATTCCATCATTGGTATAAATATATCACTTCCCTCACTACATTTTACATGAAAAGATTCATCTCCATATGGATTTCCATAGAATGCCAAGGGAAATGACAATTTAATTGTGGAAAAATACTAACAATAATTTATTTTTAGGCTCAACAAAAGTTTTCCAAATATATTCTTATGTTTAAGAAAAAATCACAATGTTTTGATTTGAATTTTCTTTTTGTTTCTTTACATATATAGTCAACTAATAAACATATATACATTATAATTGGAGAACTACACACCAACTTTAAATCTCAGCCATTTGTTCTAACATGACACATGCTATACTTGCATAACCTCACAATGAATTAAAATTATATAGAAAATGTAAAATATTACAATTTTGTATGAAATGATATTGAAAAAGAAGGAAATAATAGGTAACAATTATTATCATGTTGAGTGAAGAGCTAAGATGTAGATGTAGACCAATTTTCATGGCTCCCTAAATTTGAGTTTCTTCTACCACTTTTACTCTCAAGCATGGGCAAGATATGTATGGGCAATTGGAAAGGTCTAGGAATACCAAGAAATGATCCCATTATTATTTCTTATCTCTCAGCTATCTCTATCATATTTGGGCGTTGTTGTGGAATTTCCCTTGTGCAAAGTAATCCTACTTGTATAAATTGAGTAAGACATGCCAATACCATTGATACATCTAGTTCATTAACATCTCTAAGCAAGTTCTTATCCACCACTTTTGTTATTCTATTTGGAAAATCAATAGTTGCCCATTTTGGTAGATTGATACCTTCTACGAACATGTCATCAGTAGGTCTCCTCCTTGTCAGCATCTCTAAAATTAGAACTCCATAGCTATATACATCTCCTTTTGTTGAAATATTTCCACCCATTCCATACTCTGCAATACAATATTATAACTAGTAAATCTCAAGCCATTTGAAACATCCATACAAAATAAACAAATAATGTAAAGATAATTTATGTTGGAATATGCAATATATATACCTGGTGCAATGTAGCCAGTAGATCCCTTAAGTGTAGTTGTAGAAGTGAACAAATCCATTGAATTCCCAAATAGGAGTTTGGTAATGCCAAAGTCTACTATAAATGGAGTAATATCATCCCCTAATAGCACATTATTAGGTTTTAGGTCACAATGAATGAGTTGAACAAAGCAATGATGATGTAGATATGCCATTACTTGAGCTATCTCCTTTGCTATTCTTAATCGGTCACTCAAACATAATTTGCATTCCTCTCCTCCCTCAGGATATAGCCATTTCTCCAAACTTCCATTTAACATGAATGGAAGAACTAATGCTTTAAAATCAAGATTGGAACAAGTTGAGATGATTTTGATCACATTACGGTGCCTTACTCTTTTTAACACATTACATTCTCTATCAAAACTTTGAAGAGCATTCTCATCTTGCAAATTGAGAACTTTAATAGCAATATTTGTACCATCATTAAGAATCCCTCTATAAATAGATCCAAAACTACCAACTCCTATCAAATTGGTTTGGCTAAACCCACCAGTTGCATCTACAAGTTCTTCATATGAAATTTTTTTAGGTCAAATGTTGAGATCAAGGGTATTCTGATTAGTATTACAAAAAACTACCAGCAATACAAAACACATGATGAAGATTACAATGCCAATCACAATTGGTACTATAAACTTTTTGGAGACAAAGAACTGTTTGTGTTTCAAATTAGAGCATGGCTGCAAATTGATCCACTCACCGCAAAGGCCAACATTTCCAGAAATTGCTGACTTATCAATTGTTGCAAAAACTCCTCCTTTTGGAACCTCTCCTATTAAGTTGTTTGAAGTGAGATTGATATGCTCAAGCATTTTCATTTCTTGGAAATCCATTGGGATTCCACCTGACAAACTATTACTTGAGAGATCAATGTCTTGAAGATTTTTTAGGTTTGTGAGTGATGTTGGTATTGGGCCATCAAATGAATTCCATGAAAGATTCAAATATTGCAAGTTTGTGCAGCTTGATAGTGCAGCAGGTATTTCACTTGAGAAGTTGTTGAGAGACACATCTATAGCTTCGATCATTGCCATTTTACTCATTACTAAAATAGAACCTTGTAATAAATTGCTAGAAACATTGAAATAAAATTGGAGATTTGTAAGATATGCCCATTCAGGAGGTATATTTCCTTCTAATTTATTGTGAGCCAAGTCCACCTTTTCCAAAGTGATGCATCTCCCTAAACTAGCAGGTATTTTCCCTGACAATTGATTGTAATCAAGAAGAAGATCTCTTAGTTGTGGAAGATTGCCAAGAGCATCTGGAATTTTCCCTGAAAGCATGTTTTCACTTATTGATAACAACCCAAGACTTTTTGCATGACCCAAACTTTTCAGAATTTCTCCATATAAATTGTTTGTGTTCAAATACAATGTTTCAAGATTTGGAAGTTGACCTAGTGTGGATGGAATGGTCCCATTGAAATGATTGCCAGATAAATCTAATGATGTCATCTTTGTGAGGTTGCCGATTCCACTTGGTACGTTTCCCTCAATATTATTGGATGCCAAGAACAACCTAGAGAGCTGGCTTGAGAGCTTGCTAATAGAAGAGGGCAAAATGCCAGTGAGATAATTATGAGACAAACTTAGAAGTTTTAGAGAGGAACAATTAGTCAAGGCTGTCAGAATAGACAAGTTGTTGCTTCCACTCACAAGATAATTTCCCTCTAAGTTAAGCCATTGAAGTTGGAGCAATTTGCTAAATTCCAAGGGCACTGTGCCACTTAGTTGGTTAAGCTCCAATTCAAGCACTTGAAGTTGAGTGCAATTGGAGAGGGAGGTTGGGATTTCTCCTGTGAATTGGTTTCCCCATAATAACAGTAATTGCAACTGTGATAGTTTGCCAAACTGCCAAGGAATGTGGCCAATTAACTGATTGCCATATAATGACAATCTTTGGAGAAGTGTGCAATTGAAAAGGGTAGTGGGAATCACTCCTGACAAGTTGTTTTCAAGATCAAGCCTTCTAAGTTGACTAAGCCTACCTAATTCAACAGGAATAACGCCATGGAGTCTATTCCCCCCCAACTCCAAGTCAGTTAAAGAAGATAGATTTCCTAAGGAAGATGGGATTGTCCCTGTGAATTGGTTCTGCTCTAATGCAATAGTCTCTAACTGCGAAAGAAGGCCAAGCTCAGAGGGAATGCTCCCACTTAAATGGTTATAAGATAGGAGGAGTTGTTTCAAAGAATGACAGTCACCCAGGGTGGATGGGATGGAGCCTTCTAGTTTACTTCTGGACAATCTAAGTATTCTGAGGCGAAAAAGTCTTCCCAACTGAGATGGAATTTGGCCTTGGAAGCTGTTATTCTAGAGAGAAAGTACTCTAAGAAAAGAAAGATTGCCAAGAAAAGGAGAAATGGGACCTATTAAAGAGATACCTGTGAGATTGAAGGAAACCACGCGCTGGTGACGAGAAGAACAGGCAATGCCAGTCCAATTACAGAAAGAATGATTGGGAGACCAATCAAGCAAAGAATTGTAAGGGTCAAAAGAGAGGTAACGTTTAAAAGCCATAAGAGCTTCTTCATCAGAATGATAAGAAGGAGAAGAATGTGAGACAGGGAGTACAAATAGAAAGAAGGATAGGAGACAAGCCATCTTCATCTTCATCTGCGTTTCGCGCTTATAGAGCCTTACACTATCGATTTGTCTTTGTTGTTGGTGGGATTGGTCTCCTTATATAGCTCTCTGCCTGACGACCAAGTTTAAGTTTAAGATTAAGATTAATCACATACTGCCGAACATAACCCGCGGCCCCGAACATTAGTTTGTCTTCTTTCTACAATTTCGTAGAATTTTCCTAATGATTATATATATATTTTAATCATCATCTTCCACTTCATTCCGCGCTTGTCTTTTGCATTGAACTCCGCAAATCGTCAAGGGAGAAATACAGAGATTTAGCCCATCCAAATCTCTCTTACGCTGTTCGAATACTTAATAATTCTAGCCATAGTAAATCCCAGAGGAGTCACTTAGTGGGGAAGGTCCGTCTTATGCTCCAAACAACTACTTCAAGACATAATGTCTTTTCGGATTTATATAAAAGTCTACGTGGGTCAATTAGTAGGGTGGGCCATTTCGTCATATGCTTTGAATAATTGAAGTTTTGCATTCGAATCATCAATAAATATGATTGTAATAATGTATTGTTGATCCTTTCAACTATCTAGAATGGCAGGAATGACAGATGACCAAGTTTAAGATTAAGATTTAAGATTAATCACAGACTGCTGAACATGACCCCGCCGTCCCGAACATCAGTTTGCCTCCTTTCTAAAATTTTGCAGAATCTTTTATATATATATATATCATCCACTTCATTCCGGGCTTGTCTTTTGCATTGAACTCCGCAAACAACCAGGAGATAAATACAGAGCTTTAGCCTATCCAAATCTCTCTTACACTGTTCGAATACTTAATAATTCTAGTCATAGTAAATCCTAGAGAAGTCACATAGTGGCGTAGGTCCGTCTTATGCTCCAAACAATTACTTCGAGACATAATGTCTTTTCGGATATTATGTAAAAGTCTACGTGGGTCAATTACTAGGTAGGCCCATTTCGTCATATGCTCTGAATAATTACCAATGCTGTATGAAGTCTTGCATTGGAATCATCTCTAAATATGATTATAATAATGTATTGTCTATCCTGTGAACTATTAGTATATGGTAGGAATGACAGAAACAATAAGAAAAAACGTGTTTGTTGTATGACTTTTTGTAGTGGAATCATTTTTAAATATGATTATAATAATGTATTGTTTATCCTTTGAACAATCTAGAATGGCAGAAATGACAGAAATGATAAGAACAAGAGACGCATTGCGTCAGGTTCCTGTCGATGTTGTGTTGAGTGTAATGAGTGTTGTTATAGTTAATTAATGTAAAAGTTACCTTTAATTTGTTGTATATTTTAATGAAAGAACAATTCATATGATTGATGCATAGATATATGACTATGGATTGGTTATCTCTTTTAAAATATTAATTAACTAAGATTTTTTAGGTGGTTTGAGGTTGTTTCTTTGTACATGTGAAAAGAAATTTCAGGTCAACTTAGCCATGATGAACCAAAAACATAAGTTAGAAGTGCACGGGTATGTGGATTTTATGATTACACTGTTCCATCACTTTGAATTACATGTGAACTACCATAAGCATGCATATCAAAATAAAATCAAATATGCAAAATGGAAATTAAATTTTTTTTTTAGATAGTCAAAAGCCAAGCTATATGTGGGAAGTATCAAAATTTGTGATAAGTAAGGACGACCACAAAATTTACTATTGATTTAAGTAATGCAACAAACTGGTTTGACTTTGCTCCATTGCATCAAACGCATTATGGCTTCTCTAAAGGTAAACTGAATCGAGGACATGCATAAAGTCGCTATGAGGTGATAAAAAAAACTTGGATTTTAAAATATTTGATTTCTCCTAGTTTCCACGGGACGAAATTACTCCGCTGGTCCAAATTGTTGCGATAATATTCAAGAATTAAACAAGCCTATATTTTTTTAAATATTTGCGCTGTTCAAATTTCTGCCGGCAAAGTTTCGTACAGTGCACATAAGTTTCGCAATCATAAAGAATAAACTACTCCTCTAGTACAAATGCTTGCAGTGCTAATCAAAACGCCTAAATCTAAACATTTGGAGAGAAAATGGTTAGAATTTAGTCTATAAAAACTGCTCAATAGATAGATGTTTGAAGCAAATATGCTTCCTTGAAATATTAAAATATTTGGAGTTGTTTGAATTTCTGCCCGCAAAAATGTGTGCTCGTGCAGAAAAACTTAAAAAGAATTACAATACTTTGCTCCCCTGCTTTAAATTGGATGTTAATTCTTTGGATGTTTATTTATAGTTGTTTGATCTAAACCGGTTCGGTTGAACTGCTTCATTGAACCGGTTCATTGGCTCAATTGGTTGAACAGTTCACAGTTTTGGCTCTGCCGATAGTTGAGCCGGTCCATTGAACCGATCGGTTGAACCGGTTCATTGGTTCAATCGGTTGAACAGTTTGGACTTTCGCTGGCTGAGTAAGTTCTGCTGACAGTTGAACCAGTTCATTGAACCGGTCAGTTGAACTGCTTCATTGAACTGGTTCATTGGTTCAATCGGTTCAATAGTTCACAGTTTCGCTGGCTCAATAAGTTCTGTCGATAGTTGAACCAGTTCAGTGAACCGGTCGGTTGAACCACTTCATTGAACCAGTTCATTGGTTCAATCGGTTGAACAGTTCATAGTTTCGCCTCTGCCGACAGTTGAACCAGTTCATTGAACCAGTCGGTTGAACTGCTTGAATGAACCGGTTCATTGGTTCAATCGGTTGAACAGTTCACAGTTTCATCTCTACCGACAGTTGAACCGGTCGGTTGAACCGCTTGATTGAACCGGTACATTGGTTCAATTGGTTCAACAGTTCAGACTTTCACCGGCTCACTAAGTTCTGCCGACAGTTGAGCCAGTTCATTGAACCGGTCGGTTGAACCGCTTCATTGAACTGGTTCATTGGTCCAATCGGTTCAACAGTTCACAATTTTGCGTTTGCCGATAGTTGAACCGGTCGGTTGAAACGCTCCATTGAACCGGTTCATTGGTCCGATCGGTTCAACAGTCCACAGTTTTGCCTCTACAGACAGTTGAACTGGTTCATTGAACCTGTCGGTTGAACTGCTTCGTTAAACCGGTTCATTGGTTGAACAGTTGACAGTTTCGCCTCTGCAGACAGTTGAACTGGTTGGTTGAACCGCTTGATTGAACCGGTTCATTGGTTCAATCGGTTCAACAGTTCACAGTTTCACCGGCTCACCAAGTCTTGCAGACAGTTGAACTGGTTCATTGAACCGGCCGGTTGAACCGCTTGATTGAACCAGTTCATTGGTTTAATCGGTTCAACAGTTGACAGTTTTGCCTCTGCCGATAGTTGTATCGGTTCATTGAACCGGTCGGTTGAACCACTTGATTGAACCGGTTCATTGGTTCAATCGGTTCAATAGTTCACGCTTTCGCCAGGTCACTAAGTTCTACTAGTAGTTGTACCAGTTCATTGAACTGGTCGGTTGAGCCGCTTCGTTGAACCGGTTCATTGGTTCAATCAGTTCAATAGTTGATAGTTTCGCCTTTGCCGACAGTTGAACCAGTTCATTGAACCAGTGGGTTGAACCGCTTGATTGAACCGGTTCATTGGTTCAATCTGTTCAACAGTTGACAGTTTTACCTCTGCTGACAGTTGAACCGGTTGATTGAACCGGTCGGTTGAACTGCTTGATTGAACCGGTTCATTGGTGTTGAGTGCTAGTGACTCAGATTACAAGTTCAATAGCCCAAGGTTCCTTGGGTTCAACGGCAAAGTTTGAACTATTCATTGGGTTTGAATTGACTCATTGGGTTCACTATTTTGTTGAACTGACTCGTTGAACTGTTTTGTTGAATTGTCCATCGGGTTCAATGGTTTATCAGGTTCATTGGTTCAATCTCTATTCTTTGGTTCCTTCGATGAAAGTTTGAACTGTGCTTCGTTGAACTCCTTTGTTGATCATCGGTTCAATGGTTTGGTTCATTGGTTCAATGGTTCGGTTCAGAGGTGACATTGGTGTATCGGTGTAAGATGTGAGGTGTCTCTCCGATGGAATGGTCATCGGCATGAAGATCTTTGTCGGCCCAGCTTTGAAATGCTACTCCGACCGCTTGTGGTTACTCCGATGGAAGATCATCGGAGTGAGTATTGATATCGGCGTAGCTGGAAGATGGATCCCCGATACTTCATGTTGTACCGATGGAGGGCTAGCTATCGGCATGAGGTTTACTATTGGCAGGAGTTTGGCGTCTTATGCCAATCTCCAAGGTCTTAGCGATGTGTGATGTCCATCGGCATGAGGGTGGTCATCGACGGAGCCTGTGGTTGTGTCTCCGATCGCTTGGTGTTACCCCGATGGAAGACTGTGAAGGTTTGGTGTTGGTGAGACATTGGTCTTCGGCGTAGGTATTGTTTGCTTCACCAATGGTTGTGGTCAATCCGATGAAGGCATTCTATAGGTGTCAGTGAGACAAGGGCGGTCGGAATAAGTATCGAAGGTTTGTCCGATGCTGAGTAGTCACCCCGATGACATCGGCGGGAGTCTGAGGTTTGGTGTGACTTTTTGAGGTCTTGTTTGATATGGGCTGTTACACCGATGGTGCTTTAGGACATCGGTGGGAGGACTTCTGTCAGCGCAGCTTAAAGATTTGAGGCCAATGTACAGTGGTCACACCAACGAAGGGTGAAGACTTGGTATCGGTGAGACAAGGGACTATCGGAGTTCATGGTTGAATGTTGGGTGATAGTTTGGGTTGTGCCGATGGGGGTAGATAGGGGTCATCGGCAGCAAAAGTGCTGACAATAGTTTACTAAGCCGTCAGATATATAAACTACAGTGTCTGACTTGAACGGGTGCATGTGGGACTAAAAGTTCTCATGAATGCGAACTATGAAGTGGTAGTTGGACAGAGTGTAACCGAATTGCTAGGCAGTTGGAATGAACGGTTGTTTGCATGTGGAGTCAATTGGATTGCTAAAGCAATGAGGAAATCGATAGACTACGTCGAGTGAGTGTTGGGAGTGTGAGAGAGTTCTTCTCGAGAGAGAGTTCTGGTTTTTTCTCCTTCTGTGAAGTCTTTTGGTGTATGCTGTATCCAGTATGTGAACAGCATGTGAAGGGACTGAGAAGAGAATGAAAACAGAGTTCAGATAAAGGGAGTTCTGGCTGAGAAGGTTATACTGTCAGTTTTTCTTCAGAAGGAACAAGATGTAAAACTTCATGAAAGGCTTATTGCCTGTTTTGTATTGTAACTATTTTTCTGTTGCTGAATAATACAATGGTGATCTGGGCTTTTGGAGTGTGGGGTTTTTTACCTATGAGGGTTTTCCCCACGTAAATCTGTGTTCTTGTTATGTCTTTCATGTTTAATGTCTCTGCTGTTGAAACTAGCTATTGTTCACTTGTGCTTTCCTCTAAGGGTCAATGTAGGAAATGTTCTATGTCTGTTTCCGCTTTAAAGGCATAGTT
The DNA here is from genome assembly GCA_027924645.1 of Cunninghamia lanceolata. Taxonomy (NCBI): domain Eukaryota; kingdom Viridiplantae; phylum Streptophyta; class Pinopsida; order Cupressales; family Cupressaceae; genus Cunninghamia; species Cunninghamia lanceolata. The sequence continues at coordinate 659,182 of BSBN01001617.1, read as the reverse complement.
GTGCATGTTTTGAAGAATTTGGAAAGAATTTAAATTTGTTGAAGACAACACTTTTCTTAGAAATACGTTCTGAGATGCCCTCATTTCCTTACAATTGGTTCAATCGGTTCAACAGTTCACACTTTCGCTGGCTTGCTAAGTTTTGCTGACAGTTGAACCAGTGCATTAAACTGGTCGATTGAACCGCTTCCATGAACCGGTTCATTGGTTCGATGGGTTCAACAGTTCAGAGTTTCGCCTCTGCCGACAGTTGAACCGGTTGATTGAACCGGTCAGTTGAACCACTTGATTGAACGGGTTCATTGGTTCAATCGGTTCAAGAGTTGCATTGGAACGGTTTAATGTTGGAGATGACTGTGCAGTTTTTAATGGGTTGTGTCAATACTGCCAAAGATATGCTGGTAGCTGTATTAGTTATGCTGTCAAACTTAAATCAGAAACAATGTGATATTGTTATTAATTGGGCTGGAGGTGTTTATTATGCAAAAAAGTGTGAGGCATCTGGATTTTACAATGTAAATGACATTGTTCTGTCCATTCTGGAGCCAGTGAAATATCACAAGGTGTGTTTCCAAATGTTTTAATATGTACATTATTTTCTTTTTCTTTATATAATCAAACTTGTTGAAATTTTGTTTTTTGTGAATTTTATTTTTTTGTTTTGTGAAGATAAATGCTCACAGGGAAAATTTTGTGAATGTCTTATTAGTTATTTAGAGGACTTCTTTTTGTTTGCAAATATGATTACGTCTATTGACCCTAAGTAGTGTTTTGTAGTTTTATATTCTTGTGTTCCAGTGTTCTTTAGATCATGAACCACATGGGCAAATATGGTTTACGCTATTGCAAGAAATAGTTTTTATCTCAAAACAATTTTAGATTCTTATATGAAAAAGTAGAAAACAAAGAGTAAAGGTGTGTAATCAAGCAAAGGAAATAATTCCAGCATGCAAGGCATACATTGTGCCTTAATTTTTAAGAGTAGGTTTAATAGCAAATAAAAAAAGAATAGATTTAATCTATAGTTCCAAAAAACAACACAAGAAATTGTCTATAGAGCATGAAGAATGTAACAGAGCATTGGAAAAAATGTTGGAAAGACCAAACACAGATCGGTGAAATTTGATGCCTATGAAACAAAGCCAAAGCATGCTGATGGAAGGCCTCTGCAAGATTATACCTTAAGCATCTGACACCATTTAAGCTAATTAAAGTCTAGATTGTACTAAATTTACACGTGGTTGTTAAAAAGACCAAGATAAAATTAACGATGTATGCCAAAAATTAATAGGTAGTGATTACTCGAGCTAATTTCTAATCTAGCAGACAAGCCTCTCAATGCAGAACATGGCGAAAAAATTGCAACTTTTACTCAAATCATAGCATCACCAGTAGGAAGCCATGGAAAGTAAAAAAATAGGCCATGATAAGCACAGAACTAAAATTTACACTCTTTTTTGGAAAATTCCAGTTGATCAGAACCAAACAGGAGCAGAATGCTATCAAAGCGAGGAGAAACAAGATAGAAGAGCTGAGAGATGGTTTGCCTTTTTCAATATTTCTAGACAGCTGAAACTCAAAATCTTTTTATATTCCCAGAAGTGCAAAAGATGCATACCAAACCCAAAGAAAACAAAAAAAAATGAACTTCCTAGTAAAATCTTTAGAAGCCACTGCTAGAACAATTCTTAACTCAACTACATGGCTTAAAAAGCCAGCAATCCATAAATAAATTTTGGAAATGGACAAAATAGGGGAAAAACCCAAAAAATTTTAAAAAAGAAAGCCTAAATCTACTAGAACTTAAGTTCAATTAAATCTAGCTAAAAAGCTCGAAAAACACTAAATTTATCACATAGGCCTACTTTAAGAACCAAGGCCGCTGAGCTTGCATGGCCATACATTTCACAGTAGCAAAGAATCATTACCAAATAAAATCCTGTAAACCTGCAGTTTTTTCTAATTTTTTTATAGTAAACAAGTTACTAGAAACAAAATCTCTTAAAAGCTTAACAAAAACATCTGATAAATGAATGCCTTCTATTTGCTAAAGCAGGCCAGTAAATTACACAAAGCGATTGGTGTCTTTTGCAAATCATAGGTAAAGAGGTGTGAATTTGTAAGAGTAGCACATGGAGCTATCTAAGCTACAAAGAAATATTTAATAAGAGTGTAAGATACAGATAAATATTTAATAAGATTGTAATTGACAGAGCATCATTAATTAATACCCACTACTGCAATTAATACCCTGCCATTAGCATTTAACACATTGAATATCAATCAATTCATTTATTTGAAAATAAAAAAATTAAAAATTGATTTTTTGTATTGACTGTTTGAAGTATCACTGAGCAGAAAAAAAGATAAATTACATTTTTCTAATTATTAAATAGGAAAAATGAGTTATAGACTATAGTATTTTGGTCATATTTTTAATTTTGCATGACTATTGGCTCAACAAGTTGAACTAATTCCATCTAACTGATGCATGAGCAATCTTGCCATTCATAAGACTATGATAAAACTATGACAAGTGTTGTTTATTCACCAAATTTCCAGAGGTCTGAACATACCATGCATACAATCCAAGGGGCTTTGATCTCAGTATCAAGTTTGCAAATTGTCCTTGGTTAGAGCCAACTTTAGGGCATTTGCTCAATGTTTGTGGTTTTATTCTATTTATATATTTTTTTGAATTTTGTAGTTTTTATTTACAGAATTTTGCTTATTGAAAATGTAACAACCATCAGAATTAAAAATAGCTCAAGACCATATTAAATTGCACACATTGCAAACTAATTACAGGCACAAGATGATAAAGGCAGGGAGCAATGCGTATATTAATTAAAGAATAAGGGAAAACAAGAGCTGGTGTAATAAACTTGCATTACTAGTTGAAAGTTGCGACATGAACATATGAATATTAAACAGTTTCTAATCCACAGAGGTTTAGTCCAAATCTGCCGATACAATAGCTATGAGGGCTAGGAAAAGAGAAAACATAATGCAGTCTATTTTTTGCAAAGCACAGCAAACATAAATATATATTGCATGACAATGCAACAGCAAAAATCAAAACATGGCACTAGTTGAAAGTTGGAACATGAACATATGAATATTAAACAGTTTGTAATCCATAGAGGTTTAGTCCAGATCTTCTAATACAATAGCTACAAGGGCTAGGAAAAGAGGAAACATAACGTAGTCTATTTTTTGCAAAGGACAAGAAACATAAACATATATTGCATGACAATGCAATAGCAAAAATCAAAACATGGTGTGCAATTTAAATAGTATGGGGAGTATGGAGGAGTTTGTTGTGTATAAGATATATGTAGTAAAAATGCGAGTTGTTATATTTTAGCAAATGATTGATGACAACCATGCAATCCAGATTTGTTATGATGATGTGCTATATTTATTTCCTGCAAGATGAGTATGAAGAGGAATGTGAGTATAGTTTGTTGTATCAAACTAGCTATAGTGAGGTAATACTACAGTATTGGTGCACAAATCAAATTTGAATGTTATAATTTTCATTTATAACGAAGAAATCGCAAAACAAACTATGGATGTACCTTAGTATATTGGCATCATGTTGTTATTCATGAGGACAGGATGCATTAGTAATGACATTACTCTTATTCAATGTGAAGCTTCCTTTCTTTGAGAAGTCTTGCAACATGAAGATAACTGCTGACTTATCTTCGAGGTACTCCTGATAGGTAATCTTTTGGAGCTCTGGTAGCAATATCTGAATGATATTGGCAGGGCAGGAACAATGTATGGTTTGATTGTTCTCAGAGATTAGAATGGTTTTGAGATAATGGGAGAAGATGTAAGGGACGTCTTCGTTGCATGTATCACATGTGGCAGTTTCATTATCAAGTGCTCCATAGGTATCAAATTTATAGTTGTATTTCGAGCAGAATGCATTGAAAGGGTTGGTAAATACATTGGCTATTTTCAATGTTCCTTGTACCTACAACACAGTTTGAAGTATTATTTTATTTGCACTAGGATTTTTTTGTTAATATTATTTTCAATGTGCAGTGATAAAAATTGGAGATTTGAAGAGTAGTTACTTGAAACGTTGAGTGCAGCAAATTGTTTAGGTGATCCAATGTTCTTTTGTCATTCAATGTATCGATGTATGTTGACTGGCTTGTCTGGAGCATGTTGTCTTTGGAACCCATCCGTTTAACAATATTTTTGAAAAGTATTGTTGGAAATTGATTCCTTTTTACTTGCTATTCTGTTGTTAAGAAATGGTGCTGTAAACTCTGGTGAATTTGTACCTGCAAGTGTAAAAGTGGGAAGTTAGGAATGAAAGTGTATATAAAATAGAGAATTAGGAACTACTGGTGAATGTTTTATTATTAATATAGTATTTGTAAACTCTGCAGCCACTAAACGACTTCGAAATGGTAAGAGGGTTTGTGAGGAAAGCAAATCTATGGCACAAAGTTTTTTCCAGAAATTGCTAGATTATAATTAACAATAAAGATAGCTGTTGATTTTAAAAATTTACTGTGCATTTTGAATATAAGGACAGAAAAGTGCTGCATTACAAATTAGGTAGTAGAACAGGTTTAAGAAATCACTCTAAATTTAGAAAATAAGTTGACGGAATGTCTCTATTACATATTATCAAATAAAAGAGCTTTAAATTTCAAAAAATCACCCAAAAAAAATCGAATATAATGTAAGACAATTGCTGTGAATTTGCAAAAAAAAATACAAACAAGAATGCTTTTTGATTTAGACTTGAAAATTGTTCTAGATTTTCAAAACAAACAAACAGAATGATTCTAAATTATGAAACAATGTGCAAATGAAGTTGTTCTAAACTATGGAAAAAAAAGACAAATATCTAATAGAGAACAGTAAACAAAAATTGCTATACTTATTCAATGCAAATGTATAGTAGCACAGTAACTGAAGCATCTACAAATACAAAGCTTTTGTTGGTGTGGAACATAGAGGGCTGATTTATGTTAAGGGTACAAGTTTGGGCATAGGGAGTCCAATTGAAGGGGAAGTATATGATTGTCTAAAAGGCTTATGTATTGAAATGAATTCTTGTTACCATTGAGGGCTTGTCCGAATTCTTATGTTTTGAAGGGTTCAGGTTGCTTCTAGTTACTTTTGTATTGTTGTATAATGAAAGGGTTAGGTTCTACTGGACATATTTCAGATTAGAAGCTTTGAAGCATTAGAAATGATACTTGCTATAACTATAAAGAGAACATAAAATGGACTGGAAACAAATATTAAGATGCAAATTGAGGCATAGATTTGTAAGCACATAGAATACAACACAATTAACTATCAAGGAAATAGTCTCGATTTGCAAGTACATAAAACAGAGTACGATCAACTATAAAGGAAACATTTGAAGGGCTTTGTGAAGTTGCTTGTGTTTTTTGCATACCTGTGCTTTGTCAAATTCAGAATCTCCATCTTGTACATCTACAATGTATTGTAAAGCCTGTGTTTTGACTCTTGTAACCAATACACCAATAGTTCCTATAGCATATGGTGCTGTACTTGCCATCAATTGTTTTATGGTTGTGCTTGGTATGAATTTATAGCTTAGACAAAGCCATGGAGTGATTTTGACTGTTGATGAGTTGGTTAAAATCAATATGCAGTCACAGTCACCGCGGTCATAATCTGTTTTAGGCGCAACTTGGAAATTGCATATGCATAGTCCTGAACCTGGGACTATTTTGTCTTCATGAATACGAACAAGATCAGTAGTTATGTTTAGTGTAATTGTCATTTCACCTTTTGCATCTGTTAGGTCTGCACGAAGCACATCACATGTCTTATTTGTTTTATCCAAAAATGCTTTGTACTTGACAATAACATCACCTTCAAAAACATTGCCTACTTTATGGGCATTCAAGTCTTCAATTGACACTGACTTCAAAGTCTTTACTTTTGATCTGCGTGTAGTAAAACAAAACTAGTTTAAGCATAGAGTTTTGATAAGGTATAATGCAGATGCAAATGATGAATATTGTTTACCTTTTCAATGCTTGTTTGTTGCCAGTTGCCAAATGTTCTTCTGGTCTTTTTCCACTGTCCATTGTAAGCTGTATTTTTTTTATCCGTTTGTCATTTGCACAAATTTGTGTAAGTACAATTACAATATGTTAATGATCTAATGTTATAGTATAATATGGAAGATTGGTGTTATGCAATAAAAGGATAGGACAAATTTGCAAACAACATTTAAAATCAAATTGTATTGAGACGACGAAGCTACACAAATTCCATGTTTGTTGATTTAGACATTTTCAAAGAAGAAATAGTTGACATATTTAAGAATATTCAGTATTTTGAAAGGGCTGAAACTTTTAAAAAATAGCTAGATGGTCAGTCCAGTATGCTTCTGATTTGTAAACGTGAAAATTTTGTGGCGGTGCATTTGACCATAGATGATCAATCAATGGTCTAGACAGAGCATGAGATTCATTCATCAGAAATTGCATATTGTGATTTTGCATATGGTTTATGAGCAGACTTTTTTTGTAGTTTTCTGTACACATGTCAATGTTGAAATCTCCGACAAGGTACAAGGTTTTGTTTTCATCAAGACATGAAAGTACTTGGTTAGTGATTGTTATGACTTCTGTAAATAGAGCATTTGGTTTGGCATAGAAGTTACATATGTTAATTTCATTGTCCATGCTAATTATTGTTAATGTTATTGCTTCTGTATTTGACGTTGAATGTTGTGTTGTTTTAGAGACTGATATGTTTTTGTTAGTTAAAGACATTAGTCGATGTATATGGTATGATGAGCAACAATTGAAACCTTTGAAAGCATTATTGGTATCAGGGACTTGCATATGTGTTTCTTGAAGGCACAAGATATCAGATGCCATTATATCAGTGTCATTGATGATGTCTTCTATATGTAGATGTAGATTGCGAGTATTTAATGTACACAATAGTATCTGTGAACTAGTCTTTTGTTGGATATGCTCATTTTCAAATTGCCAGCGTGCTGTTGATTCTAGACGAGACATTTCAAGTACTATTTTGTTTTTAATTTTGAAATTTTGTTTGATAAGAGGGTTTAACAAGAATAGTGTGTGGATTGTTTTTGTTCGTGAAAGTGCTGTGTATGTTAATCCATGTTGGCTTATGCCCGTAGGATCAAATGCCAATCCTTGCATTGTCAGCCCTTGAGATCTATGTATGGTTCTAGCACAAGCTAGCTGAATTGGAAATTGTTTTCTAATAGTTATTTTTTTGTTGTTCGATATTTTTTGTATAGGCCTAGCAATGCGAAGTATATGTCTCCATTCTTTGTCAATACTATTGGTGTAGCATTGTGCCAATTTTGCACTTTGACGGTGGCCAATGTCTGGGTCATTAAATTTGATCCAAACAATGTCAAAGCCATTGGATATGGTATGTGCTTTAAATGTTCCATCTGATCCATTGACTAGACCATCTTGTGTATCATAATTGCCTGCATATATTTCTACGAGCATATTTGGTTTCAAAAGTATTTGGGATGGTAAATAAGTATGATTATATAGACGTAGTTGAATACAATTTTCATTATGTTCATCAATTGCATTCAATATAGTTAGCTCTCCAGCGACCATTGATAACATTCTTTGATTATGTGCATCAACATCTTTCCTTCTATAAAATAGAAAAGGGAATGTTGGATCCATGGGTGGTGAGCGCAAGCAAGTGTTATTCAAGTATTCTATATCATTGTTTGTCTGTGAACCTACACGTATTCTATTGAGTATTGCAACAAAGTTTTCATCTTTTTGTCGCGTAGTCAATTGTAGTTCGTAATATTTTATGTTGTCTTTCCAGAAGTTGTATGGCATTAATTTAGTTAGGGTTGCTTTATTTTCAAAGACAACTGAATCACAGACAGGCTGTGCTTGATACAAATCACCACAAAAAATTGTGTCAAGATTACCAAAGTGTGTAGTAGGCATTTGCATTATATCTCTTAGTCGTTTGTCAATGCAACGCAAAAAAGTTGCACAAACTAATGAAATTTCATCTGTTAAGAGTACACGCGATTGTTGGTAGTGCTTTGACATTGCATCTAATGTTTCACTGTTTAATGGAACAAATTCTGATTTGTTAAAAGGTATGTGGAATGTCGAGTGTAATGTTACTCCACCTATGTTGTATGTTGCTTTTCCTGTATAAGCAACTATTAGACCTTTTGGCTTGTCTGGATCACTATCAATGGACTTATTATATATGCGAAGAAGGGATTGATATATTGCTTTTGCAGTAAATGTTTTTCCAGTGCCTGCTCCACTTGTTAGGAACAAGTGTAGTGGAGTTTTGTCATTTTTTAATTTCTTCAACACAATGTCTTTTACAATCGCTGCTTGTTCATTATTTAACATGCATCTCAATTTGTAGTATTCGATATTGTCCATGATATGTGGAAGTTTTCCAATTTCAAAGGCATTAGAGAAATGACTTTTTGATTTGTTATGCTTTAGTGTTTCAAAATCTTGTTCTATGTTGTATGAATCTTTGTATGGATTTTGATTTAAAATGATTGACTGGTTGGGATTGTAATCATTTTGAGAATCAATCTCACCAATAGCTTTATCAATATCACCCCATTCAGAGTTTATGTTGTAATTGTATTTGATGCGATTAACATTAATTATGTTTTTATGATGTGAATAAGTATTATGCCATGAATCAAAATCATGTTTCAGTGTTTTTTCATTTATTGTAAAGGTACGTAAAGTAGCAGTTGTTCTCTACAATGATTTTCCAAGTCAGTGTGTTTGTTGAAATTCATAAAAACGTATAATATTTGGTTTAGCTTTTCGATGCATTGGGTTGCCATCTTTTCTATATTCGGATACAAATTGTGCAAGGCAAATATGCATAATTGTTTTAGGCCGTGCCAAGTAGTAATCTATTAGAGACTTGCAAGCTATGTTTTTTGATTCATCTGGTTCATTGTTTAATTGTTTTACAGACTTTAGAACAAAAGTTCGGTCGCCATTAGCTCTTGTATCAATGAATATGCATTTTCTTGAGCTATAGTTTAGTGGAAGCGACAGGACAATGTGGGCAGCTTGCTGCAAAGACATTTGTTGGAGGTTGAGTAATGCATTTCCAAGTTGAGTTATCATTTTAATAGCATCAATATTATTTTGTTGATGGTCCTTGCGAATTCTTTTAAATGCATTTGTTATTGTTTTATCAACTTTTGTCATATAAGAGCTACAATACATTGCTGCAGCATATGCATTAAGCACAAATTGTGCATCTGTATTTGCTTTACATATCTCAGGTATTTTTTTTGAAAAACTGTTGTTCCATATTTGTGAAGGGCTTCGTTTTAAGAAAATTGTAGGTCTACGTATTGTTGATTTAATAGTTGTGATGTAATCATCTTCATTCAAATTGATGTCTTCTAAAAACATTTGAAAGGAGTATGATTGTTCATTATTAGACTGTTCTAACATTGAGAAGATTTTTTTTGCCATTGAAATTATGACTTCATTACTCTCCTTCAAGGGTTCAAGAACCATAGTTTTTTTCATTGGTGGAAATGGAAAATTGTATTTACAATAATGCTGTTTTGATTTTTGACATTGTTTTGTATGGTGGTGCTTGTGTAGAATTGCTATCTCAGGAGGCAGATTATTAGTGTTACAAGTGATGTATTTGTCAACAAATTGTTCAATATTAGCAATACTATGTTCTCTGTATACTGGAGCATTTCTAATCCACAGAAGAAAGTGGTCATGTTCATTGCCACGGTTTTGGAATTCTATTACAGAGAAATAATCCAAGACTTCTCCGAAGAAAGAGCAATCTATGCATATCAATTGTTTCTACACATTAATTCTGTGTCTGTAATAGCGTACACATGTGACAGGATCTTTCTTGATGTGATAGAAAATATTATTTTCTTGTTTTTTGTCATATTCTTGTTCTAAAGATGCATGAAATGTATTATGCAACTCTTTAAGTGTTTTTGAAAGGTGTTCCCAATTTTGCTCAGCACTGGTAAATATAAGGAAAAATGTAGGTGGTCCAAGTTGTCGGATCATTGCAAAGACATTTTTTTTCAATTGATGTAAATAATCTGGAGATATTCTTATTCTTTTGAAATCAACATATCCAATGTCTGATTTGAGTATTTTCTCTAGGTTGGGTTTGCATTTGACATCTTTTGCTATTAACTTTCTACCTTTTAACTGCCCTTTACGGATTCTTATCCACATTGTAGATAGAACTCGATGTATCAATATCTTGATAGTTTTAAAGAATAGGTTTGTTGTATAATATGCAAATTGTCTATTTGAATGGAGTAGCTCCCATCGTGCAATTTTTTGATATGAGAAATTCTTGACAATGTCGTCATTACGAGGTTTCCCAAAGAAAAGCGTAGGGAAATTCATTTCTTCAGCATATTTGTCTTTAAATATTCCAATAGGATAATGATTTTCTGTTGGTGCAACTTCTATAATTTTGTCTTGCATTTCATGGATACATTTAGATTTTGTGAATCCATGTACCAAGGTCTCACAAGGATTTTGGTCGTCTGTATCAGACTCTGAGTCAGTTTCACCTGTAGGAAGTTGATTTTCTATGTCACTTTCATCATTGATTTCAAGAAATTCTTTCCACTTGTTATTAAGATGAACATTTTCCATTCTGTACAATGTTGTCTTGCTTAATTGGGTCAAAGCTTTGATTATAATAGCTGGTCGTACCATTCCCTTTTGATATGCATTTTTATATTGTAGTCGTCTTTTAAGTGCAACTCCTATTGTTAATGTTTCATTCGTAGATCATGGTAATGCATTTTGTATAATGTTCATGTTGACTGGAACATTGATAATGGATCCAGTCAACCCTATTTGTGGTCTTTTGTATCCTAATTCCCAAATCTGTGCAAATGCAATTCTTAGTGAAACAAGGCATTCTTCCAATTGTGAAAGCATTTTGACATATTGTAAAGGTTTATTCATTTGAATATGTTGTGGTGCTGCATACTTAGGAAGCTTCAATTGCTTCAATGCTTTATGGCATATGTGACAAATAGAGTGTGTCAATACAATGTGATTTTGATTTGTTAGTTTATAATATGTTTGCTTTTCTTTGTCTTTGAAAGCCATAATATCCTTTCTAAAATGCAAAGTTTGACAAATTGTACAAACATGCTTTGGTGTGTCTTGAATTTTCTTGTGGAATAATTCTATTGGTGATGGTGAGCATTTGCTTTTGTTGCTTGCATTTTCTATATTTTGATTAGCGCGTATTTTTTGTTTGATTTTGTGAAGCGAGTTGGTGTTGCCATTTGTTATGTTTTGTTTTTTTATAGAAATACCAAGATGATGTTGTTGATTAGTCCTTAGAAATTGCTTTAATTTCCTAAATGTGATATTTGATTCAGTATTGATTACTTGTGTTTGATAGGGTATAAGTGGTTCAAAATGTCCATGAAGGGGATTTGCGTCATGAAATAAGAGAGAGTATGATTGTCGATGAGATGATTGATTGAAATGCAAGTATTTTTTACCTGATGTCATTGACCAAACACATATTTGTATGTCTAGCCATTTGGATAGCCAGCGAATGCAAAATATGTCCCCCCATAGTCCAACTTCATTGTTATTTGTAGTTGGCACTGCAGAGAGACGTATTCTATGCAAGTATTCTTCGACAGTTTGTATATTATGCAATTCATGTAATGTTTTACTATCCAATTCATAATTATATGAGGCTATTGCTTCTGCATGACCTTGTGTGAGGCAATCCAAGAAATAGTCAATAGTCCCATTGCGTAATTGAATCAATGTGTATTGATAATGAAGTAAAAGTTCTAGTGAGTCAAATAAGCAATCGCCTACATTGTATTTAAATGTGTTTGTTCTATGCAATCCCTCATTTCTCAATGCATAATTGATATTTGAAATTTGAGTTTGTAATGTTAATTTGTAATTTTCTACATCTATGATCTGTTTTTATTTTTTATCTATTGATAATCTTGCTCTTTTCATTTTTTAAAATAAGGGCGAGCTTGTTGATAGTCAAAACACCAAAAAAATGGTGGACTTGTAAGATGGGCATTATCATTTGTTAGTCAACTTCAATTATTCATAAGAACAAAAGGCATTTTAGAAATTGAAATAAGAAGTAATTGTGTTGTAAAAGCAATGTTGACCTGGAACTTTGAAATCTGCTTTGTTTATGTTTTTTGCTTATTTCAAATTGCAAACAAACATTTAAAAATTAAATGAACCTAATTGTTTTTGCAGAAATGTTGACACAAAAATGCAAAACTGTAACAAGAACTTTTCACAACTTACTATTGTTCTATCAATTTGCACCTATATTCAAGAATAGTTAACCAGCACCAAAGAAATACAAAAAGAACAATAGATAACATATAAACAATATGCAAAAGTGTACAATGTTGTTGACAGATATGAAGAAGAAGGATAACATCACTAGTTAAATGAATAGAATCATGAATCACTCTAATAGGAAATCATCATTAACAGATGCAATGATCTCTTTGGTCTTCTAGACAATTATATAAATTGCAATAACAACAATTTTGACAACTATTCTGAACTTTCTACAATTGCATCTGCCCGATTTGTATAAGGCACTAATCACTTGTTACAATGTGCCTTGAAATTTTTGCTACATGCAAATGTGGTCTGAAAATGTATCCATAAACAAAAAGGATATATTTGTATGTGTCATACAGGATGTAATCAGTGAAACACAGATAGCTGGACACCAAGTAGAGCACACCCATGACCCAAATGAATATATTTGTATATGTGTCATAGAGGATATAGTCAGTGAAATAGAGATACCTCATGATTCAGGTCACAGAAACTCACAGAAACTCATGAACTCAGATTGCAAATTTGATAAATAACATAAACCAAAAATTATAAAAAAGGCTTTTAAAAAGCACTCACTTACAAGTTTTATAGTTACAACAATGTAATATTCTCAAACAGCCAGCTTCTGCTAACAGCTCCTAGTCACCACAGAAAATGATGGTGATAGTGGTGAGCACCTACCTTTAACTACATAAAGAAATTAAAACCAAATAATTTTTTTTTTTAAATTGTATATAAAATGTACTGACTTCCATACCTTTTCTTCCTGTAGCATCTTGCAAGGTCTTCAAAGTATTAAATGAAGATTTTCCACAACCAGACTTGTGGATTATGCAGCCCTCTGAGCATTTACTATGTATCACCGAGAGCTATTAATTGACAGAAAAGATTTTTTTTACAAAACAGAAGGCTAGCTACGGAACATTCAATGCATACATGAATGTACATTGAATAATTTAATGTTTTCCCAAATTTCAATACATGGGAAATTTTTTTCCAAATTCTCCAAATCTGAATAAACATGATTTAAGAAATATGTTTTAAAAACAGACAAGACATCTATATAAAAAAAAAATATATGATTTTAATAGATAAGACATGTCACAGTACTTAGTTTTAAATGCATTCATTAATGTTAAATTTTTTTCAAAATACATTCAAGTGCATTTTATTATTATTTTTATTATTTAAAAAAAACAAAAATTATTTTCTACACTCACTGTTTAGAATCTCATCCAATAGGAAAAGCAATAAATAGTATTTTTAAATTACTCAAAAATAAAATAAATTCTAAAACTTTCACAATATGCATCAATATTTTTTAATTCTGCATTTTGATTGGTTGAATAGGGGAAAAAAATGCATCCAGCCGATGCATTAGTATACTTGCTGGTGGCATGAACTAATAATAAACACATTTGTTGAAGAGAACATGTACATTAATTATTATCTTGAAAATTTGTATACTAATAATTATCTTATTATTATCCTAAAATTTTAAAATAATATTTGAACATTACTAAAACCTAAAAAGACATTTTTGATTAATCTAAATAATTTATGATGGAGAAGTTTGTGCTTAGCATATCGGCGTGAGATGGACGATCGGAGTACAAGCTGAAAGTCAGAGCGATGGAGAGAGTCTGACCGAGGAGCAAGACAAACAGAATGCATATCGGCAAGAGTATTGAGTTCCATCTGTGTCACCGATGGAGAAGGCATCGACATAAGGATTGATATCGGCGTGCCGAAATTAGGTTCTTCCGACGGTGAAAGTCTCACTGATAGTAGTGTTGGCCGAAGACATCGGCGAGGGTGAGGGCATCGGTGAAAGAAATTTGTGAAGGTCCGATAACAAAAGTCTCACTGATGGTTTTATCGTCGGTGAGAGTGGAGAGAAGTCTCGGTGATAGGTTGATATCGGAGTGACACAGGAGTCGAAGTGACAAACTAAAGGGTCACCGATAGCTAGATGTCTTGCCGAAGGAGAGAAGAGTGAAGGTTCATTGGCGTGAACAAAGGCGTCGACATAACATTTTTGGGGGTTACCGATGAGACTTGTGTTGCCGATGGAAGGGTGCAAGGAACATTTTGGTGAGATTTCTTATTTATCCTACTGATAGGCACATAATTGAAGTCACCCATCGGCGTGAGATTGAGGATCGGAGGACAAGCCGAAAGTCAGAGCGATGGAGAGAGTCTCACCGAGGAGCAAGACAAACAGAATGCACATCGGCAAGAGTATTGAGTTCCATCTGTGTCACCGATGGAGAAGGCATCGGCGTAAGGATTGATATCGGTGTGCCGAAATTAGGTTCTTCCGATAGTGAAAGTGTCACCGATAGTAGTCTTGGCCGAAGACATCGGCGAGAGTGAGGGCATCGGTGAAAGGAATTTGTGAAGGTCCGATAACGAAAGTCTCACCGATGGTTCTATCGTCGGTGAGAGTGGAGAGAAGTCTCGGTGATAGGTTGATATCGGAGTGACACAGGAATCGAAGTGACAAACTGAAGGGTCACTGATAGCTAGATGTCTCGCCGAAGGAGAGAAGAGTGAAGGTTCATTAGCGTGAACAAAGGCGTTGGCATAACATTTTTGGGGGTTGCCGATGAGACTTGTATTGCCGATGGAAGGGTGCATGGAACATTTCGGTGAGATTTCTTATTTATCCTGCCGATAGGCACATAATCGAAGTCACCCATTGGCATGAGATTGAGGATTGGAGGACAAGCTGAAAGTCAGAGTAATGGAGAGAGTCTCACCGAGGAGCAAGACAAACAGAATGCATATCGGCAAGAGTATTGAGTTCCATCTGTGTCACCGACAGAGAAGGCATCAGCGTAAGGATTGATATCGGCGTGCCGAAATTAGGTTCTTCCGACGGTGAAAGTCTCACCGATAGTAGTCTTGGCCAAAGACATTGGCGAGAGTGAGGGCATCGGTGAAAGAAATTTGTGAAGGTCCGATAACGAAAGTCTCACCAATAGTTTTATCGTCGGTGAGAGTGGAGAGAAGTCTCGATGATAGGTTGATATTGGAGTGACACAGGAATCGAAGTGACAAACTGAAGGGTCGCCGATAGCTACATGTCTTGCCGAAGGAGAGAACAATGAAGGTTCATCAGTGTGAACAAAGGCATCGGCATAACATTTTTGGGGGTTGCCGATGAGACTTGTATTGCCGATGGAAGGGTGCATGGAATATTTCGATGAGATTTCTTATTTATCCTACCGATAGGCACATAATCGAAGTCACCCATCGGTGTGAGATTGAGGATCGGAGGACAAGCTGAAAGTCAGAGTGATGGAGAGACTCTCACTGAGGAGCAAGACAAACAGAATGCATATCAGCAAGAGTATTGAGTTCCATCTATGTCACCGACGGAGAAGGCATCGGCGTAAGGATTGATATCGGCGTGTCAAAATTAGGTTCTTCCGACGATGAAACCCTGACCGATAGTAGTCTTGGCCGAAGACATCGGTGAGAGTGAGGGCAGCGGTGAAAGAAATTTGTGAAGGTCTGATAACGAAAGTCTCACCGATGGTTTTATCGTTAGTGAGAGTGGAGAGAAGTCTTGGTGATAGGTTGATATCAGAGTGACACAGGAATCGAAGTGACAAACTGAAGGGTCGCTGATAGCTACATGTCTCGCCGAAGGAGAGAAGAGTCAAGGTTCATCGGCATGAACAAAGGCGTTGGCATAACATTTTTGGGGGTTGCTGATGAGACTTGTGTTGCCGATGGAACGGTGCATGGAAGATTTCGGTGAGATTTCTTATTTATCCTGCCAATAGGCACATAATTGAACTCACCCATCAACGTGAGATTGAGGATTGGAGGATAAGCCGAAAGTCAGAGCGATGGAGAGAGTCTCACCGAGGAGCAAGACAAACAGAATGCACATCGGCAAGAGTATTAAGTTCCATCTGTGTCACCGATGGAGAAGGCATCGGCGTAAGGATTGATATCGGTGTGCCGAAATTAGGTTCTTCCAATGGTGAAAGTCTCACCGATAGTAGTCTTGGCTGAAGACATCGGTGAGAGTGAGCGCATCGATGAAAGAAATTTGTGAAGGTCCGATAACGAAAGTCTCACCGATAGTTTTATCGTCAGTGAGAGTGGAGAGAAGTCTCGGTGATAGGTTGATATCAGAGTGACACAAGAATCTAAGTGACAAACTGAAGGGTCACCGATAGCTAGATGTCTCACCGAAGAAGAGAAGAGTGAAGGTTCATCGGCGTGAACAAAGGCGCCGGCATAACATTTTTGGGGGTTGCCGATGAGACTTGTGTTGCCGATGGAAGGGTGCATGGAACATTTCAGTGAGATTTCTTATTTATCCTGCCGATAGGCACATAATCAAAGTCACCCATCGGCGTGAGATTGACATCGGTAGGAGTGTTAAGGTGGTTGCCAATAGGCTCCTTCTTGCCGATAGGAGAGCCGATGTTTTTGTCGGTGTAACATTTCGATGGTCCTACCGATGGAAGGCTCATCGGAGAGAGGTAAGGATCAGCGAAGGAGAATTTAGCTTGAATATTTTAACCATTCTTTGCCACCTGTCTCAGAGGTGCACAGTTGTAGCCCAACAGGTTTATCAACACATGTGTCCTCTTGGAGACCCTACGAATGTCAAAGACAATAAATAAAACAGGTTTTTTAATTCATGGCTATGAATCATGCCGAGGGCTTTCTACAATCACATTTTTTTGGGTGCAGGCATAGCAACTGTAACTTTTCTTGTACAATCACAAAAGTATGGATATGGCTCTATGGCCTCCCAACAGAATTCTAGGATCCAAGAAATGAAACATCCATTTTCTACTAAATATTGAACTCAGAGCGAGCAAATTATTGATGGATCCAGGTTTTAGAAATTAGAAACTTGAGTTGTTGTGTGAAGTCTTCTGGATGGAAAATGAGAAAGCTAGTTTTTAAATTTTTTTAGGTTTTTTAAGTTGCAGTTTTCTATAATATCGAAATACAAAGATACAGGTATCCATGTCTTGAGCAGGTGAATAGAAGATGCTTATTTTTCCTCATTCAATTCACAGATGCAGGATCACAATAAAATCTCCATCATTACACCTAAAGTTACGCTGACACATCAAATCCAATTCTAAATTTAAAGAGATCTTTTCGGTTGCTGGAGGAGACAAGCCAAAGCAAGAACATTTCTTTTGACCCAGTAAATTGGCGCACACAGCTACCAGATGTATGTGCTCTCCTATGGCAGCAACTTATGAAGGTTGAAGGAGTTGAGCAGTTGACAGAGAGCTGACATTTGATGAAGAAGTGCTGCAGGGAAATCTACTTTTCTGGTAAGTTTTTGGGATTTTGTTTTTTTACATAGCTAATACTGACTTTTTTTTGCCATTGAAATAGCACTCGATTAATCATTCTCAGTGTTAGGGTTTTGTATACGATGAAGTACGAGGATAATTAGGCGTCTTCTCATTAATTCTGCTTCTTTCATTTTTTTCCTGAGGTTGATTTTAATTTATGCATCGTTGCTTGGCAGCTAACGGTAGGAACCATTGGAGTCATTGAGTCCCTTTATAACTCTGTAAATCCACTGGGATTATACACTAGCGAATTCAAGAAGCTTACAAAACGTATCAAAAAACATACTTAACACTTAGCTATTTTCAGCTAACTTCAAAGCTAAAAAAGAAGCAAGGAAAAATTACTGGTAGTCTAAAATGCTTATGAAATATAGTAAGTTTTTTTTAAAATATTCACCACTATAAATGAGTTTCAAGTTAGGCAGGCTGTGACTAACTTGTGAGTTCACTAGACAGTTATACAATTCTAGTAGCGTTTTGTTCAGGTGTGTATGTTTGAATTGACTACTGTGATACTCCTCGACATTAGCATTTAAACTGAAAGGAAGTGCAATTTTTCTTCAAGCATTTACAATTTTTTCCTCAAGCATTTACAAGTATACCAGGTATCCCTAGCAAAACAGCCTCCAAACTACAAGTATACAATAACCGCAAAACTTAAGAACCCTAACTTCAACTGCTTACACAGATTAGTTTAGATAAAACATGCACAGCATAATCAAAAACTTACCAAACTGAAACCTCCAGCCTTTTGATGTAGCGCAAAGCTAAATTTAGACGGTAGCAGTATTATAGAACAAAACCAAAGTTTATTTTTCATTTATTATATGCATTAAATCTACCCTATATGCATTTATTAAAAAGATTTCTGACAGATATGCCAACACAGCTCTCCATCCCTTATCGCAGGAACTAATAAATATGCATTCAATAATGTATACATTCAAGTGCATTTCATTATTATTTTTATTATTTAAAAAAAAACAAAAATTATTTTCTACATTGACTGTTTAGAATCTCATCCAATAGGAAAAGCAATAAATACTATTTTTAAATTACTCAAAAATAAAATAAATTCTAAAACTTTCACAATATGCATCAATGTTTTTTAATTCTATATTTTGATTGGTTGAATAGGGGAAAAAAATGCATCCAGCTGATGCATTAGTATACCTGCCGGTGGTAGGAACTAATAAGGTGGTTCTTGTATGACTTTTTGCATTGTAATCATCTCAAATATTATTAAAATAATACACCAAGGAATATGATCTTATAATAATGTATTGTTTATTATTTGATGAATCTAGAATGGCAGGAATGAGAGAAACCATAAGAATAAGGTGTTTCTTGTATGACTTTTTGCATTGTAATCATCTCAAATATGATTAGAATAATACATTGTTTATCCTTTGAACTATCTAGAATGGCAGAAATGATAGAAATGATAAGGATAAGGATACGTTGTTTGATGTATGACTTTTTGCATTGGAATCATCTCTAAATATGATTGTAATAATGTTTTACGCCAGCATCACCCACTTCTGGATGTCTACACGTACTTCACCATTCCTTTCTCTCCTTGGAAAGTACATTAGCAATTACTCCCATTTACTCCACCTAAATGGAGCGGATCTCCAGGATTTATTTTGAGCCGTCACCATTCCCCTTCGGCTCACCTCTACCTATCATATCACTTGTTAATTATTTCCTCCATTAATGACCCTTCCTTCACTTTTTATACCATTTCTTACCCACTCCGTGTCACTTCACTGGCACTTTTCTTTGTCACCTATTCATCTCTCTTGCATCCCATTCCCTGTCATTTCTCCTCTTTATCTTGCTATAACAACAATGAAGTCAGTTGTGAAGAATTGTAATATTTTTCTACATCCTCAAAAATGAGAACCATTGGAGCTTTGTATATATGACTTAACTAAGCTGGTACAAGTGTTCGATATTGATTGTCCACGAGTTGAATTTTATATCTGAGTCATGGTTGGTGAGTTGTTATTGTGTAATTTTCCATGAGCTCTTATGTATTTTGAAGTAGAAGCCATATTTTTATCTAACATTATGGATCTTGTGCAAGATACTGGTTATGTGGAGATATTAGCACTTGGGTATGTCCATGACTATCTTGTCCCCTGGATAAATTGAAAATGGTGCTAGAGAACTATGATTTGTTTGAAGGTGAGGCACCAATCAGGGGCCTTTTTACCGCAAATATGCTATACTCCTCTCTCGTTATGTCCTTGTCTTCCAAGCCATTCAAAAGGGTTTGCAAAATGGGTGCATCAATGCCTTGAACACAAACCTAAATGGTCATAGGTTTCAACCACTGCCGAATTTAGACTACAAAACCAAAGAAATGTTCAATGCCATTCAGTTTCTCAGACTACCTTCAGACATGGCGCCTGCGTAGCTTATTGCCTTGCCTCTCCCCCTGTTGAATTGGAAGATGGCTCCCATGTACTCACTAATCCATCTATGTCCCTAATTTTTGGGCCTCCGGCTACTGTGTATGTATACCTAAGATTATATGTTTTGGTTAATTGCCTAAGTACTTGTTTTCTAAATTGTGTTTTCTCGTGCAGGCTTTCTCATCCTCAGTGAGCCTTCTGTGATCAACTGCTCACTCTTGAGGACCTCAAGGAGGTTGTTCAATCTATCACTGATGACAAAGCACCAAGTTGTGATGGGTTTCCATGTGAATTTTACAAAGCCTTATGGGACTATATTGGTTTTGACCTTCACAATGTCTATCTTGAGGTTTTTCATAATCATTCTTTAGGAAAACTAATAAATAAAGGAAATATTAAATTCATACCTAAATCTGGGGACCTTGAAGATATTTGCAACTGACAGTTGATTACGTTGCTCAACATGTCCTATAAGATCATAGCTAAAGCTCTGGCTCTAAAAATTTGACACATGCTACCTCTTACTGTTCAGCCTAAACAAACTAGTTTTATCAAGTCTTAGTTCATCCTTGACAAAATTATTGCAGTTTGGGAAGGCATGGAATGGGCCTGGCACTCTAAACAATAGACCATTTTTCTGAAGATTAAGTTTGCCAAAGCTTATGATCACATTGAGTGGCCATTCATTCTTGCCATGTTTGGAGCCTTGGGGTTTGGTCCTTGATTCCTTCAAATGGTCAACATGCTTTTTGCTGATGCCTCAGCTTGCATCACCATCAATGGCCACTAGTCTCAGGCCTTTGGCCTTTTTCGGTCAATTCACCAAGGGTGCCCTTTGGCTCCTTCTTTGTATGTTAGATTGTTGTTGAAGGATTTGGTTATATGTTGGCTAACTCTATTTCTAGTAGGATTCTTAAAGGAATTGTTTTTCCTAACTCCTTGAAACAGCTCGTCAATGGTCATTTTACTGATGATTCATTTCTCACTCTCATTGAGGAAGAACATAATGTCAAGGAAGTGCTTCAGTGTCTTGACACCTTTTGCCTAGCCTCTAGGTTAGCTATTCAGTGGCATAAACCACAATGTTATCACCAATCTTTCCTTCTAACACCTCCATGGATTCTCGGCTATGGCTTGAAGTGGATTTATCATGGAGAAATTTTCTACTTTATGGCATTCCTTTTACCTTTCAAGCGTCTCTGGTTGATATTTGGAATGCAATTTTATCCATAATTGAGAAGAAGTTTTCTTTCTGGATTACCAAACCACTTTCATTGGCTAGGAAATTCCAAGTCTACTCTAAGATTCTAGCGGCCACCCATGTGTATTACTTCTCTTGTTGGGCTCCTTATAAAGCATCTTATATGAAGTTGGAGAAAATCCTTCATGATTTTGTTTGGGCTTCTTTGAGGATCATAAAGGATTCCATTGCGTGGTATGGGAATTATGCTTCCTTCTGTGAGATTTGGGAGGGCTTGGTCTACTTTCAACCTAGAGACAAGGCTTGGCTTTATGTGTCAAATGGATTGTGTGTGGCATCTGTGGAAATGAAGCCTGAAAGATCCTTCTTTGAAACTACATTTGTTTTGGTTTTCTAGTTAATCATCTGGCTTGGAAGGGGATTGGCTTTCAAACCCTTATTTTCATGAAAGCGCCGGTGCATATTGAGGGGTCCTTTGTCACCAAAAGTCTTTGGCATGCCTGGGAAGCTATTAAGCCCTAGATTTTTTGGGCTAGAAATGGTTTTCAACATTGTCTTTCCTTCAACTAGAACAATCTTTAGTGGTCCCATCTCATTCATCCTCAAGGACTCCCTCTCACCTGTCTTCCTGGGGTCAACACCTTGCACAGTTTTCACAAGAAAGACATTTGCAATCCTCAAGATTTGTTTTCCTGAGCTACCATGAATCTTCACTCATAGGAGAATTTGCATACTTGATTTCACCTTTCTCAGGTAGATTGCGAGATGTTTGAGGCCATTAAGGAGGCTCTCCTAGTTGAAATGTTGCATAAAATTGGTATCCATTCTTCCAAGCCCTGGTCGAAGGACCAGCATTGTGTTAGGAATTAAGGTGTCTCAACCTTTGCAAGTTTCTAGCATTTATTATTTAATTGTATTTATTATTTTGCCTATTATTGTAATTTGGATGCAAATCCTATTTCGTCACTTTGTGGGAGTTGGCATGGTGATGTGTCATCCTGCATGGAAGGTGACCACATGTATTTTTGTCCTCATATGAGGAGATGGGCATTCCACCTTGTGGTAGAAGAGTTTTGCCATGTGTCGGCATCTTTCGGGTGTTGTAAGAGGTTTATGACACATAAGAGTTATGATAGATTCCTATGACAGAATCTATGACATGTAAGGGCCAGAAATGGAACATTATATGACAGGTGATGACAAGTGTTTGAAAGCATCTTGCATGGGGAAGTAGGCACCCAAGTTTGACTATGACAAGGTTGTAAGAGAATTTTCTATTAATAGATAGTTATGACAGATTCTCTTACAACTGTAAGAGTTGTCATATATGACAGATTTTATGACATTGTAAGAGCATCTGTCATACCTTAATTGGGTAAATTTTGGGTGCCCAAGTTGGGGGGTTGTAAGGGATGAAAGAGAATCACTTACATGTGTCATACACATGTTTTATGGCCTTGGAAATTGGTCCACATGGATTTGGACGAGTTCCTTGTGTGACTTGCTCTAGAAGCTACCTCCATTCATACTACTTCTCTTTATATACAGGTGCTTGGAGATGGAGTTTGTATCACAGGTTTATAGGTACTGTTATGTGGCCAGATTGACTCCAGACATGAGTGTCGAAGACCTTTGAAGCTTGCATTGCAAGTGTATTGTAAACATTCTTTCAGATTTGTTAATACATTGTGCAGGTTTCTGAGTGGGGTTTTTCACCCGATAAGGGTTTTCCCCACCATAAATCTTTGTCTCTCTTCTTCTGTCTACTTTCTGGTTCTTGTGTTTTGTTGTAATATCTCATGTTAATGGTTTAAGATTGTTGTAATAGTTAGGATAAATTTGAATTTACATAGCCCTCTCCTCATTAGATTAGTGTAGGAAGCGTTTTCCGCACACCTATCTTCCTTTCAGTTGGTATCAGAGCTAGTACTAGTTGTTGGGTAGGGGTTTTTTGAGCTAATCTTAGGTTGAGTGGGAGTCTGTGCAGAGCATTCTGTATCTTATTGTAGAAAGGAGATGGTAGGCACATCAAGAAGGTTTGAAGTGGAGAAATTCAATGGCAGTAATTTTGAGTTGTGGAAGCTCAAGATGGAAGACATGTTAGTTGACCGAGACCTTTGGGATAGTGTGAATGGAACTAAACTAGCTGCAATGTCACAAGCTGATTGGGATCTCAAGGATTAGAAGGCTAAGGGTCTCATAAGACTTAGTCTTACCGATTCTGTGTTGTTAAATGTCCATGAAGAGACCACTACAAAACTCCTTTGGAAGAAGTTGGGGGATGTGTATCAAGCCAAATCCCTTGTTAATAAACTTTTTCTAATAAAGAAGTTGTATTCTCTTCGAATGGAGAACGGATGATCCATTTCTAAACATATGAATGCCTTCAACATGCTGGTTGCACAATTAAAATCTATTGGTGTAAAGATGGAGGAGGAGGATCGGTGTATGACCCTGCTTTGTTCTCTACTGGACTCATGGGATCATCTTGTCATGGCAATCGAAAGCACCAAATCCACATTCAAAATGGAAGAAGTGGTTTCTTCGCTATTGTCTAAAGAGATGTGAAGAAAGTCTTCTGAGGTAGCCAAAGAGGCCCGTCCAGTTCGTGGAAGACCCAAGGAGAAAGGGAAGAAGAAGGACAAGAAAGCTAAGAAGGGTAGATCCAAATCTTATGGGAGATCCAAATCTCCTGGAAAGTCCAAGGTTCTTTGTTGGAACTGTGGCAAAACTGGGCACTTCTAAAAGGAATGCAAGGAGGAGAAGAAGAAAAAGAAGAGAGCTCCTGATTCAGATTTCGACAAGTCACAAGATGATGGTGATGCTTTCATCGCAGCCCTAGCAACCCATGCATCTAATGATGTGTGGCTAATTGACTCTGGTGCATCATTCCACATGACCTCGCATCGAGACTGGTTCACTAAGTATGAGGAGTTTGATGGTGGAAAGGTATATCTGGGTGACAACTCTCATCTGAATATTGTTGGTCATGAAAGAGTCTCTATCCGATTCCCTAATGGTCGAGTGAAGGGGATCTCTGGGGTTATGTACATCCTAGGCTTAGCACAGAACCTGCTTTCTATAAGTAGTTTGAATGATGCAGGTGTGCAGGTTGTCTTTTCAAAAGAAGGATGCAAGATGACTAGAGGATCTATGGTGCTTGCTAAGGGTACTCAGAGAGGTACTCTATTTCAGCTGGAAGCATGCATTGCACAATGCAATAGTTCTTTTGACTCAAGGAAGAGGGCAGCAGTCACTTCATCCCCACCATCTAAACAAGCAATGAAGAAATCTATTGTTTCTAGTCTTAATGGTTATAATCATGCATTGGAAGTTAAACTTCCTATAGAAAAGACAATGTTATGGCATAAGAGATTTGGCCACATTAGTGAGACGAGTCTGCATACCCTAAAAAATAAGAACCTCATTGAGGGGTTAGATGATTGTAATCTCGAGTTTGACTTTTACGAACATTGCGTTTATGGAAAACAAAACCGTGTTCAGTTTTACTCAATTTCTCATAAGTCTTCTGGTGTGTTGGACCTTATTCATTCTGGTGTGTTGTACCTTATTCATCTTGGTGTGTTGGACCTTATTCATCCTGATGTGTTTGGTCCTATTAATGTTCCTTTGTTATCAAAATCTGTATACTTTGTATCTTTTATAGATGATTACAGTAGAAGGACATGGATCTATTTTCTCGGAAGAAAATTTGAAGTCTATAGCAAGTATAAGGAGTTTAAAGCCTTTGCTGAAAATTAAACTGGTAAAAAGATTAGATGTTTGAGAATTGACAACTGTGGTGAGTTCTGTTCTACAGAATTTGATAAGTATTGCAAGGAACTTGGGATTGAAAGGCACAAGACAACTCCATACACCCTGCAGTAAAATGGAGTTGCAGAGAGGATGAACAGGACACTGATGGAGAAGACTAGGAGTATGCTTAGTGGAGCTAGTCTAGGACAAAATTTTTTGGTTGAAGCTGTTGCCACTGCTTGCTATCTAGTAAATAGATCTCCTACATCAGCTCTTGTTGGAAAGACACCCATGGAGGTGTGGTCTAGTAGAAAGCCTTTAGTAAGGCATCTTCGTGTTTTTGGTTGTGAGGCATGTGCACATGTGCCTAGGGAGAAGTGGTCAAAGTTGGAGAACAAAGCTGTTAAGTGTAACTTCATCGGCTATGGTGTTGGTGTGAAAGGATACAAGCTTTGGGACCCTGTGACTGAAAAAGTGTTGTATAGTAGAAGTGCCATCTTCAGAGAGCTTACACCTTCTTCCACTATTTTGTAGCCAGAAGAAAAAGAAAAGAAAGAGGATGTTGTTCAGTTTCCTCTCACCCCTGAGAAGACTGAACAGAAAGACAATGTTGGACCTGATGATGAGGAGAGCTCTAGCAACTCTAAAAGCTCAGAAGAAGAAGCTAAACCTCAACCTCAGCTCTTGAGGAGGTCTACACAGATAAGAAAGCAACTTGAAAGGTTTGGTTTTACATTGTTTGATTCTAGTTGTGCTTATACTTTGATTACTAACAGTGATGAACGTAGAACTGTATCAGAGGCTTTGGATATGAAGGATGCAGGTTATTGGAAGGAGGCCATGGAGAAAGAAATGGCTTCTTTGGAAAAGAATCAAACTTGGGACTTGGTGCCTTTGCCTCCTGGATGGAAACCCATTAGATGCAAATGGGTTTTCAAGAAGAAAATTGGTGCAAATGGCAGTGTTGAGAAATATAAGGCCAGATTGGTTACGAAAGGGGTATTCACAAGTGGAGGGTATAGATTATGGTGAGATCTTCTCTCCCATTGCAAAGCTGACATCCATTCGATTCCTATTGTCTCTTGCAACAACTTATGACTTGGAGGTAGAACAGATGGATGTGAAGACATCTTTCCTTCATGGTGACTTGGAGGAAGAGATCTACATGTCACAGCCAGAGCATTACATGGTAAAAGGTCAAGAAGTCTTTGTATGGTTTGAAGCAACCCCCTAAGAGATGGTACTTTAAGTTTGATACCTTTGTGTTGTCAATTAGATTTGTGAGATCGAAATTGGATCACTGTGTGTATTATAAATTTGATGGTGATCATATTCTCATTGTTGCACTATATGTTGATGATATATTGATCATTGGGAAGGGTAAGAATATGATTTTTGATTTCAAATCTTAGTTGTCAGCTCAGTTTGAAATGAAAGATTTAGGGGCAGCCAGGTACATTCTAGGAGTGGAAATCAGAAGAGATAGAACCAATAGAAAACTTTGGTTAAGCCAGATTAAGTATGTGAAGACCGTGTTGGATAGATTCAGCATGGCAGATTATAGACCATTATGTGTTCCTGTTTCTTTGGGGACAAAGTTGTATGTTGAGGATTGTCCAAAATCTCCTAGTGAGGTGGAGGACATGAGAAGAGTACCTTATGCTAGTGTTGTTGGCAGTTTGATGTATGCTATGGTCTACACAAGACCAGACATTACCCAAGAAGTGGAGTCCTTAGAGTATTTATGGCTAATCTTGGATGGGTTTATTTGGATGCAATTAAGCAAGTGTTCAGATATTTGAGGGGTACTTTCGAGTATTCCATTTTCTATCATGGAAATGTTTTAGGACCTTTGCATTCTGTTGATATTCCTAGATTTGTTGATTGAGATTGGCCAGGTGACATTGACAGCAGGAGATCCACCAATGCTTATGTGTTTATATTGTTTGCTGATGCGATTAGTTGGATGAGTAAGTGACAACCTGTTATTGCTTTGTCCACAATAGAAGATGAGTATATGTCATCAACACATGCTTGTTAGGAAGCCATTTGGCTTAAGAGATTGTGTTCAGATATTGGTGTTGATGCAGGTCAGATCACGATTAGTTGTGACAGTCAGAGTGCAATTTGCCTTGCAAAGAATCTAACTTTCCATGCTAGAACCAAGAACATTGATGTTCAGTTTCACTTCGTGAGAGACATGGTTGAGGATGGAAAGGTAAATTTGGAGAAGATAGATACTTTGAAGAATGTTGCAGATGCATTGACGAAACCAGTGAGCACGGAGAAGTTCAGATGGTCTTCGGAGTCTATGGGCCTCTCGGCCTATAGCAGTTAAATCTCATTTTTCTATTGGCTCTTACAAGGTGTTTGACAAGTGGGAGAATGTTAGAAATTAAGTTGTCTCAACCTTTGCAAGTTTCTAGAATTTATTATTTAATTGTATTTATTATTTTGCATATTATTGTAATTTGGATGCAAATCCTATTTCGTCACTTTGTGCGAGTTGGCACGGTGATGTGTCATCTTACATGGAAGGTGAACACATGTATTTTTGTCCTCATATGAGGAGATAGGTGTTCCATCTTGTGGTAGAAGAGTTTTTCCATGTGTTGGCATCTTTCGGGTGTTGTAAGAGGTTTATGACACGTAAGAGTTACGGCAGATTCCTATGACAGAATCTATGACATGTAAGGGCCAGAAATGGAAGATTATATGACAGGTGAAGACAAGTGTTTGAAAGCATCTTGCATGGGGAAGTAGGCACCCAAGTTTGACTATGACAAGGTTGTAAGAGAATTTGCTATTAATAGATAGTTATGACAGATTCTCTTACAATTGTAAGAGTTGTCATATATGACGGATTTTATGACATTGTAAGAGCATCTATAATACCTTAATTGGGTAAATTTGGGGTACCCAAGTTGGGCGGTTGTAAGGGATGAAAGAGAATCACTTACATGTGCCATACACATGTTTTATGGCCTTGGAAATTGGGCCACATGGATTTGGACGAGTTCCTTGTGTGACTTGCTCTAGAAGCTACCTCCATTCAAACTACTTCTCTTTATATACAGGTGCTTGGAGATGGAGTTTGTATCATAGGTTTACAGGTACTGTTATGCTGTCACATTGACTCTAGACATGAATTTCAATGACCTTTGAAGCTTTCATTGCAAGTGTACTGTAAACATTCTTTCAGATTTGTTAATACATTATGCAGGTTTCTGAGTGTGGGGTTTTTCACCCGATAAGGGTTTTCCCCACTGTAAATCTTTGTCTCTCTTCTTCTATCTACTTTCTGGTTCTTGTGTTTTTCTACAATATCTCATGTTAATGGTTTAACATTTTTGTAATAGTTAGGATAAATTTGAATTTGCATAGCCCTCTCCTCATTAGATTAGTGTAGGAAGCATTTTTCGCACACCTAGCTTCCTTTCATGTTGGATGCCTAATACAAGCTTCTGTAACTACAAAACATGTCTGAGATATCGATGGCTCTCTCCACATCTTCCCATGGTACCCAAACTCAATTTGAGATGGCATTTGTTGCCCTCTATTTCAACCTGGCAATGCAGGTTTCATAATGTTTGGTCAGTTGTTGTGGAACCTAAATTGGCTCATTTTTCTTGGTGTACTCTCTTCCAAGGCTTACCAGTGGGTTCTCTCCTTCGCCACATGGCATCTAGGATCCCCGTTGCCCTTTCTGTAGGAAACTAGAGTCCTTTGTGCACCTCTTCTAGTTTTGTCACTGTGCCCAACATCTCTGGAGCTAGATTCATGATTTTTTTTGCCCCTTCTGCCTTGAGCCCTTCTCATGGAATATGGCTCTTTTGGGGGATTGGCCTTGTATCCCTTTCAAGTATTCTCAAATTTGGTATACTTTTAGGGTGGATATTATTGAGTACTTGTGACTCAGATTACAGGGATCGGCAAGAGCTTCTATGCGTCTCAACGATCTCTTGTTCTTGGTCGATTGTCCTTTGTTATCGGCCTGACAGGATTTGTCAGTGTAACTTGCTTATGTTCCAGTGATGAGTTTGTTTCATCGATCGGCTTGACTATTGCTATTGGGCTTGGCTGAAGTTCTCTCTCTGATGACCTGTGTTATATCGATCGGTGTAACTATAACCATCGGTGAGGTGTTGCGTTGTCTCTGCGATAGTTGGTGTCTCTCCGATGGAAAGGTGTGGACCAACATACATGTAAGCAGTGTATCGATGAGACTTCTCTTATCAGTGTGGGTTGGAATGCTTTCTTCAATGTGTTGTGTTACTCTGATGGAGACCTGGCATATCTATATGACTATAACTATCGGCATGGTTTGGGGTTTCTTCTCTAATGTGCATTGGTCACACCGACGAAGGATGAAGGCTTGGGTATCGATGGGACAAGGAACCATCTGTGTAGATGGTGGACTGGTCTTCGATGAGCTTGGTCTATCCGATGGTGTTTGACATCAGCAGGAGGAACTTCATCGATGAAGAAGGATGAAGTCTAACCAAAGGGCTTGGTCACTCCAATGGTTCATTGTTGTTTGATTGACTAGGGTCATTGGTAGCAAAAGCATCGATGATATACTTACCGTGTGTTTGTGCATATATGTTGTTGCTGTATTTGTCAATTGATGCATGTGGGACTATTGAATATGAACGGTTGCAAATGGTTAAGAATGAAGTATCGACCAAAAGTTGTAATGGTCTGAGATATGAACTGAATGCTCTCTTATGTAATGTGATATGTAAAAATGCACTGGTAACAGAGGAGTGTGAGAGAGGAAAATGAACAGAGTTCGGGTGTAGGGTGATGTCCTATACTATGTGCTATTTGTGGCATGATAATAGTATGAAGGACTAACCCGAGTGCTGGAGAACTTTGTGCAAGGTTATGCTGTCAGTTATTCTTCCAGAGGAGCAAGATGTAAATCTCCATGAGAGGCTTAGTGCCTGAATTCTATTGTAACTTTATTTTCTGTTGCTGAATAATACAATGGCGATCTAGGCTTTTGGAATGTGGGGTTTTTTACCCATAAGGGTTTTCCCCTCATAAATCTGTGTCTTATGTTATGTCTTTCATGTTTAATATTTTTGCTGTTGAAATTAGATCTTGTTGCTTGTATTTCCTCTAAGGGTCAACGTTGGAAATGTACTATGTCTGTTTTCACTTTGTCGCATAGTTGTGCTTGTTTTTGAAGCAATTGAAAAGAATTTAAATCTATCGAAGACACCACTGTTCTTAGAAATACATTTTGACATGCTATCATTTCCTTACAAGTGGTATCAGAGCCTTGTTCTGGGATCTACTTTGTTGCTCACATATCTATGTTTATGTGCTACATGTGTTTGCATGTAAGAGTTCCTAGTGTATAAGGTCTGGGTATTCCTTCTGTGACGATTTCTTAGTGTGACAGGCTTGAGGAAATTTGAAGGAATCATCTGATGTTTGATCCTTGTTTTGAGTGAAGTCTGGCAGTTGATCTCGTTTTTCTGTTTCAGCAGTGCTTTAAGGATGGTGAAGATGAAGAGACTAGAGCTGGTCATGATGTGGCCTGAGGCTCTTAGTTGACAGTGTATAATCCTATTGCATGGGGTGGATTGTGCTTTATGGTTGTGTCTCTGTAGTAACTTTCATATTGGGTGTCTGTGTGAGAGGCTCTCTAATGATATGAAGAAGTTTGTGTTGCTACTCAGCCATGAAGTATTGTGCTTATGCTGGGATTTGTTCCTGGTATTGGAAGGTGTTGATTATGTGATGCCCCGGTTGTATTTTGGTTATGGAGTTGATCCTTTTGAGGTCTGGAAGCTTCTGATATAACCTAAATTTCTCTCTTAGATGCTTATACATGATGATGGTCTTGGAATTGGTTTGAATTAGGCCTGTAGTTCCTAGATTTTCTTAATCCTTGTGGTTGTTTTATACTTGTGTCGGAAGGGTTTAATAGATTTTCCTTAAAATCTATGATGCTCATCTATGTTAATCTTTTTCTAGTTTGAACTATTATGGTGTTTTGGTTTCTGACTATAGAATTTACCAGATGTGAAGAAGATATGGATGTGCATGAATGGTTTTGCAGGTTTTCATAGTCAAGAGAAAAAATTGTGGTTTTGTGAAGCTACAGTTAAGCTATTTCTAGACCCTGGCTTTTAGGGTGTTGTTGGATGATAGAGTTATAGCTTTACATGCATGCTCTGTGCATGGTGTGAGGAGGTGAAATGCTTTCTCTGCATGGGAGTGCTGGTATGTGATATGTCACTCAGCATTTATGTGGTAATGCTTCTGGTTTTCTATACTATGGTGTTCAAGTTGTGGACATGTTTGGTGAATTAGATTTGTAAGTAATCTGGTGCTTAAGTCATGTTGTCTACATTGTTATCTACTCCTTGAGATCTCAGTTTTGTAGTTTTCAGTGCAATAGTGAGTTTGTGTGATGCATTGATTGGATCTACGAGTTATGTAGTTTTGTGGGCTAGCCAACTATTAAGCTATAGTGAGATGACTTGGATGTGGACTGTCTATATTCAGAAGATCATTCAGTGATTATGCAGACTTGTTAGCTAGCCTTGTTTGTGGTCACTTGTGCATTGGTGTGATTGCATTGGGATAAAATGGTGGATAGTGTAAAGTGCTTGAATAGTTAGTAATTTGTAGCATATGTGTCATGATGTCATGTATAGCTTGGATACATAGTTTAGTGTAAGCTTTTGACAGTGATGTATTTTCTTGGTTTGGAGATCTTGGTGTCATTTGGTTTTTTTATTGATGTGTTAATATGTGGACCTAGAAGATTTTCAAATGAGAAGATGTTTGGTCATGTTGCTTGGAAAGCTCGGTTGCCACAGTTCAGTGGGAGCTTTAGCAATGACTATAGATTCATCACTTAGTGGTGAATGATCTTCTTTAGTGTTGTAGATGTTACTAGGAAGAGCTCTTAGATCCTGTTGCTACAGAAGGGTTCTTTTGCATTTGCAGGGGCATTATTTGAGGATGTGTAACATCTTGGAGCCATGAAGGACTCACTTAGTCTTTGGTTGAGATTTTGGTGGTGCTTGACAGGTGATGTTGGTTTAGAGTTTTGGTTTGCTTCATGTCATGATATTTTCTTGAATTCTACATTTGAGTTTTGGCATGATACATTGCTCTTGAGACCATGGTTATGTTCACCTGGAGCATGGAATCTCCAAAGGAGGATGGTAAGATCATGATGTCATGATAAGTTCCTGATTTAGATGATTGGAACTTTGACAGTGGTCTAGTGATTCTCTACGTGTTGGGTGCATTGATCTTTTTCTTGGTTACTTCATGTTGGTGTAGTGATGCATTTGGAGTTTAGCATGATATGATTATTTGCAGATGTCCATGGATACATGGAGAATAAGGTGAGACTGTATATGCTGTGCTTAATCAGAGTTTGCAGCAGAAAGTTCGAGGAGTCTTTACCTTGGTTGAATGTGAGTTCAACAAAAGATCTAGAGGAGATTTTTCTTGGAGAAAGTCATTGGGACTTGGATATCTTGGAAGAATTTTCTCATTCCCCACTCTTGGTCTACTTGACAAGTTTCACTTGAGAGGTATTGCCCATTGTTTCTCTCATGTGTTTTATGCTTTCTTTCATAGATATGGATCTTGAACTACTGATATATGGTTATGGAGGATTCATTGTGAGAGATGGATAGCATGATTAATCTCCTTGTGCATTTGAGTTTAAGATATCATTCATTGATGAGACTTGTTAGGAGATGGTTTTATGGGTTGATTTCCTGAAATAGGAAATCTATTAGTTTGATCTTCTTTGGTTTGAGAGGCTTACATCCATGTTTAGTTGCATGATTACATATGTTGAATTTGATCTCTTGAGATTGAATGTTTGTTTGGGTGTTGTTATGCTATTCTCTTTGGGGTATTTTGAAGGAGATCGTACTTGACACAGTTGGCATTCCGATGTGTATGTAGAAGGATTGTCTACAGTTATATGATGTGCAGTGTTTCTCTTGGTCTCAATTATTTTTCTAATGATGTGTTTCACATTACATTGGTTTGAGATTTTGTTTGGAGCTAAAGTGATCACTAGTTTGTGGTCATGTGCTTTCACTTATGTTCTTGGGTGATAGCATGAAGGTTCTGTTATCTCTTTCATTGTTGGGTGTGAAGAACTTGAGAGATTTCTGGATTGGTGGTGAGAAGTATAGGTTATTGATTTACAAATTTTACATATCATGGTGGATGTTTCCATGGTACTACATGATATTTACACTTTCTATGTAATGCTATTGGTGGACTTTGTATGCCATGATCTTTTTTAGATCTGCATTACCCATGCAGTGGGAGTTCTTGGATGTGTTTGGTCTTGTTCAACTGGTTGAAACATGGAGCTTGTATTTGTAGTTGATGGGTGTATATGTAGGTGGCATGAGTCTACTGATTTGAATACCTTCAAGGTATGGATGATTAAATGGATTAGCACTTGTTGCATGTGCTATTTTTAGTCATGTGGTTTTTGTTCAGTTGGATGGGTACAGTTAGTTTTTTTATTGTTGTTCTAGCTGATGATCTATCTTGTTTCTGGAGGATGGTTTCATGGCTATATTCTGGAAGTTTTGAAGTTGGAGCTTCCATGTAGCTTGTGAGCATAGTGGAGTGGAGGCAGTATCAGCTTTGGTTATGTGACTTGGAGCATTGATGGTTTCCTATAATTCCTTTGTCAAGTGGGAGAATGTTGAGTACTTGTGACTCAGATTGCAGGCATCGGCAAGAGTTGCTTTGTGTCTCAGTGATCTCTTGTTCTTGGTTGATTGCCCTTTGTTATCAGCCTGACAGGTTCTATCGGCGTAACTTACTTGTGTTCCAACAATGAGTTTGTTTCACCGATCAGCTTGACTATTGCTATCAGGCTTGGCTGAAGTTCTCTCTCTAATTGCCTGTGTTACACCGATCGGTGTAACTATAACCATCGATGAGGTGTTGTGTTGTCTCTGTGATAGTTGGTGTCTCTCTAATGGAAAGGTGTGGACTGACATACATGTAAGCAATGTATCGACAAGACTTGTCTTATCAGCGTGGGTTGGAATGCTTTCTCTGATGTGTTGTGTTACTCTGATGGAGGCTTGGCCTATCTATATGACTATAACTATCGGCATGGTCTAGGGTTTCTTCTTCGATGTGCATTGGTCATGCTGATGAAGGATGAAGGCTTGGGTATCAGTGGGACAAGGAACCATCGGGTGTAGATGGTGGACTGGTCTCCAATGAGCTTGGTCTGTCTGATGGTGTTTGGCATCGACAAGAGGAACTTCATTAGCGAAGAAGGATGAAGTCTAACCAAAGGGCTTGGTCACTCCGATGGTTCATTGCTATTTGATAGGCTAGGGTCGTCAGCAGCAAAAGCACCGACAATATACTTACCATGTGTTCGTGCATATATCTTGTTGCTATATTTGTCAATTGATGCATGTGGGACTATTGAATATGAATGGTTGCAAATGGTTATGAACAAACTATCAACTGGAAGTTGTAACAGTCTAAGATATGAACTGAATGCTCTCTTCTATAATGTGATATGTAAAAATGCATTGGTAACAGAGGAGTACGAGAGAGGAAAAAGAATAGAGTTCAGGTGTAGGGTGATGTCCTGTACTGTGTGCTATTTGTGGCATGATAATAGTATGAAGGACTAACCCGAGTGCTGGAGAGCTTTATGTAGGGTTATGTTATCAGTTATTCTTCCAGAGGAGCAAGATCTAAATTTCCATAGAGGCTTAGTGCTTGAATTCTATTGTAACTGTATTTTCTGTTGTTGAATAATACAATGGCGATCTGGGCTTTTGGAGTGTGGGGTTTTTTACCCGTAAGGGTTTTCCCCACATAAATCTGTGTCTTATGTTCTGTCTTTCATGTTTAATATTTCTACTATTGAAATTAGATCTTGTTGCTTGTATTTCCTCTAAGGGTCAATGTTGGAAATGTATTATGTCTGTTTCCACTTTGTGGCATAGTTGTGCATGTTTTTGAAGTGATTGAAAAGAATTTAAATCTGTTGAAGACACCATTGTTCTTAGAAATATGTTCTGAGATGCTATCCTTTACTTACAAAGATCATCTTCCATTTATGGAAGGATATAAATTTAGTTATATTTTCTCATTGTTCTGTGGATACAAATGTTTTCCTTTTTGCTAAAGCTACAATTTGCCCTAATGACATGTTATAGATTTGAAAGTGCAGGCCAATAAGATGACCCTTAAGGTGGCTCATCTCCAGGAGCTTCTTGATCATTGGGGTAATGCCCCATGCACTATTTCGCGAGTGCCTCCTGATTCTTTTGCCTCTCGCAATTGCACTCCTTCTCGTGGGTGCCAACAAGGTTAGAGTTTTTCTACTTGGCGCTCCTACTCCCCCAACTCCCAGGCTCATCACCGCCACTCTGGTGGTTGTCCAGGATCTTCTCAGTGGCATTCTTCCTCACCTCCTCCAAGGGATAACACCTCTATGTGGCCTTCGAGGGGTGTAGGACTATCCACTGATGGTGGTGGCTAGATGACTGATTCTTTTTCTAATTGGCTCTGGCAATTTTGCCACCCTGCACTCAAGACAAAGATCTAAAGAACAAGATGATGATGGTTGATCTATTCCTGATGTCACTCCAGACACCACTGATGTTTGGGGGAAACCAAATGACTGTTACCCTCTACCCCCATCTGTTGTAGCTCTTGCTGCTTAGGCAACTTTATTTTTAATGTTTGTTATTTTCTGGGCTATACCCATTTGCTTCTTTGGAGGTGTGATCTTGTATCCACCCAAACTCTTTTTTGTGTAATAATGTTCTTTTATTTATTTATTAATAAATGTTGATGCCTTTACATCAAAAAGTACAATGTTTTCATTTTAGGACTCCCATGCTTGAACATACCCTACACGAACCTAAAAACTTTTGTGTTCTATTATAATATTAATGAAAGTATAGGTGGTCTTGACCTTTTACCTTAAAAATAATAATTATGTATTGTTTATCCTTTTAAATATCTAGAATGGTAGGAAATACAAAACGAATAAGGGGTTTGTTGTATGACTTTTTGCATTGGAATCATCTCAAATATGATAATAATAATGTACTATTTATCCTTTAAACTATCTAGAATGGTAGGAATGAGAAAAATGATAAGAATAAAGTGTTTATTACGCTGAAGGCATTCCCTTTGTGAGGTGAACCATCCTAGTGAGTGAAATCAATGGTTGAGGCTCCTTATTATGCAGTGTAAGACGGTGAAAAGGATCTTGGGCATTCATTTTATTTCACTGTCTTTATCTTTTTCCAACATTTTTTTGCCATTCTCTTTTCTAACTAATGTCTGCCATTGATGAGAATTTATCTTATTCCTACTCACATCTACTTTCATTTGCAAGATGATGAAAATGAAGAGAAATCTTGTTTTGTTTGCACTTTTTATTTTCCCCAACACTAGAAAACTTTCTAAACTTGTCTGTTGTTCTCATGTCGTGAAAAAAAACATGTTAAAAAAAGTCTCATGTCATTTAAACCTCCCCCACCAGATATTTGGGATTTCTATATTTTTAGATTAAAACCTTATAAGATTTAAACCTTTCAATTTTACAAATACATACATAGCCATAAGAAAAAGGAAAATATTAAACTTTAACACATAATTTAAAAGGTATGCAATCCATTAAAACAAATTATATTTCATATAAAAATATATTTTAAACTCTCATAAACTAAAACCTTTTAATTTTGGAGTTTAATAGCATTATTTCAACGTGAATTTGGAATGTATCTTTTTGGGACCTCATAATGCATAAAGTTTGTCTCAAAGATTTGAGACCCGAAGGAAAATATGAGCATAGTTTCCCTAGGTTTTGGAGTTCGAACATTGAGTAATTTAGATTTCAACATTTAATATAATTCTGAGTTACCAAAAATTGGGATTTATAATCTCATAAAGGATTAAAATGTTAATGAAATTTCTCTTTTAGTTTGGTAGTCCAAGTCTTTGAGATTAGAAACCCTAATGTTACACAAATACAATTTCAAATTAGAGCTTTGAACTTGATTAATTTAAGAAAACTTGGGATTCCAAGATAATTTTCATGTCACTATAAATGTTTCAAAGACAATGTTTGATATCCCTGATAATCTTAAGCCAATCATCCACATATTCCAACTTAAAATCTAAGCATTAAAATACCCTACAATCTTTTGAAACTAAACAATTGAATCTACTAGAACAACACTTAGGGTTTTGCCTAGGAGATCCATTTAAAGTTTTCAACTAAATACCTTAGGATGTAATCTAAATCTTGCAACTTAGGGTTTCTCACTTAATAGAAGAGATAATTGAAAACTTACAAAAACCCACAACTTTTAAGAAAATAAAATGAGATCAATATGTGAAGGTACAAATAATATTTGATGACAATTATTACACCTTCTTAACACAAGGTTACCCCTAATCATGAATCATGTTAGAAGACCGTCAAACCTTGCCCTCATGATATAAAAATCTCAATGAACCCATAATGAATCATGCACATATGAACAACTCATTGTTTAACACAATGAGGCACACAAGACCAAAAGGAGTAAGGGCCAAACATTTTATAATAAATTAACAAACTAGGGAAACTATTTATGCCAAAAGTATTCCCTCTGTGAGAGGGACCAAACTGGCACAAGATTTGATGATTGAGACTCCTTGAGAAGGAGTACAAGATGATCAAATGCATCACAACCATTTGATTTTCTATTGTTGTTTCTCTCCTACTAGTCCTATCATTTTTCTCACGTCAAAAAAGTTTCTGGAGTTGTCATTTTTCTCACGCTAGTGAAGATAAGGAAAACAAACAAGGTGAAAAACACAAACCAAATGCATAAATAAACACTTTTATACCTTGAAGTCCTCCTCCTCCTTGATAAGGTTGAGAGCTTGGCACCCAAAAACTCTAGCTTTACCCATGGCTTCCAATATGAAATACTCTCAAAACTCATATGCAAATCACCACTAGCCTAGCTCAAGATGACAAAAATTATAGAAATTTTAGCATTATAACAATACTCAAAGATTGGATGATAAAATAGCTTAGAAGAGCTTGTATTTATAGGCAAAATAGACGGAGATTTGATCCAATGGTGGAGATTAAACGTAGAGATCAATGGATGAGGTTGCTTGCAAGATCGAGGGCTTGGATGGATGAGAATAAAAGTGAATTTTTAATTCACATTTGGAACGGATTTGCATTAATGAAGTTAGATGAAGGGGATTAGAAGTGAATTTTTAATTCACATGGGGAAGAGTCCCATTAAATGAAGACTAGGATAAAGTAGGTGTGTAAGAGCTCATTAAATGGGATTTAGAACAAGTTAGAATAAAAAATTACCTTATATGGAATAAAAGATAATTTTTTATTTGGGAGGTGTGGGGATGAGTGTTAAATGAGGTTTGGCCAAGCTAATCAAGAGGATTAGCTTAATTAATATGGCTGGAGAAAATTAGTAGATAGATTAATTAGGGGTTAAAATTAATTAAATGGTGATCTATCTAATTAATTTAGGTCTAGGGGTGATGTAGGATAGGGTAGCTAATTAAATAATATGTATTTAATTAACTAGGTTAGGAGTAGGCTAAATAGTAGGCTTGATTAATCAGATAAACATAATTTTTATCTAATTAACTAGGTT
This sequence comes from Cunninghamia lanceolata, assembly GCA_027924645.1. NCBI lineage: Eukaryota > Viridiplantae > Streptophyta > Pinopsida > Cupressales > Cupressaceae > Cunninghamia > Cunninghamia lanceolata. The sequence continues at coordinate 620,374 of BSBN01001617.1, read as the reverse complement.
TAGGGAAGTGGAGAGTTTAATCAAATAAATATTGGGAATTTTTATCTAATCAATTAGGATAATGTTAGTAAGTCTAAGTATCGAATTAATTAAATTAATTCAATTTTAGGGATTAAATGATGAAGAAAAGGGTGAATGAATGAGGTATTTAATTAAATAAAAATTTAATTAATTAATTAGAAGAGAAATAAATGATATGGGTGATGTCAGAGAATGGTTAGATGGTTAAGACATTTTTAGGTGTCTACATTTGCCCCTCTTTGACGTGGCATTATGACCTAATAGGGATATGGCATCAAGTCGAAGAATTTGTCCTAGCTGTCAGGAAGAAATAAAATGGATAAGGGATGCCCCCTCGAGAGTTCAGGTGATTTTTTTTTGGGTGAGCTCTAGAAAGGAGGAAATGATGGTGAACAATGAATAGAGGATGGAAAAATAGGTTGATAAGAAGAAAAACGAGCAAAAAAGGTTATGTTTTGCACCCTAGGAAGGAAAAAGTGTGTTGGAAGATGACATGGCCTTTGTATAAATAGAAAGAGTGGGCCCAAAGTGCCACATTTGCACTCATTTTGCCAATTGGATAAGAGGAGAGAAGAGGAGACAAGATGGCCAATCCACCTTTCCCTCACTACGAGAATCTATCCGAGCATGTGCACACGTACATGAGATCACTATTGGTGGATCCCCAGGTATGTGGACTATCCTTGACTTTGTCAATTCTAGGGTTTTGGGTCATTTATTCCACAGGAAAGGGTAGGTTTAGGGTTCTAGCACCATAATAGGGTTATGTGGCACCATAATCAGTCGGATTGGTGCATTCTGCCAGGAGGAATTTAGGTTAGTTTTGGCACCATAATTGTTTTTCATGGTGCCATGCTTTGGTTTGATGCCATGTAAAAATGGGAGTTTTAGGCGCATTGGTGCCATATGGGTTTTTTGCAGTGCCAAACTCTAGTTTGGAATCATGCGTTTGGGATCTAGGTATTGGCACCATATGCTAGCACAGTGGTGCCATCCTTTGGAATGGTGCCATACCCAAGTTTTGTGGTGCCATCCTTTAGAAAGGCGCTTAGGGTTTGGCAAGTGAAATGGGGTTTTTGAGGGTGAAGCACTGGACTAGTGCCATAATTGAAAGAATCAATGTCATCCTCTTGAATGGCACCATCCTCTCAAATGATGCCATAGCTGGCAAGATTGGTGCTATCCCATGGAATGGCACCATGTTGGTTAGAATTGGTACCAAAAGGGGGAAAATCAATGGCATATCACTGATTTGCAAAAATGCTAAGTTTTTTACTCACATTTTGTGGATGCAGATTGATGGGGGATTGTCACTTCGCGAGAGTGGTGTGTTCTCATCATTATGCAGTTGTTAGATGGTTTTGACCTGGCTACACTAGCTAGGTTAGGAAGTTTGGGGCTCCAGACAGTGGTTGAGATACCCATCATTCAGGCACATAGGGCCATGATCACGATCCTAGGAGATTGAAGGCAGAGTAAGACATGCTCATTCCTCCTTCCCACAGGTGAGATTACCATCACCTTAGAGGGCGTATATCACATTCTAAGGTTACCAATCATCGGAGTACGAATGACCTATGACATTGTTAGAAGATGAGCGGTGCTAGATAGAGATTTTGCCCCTGGCCACCCAATTTTGACATAAGACTGACGTCAGATGAGTTATGAATAGACTTTGGTGGTAGGTGTGGATGACTTCACATTATTTCTATGTGTGGTGATTGGGGGTCTGGTGATGCCAGATCGACATGTGTAGGGATTCTTAGTGGGTTGGGGAGAGGAGATTGAGGAGATGGTGCTAAATGAGATGATGTATGCATGGGGACCGTGCATGCTAGCACATCTATATCATGAGATGTACACTATTGTGTATCTATTAGATGGGGCCTTGTCTGCTAGGGTGACACTGCTGCATGTATGGGCTCTTGAGCACATATGGATCACGAGGCCAGAAGGAGCATTATATCAAGGATAGTTCGAGGCATTCATCTTCTTAGACAGGGCTCCTATTTAGTACTCATATGTTGGGTATTTGCACTAGTGGCGACAAATTTTAGACGATTTGGTACATATCACATGGCGCCCATACATCAGAGTGGAGGCATGGCCAGATGAACATATTCATTTGACTTATGCATTCTATCCATGATACCCAATGGGCCAAGGGAATCATATGATTGACATGTATCTCACCTCTTGAGTGATGAGATAGTTTGGGTTATGCCATGACCTACCACAAGTGATGGCCATTTATGCTAGGACACCTCGGGACATCATATGGCCTCCATAGATAACACCATTGGTGGCCATAGATGACTTTATAGGATTACAACCCTAGCAATGGGATTGGAGGAGCATAGTGATTGATGTAGGGACCACCCCTACTTATGATCAGTGGTGGGTAGTGTGGAGACTGATATGTTTGACAGATCCCACTACAGAGCTAGACATGATAGTCAAGGAGGGCGATAATGAGGTAGAGGAGATGGTGTTGGAGAAGGTTGAGTTGGATGAGAATGATCCCATTGGGATGTTGGCTACAGTAGCAGTGGAGTAGGTTCTGGCTAGGAGAGGACCAGGATGAGGACAATGGAGTCCTTGGTGCCAATGGGCAACTAGACAGGTCCATAGCAGAGGCCACAGCAGCAGCAGGCACAGAGGGGGTAGATGTCACCACACAGGCACCATCGCAATAGTAGGGGTAGATGTAGGCACCTCCACAGTAGCCACCTCAGCAGTAGGTTAGACCTAGACAATAGGTTGTACAACAGTAGCAGGTGAGGACATAGACTCAACAGTGTCATGTCCCAGAGACTCAGATGGCATTTAAAAGGGTAGGGGCTGCAAAGGCTGGGAGTTCAGAGACAAGACCCGGTCCCGTTCTGAGTGTACGTATTGGGCATCAGTGCACTCATGCCGATGATGAGGACACACTATGAGCCCAGGTTGCTAGCTTAGAGGATACTGTGGCAAGGCAAAGTCAAGAGCTTCAGTAGCTAGGGAGAAACTGTGTTGTTGGATGGCGATAGTGGAGCAGATTTACAACTCAGTGCAATATAGGTGTAGGTACCACAGCTACAAGGATAGGTTCAGTAGCTACAGGCTTAGGTGGCCAAGGTTATGATGGAGAGAGACATAGAGAGGTCCCTACATCAAGCAGTAGATGCTCAGGTGAGGGCCCTATAGGAAGAGGTCACCTAACTATAGGGTATGGTATCTGGGACTAGCATATGCTAGATTTACTTAGATTCCCAGTAGCATATCAAACAACTATAGGATCAGTTGTTAGAGACATGCTCAAGGGCGGAGTATTATTATGGTGCATACTGTAAAATAGTCCCTGAGGGCCAGCGTGTGCTGAGCTATAGTCAGAGGAGTGGTTCTAAGATGTCTAGGTCATACAGGTCTAGGAGATCAGTGTAGTCAGTGCAGCAACCCATCCAGCCATAGGCACCTCCTCAGCAGCTACCTCAACAACCACCTTAGCAGCAGTGGCAGACACATCTTGGGTCTCCCATCGATTCTTCTAGAGGATCATCAGCCCAGGGTTGATCTTATGTTATCTAATGTGTTTTGGCACTTGTGGCATTTTGTATCATGACAATGTTTATTTTGAGTGATGTATATTTTGGCGGCAATGTACTTTATGATGGTTTATGATACTATGGATGTTTATGATGATGCTTATAAGTTATGTGTTTATGGATTATGGGTATTTATGGATGTTTATGGTGTTGTATGCATTATAACAAATATGTGAGGTGATGGATATGATGATGTTTTTATGGATATTTATATGATGCTATGTATATGTAATGGATATTTATGATGTGATTAATGTGATGTTATGGATGTATTTATGGATTACCTAGATGGATCTATGGTTATAGATGTTATTTGATTATGGATGCATTTTTTTATATGTGATGATATGAATGGGATATATGCTCAGATTAATAAACATATATTATGTATGGTTGAAAATGTAATGGATAAATGGATTATGATGTGGATTATATGCTCAAATTAATAAACATATAATGCAAATGAATGTGAATGGGAAATATATGCTCAAATTAATAAACATGTATTATAAATATAAATGGATGTGAATGTTTAATTGATAAATGTAACTATGATAATGCAAATGGACAAATAGATAAAATGTAATCTTAATGGAATGGAGAAATGATAATACAATGGAATGATAAACGTAATGGTCAAATGGTAATGAGATGGGAAATGGGATGAGTTAATGTTATGGTTGGATGTCATGATACATGTGATGTTTGTATAACCTTGGGTGATGGGGTTAGGTGGTGGGGATAGGTTTAGGGATGGTCAAGATAGGTTTGGGGGTATTAGGTCACAAGACACCATGCTATTAGAGGGGTTTTGTTGGGATAGGTGAAGTATGTAGAGTGATTTGATTGAGATGATTGCTTAGTGGAGGGAAGGGATATGTTAGATGGGGGGGTTGTGTTAGAGTGAATGGATGTGAGGTTGAATCATTTTCAAATGCTAAGTTCAAATTTTGTGTTGAATAGGTGGTGATTAGAAAGGGAGATGAATGAGCTAGGCAAAGTACTTGCATTACATTATTGAGAATATTTCTAGGTTTATTATATAAAAATAGGATATTGTTCACCAAGGTATAAAAGGACCCAGGTGATGATACATATCTGTCTTTTCATAGACTAGACTCACAAACAATAGGTTGAGTTCATGCATGCCCAAGGTAGTATAACCTTGCCTAGATGAGGGAAGGGGACTCATAGCATAAATTCTCTTAGTACACAGAAGGTATGATTAACCTTATATGTAAATGGGAAATGCTATGCTAGAACCAACCCTATCGTCAATATATGAATACTATTCTTGGAGTAATGAAATCAACCCACAAACACAGCATACAAAAATAATGACCATGTCTATTCTAGGTGTTTTCCGCCACATACCATGATATAGTGAGATCAAGGTAGCTTTAGAATGATTCCTAGAACAAGACAAAAGACAAAAATCAATAATCAATAAGACCAACGAATTACACAAATAACCATTGTATCTCTTGCCAAGATAAGTGTTGATGATCGATTTTGTCTATTGTAGGAATGATATATCTGTTAAGGTGAGAATCGATTAGATGTTGTTGGATAAAATTTGAAAGGTGAGAAAAAAGATAGTCAAGCTGTGTGTGATGATTATGGTTAGTTTATTGATTGGCAATTTTCGCGTAGGATGTCATGTTTTGAGAGTATGCTTAGAATGTGTATTTCTTGGTGAATTTAGTAAGCTCAGAAGGTAGGGACCATCCAAATGGGTTGGATGGGTGCATCTTATATACCTGAGTACTGGATACTTCCTTTGTATTCCAAACTGCCTACATACCTTGTGTCCATGGGATCAAGGTATTTTAAGATGCAGGTGAGACGAATATGTAGTTTTGGTTTGACTCGATGGTGTGGGGGTGATTTGAAACAGATGTGTGATGATAATGTAAGATGGTGTGTTGCATAGGATGATGATGTGTGATTTGTTTTGGTAATTTTGTGATTTTTTGTGTAATGTTTTTTGGATTTTGTATTTTTTTGGGGTTTTTTTAGTTTTCTAATGTTTTTGGGATTTTTGGCTTTTCTAATGTTTTTAGATTTTTTGGATTTTCTAATGTTTTTAGATTTTTTAGCTTTTGAGCTATACAGGGGAAGCATATGAGGATCCTCATTTTGTGGGTTATCTTTGGGTGGGATAATGTAGGGTGGGTGATAGGATTTGATATTTCAGAATTCTAAGCCATGGGATGTGTGCAAATTGGAATGTTATGATGGGAAGAGGACTTATTAGATGGTAGAACCAACCTCTACACATGGTGGCTAAGAGGTTTTCACCATGGTACTTATCCAAGGCGTCACCGAAGTGATTTTCACCATGGACGACTTTATTGCACTCAAGTTTTTCTTGATTTCTTGATTTTTTTATGCCTTTTTTATTTGAGATACTCGATGAGTCATGCATAGAACCTTTTCAGATTGAGGATGTTCATAAGTTCATCTAGAGGCTTTCCATTAGGTGTTGCAAGCTAATATGCCACTGACCCATAGCTGGTTGTGATGACATATGGTCCCAACCAATTAGGCTCAAACTTTCCTTTCTTGATGCATTCTTGTAGGTTTTTCTGATTCTCCATAAGGACAAGGTCATCTACCTCAAACTTGTAGCTCTTGATCTTCTTGTTGTAGCTCCTGCATAGGTGGTTTTGATAGGCTTTAAGGTGGTTGAGAGCATCCAAGAATTTTTATCTAGTAGTTGCAGCTCATTTAGTCATGCAACTCGATACTCCTCCTTAGTGATTATATTCTGCAATGAAATCCTAAGTGATGGGAGCTCAGCCTCAATAGGTAAAATAGCTTTGGAACCAAAAACTAGGGAATATGGTGTGGCTTTTGTAGGTGTGTAGATACTTGTACAGTAGGCCCATAGGGTGGGGTTGAGTTGGAATTTCCAGTTGTGACTAGCTTCATTAACCGTCTTCTTCAAAATGCGTAAGATGGTTTTGTTAGAAGCCTCAGCTTGATTGTTACCTTGGGGGTAATAGGGTGTGGAAAAGTGATGTTGGATATGGAACTTCTCACATAGGTTGCAGACTTCTTGGTTCTTAAACAATTTCCCATTATCTTTGATGATGGAATAGGGAATGCCATAACGAATATTATGTAATGGAGAATGAATTTAGCAATTTGGATGCCTGTGGTGAAAGTGGTGGAATGGCTTTGACCCACTTCGTAAAGTACTCAGTAGCAGTGATGATGAACTTGTGGCCATTGGATGAGGGTGGGTGAATTTTACCTATGAGGTCGAGTCCCCACTGTGAAAAGGGCCAAGGAGTTGTTATCAGCTACAGCTCCTATGAAGGTGTATGGATGAGATCACCATGTTGTTGAAATGGCAAACATTTCTTCACAAATTGGTAACCATCTCATTCCATGGTCGGCCAATAGTACCCTATCCTCAGAATTTTCTTTGCTAAGGTAGGTCCACTAGAGTGTGCCCTACAAATGCCTTCATGTACCTCTTGTAAGGCCAGTTCATCTTCCCTAGAGTCGAGACATCATAAAAGAGTACCATCAAGACTTCTTTGATAGAGGATGTCTCTTGTGAGGGTAAAGTAGGAGGCTTAGCGGATAAAGATTTTGTGCTGTGTGGATGATAGGTTTGGTGGGATGATGTTATCATGAAGATACATGTAAGTCTCTTGATACTAGGGAGATAAGGGACCAACAATGTCACACACTAGCTCTGATTGTAGTACATCATAAGCTGCTATGGGGAGCTCTTCAATCAGGAATTCACACTTCTTGCTATCCTTTTTCATATCAACCAAGGATCCTATTGTAGCCATAGCATCTGCTGCTTTGTTGTTCAATCTTGGAATTTGTTCAAAATGGATGTCATGGAAATAATATTTGAAATCATCAATCATTCTTTCGTAGGGCAAGAGTTTGTCGTCCTTTGTCTTGTACTCATTGTTCACTTGTTTGATGAATAGTTGGGAGTCTCCATACACTAACAACTTCTCAAATTTCTATTGTATTGCCATGTGGAGTCCTATGATGAAGGCCCCATACTTTGCTACATTATTCATGCATGGAAATGTGATTTTATAGGATTTAGGAATAGTGTCTCCTTGAGGGGTGACAAACACGATGCCTACCCCTGAGCCACAATGTGTGTAGGATCCATCAAAATACATTTTCTATGTATCTGATGTTAGTGCTATTGTCAATATGGACTCATTTGGAAATTCTGCAAGGAGTGGTTTTTCTATCGAGATTGGTGCATCAGCCAATTGGTTAATAATCACTTGTCCTTTAATGTCTTTCCTTTTTGTGTATTCAATGTTAAACTCTCTCAGAACCATAACCCACTTAGCCATCCATCATGTAAGAGCTGCTCTAGTCAGTAGATATTTCAATAGATCGATCTTGGCAATGGGCTTAGTCTTATGGTTGAGCATGTAGTGTCTTAATTTTTGGGAAGTGAAGACTATGGTGAGGCATGCTCATTCAATTTGGAGTGTAGTTTAGCTCATAGATCACCAAGGTGTGGCTGATATAGTATATAGCTCTTTCATTTCCTTGTTCATTGTGCTATGCTAACAAGGCCCCTATCACCATTTCTGTTGTTAAAATGTACAAAATAAGGGGTTGTCCTTGCTTTGGTGGAATAAGGATGTGTGACTTAGCAAGATATTCCTTCAGTTGTTCAAAGGCGTTTTGGCATTGACTATCCCATACAAAAGCTATATTTTTGTGGAGAAGATGCAAGAATGGCTGGCACTTGTCAGCAAGCTATGATATAAAGTAGCAGATGGATTGCAATTTCCCTTGTAGGCTTTGAAGTTGCTTGAGTGTCTTGGGTGGAGGCATCTCTACTATAGCATTGACTTTAGTGAGATCAACTTCAATCCCTCTTCTTGACACAATGTATCCTAGAAGCTTTCCAGAAGTGACCCCAAAGACACACTTCTTGGGATTTAACCACACATTGTATTTCTCTAGCCTGTCAAAGATGTTAGCCAGTACATTTAAGTGCCCTTCCCTAGTTTTGGACTTTCCTAGTAGATCATTGACATAATCTTCCATTAAACTATGGAAAAGGTCATGGAAGATGACTATCATTGCCCTCTGATAGGTAGCTCTTGCATTCTTCAACCCAAAGGACATCACAACCCAACAATATATTCCCCATGGACATATAAAGGAGGTTGTATGCTGATCTTCTTCCGCTATCCTGATTTGATTGTACCCATAAAATCCATCCATCAAGGATAACATTTCATGACTGGCAGTGAGATCCACGAGGATGTCTATGTTAGGTAGTAGAAAATCATCCTTAGGGCAGGGCTTGTTAAGGTCTCTTAAATCTGTGCATCAACGGATTCCCCTAGTAACATTTTCTATGGGTACAATGTTGGATACCCATTCGAGATAGTCTATAGGGTGGATGAATCCCACATCTAAGAGTTTCTTGAGTTCTGCCTTGATGAGGAGTGCTATTTGGGGATTCATTTTCCTTATCTTTTGTTTCACTGGCTTCGCATTAGGACGTACTGCAAGGTGATGAACAACTAGAGTGAGATCTAATCCTGGCATGTTGGTATATGTCCATGTGAAGTTATGGCTCCTCTATTTGAAGAAAGTTAAGAAAGCCTCCTATTCTTTCGTTGTAAGGAACTCTTCTCTAAATGTGATCTTTGGTGTCTCTTTAGTTCCAAGATTCATCTCATGTGTTTATCCAATTAGGATTGGTGATCTCTCTTGATATAGATTCGATACTTCAGGAAGGCCCATGCTCTCATCTCCTAGCACCTTACGGGGCATTTTCACTATTGATACGTCCTTTATTTTGATTTTTTCTTCATCTGAAAGTGCCACAAAGTAGTTTTCACTAGGGGACATTACTTTTATTTTGATATTTTTGTGACTAATAGCTTGGGTTATCTCCCCAAAGTATGCAGATGTGTTTAGTTCCATGATGTAGCTGACCTTATGATCTCCAAGGGGAAAGTGATCTCTAACCCCCATTATTTTAGCTATTGCTTCGTCATTTTGTGCAATGTCAAGGATGGGAGGTCCTTGTTGGTCCTAATTTATGAGTTGGGGGTGAACAAGAGGTAGGTCATTGGGTGTGGATGGAATGGTTGTTAAGGTGTAGATAGTGCATATGGATGATTTGAATAACTCAGTGAAGTTGCTAAAAGAGTCTTGATGGTCCTCTTTATTGATGTTGTTGACTATGGGGAAGGCCTTAGCAACCTCAAGTAAGATACATTCATCATTAGTGGGGCTAGGTTCTTGTTTTTTGTACCCTAAACCATGAAGATATAGATTTCTTGTTGCTTGGATATGCTCTATAATTCCCTTTGCATGAAGGCCTATGCCACCTTGTCCTTTGTAGTAATTGAAGATTTCAAGACCTTTTCCATAGATCTCGGTTGGGAGGGTAGGAGCTTCTTATTTTTCATCTTCTTCTTTGTATAACCAAGAAGAGATATCTTTAAGGATGTCTTGTTCAAGGAAGTGATTCCTCTTGAAGGTGGGCAATAGATTGCACTTGATGATCATCGTAGAGACTTCCTCTTCCTTAGGAGCACCAAATGTCTTACGAGATGGGAATAGTCCCACACAAAATGTGTCGTGTAGGTCGTATTCACCACATCTCATGTCACTTATCTTGATCTTGACCTTATGTGGAGGGGATGTTTGTGATGTAGTCATGATGTTGGAGGGATCGATGTATGAGGTAGATGTTGTAGGATTGGCATGTGAGGTAGAATGGATAAGGATCGACATAGATGGTGACTTTTGTCCCATTATGGGGGAATTTTAAGCGTTGATGGAAGGTGGATTGGATGGCTTGCATGGCATGAATCCATGGTCGACTGAGAAGAATATTATATGGAAGGTCAAGATCAAGTACTTGGCATTTGGTCTCCAAGATCTTTTGTCCTACTTGGATAGGAAGCTTGATGGTGCCTTTGGATAATCTTTTGGTGTCATCATATCCTTTTATGGTTATACATTCACTAGAATCCACAACCACATCGGAGTATCCCAAATGTTTAATAATTTAGGAGTACAAAGGTTTAGACTAGAGCCACCATCTATTAAGACTCATTTAATGTTATGCTTGTGTATTAGGACTTCAATGTGTAAGGCTTCATTATGGGTGGCATTAGATGTGGGTAGATCTTTTTCCAAAAATGTGAGGCGATGAGGCAAGGTGATGTGGCCTACCATGGCTTAGAATTGGTCAATATTTAAATTGATAGGGAA